>CM053585.1:161108996-161121086 GCA_028646515.1 Pseudochirops corinnae
TTTCAGTTTTCTCAGAAGGTTTTTTGATAAATGGTGATTTCTTTCCCCATTAATTAGAGTCTTTCCTTTTAAAGAAAATTATGCTACTTTATTTGCTTGCTTCTGCATGTCGTATACCTAATCTATTGCTATGATCAATTTCTGTTGTAACAAGTACCAAATCATTTTAGTGAACTCTAAAGCCCAGTTTAGTTCCAAGATCCTCCTTGTTCCTTACTTATGATTCTCTATTCCTGTGTCTGGGCTTTTGTACTGGCCATTCTCCACGCCTGGAAGGCACTCTCCTTACCTCTACTACATAAAGTCCCTCTCATCCTTTAAGATGCAGCTTAGGCACCGTCTTCTGCGTGAAGTCTTTCCAGATGCCCTAATTGCTTGTGCCCTTACCTCTCAAACGACCTTGTATTTAACTGCTTCATGTATTTATTGGTATTTATTCACCTTATACCTATGCTCTATATACTTATATATGTGCTTATTGTTTCCTCCGTATGAATTTGAAAGCTCCTTCTGATAGGGGCTTTTTTTTCCTTCTTTGCACTCCTATCTCTGCTACCTAGCACAGTGATCAGCACATTGTAGTTAGCAATTAGTAAATATTTGATTGATCAATTGATATGAAAATAGATCTGTTGTCCAGTCATTTTTCAGTTGCATCTGACTCTCTGTGACCCCATTTGGGGTTTTCTTGGCAAAGATACTGGAGTGGTTTGTCATTTTCTTCTCCAGCTCATTTTACAGATGAGGAAACTGAAGGAAACAGGGTCTTGCCTAGGACCACACAGCGAGTAAGTGTCTGAGGTGAATTTAATTCAGTAAGGTGAATCTTCCTGACTTCAGGCCTGGTACTCTAACCATAGTACCAACCAGTTGCCCAAAAATAGATCTGAGGAAGAACAAAACCAAAGGAAATTAAAGTAATTGTCTTCTACCCTTCTGGGTTACCTTCCTGGCTTTATTATGAAGATCTTTCAGGAGCAAAAATCCCCTTGACTTTGACTGGCACAAAGTCTGCTGTCATCAGACATAATGAAAAATAGTCAAGCAAAACTGGCCAATACAGTGACCACTATTGTCTACATATGCTACACTTGACATTGGATTCACTTTCACTCAAATGTGAAATTTTCTCTTCAAGTTTCTTAGAATTAATGAAAGAGAGGGTGGCTATAATAAGAACTGAAATTGAGGCTTTTGTAGGGTAGATATGCCATCATGGTACAGATCAGAAGAGATTGAAATGGCCATAATCATTGAAGGTCTTTTTGGATTCCTATGTCTGTTATCCATTGTGTTAACTATCCTTCCCAGCTTTGTGCCATTTATAATTTAATAAGTAAACCATTTATGCCTTTATTCAAATCATTGTCAAAAATGTTAAATAGCACAGGACCAAGTACAGATCCCTGGGGTACTCTACTGTACCACCTCCTGCTACCCTGATGCGCTGATGCTGAGCCATTAACAGATTCTCTCTGAGTCTGACCATCCAAACTTTTCTC
Source organism: Pseudochirops corinnae (assembly GCA_028646515.1). Taxonomy (NCBI): domain Eukaryota; kingdom Metazoa; phylum Chordata; class Mammalia; order Diprotodontia; family Pseudocheiridae; genus Pseudochirops; species Pseudochirops corinnae. Next base: position 161,110,499 of record CM053585.1, read on the forward strand.
AATACATCTGATTATATTTTTGTCTAATACATATCTATCTATCTTCTCCACAGGAATAGTTACAAGATACTTTATAAAATTTTTTTTGCTAAAATAGAGATAAACCATCTCCAAGCATTTATCTCAATACATCTGATTATATTTTTGTCTAATACATATCTATCTATCTTCTCCACAGGAACAGTTACAAGATACTTTATAAAATTTTTTTTGCTAAAATAGAGATAAACCATCTCCAAGCATTTACCTTATCTATTAATTTAGTAAAAGTAGGGATTTCTTCTTTTTTAAACACATTTTCATTTGTTTCATTAGATATTTCCCAACTAATGTAAACAAAATGATCAATCTTTTCTTTTTTTTTGAATTTTAAGTTCCAAATTTTCTCTGTCCCTACTGTCTGCCCTGCAAAGACAAGCAATTTGATATTGATTATACATATAAAATAGAAATTTATTTCCATATTAGCTATGTTGAAAAAGGAAATGAAGACAAAAACAAGAAAAATAAAGAAAATTAAAAAGTATGCTTTAATCTATGTTCAGAATTTATCAGTTATTTCCTTTTGGCACTCAATGGTATTTTGTTTTTTCCAATTACATGTAAAGATAGTTTTCAACATTCACTTTTATAAGCTTTTGAGTTCCAGATTTTTTTCTTCCTCCCTTCCTCTTCTCCCCTCCCCAAGACAGCAAACAATTTGATATAAGCTATCCATGGACAATCATATTAAACATATTCCCACATTAGTCATGTTGTGAAAGAAGAATCAGAACAAAAGGGAAAAACCACAAGAAAGGAAAAAAAACCCCAAAACAGAGAAAATAGCATGTTTTGATCTGCATTCAGACTCCATAATTCTTTCTCTGGATGTGGATGGCATTTTCCATCATGAATCTTTTGGAATTGTCTTAGATCATTGTATTGCGGAGAAGAGCTAAGTCTATGATAATTGATCATTGTACAATGTTGCTATTACTGTGTACAATGTTCTCTTGGTTCTGCTCACTTCACTCAGCATAAGTTCATGTATGTCTTTCCAGGTTTTTAAAAAAAAATCTGTCTGCTCATAATTTCTTATAGCACAACAGTATTGCATTACATTCATATATTACAACTTGTTCAGCCATTCCCCAATTGATGGGCATCCTCTCAATTTCCAATTCTGTGCCACCATAAAAAAAGGTTCTATAAACGTTTTTATGATCTCTTTGGGATACAGACCTAGTAGTGGTATTGCTGGATCAAAGGGCATGCACAGTTTTATAGCTTTTTGGGCATAGTTCCAAATTACTTTCCAGAATGGTTGGATAGTTCACAACTCTACCAACAATGCATTTGTTTTCCAATTTTCCCACATCTTCTCCTATATTTATCATTTTCCTTTTTTGTTATATTAGCCAATTGTATAGGTATGAGGTGATACCTCAGAGTTGTTTTAATTGGCATTTCTCTAATAGTAATTTAGAGCATTTTTTTCATATGACTATAAATAGCTTCAATTTCTTCATCTGAAAACTGCCTGTCCATATCTTTTGACCATTTATCAACTGGGAAAAACCTAGAGATTTTAAGAAATGAAGGTTAGAAGGGAGTACATCTCAGAGATAGTGAACTTAGCCAGTGCAAAGGCATAGGAATAGGAGATAGAATATTGTGTAAGGAGAACAGCAAGTGAGCCAATTGGACTGGAAGGTAGAATGCATAAAAAATAATGATAAATAATTAGCTTGGTTCTTGGTCCCAGACAATCCTCTGATTTGGGTTTAGAAAATTCCTTTTCATATTTGTAAAGAGAACCTGATTGTGAGGCTATGTCCCCCAAATCTATTTTAGGGACATCTCTTTCTTCCCCCCACCAAGAACTGTGTGGAGGCTGGGGTCATGAGGCTCCACTGGTTCCTCCCATCCTTCTAGGGCTGCATGCCAGCGAAGCTAAGGTAAAAACAAAAGATTAAGCAAAAGAGAGAGGGCCATCAACCTGTGCCCTTGCTTCACATTCCTGCCTTTATCATGTGTACCTGTCAGTAAATAATGTGCTAAATTTTAGCTATAAACCTAGCTATTTTCCTTTCACATAAATATATGGTGTCACAGTCATGGAGATACCCAGCACCAGGAAGTCTTTTGGATTGAGCTCAATTGTGGAAGGATCAGATGACTCAGAAGCTGTGTTTTCAGGACATATCATCACCCCTCCACTTTTCCCTCAGTTGTACTCCACACCCTAGCTCTCAAGCCATATAGGACTCAGCCACAAACCACACAAGAACTCCAGGAAAACACAGATGGAACACACAAGCTCAGAGATACACCGGGAATAGGCTACTGCAAGATTCTCAGAGCCCTGCCTGAATTCCTCCTCTTTCTCATACACCACACTGAATATGTGCAAAGTTTGGGCTGGTGTGACTTGGGTACAGCACACTGAAGACAATGCCAAGCCAGCTCAGGTACCTGGCCCTGCCCTACTTTTTTGGCACTCAATCCCAGATGAGCTCCTCTACCCCATGTTTGTTATTCTCATGTGGAACTTGGAAGAAAACTGCCTGCAGATGAGAAGTTCAGGTTGTCAGTATGCTCTGTGTATCTTTGATAGATGCAGAGATCCCTTGAAAAGCAGCAGGCCTTCTGGCCCCAATAAGTGATTCTGAAATAGGTACAGAAAAAACAAGGATGGGGAGGAGAATAAACATGCCCAATTCAGGAGTCTGTGTCTCTGTGAATTCCAAATGCAAACTGAAGGAAGTAGGTCATGTTAATGCCCTTAACCTGGATTGATTTGTCATGTTGAAGTACCAAAGAAAAATAGGATAAGCATTTTAAAGAGGGACGAAAGAGGAAGAGGAATATCTTCTTTTGTTTAAACTCATAGAATCCTGCAGACATGAATCATTCAAGCTGGAAAAGACCTTGGTCTCTCAAGAGACAATGTTATGTAATGGGAAGAGTGCTGGACTTGTTGGAGTCAGGAGACCAGACTTTGAATCCCAGTTCTGCCTTTTACACTAGTCATGTGATTTGGGGCAAGTTGAATTACCTCTCTGAGTCAGTTTCCTCATCCGAAAAGTAGGGAAAATAATACTTGCATTGCTTTAGCAAACAAGGTTGTCATGCAAATCTAGCACAATGATGTATGGGAAAAGCAGTTTTAAAACTATAAAGCAGCATATATATGTCAGCTTTATTATCTAACTCTGATCATAAATGCTAACTACCCCATTTTACAAGTGAGGAAGCAGAGGTCCAGGGAAATGAAAGGCTGTGTGTTACGGGAGGCCTTTGATATCAGGAAGAAATTAAGCACTTGCAAATCATTTACCCTAATACATCAATGACATAAAACAAGGATACTTAACGTCTCTGGACTCAACTCCTTCATCTCCATTTGGAAATGGAGCTAGTTAGCAGAGGAGAGCAGGAGATGGTGACCGGAGTGATCTTCTGAAATCCACTGAGTTGGAGGGGTTCCTGGATTTATGTGGGTGGGACTTTTTAATGCCCTACAGGGATGTGCTGGAACCAGCTCCTACCAAACTGAGAAACCAATTGTTAAATTTTCTACAAGAGCATCTATACTCTAGAAATCAACCAACACTAGAAATCAGGGCTTGATTTATTGTTTTACTCATTATAAAGACTTAAGTGATGGAGAAAATGTTAATAATATGGAGTAAACTTAAAAGTTTGTCATGTATGCCTTTTTTTCCCCCTGGAGACCTGGTTGTTAAACATTTACTAGCACATCACAGCCCTTAGGTGACGATGAAGCTGAATCAAGGAATAAATGGGCGAGCCAAGTCCAGCTCCAGCTTGGTTGCATTTTAGAGAAAACTACAGAGTGGAAAAGGAACTCTGTCCTATAACAACTGTGTTATCCTGAGAAAAGACTTATGGGAAAACCACTTGCAAAGGCCTGTAAAAGGCTTTTTCTCCATGAAATAGGTATGGGATCTCAGTGTTAGGACATCCACATTAGAATACTACCCCTATTACCATAGTTATTACTCAGTAAATATGACATGAAAGATATTTTACCTGAGTCAAGTGAAACTGTTTCTGAAGAATTTTGCTTCTAGAGTGGAAAGAAGAGTCAAAATCATAGAACAAAAAATGTCAGAGAATATCAAAGGAATATTGTATATCTAGTCTAAGTCTTTCATGTTATCTTTCTTTATTTTTTTCCTTTTTGGAGGGGGGAAGGCAGGGCAATTGGGGTTAAGTGACTTGCCCAAGGTCACATGGCTAGTAAGTGTTAAGTGTCTGAGGCCAAATTTGAACTCAGGTCCTCCTGACTCCAGGGCCTGCGCTCTATTCACTGTGCCACCTAGCTGCCCTACCCTTTCACGTTATAGAGGAGTAAGCTAAGGTTCTTAGAAAAGAAATATTATCTGGGTTATGTTATGTATCATTGTCACTTTTGTTCATATAATCATTCATCATTTCTATGACTTATTCTTTTACCCACTGATTATTTAATTGTTAAAAGATTTCATTGTTAAGTCTACAGTTGGTTCTGGGTCTTTTGTTTGTGCTCCCTGAACTGATTACTGTTTTTATTGTGTCATGATTTGTAAAGGATGTATTTGTTATTTCTGACTTATTACGTTTGTCTTCAATATCTCTGTGTCCTAATACACAGTCAAATTTTGGAAAAGTTTTACGTGGTGCTGAGAAAGATGTATATTCTTTAGAAGTCCCATTTAGAAGATTCAAGAAATCTTTAGCTCTAGTTTCTCCAGAAATTTTTTCAGTTCTATATTTTCCCTTTCATCGATCTTTCTGTTAAACATATCCAAAACTGAAAGAGTACCATTGAAATCTCCTGTCATTATTTTGTTACTATGCCTTCTTGTAGTTAATTTTTCATTTGTGAATTTAGATGCTAAGGCATTTTGAGCCCTGAAATTAGATACTGATACTGTTTTCTTGCCTATGGTTATTTAAACATAATGTAGTTTCCTTGTTTATTCCTTTTGTGTTATACATGTTTGTTTTTGCTTTGTCTGATAGAAAGATTGCAGCTCCTGCATTAAAAAAAAAATTCACCTTATACATATTATATTTTATTCTAGCCCCTCTTTTTGAAAACTCTTTGTATGCCTTTGCTTTTTAGCTGTATTTCTTGTAAGCAACAGATGATAGAGTTTTGTTTTCTTAGCCAATTTGTCATTTTTTTCCTTTTATCATGAAATCCATTTTAACCTATTTGTATTTAAATTTATAAGAGTTAGGTTTATATTTTTCTCCCATTTGTGTCCAATAATTTTTTCCAAGTTAGGATCCCCCCCACCCCGCCCCTTTCTTTTATTAACATAGTTCTTTGCATCTCTTTAGTTATTTTATCTTAATTTTCTTTAAGACAACCCTATGCCCACCAAGTCTCTTCCCCTTCCCTCACGTTTTCCTGTCCTCCTCCTCCCATTTGTTATCCTTTGGCCTTGTTTTGGAGTTCTGCTTAATTTATTAGTTTTTTTTTTTTAAGATTTCTTGTTTTTATCTAGTTATCTAATTCTCTTCTTCTTTTCTCCCTCTCACTTAAGAGGTCAAGTAAAATCTTCTTTCTTCTCTCCTTCAACTTGTTTTGTTCACTGATTTTTAAAATTTCATTTCCGGTGTCTTTTTCTAAAAATAATTTCTTTTCTTCTTTCTTTTCATTATTTATCTTTCCTTTCTGTCTAGTCTAGGCTTTTATTCACTGATTCATGACCCTTATACTTAGTCCTTCTTTAGTCTCTTTTCCTCATGAGATTAAAGCTCTAAGGTACCTATTTTAGGTTCTCTCTTTTAACTATTTTCTGTGTTATTGCCTTATAGATATTACTACTTTGTCCTCTTTTTCTGTTATCCTTCATTCTTAGGAATATCAGTTCTTACAGATGACAGAGAGGAAATTGCCCCATGGTGGGAATTTTTCTATATCTCTGATTTTGTAATTTGTTCTTAACCTTTGCTCTCTCCATGATAATTTTCCCCACACTCCCTCCCCCACACCCATTTGCCATGAAATCTCCTTCTTGGGTCCATGACCTTCTACTCTTCTGGCTGTCAGTTGCCCCAGGATTCATGATTCCTCTTTTCCTGATGCAGGATCAGTGGTTTTCTTAAGCACCAAATAAGCTTATAGTCATTGTAAGGTCTCAGTCTCCCTTTATAGAATATCATTCTTTATCCATGGGAACATTCATCAGTGGTATCCTCTTTGACTGTTGAAACAAGATTATTTCTCCCTTTATTTCCTCCTATTTGAATTCCTCTTTTTGCCCCCCCCATCAATTATCCTGTATATTCTCTTCTTCCTGAGAGATGACAGGAGTTCTTTTCTCTTCAGTGTTAACCTTTCACTTGATCAGGGCACATCACATTCCCCTCTATCTTTCTCTCTTCTTTCCTTTTATGTACTCTCCTATTCTGTAATTTAGTCTCAGAAAAAATCATTGATTCACCTGTGAGGTTTGTGAGGTTTAGTCCATGATGTTTTGGGCCTTTTTCTCCATCATCACTTTGATTTGACTTCTGCTTTTACCCTTGTCTCCTTTTGAACTTTTAGAAAGAAATCTCTTAGTAGTTGTTCTTTCTTTTTGTTATATTGTTATTGTTGTCGGTTGCTTTATTTGTTTATCTTTCTTGTGTTTTTGTTGTCTTGGGTGTTTGTAAAGTAAATAATTTGTTCAAGTCTGGTTTTCATTCTAGGAATGCTTCTAACATCTCTTTTCTTTTTGTACATCCAGCTTTTATTTCTTCATTAATGATCAGGCTCTGGTGATCTCCTTTGCTCTTTGGGACATTATTCCATTCCCTCCTGAAGCTTCTGGTACATGCAGAATAATGTTGTATTATTTGAATTAAGTTTTCATTATACTTGAACACTCTTCTCCTGGTCACTTCCAGAATTTGTTGTTTGTCATTGGAGCAATTTCAATTTAATCCCTATGTATCTTGGATTTTGAAGCATAGGGTTTTTTCCTGTGGTCAATTTATGTAGTCTTTCATATAGCTCTTTGTTTTCTGTGTTCAGTTCTCAGCAGTTTTATGCTATTATTTATTGTATTACAGTGTTCAGTTTTTTTGAATTGTCATGATCTTCTGAAAGACCTAAAATCCTTAAGTTTTCTCAATGCATGCTGCCTTAGGATCAATATATTTTGCTTGTATGGAGAGTATTTCTTAAAATCTTATTGCTTTTTGCTTCTGTTCTTCTAGATTGTCCTTCATTTCTGTATATTCACATTTCCAATTAATTATTCTCTCTTACGTTTTGTTGGTGAAACTTACCAGCATAGATTCAAGTTTTTTCTATGCTGCCAATTATTTCTGCCATGCAGGCCATAAATTCTGCTTTCATGAGTCTTATTTCTCTTTTAAACAATTTAGGAAGATTCTACTGTGGTTCCATGTGGTTCCACAGAATCTTCTGATTCATCAGGTGTAGGTTAATTTTGCTTTGTCTCCCAATACTTATTCATTGATACCTAGCCTCCTTTAGCTGATCTGGAGGCCATATTCCCTTTTGTTCCCCTGTTGCTCATGCTCAGTTTCTTTAACTGAGTTTTATCCCTCCTAAGATATTTAGTGATTTTAAATATTTTTCCCATATATTTTACTATTGCTCATTTTCTGACTCCTTCCCCTTTGATTGTAGTTTCCATGGAGACTGAACTTCAAAGCCATCTCAACCTTCTCCCATGCTGGGCAACTCATTTTTTACTGTCTTTTCCCTATGTGACTTCTGTGTTCACAGATTTGGTTCTAGCTAGATGCTGGGCTCTTTTCTTCAGGCTTAGTAAAGTGTCACACACAGCCATATATGTCCTATCCTAGTTCTCTCTGTTTCTCAGTTTTTTGGTTGATTTCTGTTGCAGCACAGAATGCTGCCACAATGCTGTGCTAGTCATAACAAACTTCTGACTTTTGGTTTTCTGAGACATAGGTGAGGGGGCAAGGTATCAGATTGAGCTCTTTTGCAAGCCTGTGGATAGGTAAGTCACTTAACTTCTGTTTACCTCAGCTTCCTCACTTATAAAATGAGAATAATAATGACACCTACCCCAGAGGGTAGATCATGGAGGCAGCTGAAATTGCTTTCTCTTTGCTCATTATTCCAATTTTCTAATTTTCTAGAGGTCTGAGAGACTGTGAAGATCATTTTTTAGTCCTTTATTCTAATTGGTCAAGTCCCAGTGTTATTTATATTACATCACAAGGACCCCACAAAAATAGGTATTACTATTTTTTCAAACTTATGAAGATACTATTATGATTGGTAAAGTACAAACTCGTGTAAAGGCATTACTGAATTCATAATAGCTTTCTTGTCCTTATGCATTTTTTTCAGTCAATAGATACTATAAAATAGTATACATGGATAGAATAAAGCACTATCATGTGAAGAGTGGTCCAAAATTTTTGGAAAGAGGTTTTCATATTCAAAAGTCATCATCACTTCAAGTGAGATGATTAATGTAAATCACTTTATATACATACTATGGAAGTGTCATTATTATGTCTGAAAAGGCTGGGAACCACTGAACTACATGATCTTTAAAATCCATTCCAGCCTTAATATGCTGTCATCTATGAGTTATGTTTGCTGTCTGTAAAAAGGGGAAAACCAGTGTGAGTAAACACTGACTAATGAATACTCCACAAAGTGAATTTTTAAATAGATCAGAGAGACAATATCATTTAGTAGAAAACACTGAACTAAGAGAGAAAGACTCAAGTTCTGGCTTAGGTTGGGCTGCTTACTGTGTAACCTCCAGCAAGTCACTTAATCACTTGGGTCATCCTCTAATGTTTCTTCCAGCTTTATGTCTATGATCTTACGCTATGTAAGCTTTTATTTGTTCTCTTCATCTAAAGTAGCATGTTGTTGTTTTTTAAAACCATTTACATTCTTTGAGAAAAGCCATGAACTGTCACAAATTTCCTGCTTTGGATCTGGTGGGAAGAATAATGAAACCAGAGCAGAGGCTGGCTGCACTTTTTAGGGAAAGAACAAAAGTTGAGTTATAGGAACTAATCAAGGGGAAAATGTACCATATTTATGGCACCATGTCATGTGTAGTTGGAGGAAAACTGGATTTGGAATCAGAGGATTTAGGTCTAAATCCTGACTCTACCACTGTGACCTTGGACAAACCAAGCAGAGGAAGGATGGTTACTTGCCAGTGATGTTATGGAAAGGATTTTGGCCAGGTAATAGTTGGATGAGATGACCTCTGATCCTTTCTAACTCAGAGATTCTGTCATTCTGTCAAGTTAATTCCCTTTTCCTGGCCTCAGTTTCCTGTTTTGTAAAATGAGGAGATTGAACCAAATGATTGTTAAGATCTATTTAATTTTTTAGAAGAAAATGTCTATAATCCTAACATAACTATTTACATGCCAAAGACAAAGGTATCTGAAGTTCAGTGGGAGGCACTTTTCAGAATAGAAGGTGGTGGGAGTTCTGGAGTGGAGTCAAGATGGAGGCATAGAAGCAGGAGAACTCCATGAGATCCCCCTATAACCACCTCAAATACCTATAAAATATGACTCTAAACAAACTTTAGAGCTCCCGAATGCACAAAATGACAGAGAAACAAAGCTCCTGCTGAAGACAGCCCAGCAGGTGGACGGGAAGGGTTCATTGCAGCACCTTGGGAGCCCAGACCAGCACTGCATGAAACTATGGCATTAGCCCCAGGGTGGCCAGGAGCAGCCGTGGCTGGATCTTTCAGGAGAACGGATCACCGGCAGCTGTGGCAGTTTCCAGAATTACCAACCCATAAGAGACAAGGAAAAAGTGAAAGGCAGTAGAACTCAGTTAAATTTGGGGGAAAGGAGCCAGTCTGGCCGAGTGCCCCCAGGGCAAGAAGCAGTGTGGTAGCCCTGTAGCTGCCTCCATGTGGCTGCTTCAGAGCTCCCAGCCTGCAGATTGCAGGGGGGCCAAGTGACCATTCAGAGGCAAAGTGCTCTTGCCTTAACCTGTCTGGATCAGGATCACAGTCTTGGGTGGTGGTCCTGAGGTGCATGACCAGCAAGCCAAAGCTGGTGGGGGCTGCAGAGATGGCAGCCTCCTAATATCTCCTGCAGCTGCAAAAACCTCAGCGATCTGGGACAAAACTCTCCCCTCTGAAAGCAGAGTTCTATGGAACCCAAAAGTCAAGTAATTGCCTGGCAACATGAGCAAAGAAGGCAAAGTAAGAACAGCAATCCAACTTTAGATTCCTTTTTTTGGGGACAAAAAGGATCAAAGCATGGAATGGGAGTAAGACAACACAGTCAGAACTTCTGCACTAAAAGCTTCCAAGAAAAATTTAAATTGGTTACAGACCATAAAGGAGCTTAAGAAGGATTTTGAAAACCAAATAAGAGAAGTGGAGGAAAAATTGGGAAGAGAAATGAGAATGATGCAAAAAAATCATGAAAAGAGATTCAACAACCTTACTGAAGAAAATAACACTTTAAAAAATAGATTAACTCAAATGGCAAAAGAGGCCCAAAAAGCCAATGAGTAGAAGAATGCCTTAAAAAGTTGATTTTGCCAGATGGAAAAAGAATCTCAAAAGCTCACTGAAGAGAATAATTCCTTCAGAATTAGAGG
>CM053585.1:161121586-161142852 GCA_028646515.1 Pseudochirops corinnae
ATTTGTTTGGATCTGTTTGATAGTATCTTGATTTCTCATCAAGTCATTGGCTTCCATTTGCTCCACTCTAATTCTGAAGGAATTATTCTCTTCAGAAAGCTTTTGAGATTATTTTTCCATCTGGCAAATTCGACTTTTTAAGGCATTCTTCTCCTCATTGGCATTTTGGGCCTCTTTTGCCATTTGAGTTAATCTATTTTTTAAGGTGTAATTTTCTTCAGTCAGGTTGTTGACTCTCTTTTCATGATTTTCTTGCATCACTTTCATTTCTCATCCCAATTTTTCTTCCACTTCTCTTTTTTGGTTTTCAAAATCCTTCTTAAGCTGATCTATGGCTTGTAGGAAGTCTACATGTTTCTTGGAAGCTTTTGGTGTGGGAGTTCTGACTGTGTTGTCTTCCTCCCATTCCATGTTTTGATCCTTTTTGTCCCCAAAAAAGGATTCTAGAGTTCGATTGCTGTTCTTACTTTTCTTCCTTTGCCTGCTCATGTTGCCAGTGAATTACTTATCTTTTTAGCTCTGTGGAACTCTGCTTCCAGAGAGGAAAACTCTGTCCCAAATTGCTGGGGTTTTCACAGCTGCTGCAGCTATTAGGAGGCTGCTGCAGCCCCCACCAGCTTTTGCTCACTGAAAATGCGCCCCAGGACCACCACCCAAGACCATGATCCAGATACAGGCAGGGGAAGGCAAGAGCACTTAGCCTCTGAACGATCACTTGGCCCCCCTGCAGTCTGCAGGCCAGGAGCTCTGAAGCAGCCACCGCCACTTCTACTGCTTCCTTGCCCTGGAGGCAGTTTGGCTAGACCTCTTTTCTCCCCCAACTTTAGCTGAGTTCCATTGACCTTTCACTTAGTCCTTGTTTCTTATGGCTTGATAATTCTGGAAACTGCCACAGCTGCTGCTGATCCACTCTCCTGAAGGCTCCAGCTGCAGCTTGTCCTGGCCACCCTGGGGCCAAGCCACAGTTTCAGGCTGGGCTGCTTTTGGCTCCCAGCGTGCTGTGATGAGCCCTTCCTGCCGAGTTGGCTTCAGCAGGAAATTGTTTTTCTGTATTTTTGTGAGTTTTGGAACCCTAAAATTTGTTTAGAGTCATATTTTATGAGTATTTGAGGTGGCTATGTCAGAGCTGTGGAACCTTGCTGCTTCTATGCCACCATCTTGGCTCCGCACAGAATGGTGGAGTTTATAGACAGATTGCAAAGGATTGAGAAGTGAGGGACTGGTGAGGAAGTAGAAGTAGCAAGGGTAGCATAAACTGTTATTTCTTTAAAAGTTTGGAAATGAAAGGGAAGAGGGATATAGTATACTCATCTGAGGGGATGGAAGGGTTAAATCAAGGATTTTATACATGAATATATTTGTAGGTGGTAGAAAAATTTTGTCCAGTTTGATCAATAGACCAACCAACCAATCACTCATTGACACATTTTTTACAGTAAGCACCTACTGTGTACAAGATATTTCACTGGGAATACAAATTTTAAAAATGAAACAGTCTCTGCCCCTAAAAAGCTTGTATTTTATGGAGAAGACAACATATAATGTGTAAAAATATAGAGAATATATACAAAATAAATGTTTGTTTTGGGAGGGAGGACACCAGAAGCTGGGGGTGGGGGTGGGAAGGATGAGAAAAGGCCCCCTGCAGAAGGTGAGATCTGAATTGAATATTTAAAGAAACAAGAGATTCTAAGAGTTTGAAGTGAGAAGGGAAAGTATTCTAGGCAGTGGGCACAGCCCAGATATGGAAAGATGTGGAAATAGGTGATGGGAGTGCCCCGTAAATGGAATAAGAAGGTCATTTTGGCCAGGCAACAGAGTGAAGAAAGGGCAGCAATATGTAATGAGGCCAGAGAAGTAGGTTGATGTGAGTTTGTGAAGGGCTTTAAAGATGAAACAGGAGTTTCTGTTTGAGCCTATCATCAAAAGCAATAGAGACGAGGGAGGAAGTATAGGAATGGCCAATCAGTAGAGAACCTGCAGGAAATAAGAGAAGATAAGAATGAGGGTGCTTTCTAAGGCTGGTTTTAATTTTCTCAGTTAAGTAAAAGTAAATAACTCTTTTTCTACTGAGAGAGTTGAGTGTATTTCTATGGTGTGAGGAGCCAGGAGAAGGGTTAGAATAGGGAATAAAATAAGGGAAATAGGAAAGAAACTTAAGCAAGGAAGAATAAAAGAATTGGCAAGTAGGAGGCAGGGCTCAGTTGAGTTTTTTGTTTGTTTTTTGTTTTGTACTAACTTATGATTTCATTAGGTTAAGGAACTCTAAATGAGTCAGCTCTTTCTATTGATACAGATCAAAACTTGCTCTGTAACCTATGGTCTTAGAGAATTGCCTGAGAGACTAAGAAGTTAGGTGGCTTGTCCAAGGTTACACAGTATGTTTAGAAGCAAAATTTGAACCCAGAACAACTCTCTATCCACTATGCCTCTAAGGTGAGATGATTAGATAACATTACCCATTTGGGATAATTTGCAACTTCCTCCATTGACATTCAACAGCTTGGACAGAGAAGACTGATTATGGGGGTGATCCATGGTTGATATTGACAGGGTGTGAACCTCAATAGTATGGTGCAGGAAGATCAAGGGAATTAATGGTAGAGGATAGTTGAAGTGGTTAACTTTAGGGTCAAGAGAGCAAAGCCAAAAAAGTGAGATGAGAGCAGGAAGTCTTCATGGTTTGGCATCTGGAAGCTCTTTTTCCCTCAACCCATCATCTCTATTCCTTTGGTACAACAACCCCAGCCTTCCCTCACTCCCCCTGCCAACTCCCCAAGCTATGTAGTAAGGGTGAGCTCAGTACTTGTTAAGTTGCATGCATCAGTGGCCCTTCTGGAGGCTCAGAATGAGGTAATGACCTTATACTCCTTAGTGGCCCTCCTCTAGCTCTTAGTCAAGAGCTGAGCTAACGTGAATGATTTCTCTTATGGTCAGTGGACGCTGAACACCTATCCCCACTTTCTGTGCTGGTATCAGTCAGTTCCCTATTTCAGGCTAGTCCACATAGTTCATGCTGCTGCCCTAGATATAAGCTTATAATAAGAAAAAGAAAACCTTAAACAGACAGTACAATATCGATGGGGAAAGGCAGAACCAAGGATGGTATAGAAATGCAATAGAATACCATTGTGCTATAAGAAATGACTAATATAAAATGACTAATACGGAAATGTTTTACATGATCGCACACCCATAACCTCTATTAGATCACATACTGTCATAGTGAGGTAGGGAAGAATAGAGTTTAGAACTCAAAACTTAAAACAAAAGCAAATGTTAAAAAATGTTTAAACTTGTAATTGGGGAAAAAATAAAATATTGTTTAAAAATGGATGAAATGGTCTGTTTTAGAGAAACCTGGGAAGACTTGTATGAATTGATGAAGTGAAGTGAGCAGAACTAGGAGAACAATTTATACAATAAAAACAACATTGTGGGAAAAAGAACCCCAACAAACTTTTAAAGTCTTAAGGATTCTCAGCAATGCAATAACCCACCATGATTCTGGAGGACTGACGGTACTGCCCATCTCCTGATGGAGAAGTGTCGGACTAATGTGCCGAGTGAGACACACATTTCTGGACATGGCCAATATGTGGGAATTTGTTTTGCTTGACTGCATCTTTTTTGCAAGTTTTTTTTCCTCTTCCAGTTTTGGGATGGGTTGAGGGGGAAAGAAAGGTAAGAAAGAGAAAATACATTCCTGTTACTTGAAATAAAAGACACCATAGTAATAAAAATAGGCATATAGCACGTTATGGTTTGCAAAAGGGCTTTACAAAATATTATCTCATTTTATCTTCACAACAATCATGGGAAGTTGGTGCGGTAAGAAAGAGAAAATACATTCCTGTTACTTGAAATAAAAGACACCATAGTAATAAAAATAGGCATATAGCACGTTATGGTTTGCAAAAGGGCTTTACAAAATATTATCTCATTTTATCTTCACAACAATCATGGGAAGTTGGTGCTCTCGTTACCCCCGTTTTAAAGTTGAGAAAAGTGAGGCAGAGGTTAAATGACTTCCCCAGGATCACATAGCTAGTAAATGAGACAGGATTTGAATTTAGGCTTTCCTGACTCCAATTCCAGGTTTTTGATCTATTCAATGTGCCGCCAAGATGCTCTTAGTAGTGACCAGAGCAGGTGGGGCAAACTCTAGCATTAAGATTTCAGGTGTTAGCTAGGGGTCGAGGGAGGATTTTGTAGGGCACTGATGATTTGCTGGAGCCCCTTTGTTTTTAACTCTATGGTACCATGGGCTCAGAAGTTACTTACCGGTAATGTTGGCCTGTACCTGCCTGGAGAAGGCTTTGCTGTGCTGGGAAGATCCTGGAAGGAAGACTTGTTGAAAACAGCCCCTCCCAGCAGAGAAATATCAGGAAATGGGGAATGCCTCCCTGTTGTTCTTTATTTTTCTCTGAATCTGCCAGCTGCTGCCCTCTGTCTGAGCACGTTTTACCCCCCACCTCCACTCCCATCCCCTCAGGGTGAGCTGCAGGAGTCTGGTTTGAAATGGGCTGATGAAAGGCAGATATAGACCACTGAAGGTGGGTGTGGGCTGTGGGTGAGCAAAAGAATGTCCTGCGTTTTTCTAAGCCCCACTTGTTCTGCCCCCTTCCTCCCCTTGCTGCCACTGACTGTTCACATGGACAGCTAGCTGGAAGGCGGGGGTGGGGTGGGGAACAAATGTCCAGCTGCTTAGGGAGGGTGGGGGGATTCATACTATCTCTGCCTCCATTCTTAGGGTGATGAATCACAGCTAGAGTGTCAGCCTTTCACTATTGTGAAAGGTAGCTCACCTCCTTCAAATGTTTGCCAGAAACTCAGCATCATCTTTTGGTACATTTCTCAGTACTCTAGCCTGCTCTTTCAGGGAATGCCAGCATGATTCCCTGAATTCAGGAAGCATTAGTAGCCAAAGGGACACTCATTACTTTTTTGGAATGGTAGGAAATAGTCACGAAATGGTTGGATTTTACAATTATAGAACATTAGAATAATAGAATCACAGAGTCTTAAAAACAGAAAGAGCGAGAAGGATTCTTAGAACATAGAACATCAGAACTGGAAAGCTCGTTAGAACAAAAAATGCAGAATGTCAGAACTAGAAGGGACCTTAAAATCCACTCAAATGAGATAATCTTTGTAAAGCATTTAGCACAGTGCCTGGCATATAGTAGGCACTTCTAAAAATGCTTATTCCAAGAGGCAGCTAGGTGACACAATGAATAGAGAACTGACCCTGGAGTCAGGAGGACCTGAGTTCAAATTCGGCCTCAGACACTTAACACTTACTAGCTGCGTGACCTTGGGTGAGTCACTTAACTCCAATTGCCCTGCCTTCCTCCCTCCAATAAAATGCTTGTTCCCTTTCCCTTCCTCTTCCATTCAACCAACATTTATTAAGCACCTACTATATGCCCAGCACTGTTAGCCCCGGGTACTACAAAGACAGAAATGAAACAGCCCTTGTCCCTGAGGAGATACAAGGTGTACACAGTTAGACACAGACGAGGAAGGGAGTAAAGGGGATAGGGAGAGATCAGACTAGGTATTATAAGAAATCTGGTTGGGGAGAGAGCATGCTTAGAACACAGAATTTTTACAGCCATAAGAGACTTTAGAGATCATTTAGTACAAATCCTTCATTTTACAAAAGAGGATACTCCTGCCTCAGGAGGTAAATTCATTGTACAAGGAAGGTCATACAGCAAGGTTATCATCAGAGTTTGGACTAGATTCTGAGTCTCCTGATCCTCACTTCATTGATTTTTCCTCAGTACTATGCTACCTCCCCTAGAAAGTGAAGATTTGCTTGAATATTTGCCGGCCACAGGACGTCCTCTGGAAGTTGTTTTCTGTGTGTGTATGTTTTTGAAAAATATATAAAGTCAGTTATATGTATTGGGCAATGGAAAGTTAGGCAAAGGAAAGGATATTGGAAGTTAGAGTCGAAAGGTCTGGGAGGCAGCTAGGTGCATGCAGTGGATAGAGCACTGGCCTGGAGTCAGGAAGACCTCAGTTCAAATTGGGCCTCAGACACTCCCTAGCTGTAAGTCACTTAATCCATCAGAGAAGGAAATAGCAAGCCATGTTAGTATCTCTGCCAAGAAAACCTCATGGACAGCATGATTTATGGGGTTACAAAGAGTCAGATGTGACTGAACAATAATAGTTAAAAATAACAGTATGGTGCAGTGGATAGAGTTTGGGGGCCTAAGTCAGGAAGACCTGAGTTCGAAAGTAGTAGCCTCTAACACTTACTAGCTGTGTGACTGTGGGCAAGTCATTGAACCCTGCTTACTTCAGTTTCCTCATCTGTAAAATGATCTGGAGAAAGAAATGACAAATCAATGAAGTACTTTTGCCAAAAGAATCCCAAAAGAGGTCATGAAGAGTAGGACACAAATGAAACAACTGAACAGCCACATGTCGAGTACTGTGCTAAGAGCTGGAGATGCAAAGAAAGGCAAAACAGGATCTCTCATCTCAGGAGCTCACATTCCAATGGGGGAAACATGCAAATCACAAATCCTCACATGGAAGACATATGCAATGTGAATGGGGGGTAATCTCAGAGGCAAGCCATCCTAGGAGGGGTGGGGGCCTCCGGGAAAGGCCCCTTGTAGAAGGCAGCCTTTGAGTCTTGAAGGAAGCGAGAGAAGCCAGGAGGCAGAATTGAGGTTCCGGAGTATTCCAGAGCTGGGGGGTGAGCTAGTAAAAAAGAACAAGCAGCAGTATAGAGTGTAGTATGGAAGAAGGTGAGTATAGATAGATCATAGATTACCTGGAGGTGAATATGTTTTATCAAAACTTTGCTTCTGCCTCATGACTAACATTGGCTTGCTATAAATAATAAAGGCTCGAGAAACAGCACGGCGTCATGGATACAGAGCTCAGGAAGACCTCGTCTCAGATCCCGCCTCTGGAACATGCTAACTCTGTGGTCGTGGGCAAAGGCACTCATCTCCTCAGTGCTACAGGAAACCTCATACTCTAAATGACTAGATGAGTTGTTTATATGCAGTAGAGAAAGGAGTTTACATAGCAGGTGTTCCCCCCACCAATGAAATCACTTGCCCAGACCAAAAACAAAAAAACTCAAACCAAAGCCAAAAATACCCTTTAAGCCCTAGTTTCCTTATCTGTGAAATGGGGACTAATACTGGCAACTTCCTATCTCGCAGGGTTGTTAAGTAGCAAATGCGATGTGTCTAAAAAGATTTGTACATTGTAAATCACTATGCAAATATAAGTTGTAAGTAGTAGTATAATTGAGGATTTGTTCCAGTTAATCAAGGTTTTACAAAGTGTATCTTTTTGAGGGGGTGGGATGGAGGGAGGAAGTACAGTTCCTTGTTTCTTCTCACTCTTTTCTTAACCTTCCATTTAATAAGGACAGATGATATACTACAAGCTGGAAGCCCTTTGGTTTCCTCTGCATGCTATGTAGCATTTCTCAGCAGCTTCATACCATCGGTCCAGACTGAGAATTGCCTCAGCTTGT
Organism: Pseudochirops corinnae; assembly: GCA_028646515.1. Lineage (NCBI taxonomy): Eukaryota > Metazoa > Chordata > Mammalia > Diprotodontia > Pseudocheiridae > Pseudochirops > Pseudochirops corinnae. The sequence goes on from CM053585.1 coordinate 161,129,103, forward strand.
TTCTTGAGTCCTGTTCCTGCCCACAACCTTCCTGGCATTAATACCTCATCCTCCTCACTAGCCTGGGGTGCTCAAGCAGAGAGTGACAGGCTGGAAGGCTGGGAAGTGGATGCACTCCAACCAATTGTATGTACTCAGCTCCTTGGGTTAGGCAGCCAGCCAGCTGCATTGACTGATAGAACCCTGTGGGAACACTGTACCATTCAGGATTAGCCTGGAGTCAGAATGCTTTTCTCCAAAATGGGCTTGAACAAGTTGAAATGAATCACAAATGTAGTGTAGCATAGGAGATCTGGAGTCAGAGGACCTGGATTTGAGTTCTGGCCCTGACATTTAGAACCTGTGTGACCTTGAGACAAGTCACTTTCCCTCTCTTGTCCTCAGTTTCCTCCTTTGTAAAAATGAGGGGGATTTGGCCAAGATAATTTCTAAGGTTCTTTCCATCTCTAAATCCTATGATCTTTTGTCCCTTTCTCACCTTATCTCACCTAACTCAATTATCTTTGCCACTACTCTCCACTTATTCATCTTTCAGAGGCTCAAGGTCTTTCTCTGGGAAGACTTCCTAGAACACCCCAAGTCCTTATGTACTTGTCCCTCCACGGGCTCTAAGGGACATGGGATAGAATACTGGCTTTGCTAGTTAGCAAGCTGTGTGACCTGGGCATATCACTCTCTCAATCCAAATCTCAGTTTCCTTCTCTGCAAAATGGAGAAGAGAGCGATGAATTCACTAGTCACTAAGATCTTTTCTAATTCTACATCCCATGAGGAAAATATACCTGTGAGTTTACAGTGGTACACACAGTCAAAATCCTTTGTCTGTAGGACAATTGGATCCCTCTATCATCTTTAATCTGATCATTCTTTAAGCTCTTCTCTACTGGTTCCTTCCCTGGTGCCTCCAGACATGCCCAGGTTAGTTCACTTTTTTATGACCAAACTACCCAAGCTATCCACCTATATCTCTCTTCTCTTTCACAGCCAAAATCCTATAACAGTAATATCAATAGTATTACCTCATAGTATTGTTGTGAGAACAAATGACATGTATGGTCATGTAGCTGTGAGGCATAGGAACATAAAAGCCTCAGAATTGAAAATGAAGCTCCATTATACAGAGGCCAATGGAGAGGCACATGGGGATCTGAGTAAGCTCTCACATATAATATATTAGGACCTTGAAGGATGTTAGCATACAAATGCATGATTAGAAAAAGAAAATGGTCACCCAGAAATAGTGATGGGCAAGCTCAAGCATTTTGGTGAACTTGTGGGAAGATACAGACAGACAAGATGTGGATGAGGATGGGCTTGTTGGAGGAAAAATACAAATTGATGAACACTTATACAATGTTTTGAGGCTTTAAAAAAAATGTTTACATTCTTCTAGAGGATCCAATGCACATAAGGATTTCCTACTGGTCACCAAGGGGCTTCTAGAACTAGGAACAACAGATGGAAGTTGCAGAGAGACAGATTTTGACTCAATGTCAGGAAAAATCTCTTCTTAACAATTAAAACTATCCAAATAGAAATGACCGATCTCTAGTAGAGATATACTAGTCCCTAGCCTTGGCCCCACATCCCTTCCATGAGGGGATTCTCAGCAAAAACTGGATGTCCAAAATCCTACATCAAGTAAACCTTTGAGAATCTGGGGAAAGGGAGTCTTTCCAGCTTGCTCTCCTCTGTCAAATGACCAAATAAATTTATCTTAAAAATTATTTCAGGAACTATAGAAATATTTTACATGATTTCACATAACTTGAATAGATTGCTTACTGTCTCAGGAAAGGAGAAGAGGAGGGATGGAGGGATAGAATTTGAAATTCAGACCTTAAGTTAGCAAACACACAATGAATGTTAAAATTTACTTTTACACGTAATTGGGAAAATTTTTTTTAAATATTTAAAAAATTAAAAAAAATTGGATATCTATTTTGTGGGATATTGTAGAAAAGATCGTTGTTCAGTTATGGCTTAGGCTACATGGCCTCTGAGGTCTCTTTCAACTCTGAGATTCTGTCATTTAAAAAATCTATGATCTGGATACAGGTAAGGTTTTGTATCTCTGAAAGTGACGAAATGCTTCTCCATCCTTCAGGGGGCATGCTTAGGAGCCCCAGCCACCGCAGTGCACAGCTGAGAATCTGGCAGGCAGGAAAATAGGCTGCTAAGCAGCAGGTAAAGTTGATGTCATCATGGCCACGCAGTTTATTTATAGGAAAGCCTCTCAGTTCCTCACTTAAGCCCTCTTTATTCTTATTTTAGACACAATTCTAAGAAGCTTCATTATCTGTTTTCCTGGGCCACCATTGAATAGGAATAGCAAATTATCAGAGTATTAGAAACCAAGGACATTTTGTTTGCTACTTTTAGGATCTTGTTCTTATATAACACTTTCCTAATACAAAAACTTGAAAATATTATCTATAGATCTTGTGGATTTATACCCTCCTGACATGCGTTACAGATTCTGAGACGATGAGCTAAAGAGCAAATAAATGAGTGGAATGCTGCTAATTGAGCTCTTCAGGAAGTAGGCTATGGAAGGGTAAGCCATGCAGGGGAGAACAGAAATAGAAATAATAAAAACATGATATTGAGAATCTACCAGGAAACTCCGATGGGGCTGCTAATTTATGCTATAAAATGTACACATGTACTAATGAATAGAGTTATTTTTCAACTACTCCCTTAAACCACAGCTTGACATGGTTTTTTAAAATACGAAAGTTGAGTTTTATAGGGTGGCAGATTGAGGCAATTAAATTACATTTAATTTTAAAACCTTTCTAACAATTAGAACTGTTTGAAAGTGGAATGGGTATCCTTTGGAAGCACTGAGTTCTCTATGACTGGAAGAGCTACCTTCTACATCAGTGGTTCTCAACCTGTGGGTCGCAACCCCTTCAGGGGTCCAATGACCCTTTCACAGGGGTCACCTAAGACCATCAGAAAACACATATTTCCAATGGTCTTAGGAACCAAGACACTGCTCCTCTTTCCACCTCCAGGCGAGTCCTCCCACATGCAGATATGCCCAGATACACCCACATATGAATATTAAAGGGCCGTGGCATTAGGAAGGTTGAGAACCACTGTTCTACATGAATCTTTTCCAGATCTTTCTGATGCTGGTGCCTTCCCTCCTCAAATGGCCTTGCCTTCATTTTATCTATCTTTATATATCTTAATATCTTTATTGATGTTTCCCTCAATAGAATGTAAGCTCTTTGAGGGCAGGGATCATATTCACTTTTGTCTTTGTACCCCCAGTTCCTAGCACAATACTGGGCACATAGTGGATGCTTAGTAAATGTTTGTTGATTAATTCAAATGGAGGTTGGATAACCAAATGGTGAAATTGTAGAGGGGATTCCTCTCCAGGGATGGATATGGATGAACTGACCTTTAAGGTACCTTGTGACTCTGAGATTCTGTGAATCTGTGGAGGGCAATGCGATGAGGAGCTGCTAGGGCAGGCCCACAAACAACAGCAAGTTCTTGTAGTTCACAGCCTCAGAGTGAGTAATGAAGTAGAAATACTATAATGAGCTTTGTTACAATCTCAAAAAGCCCAACAATTTAGGCATTATTTAGTATCAGGAGGAGAATCCCACATAATTCGATGGGCCCCCAAGGAATCACCACATAACATCACAATGCAGTTGTTGTCATTTGTTTTCGAAGAGGACCATGGTGTCAGGAAGGTGATGCCATGACATGCAAATGAATTGAATTTAAGCCAGGGAGGGCTATGTAGAGTCCCTAGCCTCACTTTCTCCTCTGGAGTCATCTGGGTCTATGGCAAAATACAGATCGGGATGACTGGAGATGGCCTTGGAGGCAGTGGGAGACCTTGGACTTTTTAAGCTAGGATCTTTAACGGGTCCCAGTTTGCCAGAGGCAACCCCTTTCAGTGATTAAGAATGGGTAAGACATGAGGCAGAGAGTGGCCTTTTTTACCTAGCCAAAAAAAATAATCATTCTGAGAAGGGAAGACCCTCAGGGTTTCTGACCAAAATAGAAACCACTTCTCTTTATACTCACTCCAAACCAATCAGGGTCCAAACAATGACCAAGTGGGACTTGGCTTGGGACCTATTGTTGGCCAATCACCACAGAAAGTCCAGACGGCTCAACTGAATCAATCAGTGAATCAGTCAATTAAAAAGTAGACCAGACGTCTTTAATCTTCAATCAATTTTGGAATGATCATAGCAGCTTTTTGTCATTGGATAGATGCAGATGATACCACATAGGAAATGTCTTATAATGACTTGAATAGAATCAGTTGGGGATATGTATAAAAAGAGGAACCTGATTCGAAGCCAAACAGCCAAGTGGTAGTCAAATCCAGTGGTCAAGAGCTCCGGAGAAGAAATGCCCTTGATAAGGAAGAGATAATTTTCTCTTTTCTCCCTCTCCACTGACCAGGTGATAACCTTCTGAATACAGAGAGGCTAGAAGAGCTGTAGTTGCTGTCGGTATTGGTAGCAGTGCCCACTTGAGCCGATACTCATGAAGAATCCAAGAAAGCACCACCATGAGATATCAGAGGAAGACTTTAGTGAACAAAGTCATCAAGAAAAGGCTAAATTATGTTTGGTAAATTCTACTAACAACCTCCTATAAATATTTCATCCTTGCGAGGAGTTGTCTTCAGGACAAGCTCTGTTATTGTTCAGTCACGTCCAACTCTTTGTGACCTCATTTGGGGTTTTCTTGACAGACACTGGAGTGGTTTGCCATTTCCTTCTTCAGTTTATTTTATAGATGTGGAAACTGAGGCAAACAGAGTTAAGTGACTTGACCAGAGTAACACCTAGAAAGTGTCTGAGGCTGGATTTGAACTCATGTCTATCCTTGCTCCAGGCCCAGTGCTCTATCAACTGTGCCACCTAGCTACCCCAAGCTCTGGTAGGTTCTACAAGGTAAGAAAGACTTTAAGTATGGACCCAGTGATGGACTGTGTACCTGTCATTTGGAGGCACCAGACTATCTCAATTTAGGGAGGTTCATTACCGCAAGGCTGACCACCAGAAAATGAATTTTTTCTTCACCAATGCAACTCCAAAAGACTATATATTTAAGTATTGAGAGAATTCAATCTGCTCCAGCTGAGGAAGTGGCTACAATGGTGAAGCCATAAATCCTTGAAGCATGAAGATATCCTCTGTTTAAGAAGGTATTTATAGTACATTTTAGAAAGATTTCTGTCAATAAATGTTTTTTAAAAAGTTTTGGCACACTTTAAGAGACGAGCTTCAGTTATGTAGGAAATTCACTTACATGGAATAACCTATTGTCCCGATGATGCTAAATAAATGAAATTCTACTCTTTTCCTAATTCTTTGTTTTCAAATTTTCTAAACTCTATCTTCATGGAGTTAAGAGACAACGTTTAAACTATATCCTTTCCCATAAAGTACAAAATCTTGGCATGCTCTGGGGTCCAAATAAACCAATTAACACACATTTATTAAGCATATACTATATACTGGGTACTGTGCTAGGAACTAAGGATAAATACACAAAGAATGAAATAATTCCTCCTTTCAAAGAGCTTTAATGCTACTGGGGGGAGAAAGCACGCACACATATAAATGTATACAGAATAAATACAAAAGGTAGTTAAGGAGGGAAGGCACTTGCAGATGGGAGAAGGCATATGCAGTTACACCCAAATATTGTGGGAGTAGGGAAGGTGTATATAATTCCACAGGACTATTTTAGTGACCTATTTTTGTAGTTTCTGGATTGATGTGGTTGGAGTTGTGGAGACTACAAGATCATAAATATTGAAACAATGATCCTGGAAGTGTGGAAATAATGAAAGAAGTAGGTAGGTAGGTGGGGTTTGAGCATTTATTAGGCAATTACTGTTTGTACATACAAACAAAAGAAAAGACATTCCTTGCTTTCAGGGAACTTCCATTCTAAAGGGGGAAACCAACCACAAAAAAAAGAAACTAAAGGTGAGGAGGTAGCAGGGTGCATCATATTGGCAAAGTCCAGAGAACTAGAAACACAACTGTGAGGGTAATAAAGCAAGGAGTATGAAGTATGGTCAGCCTGAGCTGTCATCCAAATGGAGGACCAAGAAGGAACTCCCCCATGGAAGAAGGGGAAAGGGAACGGCAGAGGGATATTCCAGGATGAGACGACCCCCTGGCTCTGAGCATGTTCTAGGGTGAGAAGACAGTTGAGTCATGGTATTGAAATCTGTAGAGAGTCAAGCACTGCCAGGAGGGAAATAGGGAGCTGGAGGGTTGATTCACTTGTATGGAAAACAGGGACAGTGGGGCTCCAAGTGAGTGCCTAGTGAGGCTTATCTCAGTGAATATAGAATGAAGGATGAGAGCATAACTGAATTTGTGTCTGTGAACTACATTGTAGAAATGGTGAACCTGGGCTGGATATTGGGGCTCATGAGAGAAGCTACGTACAGAGGGGTGAGGGGAGTAGGGTAGTAACCTGTGCCCCCCTTGCCATTTAACATACACACCATCAGGAGAGAGCCATGATGAGAATCTGTAAAATAAAACTTTGTCTTATGCAACATATTTGACTCACCATTTTAAAATAAAGTATTTGATGCTTTTTAAAAGTATCATTTTCACTTCTCAGTGACACTTTCTGCACTCACAGTAAAGAACTTACCTTTCTAACAAACAAGTATAGTGCAGCAAAATGAACCACATTGGTCTGATCTCACAATATATGCCTAATCCCATACCTTATTCTTTGTTATAACAGGATAGCTCTCTGGGAAAAGCAGGGAGGAGGGAAATGCAAGTGATATGAACATTTTAAAATATCAATAAATAGTAAAAATAAAATTATTGCTGAATTTTTAGTAGCTTTTGTCATATACTGTCTCAATCAATTGATACTAATATTATAATTGCTATTATATGAGTGTCTTAAAATGTTTTTTATAATTAAAAAATTACTCTTATGAGGGATAAAGTTGGGGAATATTGATTTAGTCCAACCTCCACATTTTAGACATGAGTAAGCTGAGGCCCAGAATGGTAAATTATTTATTCAAGGTGACACAACTAGCGAGGGGTAGAACTAGAACTGGAACCCAGATCTTTAGACTCCTGGGACAAATGTTCTTTTCTCTGCACCAACACACAGTCTAGTAGGGGAGATGAGGCTAGCACACAGGGAACACTTAAGGCAATATGCCATCAAGGTACCCTTTCAAGGTTCATGAAATGACAGAGGAAGGAACAAGCCTAAGGCCACCTCATGGACTCTTCCTTTGTTGAGTCATAAGACCTGGTCCTGGACTTGAGGTGCTAATGCCAAGGGCTGGAGAAATGATCGTTTTCTCCTGACCATTCCCCAACATTTAGTAGCATATGCTCTCTAAATGGATAGTGGGGTTGTAAGCGTTACTACCATTCCACCAAAAGGTAAAAAAATCAAACCTAGCACATAATCCCAAAATAGTCAAGGTGAGTTTATTCAAGGTTATGGTAAAGTTGGCTATATCTTGGATGAAATAGTGAATCCCATCAATATTTAAAGTGAAGTACCCTACGCCCACAATGCCTTCCTACCTATCTGTGCTCATATAAATTCTACCCATTCTTCAAGACTCAGCTCAGGTATTACTTTCTCCTTGGAACCTTCCTGGGTCCCTGATTCCCCTAAAGTGGAAAAAACCTTAACTTTCTTGGCCCTTGAAGAATACTTTTGGATCTCTCTTATGCACATATCCTGCTATATTTTGTATTATAGTTAAATGTGTAACATGTTATATCCATCCAACCAAAATTCCAGCCTTTTGTGGGCAGCAACTAAGACTTCCTTATTTTTATATCTTGTCCTAGTGCCTAACACAAATGGCTGGCACAGAGTAGGTCTTTACTACGTGTTTATCGAATTAACTGAATTGAGAATGAGGGCCTGATTAATCCATAAATCAGATTATGAAACCTTTGAGGAAAGCCTCCCTGGTTAAATGGATATCTTCTTCATTCTAGAGAGCTGCTTATCCAGAAACATCCTGGCATTGTGCTGAGCTCTGCCTTTTGGCTGGTGTCCAGGCAAACACTCAGCCACATTCCTACCCCTCCATCTCCAGCCAAGTCTGGGGAATGTCAGATTGGCTCTTCTCAAAAGCCAGCCCCTTCTCGTGTAACCACAGCGCAGGGAGTTCATTCACACTTTACTTTTCATTCATGACTGAGAGATGTAGTCCATGCCAGATGTGAGCCAGCTAAGGCCTCCCATTAAAATCAAATAGTAGTAGAATCTCTGGGAGACTCACGAAGATTCCTTGTTTAGAGTAACTTGCAGGATAACAGAAGTGTTAGATCAGGGGTGGGAACTTGTAGCCTTCTAGGTCCTTGGGTACGGCTTTTTGACTACGTCCAAGTTTTACAAAACAAATTCTTTTATTAAGGACATTTGTTCTGTGAAGTTTGGATTCAGTCACAGGGCCACACTTTGAGGGCCTAGAGGGCCACATGTGACCTTGAAGCTGCAGCTTCCTCACCTCTGTGTTAGATACATCCTCCTAATTACTCCTGCTATACTTCTCTAGAGGGTGATGGAAAGAGGTTTCAGGATGCCTATCTGTGCTACCTTATATTCAGAAAAAAGACTGCCCTGGACAAGGAAAGTTTATAGAAACATGGAACATTTGAGCTGGAAGGAATTCTAGGGATTGTCTAATCCAGGGGTTCTCAAGATTTTTTTAGTCTCAGAATACCTTTACTTGATTAAAAATTATTGAAGACCCCAATGAGCTTTTGTTTATGTGGATTATTTATTATTGTTGTATTAGAATGAAAACATGGTATTTTTATTAAAATAAGTTCTGACCTTGTAGACTCCCTTTGAGAATCATTGACTGAATTCAACATCCTTGTCTTATAGATGAAGAAACTGAAGCCAAGAGAAAGGAAGCATTTTGTGTAAAGTCACATGATGGGTTATCAAGAGAGCCTGTACTAGAACTCAGGCTGTCTGACCCTTAGTGTTCTTTCCACTACACCACGCTGTCTTTGATATCTTTTTTTTTTTTAATATCTTGTTTTTCCCAATTCCATGTAAAAATCATTTTAAACATTGATTTTTTTAAATTTTGAGTTCCAAATTTTCTTCCTCCCTCTCTCTGCTCCCTTTCATTGGGAAAGCAATTTGCTATAGCTTATACATGTGGAGTCATGCAAAATCTATTTCTATATTAGTCATGTTGTGAAAAAAAAATCCAAAAAGGAAAGAAAAAGTTTTTTAAAAGTTTGCAAAGTAAAAAAAAAGTTTGTTTTGCTCTGCATTCAGATCCCCTCAGTACTTTATCTGGAGGACTTCATCATAAGTCCTATGGAATTGTCTTGGATAGTTGTATTGCTGAGAATAACTAAGTCATTCACAGCTGATTATCATCAATTATTACTGTTACTGTGTGTACTCTTTTGATGGTTCTGCTCACTTCACTTTGTATTAGTTCATGTAAGTCTTTCCAGGTTTTTCTGAAACCATTCTGCTAGTCAGTTCTTACAGTACAATAGTATTACATTACAGTCATATACCACAACTTTTTTAGTCATTTCCCAATTGATAGGTATACCCTCAATTTCTAGTTCTTTGCTACCCCTAAATGAGATGCTATAAATATTTTTGGACATATAGGTCTTTTTCCTTTTTTAAAAAATCACTTTGGGTTGCAGATTTAGTAGGGGTATTGCTGGGTCAAAGGGTATTTTATAGCCCTTTGGCCATAGCTCCAAATTGCTCTCCAGAATGGCTGAACCAGTTTCCAACTTCACCAATGGTTCTTTAGTGTCCCAATTTTTCCACATTCCCTCTGACATTTGTCATTTTCCCTTTCTGTCATATTAGCCAGTCTGATAGGTGTGAAGTAGTACCTCAAAGTTGTTTTAATTTGCATTTCTCTAATCAATAGTGATTTAGAGCATTTTTTATGTCTTCATCTGAAAACTACATGTTCAAATAATTTATCAATTGGGGAATGACTTGTATTTTTATAAATCTGACTCCGTTCTCTATATATTTGAGAAATGAGGCCTTTATCAAAGAAACTTGCTACTAATTCTTCCCACAGTTATGGTTACTGTGTATTTCCCTCCATTCTGTTTTTTTCCATTTATCCTTCTTTCTCTCTCTTCTCTTTTTACCCTGTCCCTTCTCAAAAGTGTTTTGCTTCTGAGCACCACTTCCCTCAATCCATCCTCCCTTCTATCGGTCTCCTCTTCTTATTCTCTTCCTTTGTCCCTGCCTTCCCCCACCTCATCCCCTTCCCTTCCTACTTCCCTGTAGGGTAAGATAAAGTTCTATACTCAACTGAGTGTGTATGTTATTCTCTCTTTGAGCCAATTCCAATGAGAGTAAAGTTCAAGCATTGTCTACTACCCATCATCTTCTCCTCCACTGTAAGATCTCTTTTGAGACTCTTTTATGTGAGATAATTGACCCCATTCTACTTCTCCCTTCCCCCTTCTCCCATTGAATACCTCTTTCTCACCCCTTAATTTTATTTTTTTAGAGATCATCTCATCATAGTCAACTCACACTCATGCCCTCTGTCTATGTAATACTGCCTCTAATTGCCCTAATGATAAAGTCCTTAGGGGGTATAAGTACCACCTTCGCATGTGAGAATGTAAACAGTTTAGTAGTTTAGTCTTATTGAATCCCTTACGACTTCTCTTTCTTGATATCTTTGGGCATTTTTTTTGAGCTTTATAATTTTGTTATGCTTATTTTTTCATTTTTTGGTTTTTTATTGTTTTTTAAAAAAAATTTACATTGTTGTAGTTCCCATGTATATTGTTTTCTTGGCTCTGTTTACTTCACTTTTCCTTGTTTCACAAGGATCCTTCCATGTTTCTCTGTATTCATCACATACATAATTTTTTGAATGATACATTTTCCGGAATATAGTGGAATATTGTATTGCTGAGAATAGTTAAGTCGTTCACAGCTCATTATCATAAAAATTATTGCTGTTACTGGGTATATTCTTTTAATGGTTCTACTCACTTCACTTTGTATTAGTTTGTATATAGTGGAACTGTGTCACTTTCTTGTACAGCCTACTTTCAATTGCTTTCCTGAGTCTGTAATTGGAAGACCCCTTACCCCAACCTGCTCACCTGAGACTCCTGGCTTGTGTTTGGTCAGTATATTGTATATTGTAGGATTCTATAAGTTCTCGCAAAACATCCCTTTTGTTCTAGAATGTTGTAAGTTCTAGACATCAAGCTCACTACGGGTCAAACTTTTGCAGACACTCCCCCTCTTCTTTGCAAAAAAAAGAGGGAACATTTGCTCTTGTCCAGCCCTGTAATACTTCTCCAATAATCTAAGGTCTTTCAGAGATCACCAGAAGAAGCTGAGCATTTACATCTACAAGCTCTTCTGGCATCGTAGAATATAGCTCACATGAACCTGCTGGCTTGCACTCACTGTGGGCAGCTAGATGCTTTTGGACTGATTCTTTGCTTATCTTTCACTTCCACTCCTTGCTAATCACTTGGTTCCCACCTTTTCCAACCCAAAGATGAATTTTCTTGGAAGGAAATGAAGCAGTTCTACCATTTTTAACCACCACGATTATTATCATCCCATTTCTCTTCATCCTCTATAGTCCCAAGATCAAACCTGTCTCTCTTTTGGTCCTCTCTCTGTCACTAACAATAGGGTTAAAACATCTCTTCTTGTTATTAGCATGTGTTATCATCAGCCTCAGCTCACTGGAGGGTTTTAGTGCTCTTGAAACCATTCTTCTAGGACTATGCTATTCTTTTATATTTATCCATCATTACCTACCTTTGCTTCCATATGTGTCTTTTTAAAAACTGAATTTTTGGAAGAGTTGCTTCCATAGCAACATTGATTTTATTAGCCAATTCCCCCCTTTTCATCCTTATTGGATTAGTTTCTGTTTGTGTACTTTAAAATTTCATTCTTGAGAGATTTTCACCTCTTCTATCTCAACTTTCTTGGCAGAGTATTAGGTTAATAAATCCTACTAGTCTTTTCCATGAACTTTTTGACCTCCACTCTTCTCAAATCAAGGATGTGTGCCATATTATATTTAGCTTTTTTCCTTCTATCATAGACGCTTTGACAGTTCACTTGACCTAAAGATTTTTATTATTGTTTCTTCAGTAGCCATTTCTTTTGTACGGGTCCAATGCCCTTACTTTGCAGGTAACTTAACTGAGGTTTAACTGAGAAGTTAAGTGACTTGCCCATAGTCAAGTCATGTCAACATCAGAGATGAAGTATGAGCTCAGATCTTTGTCAGGCTCCAGATTTAGTATGCTTTCCACTCAATGTTGTTATAAGCATTTTTATTCCCTATTTCAGTGGGGAAAACTCAGGCTTAGAAAGATAATTTTTTTGTGTGTTTCCAGAATTTCATTCTTGAGAGTCTTTTATGCCTTCCAGGCTAACTTTCTTTGCAAAGTATGGGGCTACTACATCCTAACTATCCTATCTCTGAACCTTTCAACCCCTCACCAATTTGAGTATGTAGAGGACATCTGTCAGATTATACCAAGTTTAGCAGGTTAAATGGGATAAATGATTTGCTTAGGACCACAGCTCATAGTAGATGTCAAAACCAGGATTTGAATAAAATTATCCCTTCCATATCATGATTTTCCCTATCACAGTTTTTATATATCTCATATCAGTATAAGAAATTAAATGAGAATTTTGGGGGAGTTTTTCAGAAGCCTCAGATGACACACAAAGGCCAGCAGACAACACAGAGCCTATGACCAAATACCTAACCCAAGTTTTACAGTAAGGTACTGCAAATACTCCATAAAAGAAAAAAAATCCTCAGACTTCTCTGGTATAAAAGGAAGGTCAAAATTTTTATGGAGATTTTCCAGATTGCAGGTGTGGAAAGGATAACTGTACAGGTCTCTCATCATTCTAAATGTAATGAGTTCCTCTATTTCAATAAATAATAATAAAAATGTAGAATCACTGTGACTCCAGAAAAGGAGAGCAGGTCAGAAAAACAGAAAGATAATGCATTTACCTTCAAGGTAAGCATGGAAGGGTCAGGTTGGGAGGGGAAAAAAAAAATCTCAATTCTTGTCTGTCTTTTAATTTTCAATTTTCCACGACCAGTAGAACAAGGCATAATGAGTGTATATAAGCCTTAAAAAAAGCAGAGCTCCCTTTGGTGACTTTTTCTGCAGTGACTCATAAGATTTTTTAATTAAAAGGAAAAGTTTGCAAATGAAAACCAAAAAAATGGAAAAACTTATGGAAGTTTTTGGTCCTTGACGGACTCAACTGGTCTTGGGATATGGCACAAAGAGGTTAGAGATGGATATAGTTTTAAAAGGAATCAGGTTCAAATGTTATAATGAAGGACTTGGGGGGGGAGAGTAAATTTTCAAAAACATCTAAAAAGAAAGAACAAATAATAAAAATAGAAGCTAACATTTAATTTAATTTAATAGAGTGATGTGCCAAGCACTGTGCTAAGCCCTTTATAATAAAAATGCCATAACAAAACAACAACAACATAAAAATTGACTAAGAGGCAAGAGGAAGCTTTGTGCTATACTGGCAAGACTTTGGGACATGGAGTTGTAGCAGCAAGCACCCTAGCATACCTAGGGCGGCTACTAGCACAGGTTCTTAGATCTGCTTTTCTAAAGGAAAGCAACTCAAAATGGGTTAACAATCTTACTTTAATCAAGCATATCATTTACCTAGTTCAGGGGGAAAA
>CM053585.1:161143352-161175223 GCA_028646515.1 Pseudochirops corinnae
AGGCTCCATGTGACCACATTCAGCCTATTAAGGAACAGAGTATACTTTGAAATATCCAAGGGTCCTCAGAGTCACGTAGCCACTTTAGCAAAGGGCCTAGGGGCAGGGAAGATCTTCAGATTCCCATAACAGGAGTAGAGAGATTTCTTTGGTTTGTGTATTGGCTTTTATACTTCCTAGCTTTGTGACCCTAGGAAAGTCCCTGAACATCTCTGAGCTTCAGTTTTCTCATTGGTAAAATAGAGATCATATCTACCTCACAATTTGTTAGGAAAGAACATTGTAAAACTTTAGTGTGCTATATAAACATGTTATTGCTATAATTATTCTATTATGCAGTCCTTGGGGAGAACAATCATAGATGGCATATTGTAGGGGTTCTTAACCAGGGGTCCATGAACTTGGATTGGGAAAAAGATTATATTTTTGTTTTTGTTAACCTCTAATTGAAATTTAGCATTTCCTTCAATTATGAATGTAAACCAAAAATGTTATAGTCAGAATGGGTCTGTAGGTTTCATCAGATTTCAAAAAGGGATCAGTGATACACAAGCAAAGGTTAAGGTCCCTTGGCGTAAGTGGAAAGAATTAGGAGGCCATGGTTCAAGTCTTACTTCTGCCACTCCTTAAATGTGTAACATTGAGTAGATCACTTCTACCTGTTTCTACATCTGTTCCAAACAAAAAGGTTGGGACTAGATGGTCTCTAAGTGTTGCACCTCATATCAGACTAGGGAAAAAATTGTTAGCTTCTTTCTTCCCTGCAGAAGATTATGACATTCTCAAAGTCTTTCTCAGTTGACTCTGAAAAGTTTTCCTCTTCAAAAAGGAGTGACTTGTCTCTAGCGAGTCAAATTCTTTTGGAATACTAAGTAGCACCTGTAAGCGCTGGGTTTTTTTTTTAAGCTTCAACTTTCTATTTACCAAAGCATGGGTATCTTCTCTAAGCCTTCATCTGACTTAGGATTAGAAAGTTCTTATAACTTCAACTTAATGTGTATCCCTTCAGAGACAGGGCCTTCCTTCTCAACAAACTGCTAAGAAATAGGTCTAAGCCTGAAGATTCTTATTAGTCTTCCATGAAAAAGAATGGGAACAGAGAAAGATATCACCTTCTGTCGCAATCACCTTTGTTTTAAATTCCTTCATTTATTATTCAGATGTGTCCAGCAATCAGCTTTGATTCATCCTATTTAATAAGGGCTCTCTCCTAGTTTACTCCTCTTAAAGTTTGCCAATGCACTCTAGTTAACTTTGATTTTTCGTGTTAGGTGGTGAAGCCACAGTATGTATTTGTACAGCACAGAGTGTGCTTGCATGCTTTTGTCAATCTTATAAAGACTTCTATGTTGGTGCTATGGTTTAGAATGCATAGAATGTGTATTCTCTGAGCAGGTATTCACAATCACTGAATCATGGACCTTTTTAGAACTGGAAGGATCTTTAGATGTGATTTTGTTCGACCAAACAAATATGTACATGGCAACAATGTGCAAGCCACAGTAGGGAATAGGATAATTGACTCTACCCTCCAGGAGTTTATCATTTAGCTGGCAAGATAAGAAATATGCATTCAGTCAAATCCCCTCATTTTACGGATGAGGAACTGAGGAAGTTACATAATGGAAAGAACACTGCATTTGGAATCAGAAGACCTAGATTCAAATCTAAGTCTTCTACTCACTAAATGTGTGACCCTAACTCTATTGCAGAGAGGGCCATTTTGATGAGTTGGCTATATTGTTCAAATGCCAAATGTGTTTCCCTAAAACACTATTTTATGGAGAACTCACATAAAGCAAGTGCTCACAGGGTAGTCAGGAGAAGCGATACAAGGAAACTCAAGTTTTTTCTGAAGAACTTTTGAATCCATTGAATGACATGGGAGACACTAGCACAGGACTGCCTACCATGGTATGCCCCTATCAAAAATAAGGTGCTGTGCTATATGAGCAGTGGAGAATTGCGGAATCTCAAAAGAAAGGTGAAACAGCAAATTTAGAGACATCTCCGTTCCAAATGTTCATATGGACTATTTGTGCCCAGCCTGTGGTAGAGCCTTCTGGGTTCATATTGGTCTGATCACAGCCACATTTGGACATACTGTACCTTGACTCCAAAATGGTGATGTCATTTGGGTCCTCTTTGAGGACAAAGGACAATAGTCAACCATGTGACCTTAGGCAAATGACTTTGACTCTCAGGCCCTCAGCTTCCTCATCTGTAAAATGAGGGAGTTAGATTGGATGGTCTCTAACGCCCCTTCCAGCTCTAAGATTCTATGTAGCTCTTCCAATGAATGATCATGTTTTTGTAATTGAATAAACTCATTGTGTGACTTTGAATGAACAGTCTCTTAACCTCACTGCATCTCAGTTTCTTCAGCTATAAACTGAGACTAGATGATTTCTGAGATGCCTCCCAGATCTCAAATTCTCCTATCTGAAATGACTTGCCAAAGTGAGTTGGAAAGGTAGGAGTTAAGCCTAGGTCTTCTGATATCAGATCTAGAGCTTTTCCTGTAATATAAAGCCAGGATCTTAAGATATGGGAGGTAGCTTGGTATAATGGAAGGAGCTGGCCTTATAGAAGACCATGAATCAAGTCCAACTTCTGTCACCAACTGGCTGTGTTACTTCCTGGGTGAGCCATTGCTCTAGGTAACTAACACTCTGAAGTTGCAGAGAAGGTGCCTACCTGCTCTTGGCAGAGGGAGTTTCCTCACCTGAGCTAGCCCCTCTCCTTATATATATCATAGATGTAGTCAGTACATCTTCCTTTGCCATGCTAGCTTTGGCTTCCATAGACTCTAGTCCATCAGCCCACATGGATCTGGGAGGGAGATTGATGTAGACTTAATAGGCATTTGGAAATTGTTTCTCCAGATCTCACAGCACAGTGTTAGGAATCAAAAAACCCCTATACTTACCAGCTACCTCTAACATGCCCTCATTGGTATTTGTGTTCAAGTTTCCTCTGCTGTTGCTGGGGAAGCAAGTGACTGGGCAACTGGTAAAGTCAACTCCCACCACACCCTACACAAAGCTTTCTTTATTTCCCCTTCTAACAGAGCCAAGCTTGAATTTTTTTTTCTAAATAGTTGTGGTTGTTTGCTGGTCCCCATGGTGTGAGGTACCACCTGCTATGAGAACATGGTGGGCATGGCCTCTATGGGGCTTCTTGAATGACACTCAGTGATACAGTGCTCAGCCTTCAGGAACTGTGAAATCCCAATTGAGGTTGTTGATGTTGATTCAATTGATCAGAAATAATAGCTAACATTTTAGATAGCACTTTAGGATTTTTCAGGGCATTTATTTCACCTGTATTTTCTCTTCACATTTCTCTGTGAGGTAGGTACTATTATTCTTCCTATTTTACAAATGAGACTGAAGGAAGGTAAGTGACTTTCTCAGGGTCAAACAGCTAGTAAATGTCTTAGGCAGGATTCAACCTCAACTCTTCCTGACTCCAGAGTCAGTGCTCTGTCTATTAGGCCATCTAGTGGACTCATCAATTCACATTAAATGCAAGCTGTGTTAATCACCTACTACCTGCCAGACACTATGCTAAGTGCTAGGGACACAACCACAAAAGTGAAAAAAAAAAGGTAGGAAGTCCCTATCCTCACATAGGATAGTAAACCACTGTAACTTTTTTTCTTGGACTTATCCACCTCCCATTATTTGTGGAAAAATCCCAAACTTGGAGTTGGAGGACAAGAGTACAAATCTTGCAGGGTTTGGCTACTTCTTACTTGAATGGACTGGAACAAGTCACATCTCTTTTCTGAACCACAATTTCTATATCTATAAAACGCAGAGCTTAGATTAGATGGTTATTAAGATCTCTATCATATAATACAATTTTATTTTTAAAAGTCAATTGTTTCTTTTTGCCATGAAACAAGTCAATGTCATCTGTCTTGGTTTCAAAGATATTCTCCCTGATAAAGAGTACACCATTCATTCATTCACTTATCAAACACCTATCATGTGCAGAAGCATTACTGTGCTGAGCCACGGGAGGATACACACTAATTTCAGTAAGAAGCCGTGTCTGCCCTTATGGAGCTTATAAAAAGAGGGACCAGAAAGGATGCTAAGACACCAACCAAATTAAGCAAGGTTATTATATATACAATATTAATATGTGTTACATGTCATTATGTGTGTTGTTGTAAAGCCAAGCACGAGAAGCTTTCCAGAAGAATGCTACTGTGAACAGCTTTTAAGATTCCGATTACATAGTATAGTGAACACTCTATTTATTCAATAATAAATCAGAGCAAAACATTCACAGTAAATCAAGGTACAGCATTCACAATATTACAGCTTATCACAGATAATCAAAATACAGCATTTACAACAACTTATCACAGAAAATGGCCATAATTTTCACCACAGTGGTCACACAGTTTTGAACAAAGTACATTCATTTAGTCACTCAATCATTTAGTAACTCAATTGTTCAATCATCCTTAAGGAGGCCTCCTTAAGGGACACAAAGTACAATAGTCAAAGTTCTCCACTCATGGGGCACAACAAGTTACAAATCAATTGCTATTCAGTCATCATTCACTATTCAATCATCAGAAAATACGTGAGCCCTCCACCCCTGGGTCACTAGTAAATTACAATTTCTCAGTACACAGTATCCAAGAAAAGTCTTCTTTCAGCTTGACTCAGGTGGTCTCTTAGATTCCCTAGATCCCCTCTTCCATGGTCCCAGGTCCTACCTGGATTCACCAAACTGTCACCTGGGTTCAAAGGCAGATAGCTCCCAGGTCCTTGTCCAGCTCTCCATGCACTTCCTGTGCCACACTGAAGCTCACAGCATCCAGTCCTCCTTAAATCCTTCACAGCCTCTGTTCCTGGGAAGTTAAGGTTTAACAAAGCAACAAACAGGTTCATACAAAGTACCAGCATCACAGTCATGCTTCCTCAGTCTGCAGCAGCTCCAGCTGGACCTTGGATGTCTTCAGCAGCTTCAAGAAGCTCCAGCTGGCCCTCAGACTCAGCACCTCCTCAGGAGAAGCCCCAGCTGTTTCCCAGAAATCAAAATCACTTCACCCAGGTTCCCAAAATCAAAATCATTCTCTCTAGCCTGGGGGGGGGGGGGCCTTTCCTCTTCAGCCTCCCTGACAGCAGCAGTTTCTGTCTCCACAAAGTTTGCTCTAAGAAGACCTGTCTGACCCAGAGGAACTTCTCCTTATGTACACACACATGGCATTAGCTCCTTCCTGTTTCAGCCAACCTCTTTCTGTTATATCAGCAACAGGGGTTCATACCTTCTGTTTCTTTAACAGAGGCTTGATTAATTACCAAGTGCTAAGTACCTCTCAGCTTAGCAATACAAAAGGAACTTCAAATTTCATTATTATTACAGTTGTATCCTAATGTTACAGTCAAGTTCCTGGAAGCTGTTTGAGACAATCCACTTAAAAAAAATGAGTCTCCATTTGGTCCACAAGACCAAAATTCAGCACATGACATCATAGTAAGGCAAAGGATGTTGACTTAAAACAAAGGCCAGGTAAACAATACCACAGGGTTAAAACCAGGCAGCAAGTATTCATATCATCCATTTCCCTAAATTACCACCTCCCAAACATCCAGGGAGTCAAGGCTGGGAGTCCACTCTCTCCGTCTTCCCTGCCCCATCTCCATCACAGCAGGAAAAGAGGCCCATTCAAGGTTCACTCACAAGAAGATGCTAGGACCTTAGAGTATATGCAGCAAGTGGTGTTTATGTTTCCTTTGGGCTTCTCAGAAGAGCAACCAGAAAGCACAGTGGAGACTGATGCTGCCTCTTTTCAACACTAACAACACACTTAGGGAGTTGAAGGCCTTTAGCTCTACTTCCACTTTTGCTTCACCTATTCTGCCATGAGTTTAGATGTAACTGAAGGAAGCCTTCTTGACTCTGCATCCATCTTCTCCTTTGCTCTAGCTTCTGACCTTGTACCTGAAACTGTTTCTTGTCTCTTCTACAAGACTTGTCCCACCTTCACCAATGACCAGAGATGCTTCTCTCCTATCAGAGTTCACACAGCTTGGCTGACACCATCAAGCCAGCATCTAAATATCCCAGGATTTATGGACAAACTGAAACGGAGATGGAAGCATGTCTACTAATGACAGAAGAGATCTTTGCTGCCCCCATTACTCGGGACAAATGGATCAGAGGGTTACAAAACAAAGTGTTTTGTGAGGTCTGAGGAGAAAGGGCTTTAAGGGATGGGTAGGAATTCAGGTGATCAAGAGAAATATGGAGGATATTCTAGGAAGAGGGTGATGGCAAAGGCGGGAGGTGGGAAAGTCTAATGTGTTCTCAGGGTAGGGAACATATTCCCATTTTGATTGAGCCATAGAGATTATAGAGGGGAATAATATAAGATAAATCTAGAAAAGTGAGGTGATACCAAACTATGGAAGGCCTTGAATGTCAGGCAAATAATTCCCTTCTCCACAGTAAACTATTTGAAGGTATGGGACCAGTTCTTAATTTATATCTCTATTCCTGATTAGCCTAGGACCTTTATCTTCCAAGTAGCTTTAACAAATATTGGTTAAATTGGATTGCATTTTTAGGGGATCAATTCAATTCAGTTCAATCATGGTAAATGTTTAAGTGCTCTATTATGTATAAGGCATGAGAAGACACTTGGCATAGTGAATAGAGAACTAGCCTCAGGTCCAGGAAGACCTGGGTTCGAGTCCTGCCCCTGACACAATAGCTGTATGACCCTGGAAAAGTCATCTAACTTCTCAGTGCACCCAGATAGCTCTCTAGGACTCTTAAGTTGTTGAGAAGGTACTTAGTGCAGATGGGGGACCTTAGTGGCCTGCTATAGTGGACAGACATGGATTTTCAGGTAGAAGATGGAGTTCAAATCCCAACTTGGCCATTTAATAGTTGTATGATCAAGGGTAAGTCACTTAGCCCCAGTGAACCTCGGTTTCCTCCTTGATAAAATGAAGGGGTTGGATTAGATGGATCCTAAGGTCCTTTCTACTTCTAGTTCCTATGAAATTAGAATATAAACTCTTTGAGGGCACAGGACCTGTTTTATATTTGTTTCTGTAATCCTAGTGCCTACTACAGTGCCTTGCACCTGGAAGACACTTAATAAAATGTTGAATTGAATTGAATGAAAGGCTGGGGTGGGGTCTAGAACCCTGAACAGTGACTGACAATCAGTGAGTTCTTACCTCACAATGCTTCCCATTTCTAAAGGGCAGCAAGGCTAAACTGAGACTAAAGGCAGAAAGGAGCTGTGGCCTTAGATTCTGAGTCCTTGGGTCTAGTGCTCCTTTATACCTAGAGGTGTCTCAACATTTCACAGAACTCCATGCACACAGCCATTTGCATCTTCTCTCAAACAGCCCTTGTGGGGTATAAGTACCCCTCATGTCAGTGAGGGCCCAATTCTCAGAGCATGCTCAGATGGCTCTGTCTGCTGCCAGCCCAGGGGGAGCTTTGGGGAACCTGCTTTCAGAAATCCAAGTTGAAATGGAATGGAATAGCCTCGCTTTCCACTGAAGCGCATGTGCAAGTACTCTATAATGCTTTCCAGTTCACCTGTACTCTGCGGCAAAGCAAAGGTCTTTTGGTTGACTCCTGAAGCAGAAATAAGAGTATACAAAGACTTTAATTGAAAAATTCGCTCTCTTTCCTTCCTGATGGTCATTAGAGAAGGGTAGGGTTAAGGATGACTCTCTGAGTTCTGGAGGTCTTTCTCTTCCACTACTTAGTTCCTGAGCACATGGCCTCCTAGGTAAACTTGTATCTGGGTGGGGACACCTCTTGTCTTCTCTCCTTTGGTTCAGGGCTTTATGAGATATGGAAAGGGCAAAAGAACCACCAAGTCCTGTGGCTGAGCTTGGGAAAGAACCAGGCATGAGGAGCAGGTGACCTGCCTAATCTAGCCCAGTGGTGGATTAAGCCAGCACCTGAGAAATTCCGTGCAAGCAAGGGACTAACCTGTCTATCAGTATGAAACACCTGGAATTGGACTCGGTGGTGGGAAGAATATTTTTAGATCCTATTTTAAGTTTGAGCTCACTCTCCCCAGGGACCAAAAATGTAGAAGAGAGCATGTACCCTGGTTTAGAGGAGCTTTTTTTGTATTTTAGTTCTTACTATATATAACTTTTCAGTAAATATCCCTTTGCAAAAGCTAACTGATGTCTACTGGTTAGTTAATATCAAGTAATCAGTTAAATTGATGGTAAGGAACACTAATCACTAGTATTGATTGAGGAGATATTAAATGGCACTAACAAATTATATGATGGACAGAATATACTAGAATAGAGCCTCAAACTTACAGCATTAGAAAAAACCCCATAAGCAAATCTTTGGGTTCTTCCTAGAATCCTAAGGGAAATGTAGGTAGACCTAAACTTTTACCTCGAGGTGGATAAGTCTAAAGTTTCATGTTCATTCTGAGGGTATGTTGCTCCTGATATAAACAGAGAGCATCCGATCCTGGACACAGGGTTTGTTTGGGAGGCCATGTGCTCATAGGCTAACTGCATGGGAGGAAGTACACCTACTCCAGCCCCCTAAGCTCCCCTTCCAGAGTGCAGAGAGTCAGCCTTATGCTAAGTAGTGCCAGTAGGGGAAGGAAAGAATGAGTTTCTTCACTGGTATACTTGTAGCCTTTTTTAAGCACATTCAGTTCTGGTTCATTCAAAAGACCTTTTCTTTACCATAGTAAGCAGACAGGAAACAGTAAAGCATGCCCCGAGAGAGGTGGACCTGTCTATCCTATGTCCTCATGGATTTCCAGAAGCAGGTTCCCCAGGGCTTCATTTGGTCTGGCAGCAGACAAAACCCCCTGCATATGCTCTGAGAACTGGGCCCTCATTGACCAGACCCACTGTTACTACACTCTTAACTATTTATTAGAGGCAGCAGGCCTTTCACTTTTTAGGTGAGATAGTCTCAAAGCTATAGGCATCCTGTTAATATTCTCTTTGCGACCTAATTCACATTTTGTACAATCACAGTAGTACCCTGGGGTTCAGTAGGTCCTTAATATAAATGCTTTTTGATTGGTTGATTGGAAGTGACCTTGGAGAGGAAAGGGTTAACCATCTATTTATAGACTTAGAATTGGTAGGGTCTTTAGAACATAAAACATAGAATATTAGAGTTAAATGGGACCTTACAACACAGAACAGAAAATGTTAGAGCTCAAAGGAGTCTTGGAGATCTTCTAGTCCAAGAACCCTCTTTAGCAGAGGAAGAGAAATTCTTCTTTCCCCAGATCCCTGCACTCAGAACTTCTTGACTGGGATATTTCAAGACTCTGGGATCTGGAGAGTAGTGGACCAGAAACATGTCTTTGGTCTATTTTCTATCATCTGTGTTCATGCCTCTCAGAAATTTTCCTAAAGAAAAAAGGTAGAGATGGTTTTTCTTTCCAATGAATCAAAAAAAATAAAAATAAACAGAAATGATAATTATTTCCTGTCAATTGGAGGTAATCTCAATCATTGGGTATTGTGTATTCTGGATTTTTTAAGTGCAAAAGGAGTCAAGAGTTAGTGCCATGCCCTGATTTTACAAAGGAGGAAACTGAGGACCTGAGGGACTTGCTTCCAGGGGTCACACAGGATGGTCAAGGTAGATTCAGGGCTGGATCTCCTGATTCCTTTCCATTAGGCTATTCTGCTTGTTTGGAAGGCTTGTAAGACCTGCCTAGGGGCCTGATTCTCTGCCATCCAATATAGCCTTAGGGAGAAAGGCAGAAGGCAGGAGTAAGGACCTGGGAGGGGTGGGGTGATATTGTGGGGAAGAGGGTGTTGGTCATTAAGACACTCTCTGGAACAGAGCGATGGGACAGTGGGTGGTAGTGATGCTCAAATTGGGAATTAGTCTCCAGCAGAAATGTCTACCCCTCTTGAATCTGATGTATCAATATGGCAGAGTGGGTCATAGGTTTAGAAAGGTGTAAGGGACCTTAGAGGTCACACATGCAGCCCTCCCCCCAATTTTATAGATGAGGGAACTGAGGTCCAGGGAGATTAAGTGAGTTGTTCAAAGCCATACAAATTAGTAAGTGGCAGAGCCAGGATTCCATCCAGTCCTCAGACTCCAGAGATCCAGTGCTCTTTCCACTGTAGGGTTCCACAATGTGGAAGAAGAGCAAGAGAATGAGGACCCAGAAAAGGAGGAGGAGGCTGAAGATGAAGAAGAGGAGGTGGAAGAAGATAAAGAGGAGCAGGAAGAAAAGGAAAAGAAAAAGGAAGAGGAGGAGGAAGAGAGAGAAAGTAGAGCAAAATGAGGAAGAAGAAGAGGAAAAAGAAGAAGAGGAGGAAGGGGAAGAAGAACAAGATGAGGAAGAGGAGGAGGAAGAGGAAAAAGAAGAGGAAGGGGAAGAAGAGGAGGAAGAAGAGGAGGAAGAGGAGGAAGAAGCAGAAAAAGAGAAAGAGGAAGGGGGAGGTATCCGGCAGAAAGAAGAGTCGGCTTTTGTTTTCCCAAAACTTATCAGCAAGGATGACTTAACTCATCCATCCAGCTGGATATCTACCTTACTTTAAAAAGTGCTTCAGTAAAAGGAAATCTCACAATATTTATTGATTGATCTGTGCCACAGTTTAATAACTCTCTTGGTTAAAACGTTTGGTCTTAAGTCCAAACTCTCTTTCATGGTTAAGCCCATCCATATCCTTAAGGACATCAGAGAATAGTCCTCATGCTTCTTACGACTGTCCTTTATATGCTGAAAGATACAGTGCCCACCATTCTTCTCAGAGTTCCATTTTTGCAACCCTTAAGTCATGTGTATTATTTTCTATATTCCCTCAGGGTTCTCTCATCTTTTTTTTGGACAAAATTTAAAGGACTACTCATTGAAGAATAGTGGGGGATTATTTAGTGGTTCCTAATTTAGAAATGGAAGGAATCTCAGAGGCCACTCTAATCTAAGCCTCTTATTTTACAGTTGTGGAAACTGAGGCCTAGGAAGGTTAAGTGACTTGCTTTGAGAGGCAAGATTTGAACCCAGATCTTATGATTCCAGAACCAATGCTTTTAAAAATATCCCATGCTGGTTCTTAAAGAGCCTTCCAGCATCATGTTAGCTTTTCAAATCATAGAGCTTTGCAAGATGACTTGTATCCTGTAATTTTGCCTAGCCAAGCTCCCTCTCGTATTTTGCACTTGCTTACATTAGTGTTTTTTCCTTTTCAATTATTATTAATAGTAATAACAATAATCCAGTCAACACATTGAGGTCCTCCATTGATAGGAATACATTGAACTCCACGTACTCCACCATTGATCCCTTCTGTTCCCTAACCCCGGGAATTCCCTTCTGTCCCTTTTCCTGTTGAATTTTCTACACATTCTTCAAATGTCCTACTTAATGACCTTCTCAAGAAGTTTTTTTCAGGTAATCATTTACATAACTAGCATCTAACACTTTAAGCTTTGCAGAGCACTTTACATAAATTAATCTCATACACATTTCTAATGTACTTGGCAAGTAACCTTGAGTATGTGCCTGTTATCTGTTATGTGTTTGTGTCCTATACCCTTACTGAACTGAAAGATCTTTGAGAGCAGGCATATGTGAATAGCTAAAGTCTGTACCTTTACCAGCACCCAACACAGAGCACTTTGGATGAAAAGTTTGTTGTCTTGTTGAATATAGGGGACTTTCAGACTTTCACAAATGCTTTCCACATGGCAGTTCTAAGAGGCAGGTCGTACACCTTCTCTCCACCTTGTCAGAATTCTGAATTCTAATCTCTTACTCCCCAGTGTGAGGTCATCTGCATCAGCTCAATTGTCTGACCTTTAATTTCAGGGTAACCATTTTTAAAGAAGATAGAACATAGGACAATATGCTGGGGACTGGTATCTGAGAAAGCAGGGCTAAAACTTTATCAAAGCCGAGGTTGAAAGAAAGGACACCTGGAAATTTTAGTGATCTGAAGACTTAAAAATAACAACAGCTATTATTTATTATTTTTAATAGTTTTTTAAATCTTGTGTTCCCAATTTTCTCCCTACTCCCAGCCCCTTCCCTACTCATTGAGAAGGCAAGCATTATGTTATCAATTATACCTGTGAAATCATGGAAAATATTTCCATGTTAGCCATGTCACCAAAAACCCAAGAAAAATACAGTAAAAAAGAAATTGTACTTCAATTTGCATTCATAGTTCATCAGTTCTCCTTCTGGGAGTGAATAGAATTGTTCATCACTGACTCCTTTGGGAGTGTCTTGGATCATTGTAGCAATCAGAGAATTGACTAGAATCTTTCACAGTTTATCATTTTTATAGTATTGTTTTAACTGTGCACAATATTCTCTTGATTCTGTTCACTTTGCATCAGTTCATATATGTCTTCTCAGGTTTTTCTGAAACCATGCCAATATGGACTACCATAGTATTCCATTTCAATCATATATCCCAACTTGTTCAGTCATTCTCCAACTGATGTTTTAAAAAAACAAAACAAAACAAAAAACCCTTTAATTTATAACGTTTTTTAAAAAATGAGTTCCAAAGATCTGAAGACTTTTATGTCCTTATGGTTTAAAGTAGTTACCATTTCATAATGTTATAGTTTGCAAATAATTTTCTTTTCAACAACTGTGTGAGATATATGTTTCCTATTTCTAAAATGAGATAGATTGATATAAGTTTCCTTCCTGTTCTAAATTATATGTTCCTATTTACATTTTATGGAGGAGGGAAATAGGCTCAGAGTGTTTAAGTGAGTTGCCTTCTGTAAATAAGATTCTGTTCTGTAAATTTAGATTCTGTTGCAGATCCTAGGAATAGCTGATCTAGAACTACTATCAGTACTGTGGGATTGTATTTCTTCTTGGCTTTTTAAAATTTCCCAGTTATACACACATGCAACACAGAATTACCCTGTGTTTAAAAGAGGGGCAACTTTTATAGGATCATAGAGAGGAGCAGAGACTTGATTTAGAGGTAGATTATATTTTAGTTTCCTTCTTCCCTTTACCATTTTAGATATGAGGCCTGGGACAGGCTGAATGGCTTGTCCAGGCAGTGGTGGTCTGCTCAGTACCTAGGAAACTCAGAGACTTTTCAGATGAGAGCAGGGTAAAGATTGGGCCCTTTCCCCAGTCATGGGGACTGACACTTCCTCGATATCCTGTTTCCCCCAAATATATGTCTTAGATTCAATGTTGGCACCAGGCACTGTAATATTAATAGTGTGCGTTTTGCCAAAGGCATCACTTATCTTTTTTATGGGATTTGGATAAAAGTAATGTAAATATACTAGTACATTTTAACCTTGGCAGGAAAAACAGTCCAGCACCTCAGGCACAGGCCCTCATTTATAGTTTCTACCAGGCATAAATCCATGATCTCTTCTAAGAAGCTTGCCATGAAAGCACTCAAAAGTCTTCCTTTTCTTCTGTTATCTCATTCTTTTCTTGTTCCTCATCTTCATCTTGTTGCAGGAGTCATAGAATTTGGGGCTATAAGGGACCTCAGAGATCATCTGTTCCCAGCCCATCACTTCATAGAGAGGGAAGCTAAGAACCATAGAGGAAGTAACTCACCTGAGGTCAGACAAGAACAATTGCAGCAAAGTTAGGTTTCGAACCCAAGTCTACTGACTATTGTGCTCTTTCTTGAAAACCAGGCCATGTCTCTCCCTGCTTCTTCTTCCCTTGATTGGTGTGTGGGGTATTGTGGGAGTTCTGCTGTCAAAAGTCTTCCTTTCCCACTATAGACTCTAAGTGATGACTTGGAAATTGGGTTCAAAACCCATGGGGGTAGAACATCCATTTAATATGTCTAGTAGGACCTTCTCTACAAGCCAAAGGCCCTTCTTTCACTTTAGTTCACTGAGAACCTCTATGTCCAGGTGGCACCTGATGGAATTGAAAAAGTCAAGACTGTCCTAAGAGAGCTAATAGGCAAAAGAGTAAGAAGCAAATACAGACTTCTAGAACTGAAAGATGGCCCTCACCTGGGCACAAGAGTTCTTAATCAGCAGTCCATAAGTTTGTGTGTGTGTATGTGCATAGACATACATAGACATATATGCACATATATACATGTATATATGTATAGACACACATACATATATACACACATATGTATATATGTATATATAAGTGGATTTCAATCTGTTCTCTTTGTAATCTTATTGTTTTAATTTATACAATTAAAAAATATTGTTCTGAGAATAATTCTGAGAAGGGGTCCATAGACTTCCCTAGATTGCCAAAGAAGGCCATGACACAATTAAATCTAAGGACCCCCAAATTCTAGGAAAAACTTGGTGCCATGGAAAGAACCCTGGATTTAGATTCATGGTGGTGCAGTGAAAAGAGTATTGAATCTGGAGTTAGAGAACCTGGGTCTGAATCCTGACTCTGATGCTTCTTAGCTGTATGATCTCGATCAAGTAATTTCAATTCTCTATGGTTCAGTTTCTTCACTTGCATATAAATAAACCCATCAGGGACCTTAGTATAAGTATATGCTGGGCAAAGCTTACCAGCTACACCCCTGTCCTTTGCAGCATTGCTAAGTGCTTTCTGGTTATTGAAACTTCTAGGTCATTTGTATGACTTTGGTGCTAGCTGCCTAAGGCTTGGTGGGTATAGGGTATTCTGAGTAGAGGATATTCCATTGGATGAGGGGTTGATTTAAAAAAATAAAAAGAAAAGGTATTGAAAGTTAATTGTCTGTCAGCTGTGTATGTTGAAACCTTTCTAACAAAACAGCTAGACATGTATTGATTAGTCCCTGATGCCTGTTGGCCTGGGCTGTCTCAAACAAAATAGTTCTAGGGGCAGCTAGGTGAGTAGAGCACTGGATCTGGAATCAAGAGGACCTGAGTTCAAATCCAGCGTCAGACACTTGACACTTAACTAGTTGTGTGATCTTGGACAAGTCACTTAACCCCAATTGCCTTGCCTTCCCCCCTCAACTCTCCTCAAAATAGTTCTGACACTGTCCACAACCCCAAATCAAGAAAGAAGCTGAAAGATCTAGTGTGTGATAGCATCTTTGCAGAAAATTAGCACATGATGTTTTTTAGATTGGAGTGGAATATCAGAAGAGGCAGGGAAGAGCAACAGTGAGATATATAACAAGTTGCTTAGAGACAGAGCTATGAAGAGATGGTTCATTCATAATTCAATTCCTAGGCTCCTCCTAGCAGGATTTGTCTAGACTAGAATGTTCCTTTCCCACAGATTTAGGAATGTTCAGGAGATTGCATCCCTTTTCATACGGAGAGAGAGGGTTGAGACCAATTCTACTGCTTGTTTTTCCTTTTCATTTATTTTTCTGTTCTGTCTCAATTAAATATATTGCCATTTGATTTATGATTTTTGTTTAGTTTGTTGTTAGAGGATACATGGCATGGGGGCTTAAGCCATATTTGCATGATTATGCTTGTATTTGAACCTGGGGAAGGTTCAAAATGACAAGATGAACTAGATCAGCGGTGTCCAACTGGCATAGAAATGGATCTCTGCAGTTTGCATATCAATTTGGAAAATCACATTAACATTATCCATGTTTTCTTTGTATTTTCATTTATTTTGTTAAATATTTCCTAATTATATTTTAATGTGATTTCAGCAGCACTCGAGTATTTGGGCCCATAGTGCAGCCAGTGGGCTGTGTGTTTGACACTTTAGGACTAGATGAATTCTAAGGGCACTTCTAACTCAAAATCTATAATGTTTTTTATAAGGCTCATACCTTCTACCATCTATGTGGTCTACAGTAAGTCATTTCCTCTATTGGGCCTCTCAGATTCTTCATCTGTAGGATTAGGGGATTGGACTACACAACCTTTCCCTACAGTCTCTTTTAGCTTTAGGTTCTATGATATCTTCATTTGGCACATTGGAAAACCAAAGCCTAGAGAAATAAAATGGTAGCTGTGAGGGTACACAGTAAGTCTAGGGCAAAGTCTGGATCCAGTTCTCCTGACTATTTGACCAGGGATTTCCCCACTATATCTGTCTCTCTATTTTCTGTCTCCTTGACTGTGAACCAGGGGAAGTATCAGTAATAAGATGTGAACAGTTTTTTACCCTGAGGCACTTTGCAAAGTCCAAGAGTCTTAGCTTCTGTGACACCTTTCATCTCGGGACTTCAAAGAACTTTATGGTCATAAAACTCCTAACAGCCTCAGGGAGTGTGACTTTCTGTACCTATTTTTGTTAGTTCAGGTGAGGGCTAATGGTAGAAACCCTGTTTTACAACTGTTTACACAAGTTCAAAGTATCAAGAGGTGAAAGCACCTGGAATATTCTACCTTGTCATCTCCAGTCTTAGAATCAATCCCTAGTCTCTTTCAAGGTTCAATTTTTTCCTGTTGAAAACCTTTTCTGACTCTCCCCAGTTGCCGGTGTTTTCTCCCTCCTCAAATTATTCATATGTTAACTTAACTGCTTAGATGCTGGGTCCCCTCACCCATTGCCAATCTAGTAGAAGAAGGTATATACATTCCTTGAGGGCAGGAGCCATTTCACATTTGTCTTTGTATCTCTCACCTATTATAGTGCCTAACCATTTCATAAATACTTGTTGAAATGAACAAAGGTGAGAGAAATGGTTTTTCAATGACATTTAGTGATTGAAATGGAAGAAATGGTTATGAGAAGCTGTCTAGAGGTCAGGAAGTAGAACTCCCAAACAAATTTCTCATCTTCCCCGCTATATTTTCCATTCATCATCGACTTGAGGGAGTGGTCCTCTCCCTAGTCACCCAGGTCCTAGCATTTGGAGTCCTATTGACTTCTCCATGTCTTCTACACCTCATGAATCTTCTCCATTTTATCATTACAGTACCTCTCACATTAAATCTCCCCTCTTTATTCCCACTCCTAGTTCCTCTTACCTGGCCTACTGCAATGTGGCTCCTTAGTGGGCTCCTTGCCTCTAATATATCTCTTCTCCAATCTATCCTCCATCTTTCTAATGGGCAAGTCTTATATTTTTGCTCAAATCTTAAGTGACTTCTCAATGTTTACTGAATAAAAGACAAGCTCATTAGATTGTCATTTAAGGCTCTCCTCTGGCTCCCCTACAACTTTTTAAAAAATTTTAATCCCCTTGGAATGCTGGGTTTCAGCCAAACTGAATGGCTATTCCCCAAGTCTTATACTGTCTTCTTATACTGTGGTGCCTTTGTGAAGGTTGTTCACACCAGGAATAACTCCCTCCTCATCTTTCTTCAAGAATTGAATCAGGGAAGCTAGGTGGGGCACTAAGTAGATCATGGGTCCTGGACTCAGGAGGACCTGAGTTCAAATTCTGCCTCAGACACTTAACTTTTATTAGCTGCGTGACATTGGACAAGTCACTTAATAACACCAATTGCCTTGCCTTCCCCCCCACCAAAAATAAAAAAGAATCAACTCAGATACCACCTTCTGGTGAAGCCTCCCCTGACTTCCTCCAAGAAGGTGTGATCAAACCTCTCACCCTTCTGTTTTAGAGTTCCTTCACACTTACAGTGATTTGCATACTTGACTCTTTCTCTATTCATTTCTTTATACTTAAAGTTGCTCAAAAATAAATACTCTGGGTTTTGTATCTTCCCCTCCCTCCCTCCAATGAGGCCTTGCCTGTTTACTTGTACAAGATGTCTCAAAAGTCTTAGTGAAGTTTGAAGCTTAAGTGAAAGAATAAATGAATGAATAAAAACATAAGTGCTACAAACCAACAAAGTTATTGTTTAATTCTATTTTACACTTATTTCGTTTTGTGAATTTCGAATGATGACATTTTAATGGCATTATGCATTTATGTACAACAACTTCTGGGAGACACTCTCTCAGATGTACTCTTGCTGCCTTGGCCACTTCAGTCACCTACCTGATTTATCTCCATTAGACTTTATTTCTTGCTGGTTCATGTTAAAACTGAAATGTTTGCATCCAAATCTCCTTCTTTGGAGTGGTTACTGTGTGCGGAGAACTGTGCTAAGCACATGACAAATGAGACATGATCTTTACCTTCAAAGAGTTTGCAATCTAATAGAGGGCTCATGACATACTCAAATAATTATTATATTGATTAGGATTAGAGGAGCAGCATGATATATTGGGAAGAACACTGGGTCTGGAGTCAGATGATTTGAGTTTGAATCCTGATTTTGATCTTTCCTAGCCATGTGACTCAGCCTTAGTTTCTAAATCTATAAAATGGAATTAGTACTTGTGCTAGTTCTCTCACAGGCCCATGGTGAATTCTTAGCCCATTGGGAGATAGTGAACGTATACAACTCATACAAATAAGGAGATGGAGAGGTTACTGGAAACATCAAAAGTAGCTCAAACAAAGGGAAGATGAAAAGCATCTTTGTCCTTTGTCCATTCCCAGCAATACTCTTAAGTTTTTTTTTTTATTAACAAGTTCCCCAAATTCAGGGGATTGTGGGAATTTACAGGGATTATTTCCTTCTTTGACCCCTTCTGACTCTGACTGACTACTTCTCACTTTGATCATTCCCTTGCATAGTATATGCCATAGCATAGTATAGGCCTTCTAGGTCCATGGCTGCAACAAATCCTTTTATTAAGGGGATTTGCTCTGTGAAATTTGAATTTAGTCAAAGGGCCCCATTTGAGGACCTAAAGGGCCGTATGTGACCTTGAAGTGGCAGGTTCCTCACTCCTGGTATATACCCTAATCTCTTGAATGTTTACTCCATATAGTATTATATTATTTGGCCCCTTTTTTGATAAAATTACTTTTGTTTTCTTCCATCATTTAGCGTCTATTTTTGTGTTCTGTCTCCTAACAAAAATTATAAACTCTTCTAGGGTAGGAACTGTATCTTCTATGATCATCTTCTTTTGTTCCCTCCAATCTCCAATGGAATCTGTGCTCAAGAGCTCATCATTGTGCTGCAAATCTGTAGCTACAACACAGTATTCACAGCACCCAAGGTGACTATGAATATGCCATCACAGTTCTGAATTGCAAAATATAACAGATTCTCCATGTAGAAAACAGAAGCAAAACATTTATCCAGACACCAGAAAGCCAAAACCCAACACCAGGAAACCGAATCCATCATAGCAACAAAGAAGTTAATACACCATAGCACAGCAGGGAGCCACACCATCCTTTAGCCTTCCCACAAACAAACACTCACAAGCCTAGCTGTCTCCTTGGCTGTGACTTCTCCTCCCTCCAGCTCTAACTACTCTGACTCCCAGCTTCCTTTGGGCTCTGCTCCACCCTTCAACAAACTTCTCCCACCACGGGCTCCATGTGATTGCATTTGGCCTATTAGGGAGCAGGGAAGATCTTCAAATTCCTGTTACCTGACAAGATTGCAAATATCCAGGTCTGGCCATCCCATTTGACTCTCATCTATGTTCTTCCTTAAATTTGCCAGAGGGGCCTTGCCGGCCTTTTGTAGACCTCAGTGGGTTCATTGGCTGTCCATTGGGTGCTGAGAACCTCAAAATGTCAGGGTACAGGGTGACATCACCTGGAATGAATTCACACACTCAAAAAGCGTCTTCCAGTCAAGTGGCAAAATTTATTGTAATTCCAATAAATTGGGTAAAGTTCTTAGGGAACCTACAAACTAATGAAGATGATGCTGATGCTTATATACAAAAGGGGCACTGAAAGGATTTAGGTGGAATTAAGGAGTGGTAAGTAGTCTGGGGTGGGCCAGGTGCCTTGGGTGGAGGCACCAGTGGTCTGGGCTACTGGAATGTATGGGAAAATTCTGGGAATCAACAGAGATAGGTTAAAGTCTTATTGAAAAAAATATATGAATGAATGAATATTTGATTGATTGTGATCTTGTTATAGTGGAAGAAACATTGGGTTGGGATTTTGGAGACCTAGGCTTAAGCCCTGGCCCTGTTATTGATCTTACATGAGTAAATTCTCTCTGGTCCTCAGTTTCTCCATCTGTAAAATGAGTGGGTTGAACTAGATCAGGATTTGGCAAACTACAGCCTAGGGGCCAAATCTAGCTCACCAACCATGTTTAAAAATTTAAAAACGTAGAGCCTGGGCCATACAGAAATAGGTGTCGGGCTGGATTTTTCTTGCAGGCTATAATTTGCCTGACCCCTGGCTGAGAAGGTGACTAAGGTTAACTGTTAGAGCTCAAGCTCTAATAATATATGATTCTTAATCCTTTTCCTCAAAGAGATACCTGAAAGCAGGGTGCCATGTTTTTCCAACATTTTTAATGTCTTACTTAATAATAATAATCAAGATCTATGAAACATCGTATAGCTTATAAAGGACTTTTATTCTTTTTGATCCTCATAAAACCTCACTTGAGGCAGGCAGTGCCCCCAATTTATGATGACCCCTACTTTACAGATGAAACTGAGAAGCAACTCAGAGAGGCATGATATTGAAGAAACATTGAATTTGATATGAGAAGATCTATGTTTAAAACATCTTTCTGCTTATGACTATTGATGTGGTTTAGGGGTGCTGAGAACCTCAAAATGTCAGGGTACAGGGTGACATCACCTGGAATGAATTCACACACTCAAAAAGCATCTTCCAGTCAAGTGGCAAAGTTTATTGTAACTCCAATAAATTGGGTAAAGTTCTTAGGGAACCTACAAACTAATGAAGATGATGCTGATGCTTATATACAAAAGGGGCACTGAAAGGATTTAGGTGGAATTAAGGAGTGGTAAGTAGTCTGGGGTGCCCTTGGGTGGAGGCACCAGTGGTCTGGGCTACTGGAATGTATGGGAAAATTCTGGGAATCAACAGAGATAGGTTAAAGGGACAAGATAGTTATATTTATACAAAGGTTGGCAGAGGCATGGTCCTTGGGCAGGCACCCTGTGCCTTTTATCTGAGGAATTATAGGGTCAGGCCTGTAAGTGACTGGGTTGCTTCCTGAGACACGGTCTTTCCCTTTAGGGGTCCAGCTCCCATCACCCCATCACTGCTACCTGTGTGACCCTGGCCAAGGTTTTCTAGAGTTCTCTTTCTTCATTTTAGTTCTGATGACCCCTATGGTCTATTCTAGTTCTAAAGCTTAAATATTACTTTGTTTGTAGGATCATGGATTTAGAGCTGAATGTATTCATCTAGTTCAACCTCTCATTTTACTGATGAAAAGACTGAGGCCTGGAGAAGTCAAATGACTTCCCTTCTGCTGTCCCCCAGACCCCTAAGATTACAGGTTAACTGGAAAATGCAGGATTCCAGTCCAAATCCTGAACTCCAACTACTCCTTCAGCAGCTGGGTAGTACTTCCTGAATGAATCTCAAGGGGAGAAAAAGTGATAAATATAGATATAGTATTAGAACCCAAGCTTTATGACTCTAGTGATCTTTTCTTTAGTGCCTAACTCTCTTTGAGCTAGTTCTTGGACAGCCTCACTCTGCAAAACTGTTTCTTTACTGTCTGGCCATCTGTCTTCATATCCTGTTATATTTCTTCATTGTTTGCCTTTCTGTTTCCTCTTTTTTCACTCCTTCTCAGGGGCAAGACTGTCACTCTTCAAAACATTTCTGTGATTCTGTTTGGTCAATGGAATCTAACTATGTCCTTCCTCTGCCCCTATTCTAGGACTGAGCCCTCCTAGTCATTCAGCTCACTCAAAAAACCCCACCAGCCCTTTATGTAATGAGCGTGGACAGAGCTCCCTTGTACTTTGTGTCTATGAAAATTAAACCCCCAAAAGAAGACAGAAACAAATAGAATGGAGAGAGTGCTTGATTGAGAGTTGAGGTGCAATCCTGGCTCAGTCCCCTTTTGCCGTGTGATCTTTGGAAATCCATTCACCTTCTCTGGATCTTAGCTATGTCATTTGTAAAATGAAAGGGTTGAACTTAAGGCCACTTCTAGCCCTAAATCCTGTGATCTTAACTATCAACTTCCTTCAAGGGGAATTTTAACAAGTTGGGCTCCTGTTCCTACTCTGAACCTTTGTTATAGCTGGAAGAGATAGCTTAGGAAGATTCTGAGAAGCCAATTAATTACTGCTCTGATTGAAAAAATACTAAAAATTTTTTGCACAGGCTCTTTTATCTAGGAGTCTGCTTGATAAATATTCCTAGAATTGAGTGGTTGACTCTGCTGAAAGCCTTTACGCTAGTAAGCTAGCAGGAGCAGATGCTGGGCAGAAAGCAGAACTTAATTAGAAAAGACAATGGCCCAGCTCTTCTCTCCAACTTGTCTCTGTGATGAGGTGCAGGCTCTGGGAGCCCACTTGAGCTCTCCTTGAATCTTCCCACATAAGACATTTGCTTTAAGTTGTGGCTCTGCCCAAGTCTTTGGCCCTCCTTTGTCTGGCAATTTCCCGCCCTTGATCCTCTCTGGCCCAAATCTGTTACACTCTTGAACTCCAGTAACTTCCCATCCTTAATCACTCACTACTGGAGTCTGACCTCATGGACTCTTTCTGAGGACCTTCCCCAAACTCATTATTGAAATCTGACCTCATCTGGCTCCTCCTGGGGACCCTCCCCAGGCTCCTCCTCTGGACCACCCCTGGATTCCTCCCACAACCTTTCTGTATATAAGATCCCATCTTGCCTCCATGGGGTGTGAGAGCGCCATAGAATAACCTAGCACAGACTTGCTCTGGCCTGTTTGCCCAATGCAAGCGTCACAGATACTGAAGCTCCTTAAGAGTCTATCTAATATGGCGAACTCTACTTTTCTTTGGCTGAGAGAAGATTTGAGTCAAATTCATTTGGCAGGACCTGGCGTGTTGGTACTAAAGTAGGTTATGGGAAGGCATCTAGATTTCACCACTGGGATCTCTGACCTTCCCTTTCTTTGTTCCATGGGTGGCCTCCCTATAAGTTACCTCTGGTTAGGTATAGTTATGCCAGGAGTCCAGGCTGAGGATTCTACAGCAGAAGTGTCAACAAACATGCTGCCCATCCAAGACATTCTAGAACTAAATCAAAATATTATTGGGAAATATTTAACAAAATAAATAAAAATACAACAAAACATAGATAATAATCATATGTGGTTTTCTAAGTCTGTTTGCACCTTCAGGGATCCTTATGTATGGTAAGTGGCCCCTTTTCTCTTTGAGTTCTCTTTGAGAACACCATAGTTCTATTTACAACCCTGCTAATGACTTCACATGATGCTTGACCTTCTCAAGCAATCCTCTCCCCTCTCCCCTACTCCACAAGGAATTGGAGACTGGGGTGAGAGAAGGTGTGGCAATCATCTCCCTTATCCCTTATCACCTTCCCTGGGAGAAGAACCAGACCTAAATCAGAGGGGAGGGCCATTACTACAGATATGAAGCCACGGCACAGGGCAAGGGCAGCTGGAAGGGTGGGTCTTTTAGCCTACACTCCAAGTCTTCACTTAACTCAGCTCCCCTCTCATATTCTAGACTCTTTTGACCCCCCCCCCCCCACTTGCCATGGTGATTCCCCTCTTGCTGCAGGATTATGGACAGAGAACTGATGTTGAAACTTTTGAAGCAATTCTGGATATCTTTCCTTCTGCTCAGTTTAGATGCTGGGAGTTACAAGGGTTGATTTTTGAAGCAGATGGCTATGTCTTGACAAGGATTTGCTAGGAGCTAAGCCAAAGAGTGATTTATAATGCCTTAGATGGTTATTGGCCTAGCTGATAAAGAGAATGAGGCTGTAAACTTGGAAACAAAATCTTTAGGAGAATTACCTACAATAATAGATTGTGTATTGGTTTTATAACTTGTGTGCCAAGATTTTGCTGTAAGATTTGTGTGTAAAAGGATTTTTTAAAAAAATGTGCTGCTAGAGCAGAGGAGTGAACCAAATAGTCTTAAGGATATTCAGAGCAAAAGAAAGGAGTAGGGGGAAGGTTTGACCATATTGGGCCATCTTAGAAATCTGACTATAATCAGCACCTCCATTTCCTTTCCTCTGATTCTCTTCTTAACTCTCTCCAATCTGATTTCCAACCTTAACAACTAAAATTGTTCTCTCCAAAGCTGACAAAGATCTATTAGTTGCCAAATCTAATGGCCTTTTCTCAATTCTCTTCCTTTGTGACCTCTCTGAAGACTTTGGCATCATCAATCTCCTTCTTTTCCTTGATATTTTCTTCTCTCTAAGTTTTTGTGATTCTTCTCTTTCCTGTTCTCTTTCTACCTGTCTGATTGCTCCTTATCTGTGGCCTTTACGGGATCTTCATCCAGGTCGTATCCCCTAACTGTGAGTGACCTTCAAGTCTCTTGCTTGGGTTTTCTTTTCTCCTCCTGTGCTCTTTTGCTTGGTTTTCTCATTAGTTCCTATGAATACAATTAGTATCTCTATAAAGGTGACTCTCAGATCTATTTATCCAGCCCTCACCTCTCTCCTGATCTCCAGTCCCAAGTTTCTAGTTGCCTCTTAGACATCTTGGATTTCCCATAGACATCTCAAACTTGATAACTCCAAAACTGAGATCATTATCATTCTCCCCAAATTGTTGCCTCTTCCTAACTTCTCTGTTACTGTCAAGGGCACCACCATCCTCCCAGTCACCCAGGCATGAACCTTAACTGTCATCCTCAATTCCTCACTCTCTCATCTCCTATATCTAACCAGTTGCCAAGTCCTGCCTCCATAACCTCTCTCACATCTGCCTTCTTTCCTCTGATACTGCTACACCGTGGTGCAGGTGTTCATGCCCTCATGCCTGAATTATAGCCTTAAAGTCAGTCTGTCTGCTTCAAGTTTCTCCCCACCTCAGTTTATCCTCTGCTCAACCACTAAATTGAACTTCCTAAAGTGCAAGTCTAAACAATTTCACCACACCTTTCCTGATTTAATAGACTCCAGTGGCTATCTATTACCTCCAGATCAAATCTAAAATTATCTGTTTGGCTTTGAAAGCCCTTCCTAACCTGGCTGCATGCTACTCTTCCCGTCCTCTGGTTCTGATGGGGTGCTTGGGTGCCTGTGCTTGAACCAGTTTGTAAAATCACATTTCTCTCTAGCCTCAAGTCTCCCTAGCCCTAAAACACTGTCTCAGGCAGTTTCTCCCTAGCCCGAGGGCAGCATGCCCTAACAAAATACTTATCTCTCTTCCTGTTACCGTGGTCAGCTGCATCTATAGAATTTAGTGGTTTGACCCAACTGTGTTCTGGCTGAAGCAGCTGTGTATGGGTATCTATCTATCACATATATCTTAGACTCAGTCATGTGCATACCCTTAGCTCATTATACACATCCTGGATCCCTTGTTAGTTTGGAACATATGTGTACTCCTAACATCCATCTTGTCAAACAGGACATTGATAGGTAACAGACTGGGCACTTCTCAATCAGCTCTGACCCTTAGTTGACTTAATGACATTTCAAGCCTAAAACCACACCTTCATGTAGCCTCCCCTTGATGTTTCCCAGTGAATTATGGGCAATAGGCCTGCGCAGTTGATGTTAAAAGTGCATGTCCCTATAAGCACTGATCCCTCCTTAACTTCTCCCTAATCCCACCCTTACTCACCTAATTAGCATAATTTGCATAGATTATACAATGGATTATTCTATAAAAATATGCCTATGACTCCTTTAAGGTTGCAGGCTCCCTAAGACCTCCTGCCTGCTATATAGCATAACAATAAAGTTTTACCAACTTGACTCAGAATGCTTGAGCCTGAGAATTCATTCCAGACTGCCCACCAAGGGACTCCGGTCATTGGGGTCCCTGAAACACCTATACTCATCCCTCATCAGTTCCTTATTTCCCTCCACGTCTTCTGCATACCAGTGATGGTGGATTCTTTGCTTTTCCTCATACAAGACACCCTATCTCCCAGCTCTGGATGTGTTCCACTAACTGTCCTCCATGCCTGGAATTCTCTCCCTGCTCATTTCTGTCTCCTGACATTCTTCAGGATTCAATTAAAATCCCTACTTCTGTAAGAAGCCTTTCCCAATCCCTTGTAATGCTAGTGCCTTCCCTCTAAGATTATCTCCATTTTCTTTGAGAATGAGTACTGCTTTTTGTCTGTGTTTGCATCCCTAGTGTGTAGCATAGTGCCTGGCACTTAGTAGATATTAAATAAATGCTTGTTGACTTGACAAGAGGTTTGGGAATAGAGAAGAATAGCCCTTGGTATGGATGGTTTTACAATTTTTACCAAAAGCTAAATTGTCTATGACTACTAGCTGGGGAAGGAAGAGGTTCCTCTTTAAATTTTGACATCTGGGACAAAGCCATTCTTACACCGGCCTCAGTCTCATTCTGCTCCCTGCTATTTCTAACGTCTCCAAGAAAGTTCCAGGGCTGAAGTAAACTTCAATGCACTCATGGATACATGATCTCAACAATGTAGGCACTTCCTCTTCTGGTATAGATTACAATACATCCATGCTGTCTTGTCCTCATCCTTACCATGAATCTTCCACAGAAGATCCACCCATTATACTGGAGAGGGTCCCTATAGGTCTTTAAAAATATTTCATGGGAATGAGAATTAACACAAACATATGAATGTGTTATTATTTCTCAAGTGATAAGTGGTTAAAGGATAATCATCAGTTCTCTCATGGAAATGGAAGCATGAGGAGGATCTATCATATACAGAACTCAAAGTCTGAAATTCTCCATGACGGTAATAAACAACTTTGGTGAACATATATCTCTGTTTTATACTTTGATTGACATTTTAAAGTGACATTTATCTATTTTGATTTTCCTTTTTTATTGTGTTTACTTATTGTTTTCAATTTTAAAGCAGATTTTCCTCCCTCCCACCTCCCCCCACCGAATAAAGAACACTTGTAACAAATGAGCCCAGTCAAGTAAAACAGATTCCCACATTGACCACATCCAAAAGTCCGTCTCTTTCTACATATATTTTCCATGACTTTTCTGTTAGGAGATGAACATTCTTCATTTTTGGACCTCTGGGATGATTATGGCTGATCATGGCATTGATCAGAATTCTTAAATCTTTCTAGATTGTTTATTTTTACAGTATTGATGTTGTAGTATAAATTGTTCCACTGTTTTTGCTCATTTCACCCTGCATTAGTTCATACAAATCTTCTCATGTTTTTCTGAAATATATTCCTTTTTAATTTCTTATGGCACAGAATTCTATTACATTCAAATACCATATTTCCTTCAGACATTTCTCAACTGATAGGTACCTCTTGGTTTGCAGTTCT
The DNA here is from genome assembly GCA_028646515.1 of Pseudochirops corinnae. NCBI lineage: Eukaryota > Metazoa > Chordata > Mammalia > Diprotodontia > Pseudocheiridae > Pseudochirops > Pseudochirops corinnae. The sequence goes on from CM053585.1 coordinate 161,170,460, forward strand.
TTGCCACTTCAAAAGAACTATCAGAAAAATTTATACATATATGACCTTTTCTTCTTACTTTAATGCCTTTTGGTGTAGAACTAGTAGTGTTACAACTGGGTCAAAGGACCTTCACAGTTTAGTGATTTTTTGGCATAGCTTTAAATTGCTTTCCAGAGTGGCTAGAGCAGTTCACAGTGCAACAATGTGCCTGTTTTTAAATAGCCCCTCTACGGTTAGTCATTTTCTTCTTCATCAGCTTTGCCAATAGGATGGGTATAAGGTAGAACCTGAGTGTTGCCTTAATTAGCATTTCTCTAATTCCTAGGAATCTGGAGCATTCTTTTCCATATGCCTATAAATAAATAACTTCAGTTTTTTCCCTTGAGAACTGCCTGGTCATATCCTTTGACCATTAATCAGTTGGGAAATGCCTCTTATTCTTATGAATTAGAATCAGTTCCTTACCTCTCTCCTTGTTTACTGTTCATAATCAGATTGTACCTAAGTAACAAATTTATTTCCCTATGGGCAGAGACAACATTCTGAAACCTAGCTGTGGATTCTGGGAATTCTAGTCCCAGAAAGATAGCATTTTCTTCCTCCCTAGCACAGAGAGAGAAGCTCTCTGACTAGGACCACAATTCCCAGAATCCATCTAGGTTTCAGAACTTTTTCTGAAAACAGTCCATAACCAGCTTACAAAAAGATTGCTGAGTAAAGTTATCTCTGGTTTTATAACTTTCAAGAAATCTTTATGATCTTAACATAAGTATGGGAAACATTTTGCTGTGTGTAAGATTTCATTTTTCTCTTTCTGATCAAATACTTTATACAAATAATTAGCAAAGGAGCATAGCCAGAACTTGCATTCTCTGTACTTTGGGGCCAATCATGACGATGTGGTTTGCAGAAAGTTGTGACAGTCTCCCTCTCGCTTCCTTTTTATATTTTCATGAACAATACCAATCTATGTATAGATCTGTTTCACAAAAATTTTATAGAGATTGTTTGTAGTTGCTCATGTCTTCCTAGCTGATTTTTTCCAATAATAATAATACCATTAGGTTTTTTATCTAGTTATTCAGTATTTTCCTCCTTCAAATCTTTTTGAGAATCAGTCCCTCAATACAAACTTGATAATGATGATTGTGTTGATGGTAACAACAACTCACATACATGTAGTGCTTAAAGGCTTAAGTACTTTCCTCCCAACATCCCTGTAAGGTATGTGGCATCATTATTTTTATCACCATTTTACAGTTGGGAAAAATGGCATAGGAGACAGAATCTTGGCTATAGAGTTGGGACAACCTGGATTCAAATCCTGCCTTTGATGCCTTGATGACCTAGGACAAGCCACTTAATTCCTCTGTGCTTTAACCAGCTTTCCAAAAAGTTAAAAATCTTTAAGTTAAAGATAGTTCCCACACAGATTTGAATCTAGGCTTTTTTGTCTCCAAATCTAATGCTCTTTCCACTTGCATTCAGCTAAATAAACATTCACTAAGCATTCATACATGTAAGAGATCCTATGCTAGGTGCAAGGGAGACAAAGATGGGGGGAAAATGGCACAGGCCTACCCTCAAGAAGGTTGTAGTTTAATAGGGAAGGACATGACATGTGGACAAATAAGTGTGACACTAGGTTTAATGTGGTAGAGGGGCAAAGAGAGATAGACAAAGTGATATGAGAAATTCAAGGAGCAACAATCACCCTCACATGGGTGTGTGTGAGGGTAGGGGTAGTTCCAGGAAGAGTTATGATTTGAGGTGGATCTTAAAGGAAGGGAAAAGAATTTCAGTAAATGGGGATGGTGGAGGCTAGATCTAATTCAAGTATAGGGGACAGCATGAGCCAAGGCATGGAGATGGGAGAAGGAAGGATGAGAATAGGGAATAGAGAGGAGGAGCAGTTTGGTTCCAGTGTAGAGTTCCTGAATGGCAGGAGAATGAGGTAGAGAGAGCAGGTTGGTTGGAGTGCCCTGTGGCACTCCACTAAAGCCCCATCTGTACGTTGAAAGTCGATTAGCTTAAATAGTGATTATTGCTCTTGTTAAAGGGGAACCAATGTGATAGGAATCCTTATAACAAGGGATGAAATAGGATCATAAGATCAAGGAGCTATCTGGAGCTCAGCAGCAAAGGAGAAACAAGGTGAGTAATTAGGCTTAATTAGAGAGATCCTTACTTGTAATTGGATCTCTGCATCTGTTTGCTTAGGGTTTGGCTGGTTTTGTGCTAATTTCCATTTAAAGGAAGCTGAGCAGATAGCATCTTCCTATTTGGAGAAAAGGCAGAAATCCCACCATAAATAAATTAAATCTTTCTCAAAAGTCCCCAGCAACTGACCCCAGGTGTTCCAGTGAAAAGGTGGCTCTCAGTCTGCCACAAGAGTTAGCCTTGTGAATTAGCTACCAGAAGTATCCTTCAGGCGACAAAGAAATAATGACTTGGCTTTGAGCAAACATGGAGGGCAAGGCAAATTTTGCAGTGACCTCAAGAGAGAGTGTTCTGTCTTACTCTCAATGCCAAATTCTGCCTATGATTGTCCAAAATGCAAGCCAGTCCTTTCTAAGGAAAAGGAAGAAGATTGGAGGAGTACCAGTTATCAGAGAGACTAAAAGGATCTTAGGAAAAACAGAAGTGATTGAAGAAAGCCACAAAGAAGAAAATGATATAAAGAGGCAGGGAAAAATTCTAATCTGTGTCAGAAAGCAGGAGGGTGGAAGAATGTGTCAAAGAGAAAGAAAACAAGCACCCCTGAACAATATGAAACTCTTTCCATTCAAGAAGAATTGGGACCCTATAAGGAGGAAGCAATTTTTTGTGCTGAGAAATTATATTCAAGGTATAATTATATATAATTATACTCAAGGTATACTAAAAGATAGAATCAAAGTTGCCCTCAAATGATAAATCTTAATGGCAAAAGGAAGAAGGAAATGAGGATGGTTAGTGAGAGCTTTCTGAGGACGTGGGTATTGACCGATACAACAGAGTTCCCTGAGCACTATCTGGAACATGACACAGTTTTCCAAGAAATGTCAAACTGGACAACCACTACCCAGTTCTGGTGTGATTCATGGGGAATACATTATATGAGAGACCTGGAAAGTATGGTTAATGATTTATGATATCCAGGCAAAAACCTGAAGATCTTATGGGCACAATGCACATTTATAACTAGTGTGATAGAATCATTAATTAGACTTATGCCACTCAATGCATGCAGTTAAACTTTATTAATCAAAATGTGTAAATAATATCTTTCTCTAAGAACAAAACACCAACCCAAATCTTAGAGGTTCTGATAAAATTCTTTCATAACAGGCACACAACAAGGTTTCCCTCCACCCAGCTGGAGACCATGTGTCTTTCTCCAAAGTGGTCATCTGGCAAGTCTCTGTCAATCAGCTGGGAAATCAAGAGAAAGCCAACATGATTGAATCTTGCTTTGAGGGAACCTTGGAGCCAGTCCTAGTCACACCAGAGGAGAGGCTGATGGCTAGATCCTCCAATGGATTTCTTATAGTTCTAGCTATCAGTGTTCTTAAATTGTTTACCACATAATTTGATTAGTGGTTGGTTACATGGACTACTGATAAAATTGTTTACAGTATTTTTCTATGGGTGGTCTGTCCTATAGATAAGTTCATATACGCTAATCAGTCGTATAAGAACACATACTTGTTAAAAAAAAAACCCCACACATATTGTTTAGTTCATCATACCACACAAGTACTTATCTTATTGAAAAACAACTTATAGAAAAGCAACTTACTCAAATCAGCTCAATCATAAAATGGAGGCTTAAAACAAAATGGAATCGGTTATGCTGAGTTGAGAAATTTATTCTTCATACCTTATTAAGGTACTAAAACTTATTTGTATCGTAAGGTGGTATTTCCATGTTACTGCTGACTGGAAGTAGGGGATTCAGAAAAGAAAGGTAGATTTGGGAGTATACAGCTGATTTCTGAGAACATAATTTGAATGTGCCATAACGGAAAAAACATTGGCAACAGCTTGGATATGGGGAGGGGGGTTGGTGAGGGTGGAAGGAGAGACAGTGAGAAGTCCAAGATGACTCCAAGGATGTGAGCCTGAGGGACGGGGAGTATGGTATTGCCCTCTGTAGCAGTACTTCTGAAACTGTGGATTATGACCTCATATGGGGTAGTGAAAAATTTGGCAACAATGAATGCACAATGACCAAAAATTAATTAAAAATCAAACATATAATGAATCCAGGGTATTTCTGACAGTGCTTGCCTGTGTTGCATCAGGCAACTTCACTGCAGCCTTGATTCTGAACACAAACCATGCGTACTTTGTATGTGCATGCCCTCAGACCACATGATGCCAAGGAACACTGCCAAAATGTGGAAAAGGGGTCTTAAGAATCCCTGCTCTACAGAACCAGGCAAAACCTGTACACAATCACAGACACATCGTACATATGATGACCAACCCTGATAAACTGGACTATCCTCAACAACGCACAGCTAAAGACAACTCTACAAGCCTCAGGATGGAAGGAGATACCTAAACTCAGAGAAAGATATAGAAAGACTATAGTTTAAATGGAGACTGAAGCAAAACACGTTATCGTTCTCTTTCATGCCTGGTTTTGCTTTTTTTTTTTCTTTTCCCAGTGATCGCTTGTTGGTTACAACCCTTCTATATGACCAAACTATTGTACAATGTGAAAGTATTTGCAGATCCTATACATGATTGCACGCCACCATGGTGGGGGAAGGGAGGGGAGAAAATCTGAAACTC
>CM053585.1:161175723-161194913 GCA_028646515.1 Pseudochirops corinnae
AGCCTGGCGCCACAGGCTCCACGTGACCACATTCAGCCTGTTAGGGAACAGAGTATACTTTCAAATATCCAAGGGTCCTCAGAGTCACGTAGCTGCTTTAGCAAAGGGCCTAGGGGCAGGGAAGATCTTCAGATTCCCATAACAGGAACTTCCCTGATTCCTCTGGTTATGTGTTCCCCTTCCCCTCCCTCCATCACAAGATATCTACTTGATCTATAGTTCAGACTTACTTATCTCTGAACACATTGCATCCTTTTAGTAAAATGTGAAGTCCTTCAAGGCAGGAGTTATCTCACCTTTTAATTTGTATTCTCAGTAACTAGCACATAGTAGGGACTTTAAAATATTTGTTGATTGATTGTTGATTACATTTCATTATACATTTATCTTTGGGATCTTGGGAAATGACTGTTTTCCCCCTCAATTTCTGGCAAGAATTTACCTTATTTTGTATCTTAAACCTTAGGACTGAGAGTGGTTCTGAATATCAGTTTATTGGTTTCAACACAAGAGAAGATGAAAGAAGGAAAAGACCATTTCAAATATACATGAGCATAAGGAATTTATAGAACCATAGGCTGTCAGACCTGAAAGAGAGTTTTGAGGCCATCTACTCAGACCATTTCATTTGACATATAAGAAAACTTGAGGCCAAGAGGGATATTATTCACCCATAGTATGCAGCTGTTGAGTTTTAAGTCTGGGAATAATTATAACAATAACTAATATTTATAAAGCCTTTGATGTAATATATTATTTGATCCTCTCCAGGCTCCTGTGAGTTTTACAGATGAGGAAACTGAGTCTGAGAGAGGTAAAGTGATTTGCTGTTTGTCACAGAGCTGGTAAATGTTGAAGGCAAAACCCAAATTTCTTCTGATTTCAAGGCCCAAACTCTTTCTATATGACCACACTGCAGGTTTCCTTCCTGCCTTCTTCTTATCCAATCCTCTTTCCACTATAACCACACTGCCTCAATTACAAACCTAAGCTTTTCTTTTATCTATAGAGTATTAAGTTTGTATTGGCCAACAAGGAGTTTTCTTTTACCTACCTTTGCTTTATTATATTTATATGGTATATTTAAATGAGTATTTCTGAGCTTCTAAGCATAGGTGGAAAGTTCACGAATGGATATTTTAGAGTGTGGCCCTGGCTACCAACCAAATATATCAGTGAGATAGACTTGAAAAGCAAAAAATGAAAGTGTGTTTTACCATTTTGTAACTAACCTTAGAGTTGGTTTGTTCAACCTGGAGTGGTTCCTTTGGATTCTATCAAATTTATTAGAGCTAAGACAGCTTGGACACTTTGGGAAAATAACCTAGGAAAGATCACTATCAAATTTCAATGTCCTTGCTTTTAAACAGGCAAATATATCACTTTACTGTTGATATCCGATGAAGTATAATGTTGCAAATAAATCCCCTGTATCAGAGGGAATTTTAAATAGTTATTGTACATTCTCATGTTCTTGGCAAGGCCCAACATGTAGTGGAAAGAATATGGGACTTGGATTTAGAAAGACCTGGATCCCAGCCTTAGCTCTTTCATTTATAGGCTGTGTGAACTTGGCTAGGCCACTAAACTTTCCCTGAGTCTCAGTTTCCTTATTTATAAAATGGGGACAATCACACTTGCATTACCTACCTCATAGGGTAACTGTGAGGTTCCAATGAGGTAATATAAGTGAAAGCATTTTTTTTTTTGCCATAAAATTCTTTATAAATGTGGATGCAATATTTGCTCAAAAAATATTTATCATTGTTCATTTGAACACTCCAAAGTAGGCCTGCACAACCTGTGGCCTGCCAAAGGATTTCCTCCACGTTTTTTGTGGGCTACCAAAAATCCTTTGGTGTCCGGCAGGTTGTGAAGGCCTACTCTAAGGGATCTGTTATTCCATCCATATTATGTTTTTCCATTAGCTATGCAGAATACAACCCATTTCTACTTTCTAGTCCCATGTAATGTTAATGGGATAAAAGATCTTCCCCACCCATTAATAGGTCTCAGATGGAGCCCATTAAGGGAAACTTGCTTAGGGGAGGCTTGCTTGTTGGAAGGCTTTCACACCTTTTACTAATTTCTAATTAGGCACTAAGTCAGGAGGGTTGTGATGCCTTCTGGCTCTGAGAAGTGTATATATACTCTGAGTTGGTATTTTCCTTTGGGGACTTGCTTATGAGAAGGATCTTGTGATTCCCTGGTTGAGATTCTGAGTGGTGGTATGTTCAGAGCTCCCAGATAGCTCTCTCATTTCAGGGATGTATGTGAAGTGTATAGTTGATTCAGGCAGTTAGAGCCCTGTCTGTTAGTCTTTATTTCTCAGCTTGTATTTTCTCTGTTTGTATTTTCTCTGAAGTTCAGGGTACTGACTTTCCCCCTGATCTAGTAAATGTAATTTAAAAAGATTGTTGATCCTTAAACAGCTATCTTACTAGTAAAGCAGATCTAAGAACCTGTGCTAGCAGCCATCCGAGGTATGCCGGTGTGGTTGCCACTCAGTGAGTGATCTGTATTCATGTTGTTTCTTAAAACCTCTATAGAAGATCTATTCAACATGGTAGAGGGTCTCCCTCTGAATCCTTGAATATAGCATGGCTCTAGGTATACCACCACCTTGGGCTGTCCATGTGCTCTGCATTGGTCCTGGTAGATGACTGGCTTACTTCATTTTCCAGTCGTACATGTTCTTAATGATATCTTTTATACCGCTTAATGGACAGGTGTCATCATCACTAATGTGCTACAAAATGCCTACATCTAATAGGTATCTTTCCATTGCTCTTTGGGTCTCCTGCAAATTTTCTAGAATTCAAGAATCACAGAATTTGAGAAGGGACTTCTATATCCATCTAGTCCAACCTATATGTGGAAAGGAATCCCAATTATGACCTATTTGAGAAATGGTTGTCTAGCCTCTGTTTGATGACTTACAGGGAGAGGAAAACCCACTGACTTTGAGGCATCCCATTCCACTTTTGCATAACTCTGACATTAGGAGATCTTTATTTCTCAGAGATTGTGGTGTTCATTCATTCCTAAAGCATTTAATAAGTATCTCCTATGTGTGAGGTACTACTCTAGGCACCAAGAAGACAAAACACTCATTCTGACCTTTAATACACTTCCATCTGTTGGGTGGAAACAACATATATATACAGTCAAGTACAAAATATATGCAAAGTAATGACAAATAAATTTTGAGGGGAGGGCACTGGTAACTGGGGAGGAAGTGATCAGAGAAGGCCTCTTACAGGCAGTTGTTTTTGTTTGATTGTTTTTCAGTCCTATCAGATTCTTCATGGCCCCATGTGGAATTTTCTTGGCACAGATCATAGAGTGGTTTATCATTTCCTTCTCTACTCATTTTACAGATGAGGAAACTGAGGTAGACAGGGTTGAGACAAGTCAACAAAAGGTAACTTGCCTAGGGTAACATAGCTAGTAAGATTTCAACCCAGGAAGATGAGTCTTCCTGATCTAGGCCTGGCACTCTAGGCACTATACCACCTAGTTGGCCTCTTGTAGGAGGGCAAATAACTGAAGGAATCTAGCAGTCTTGTGAGATGGAAGTGAGCAAATGCTTTGAATAGTCTGGGCAAAAGCATGGAAACCTTATATGGAATGTTGTATATGGGGAATAAAACGCAGGCCAAGTTGGCTGTAATGTAGTGTGTGAAGGGGAGTAATGTGTAATAACAATAAGCTTAGAGAGGTGGGCTGGAGTGAGATGGTGAATGGCTTTAAGCCAGATTGGGGCTCAAAGCCATTCGGTCTTTGTGAATTTGAAAGCTCCTTGAAAAGGCTCTAAATACTAAATAGAGGAATTTATATTTTATCCAAGAAAGTGAAGGAAGCAATGGGAGCTTCCTGAACAGGGGGATAATATTGTCAGACCTGAGCTTTTAGGGATAACAATTTAGTAACTCTGGGGGATGCATTGGAGAAGGAAAAGACTTGAGGCAGGGAGGCCAGTTAGGAGGCTACTACAATAATGGAAGAAAGAGGTGATAAGGGCTGAGATGGAGTGATGACCTGTGAAGTGAGAGAAGAGGATAAATTTAAGAGATGTTGTGTGTGGTGGGGAAGAGGGGAGGAGAGTAGAACTGAAAAGACTTGGCAACTGACTGGATATATGGAGTGTGAGAGAGGAAAGGGTTAAAGATGAACTCAGGGTGGCAAATGTGGGTGACTGGAAGCATTGTGCCTTCAGCAAAAACAGGGAAATTAGGATGAAGAAAGAAGGTACCAAAGGAAAGAAAATTGTTCTATTTTAGACATGTGGAATTTGAGATGTCTACGATGTGTGTGTGTGTGTGTGTGTGTGTGTGTGTATGCACATACATACACATATATATGCATGTGCGTGTGTATACACAAAAGGAAAGAAAACTAATTCTGTTTTGGACATGTTGAATTTGAGATGCCTACTATGTGTGTGTGTGTGTGTGTGTGTGTGTGTGTGTGTGTGTGTGTGTGTATAACAGCTATATATAAAGAGAAAGGGGTATAGGTATAGGGAGGCATCTAAAGATCAGTAGCAGAGAGAAAATATGTGGGTAGAACTAATTAGACAATTGGATTTCGGCTTGTGGGTTGACTTCTATTTGCTAACTGCCAATTAAAGGGAGCAGAGCAGATAGAAATACCCTTCTTTCCAGAAAGGGGAGAAGCTAGCAGCCAAAAAACTACAGCTCGCTCAGGCATCCCCAGTGACTGAGCACAGGTGAGGTGGGCAGGCAATCTGCAACAAGAGTCTATCACAAGGTTAGTCAAGAAGAGTTACAAAAAAGAAATAAAGGTTGGAGGATCTGGCTTAAAGCAAGCATGGGAGTCAAGGAGAATTTTGCAATGACCTGGAGATAGAGAGAGACTGAGAGAGACACAGAGAGAGAGAAAGACAGAGAGAGAGAGACAGAGAGAGACTAAGAGACAGAGAAAGAGAGACTAAGAGAGAGAGAGAGAGAGAGAGAAACTGAGAAAGACAGAGACAAAGAGAGACTAAAAGACAGAGAGACTGAGAGAGAGTTATTTTCTGCTTATGTCAGCAGCAATTAGCTTCTAGGTATGCACAACGTGCAAGTTAGTTTGTAGGAGAAGATAAAAGATCGAGAGGAATATAGGTTATCAAAGAGAAAGAAACATTCCTTGAAAGAACTGTTTCACATTTTGGAATTATGCAAATTAAGTAACAAAAATGTTCATACCCTTTGAACCAGAGACTCCATTACTGGGTTTATACCACAAGGAAGCTATTGATAAGAAGAAATTTCCCATAAAGACCAAAATGTTTATAGCAGATGAAAATGATACATTCCCTAATTTTATCAAAGAGATAAAGAAGATAAGAACATCACACACACACACACACACACACACACACACACACACACACACACACACACGAGTAGAAAAACCACTGAACATTTGGAGCTAAGTAAAAATACTTTCCTCTCAGGCGAGAACAGCTTCTTGGGCTCCCAGGACTGGTGAGGTAGATTCATGGGTACCATCAGACAACAGGCAGCCCTTTACTCCTGGGGGGGCTCACCAAAATGGTACTGGACATAGGTTAGCCACCTATCACCTTTAACCCTACTGTACCTCAGAACTCCTGACTTTGAGATCCATCAGCCTGAGCCTCCCTAGCAGTAGATACTACAGGTGTATACCACCATGTCTAGTTTGAAGACTTTTAATCAGGAAAAACCCACTATGTTCCGAAGCAGTCTGTTTCACTTTTGGATAGTTCTAGTTGTTAGGAGAGGGGGACAGCTAGGATGACACAGTGAGCACCAGGCATGGAGTCAGGAAGACCCATATGAGTTCAAATCTGGCCTCAGACATTTACTAACTGTGTGATCCTGGGCAAGTCACTTAACCCTGTGTAACAGTAAGGGAATTTGAAGATCTTCCCTGCATCTTAATGGGCCTCACTTGGAGCCCAACAAGAGAAGCTTGCTTAGGGGAGGCTTGTTTTTCAGGAAGGCTCACCTTTTGTTACTCTAATTAGGCAGTGGGTCATGAAGATTGTGATGTTCTCTGACCCTGGAGAAAGCAATATATATTATCTGAGGTGAGATTTTGCTTTGGGGCTCACTCATGGGAAGAGTTGGGTGATTTGACCAGATGAGACTCTGGGCAGCCATTGAGCTCCCTACCCTCACTCCTTTGAAAGCCCAGATGTTGATGCTTCTCTCTTTGGTAACTAACACTGTATATATATGTAATGACCAGACAGCTAGAAGCCCTGTCTGTTGGTCTGTTGAATTGCGTTATTTTCTCTGTCTATATTTTTTGTCTGTTTGTATTTTCTGAAGTTCAGGGTGCTGACTTTTTTCCTGAACTAAGTGAATGATATCTATGTTTGATTAAAGTAAGATTGTTAACCGCTTTTGAGCTGCTTTCTTTTAGAAAAGTAGATCAAAGAACCAGTGCTAGCAGACATCCTGGGTATGCTAGGGTGCTTACTGATACACCCTATTTGCCTCAGTCTCCTTTTCTGTAAAATGAGCTATAGAAGAAAATGGCAAAGTACTCCAGTATCTTTGCCAAAAAAACCCCAAACAAACCCAAATGGGATCATGAAGAGTTGGACATGACTGAAATGATTGAACAACAACAAAAGTTGTTAGGAAGTTTTTCCTCTCATCAAACCAAAATTTGTTCCTTTGTATCTTCCACCTACTGCTCCTAGTTCTGCCCCCTGGAGATGAGCAAAAAACAAAACAAAACATATCCATCTCCCATGTGACAATCCTTCAAATATCTGCAGACAGCAAATATTCCTCTCAATTCTTCTGTTCTTGAAACCAAAAAAACCCTCCTTGTCTTCAAACAATGCTTATATAGCTTAATTTCAAGGCCCTACACAATGTCTACTGATAGGGAGGTCTCTTTTGGAATGCTGTAGGAATCTGTCATGTTGAACATTTTTACAAATAACTGGATGAAAGCAAAGAATTTTACAAGAATGCCTGTTAAATTTCCAGATGACATGCATGTTGGATGACAGCTGATATTCTAAGAAAAAAAAATCTTCACAGGCTAGGTAGGATTTTGTGTTGAATTAAAATGAAATGTAATAGAGATATACATAAACTCCTATGCCAGGATTCTAAAAAGTCCACTTTACAAATATTAGGTATAGAAGGCATGGCTGTATAGACACATAAGAAAAAGACATGGGAGTTTAGTCTATAAACTTAATATGAATCCATGAGGTAGCAGAGCAAAGAAAAAGCCAACACAATCTTAGGCTGCATCAGAAGAATCCTTGTACAGACACAGGATTCTCTACCCTCCTCAAAGGCTCCTAGAGCCTGAGCAGGAAGAAGCCTTGGGGGTCATTGTAGCAGTAAACACCTTAGCATACCGAGGATGGCTGCCAGCACAGCTTCTTAGATCTGCTTTTCTAAAGGAAAGCAACTCAAAATGGGTTAACAATCTTACTTTAATTCAAACATATATCATTTACCTAATTCAGGGGAAAAAGGTCTACACTTTTTCTTCAGAAAAAACAAACAGAATTTACAGGCAAACAAAAATACAGACAGAGAAAATAACACCATTCAGCAGACCAACAGACAGGGCTTCTAGCTGTCTGACCACCACATACATGCAGTTACTCACCAGAGAGAGAGGCACCAACTTCTGGGTTTTCAAAGATGAGGGGTGGAGCTCAATGGCTGTCTCATCTGGACAATCACACAGCTCTTCCCAAAGTGAGCCCCAAAGCAAAACCTTGGCTCAGAGGTATATATAGCCTTCTCCAGGGTCAGAGACCATCACAATCCTAGTGACCTACTTGACTACAAAGTAACAAAAGTTGTACCTTCTGAAAAACAAGCCTCCCACCACAGGCTCCATGTGATCACATTCAGCCTAATAGGGGGCAGAGTATATTTTCAAATCTGGAAAGATCCTCAAATTCAATTTAGGCCAATTGAGGGGCAGGAAGATCTTCAAATTCCCATTACCATTACAGTCATTTAGTCTAATCACCTCATTATAGATGAGGAAACTGTAGCTGAAAGAAAAGAAGTAACTTGCCCAAAGTCACACAGATAGTAAGCATTAGAGGTGAGACTTGACTCCAGTTTCTTTCATTCCAAACCCAGTGCTCTTTTCTGGCTCTGACCAGACTCAGATTTTTTTAAAATTCAGTTTCAGGTAATACATTTTAGGAATGGTGTTCACAAGCTGGATAGTATCCAAAGGAGGGTGACCAGGATATTGGGGGCTACAAAATCATGCCCCTACAAGTAGTAAAGGACCTCAGAGTATGTAGCCTAAGAGAGAGAAGACTGAAGAGAGACATTATTGCTCTTTTCAAATATAAAGGATAATCTCATGGAAAGAGGATTTGGTTTGTTGTTCTTGTTCCCAAATGGTAGAACTAAAAGCAATGGGTGTTATAAAGAGGCAGATTTAGGTGGGACATAAAGAAAAATTCCCTAACTATTAGACATATCCAAGAGAGAAATGGATTCTTCGCAAGGTAGTGCGTTTCCCTCATTGGAAATCTTCAAGTAAAAGTTGCTTGACACCTGAGACAACTGCCCTCACATGACAGTCCCCAGGAAAGCTAACCCATTTTCAAAGTATTCTGTAGGTACACACTTCTTCAAAACCATAGCTTCTTGCAGCCCCAGATGTTAAGATATGTTAAGATGATAAGAGTGAGCCAAGAGCTCTGGAGTCATAGCTGAGGCTATAAGCCATCATGCCCAGTCACCAAACACTGAACAAAAGTCAAGTAGAGTGTCCCCAGTCAAAGAGTAAGTCTATTCTTTTAATTACCTGATTGTGGCCTTGAATTAACCATAGTCCCAGACACCTATTTTGCAAAGGGTAAGGAATTCTCACTACCCATGTTTAATCTTGAACCTCCAAGAACTATTTCAATGGGCTCTACCAAAATAACCCTATCATAGTTGCATGGAAGGTAGACTACAAAGGCCACTTTACTCTAAAATGCTCTCTGGGGTGGCGTGAAAATGACTTTAAGCAAAAATAAAAATAAAACAAAGGAGGCAAAGTCATTGTCTTCTACCCCCACAGGTCTGCATTTCTTCTTTAATTATGTCAGCAGCAAAAAAACAAAACCTTTCACACACTATTGGCAATTATGCTACACTCTGGACAGTGCTAAAATTTGCTGTCTCCTTTAGCTGTATGACTGTTCTTTGGGAACTTTGTAGAAGGAATTCCCACTCTAAATATGTATCAGTGGAGGTAATTAGGCTGGTCCTGGAGTCTGGAAGATCTGAATTCAATTCCTTCTTCATATGCTAATTAGCTGTGTGACCTTGGGCAAATCACTTACCTCTTACCTTCAGTTTCCTCATTTGTAAAAAGAGACCTCCCTATCAGTAGACATTGTGTAAGGTCTTGAAATTAAACCATACAAGCATTGGTTGAAGACGAAGCATACAGGCACTTTGGAAGAGAGACAGGCATTTCTAACCACGTTGGAGTGTTCTGCCTGTAAACTTTGAGCTACTCAGCCAGGAATGAGAGCTGGAAGGGAAGGGTTTTTCATTTCAAGAAGAGAAGACTTGGGAGGAATATTTGCTGATATTTGAAGGACTGTCTGCAGGGGTTTTGGGAGGATCAAATGAAGTGTCATATGTAAAGTACTTTATCAACTTTAAAGTGCTATATTAATGCTAGCTTTAATATTATTATTATCTTCTTTAAGCACCCTTCAAGTTGTGAGATTTTGTGTTCTCTGAGTGTCATTCTGCTTTCACAGTTGTTTTCCTCCTTACTATTATCTAATTAACCACAAAAATGTTGGTTACAACCACCAGAGCAAAGCAGTACTAAACTAATCAAATTCAAGTCAGCCTTTTTTAAAGCACCAGTAAGATACTGTATAAAGAAGAATGTAATAGGTGATTCACAGTTTATACAAAGCATAGTCAGTCAGTCCTGGCTTTCATGTAGCTTATACTCTTATGCGCTGATAATACCAATTTGAAAATTACAGTACATTACATGGCATAAAAAAGGCATTAGAGAATTATAAAATAAAGTACTATGCAAAGTCCTAAGAAGGAAGGCTGTTGCTGATCAGAGTACTGGAGGATATGGCATCTGAGATGAGCTTTCAGGGATGGAATTTTATAGGGAAAGAGGGGGAGGGAAGATATTTTAGAAACAGTGTGAGCAAAGGCACAGATCTGGGAAACTGCAAAGTATGTTTGAGGGCAAAGTAATTCAGTTTGAGAGGAGCATAGAATGTGTGGAGAACAGTATGAAATAGGGCAGGATGACACCAGATTGTGTATCAGTATTCACCTCTCAAGTGATTACACTACAATAGTGGTTTAATTGGATTCTGTTCTAAACATTTTGCATTCTTTATTGCTTAACAGTCCCTTTTCTGTGTGAGGATAAATTGCCTGATCCATACCTGATTCACATTTGGACATAGCTTTTAACTTCTTCTTTCCTGGGAAAAACCCTAGGCTTCAAATCTATAACCATTTTTATAATTAGTAACAGTAGAAATAGCAAAGGGCAATCCAAGGTGGGAGGTGGAATGAAACACTGGGGAGCCTAATTCCCTTATTCAGAAGATGGGCAGCTTGTGAGCAATGATTCAAAGAGTTAAGGATGGAGTGGCAAGTTGAGGATGAAGAATGAATGGCTCAGGATGGCTGTCCCTGTGGCAGCCAAGTGATTCCTAGCTAGCCGCTGTGATCCCAGGTCACCACTGCTCAGTATATCCATCTTTTGCAGTTTTTTCCATAGTGACTCATTCCAGAGAGCAGGGAAAGCCCTCAGCTGAACCCTAAGCATCCAGCAAAGCAGTCCAAGAGCTGGGTTTGAAAGGATCTCAGCACTAGAAAGCACACATTATCCAACCAGGCGTGGTATGGGGGAGAAGTAATGCATTTTGACTCATCTTTGGCCCTGTAATTTATAAACAAGCATCTCTGAACAGTACTGGGGGATTAGGGCCAAGGACTAAGTCATGCTCACCCACACAGAGGGCTTTCCTGCTTGGAAAATGGACTGAGCCCAGTTCTGAGGAACAAACGAAGTGGTATTCTTTGTGGCCCACGCCCTCTCTGGTAAGCAAGCAGATTTCTCTCCTCTTGGGCTTGGCAGCTGTTACAAAACCAGTAGAATTCTCTCAGGGAAGGTCTCTGCTGATGCTAGGGGAGCATACAGGCACTTTGGAAGAGAGACAGGCATTTCTAACCACGTTGGAGTGTTCTGCCTGTAAACTTTGAGCTACTCAGCCAGGAATGAGAGCTGGAAGGGAAGGGATAAGCAAGCTGAGGTCCAAAGAAGGTGAATGATTTACCCGGTGTCACATACGGTGCACATAGCAGAGCTGAGATTCAAACCCAGGGCCCGATTTCAGGTCCAAGGCTCTTTCTATAACACGATACAGTCAACCTCTTCATAAAAATGTCTGTTTGAAATGAAAGTCCCTAGATTAAGCCTCCATCACCTGTACCCACATCTACGACCAGTCCATCTGACTGATCTAGCCCTTTACTACCCAGCTTTTCCTACACACACAAATGGATCAGCCCAGGCAGGAAGAGCACCGATGCTGTGATGACTCCACCCTGGAACAAGGAGTAGTTACCATAGCAACCGCAGACTGCGGCATTCCTCTCTTTGCGAGAAAGATTTTCGGCTCTCAGAGGAAATCCCAGAAAAACAACCACAACAGGCTAAACAATTTTGCATTACCCATAACACTAACTTGCAGAGGAAACAGTGAATCCAGATTATTGGGTGCATGGGGAAAGATATTAAAACAATTTAGAGATTAAAAAGTATGGGAGAAAGAATGGGGCTACTCCTTTGCTTTTGGGAAGTAAAATTTCATTCTAACCTTATTATTCCTTCTGGTCAAGTGACACAGCTGATAGAGTTTTGGTCTTGAAATTAAGATCTGAGTTCAAATCCTACATCAATGCACTTACTAGCTGCGTGACCCTGGGCAAATCACCTCAGTTTCTTCCTTTATAAAAAGGGGAATAGTAATAGCACCCACTTTCCCAGAGTTGTTCTGAGGATCCAGTGAGACAATATATGTAAAACACGTTGTAAACCTCAAAATACCATATAAATGTAAGTGATTTTACCCTGTCCTCACCTTCTCTGGATGTATTAAAGACAATCTGGCAAGAAGATTCCGGAGCCGGAAATGGTTTTCCTTTAAAATTCTAAACTTTCTGAACTTTCTTTTTTCTTTCTGTTTTTGTGATCTGCGATGAGGGTAGTTGACTTTTGGCTTCCTTCATCTCCTCTGCATTTGAGAGGAAACAGAAGAAGTGTTCATTTCAGATCTGGATTCAGGAAATCATCCAAAGTCTGTTTTTCCTCACGAGTTGGCACTAAAATGTGACCTTGTGATGATAACACTTCTGGAGAATATATAAAGGGCTTGGAGTTCCCTGAAAGAAAGCTGCCATCCAGGATAAATCTGAGGTCCTATCATTTCCGTGTTCCTTCATGAAGAGGAGCAGATTTTGAAAGACTTTTGTATATCTCCTTCTTGTTCCTTCCTCCCTCCCTCCCTCCCCCATTGAGTATGGGGAAGACCAAGGAATCCAGAAGTCATTTGTATTCATTCCAGACAAAAACATCTGGTGCTTTTTGAAATGGCATTAACTTAAACCAGATAAGTAAATATAATACAAAGTACAAATGTATACAAAAAATACGAAGTAATTTCCATAGGTGTTGGGCTAAAAACTGGAGTGGTGGGAGTAGGAAAGGTCTCATTGTAAGAGGTGGTACCTGAATTGAGCCTTGAAGGGAGCTGGGTATTATAAGAAGCAATGATGAAGAAGAAAACATTCCAGGCACGGGAATAGCTTGTGCTTAGCCATGGAGGCAGCAGATAGAATGTCATATACAGGGAATGTCAAAAAGAACAACAGTTTGGCTGCAACATGAACATTTCCATGTACAAGGAAGAATAGAGAAAGAAGATTGTTTATGAAACCACGAATTTCTATTTCATACAACTTTGTTTTTAAAATATATAATAAAATTTATATTTTGGTTCCAAAACGATGTTCTACTTGTCTAGCTATGTTTAAACTTCCTTCTGTTTTCTTCTGTGCATTTAAAAAAGGTTGCTTTTTTCTTTTTTTGGAGTCATTATCACTACATTCTTTTTACCACCCCCCCACATTCTTTGTCCCCCAAAATAAAAAAAAACCCTCTCCTTTGTAAGAAGAAGAAATGAACACGCAAAACAAATCCACGTATTGTCCATGTCTGAAAACACCTATCTCCTTGTGCACCTCTAATCCAATACTTCTCTGTCGAGGGATGGGAGTAGAGCTTCCTCACTGGCCCTCTGGAGTTGTGGTTAATCTTGGTACTGACTGGAGTTTTTGTCTTCCACAATTCCAACCCTTTCATTTTATAACTAGGGCCTATAGACATGAAGTAACTTGCCCAAGATCACCTGGCTAGTTTGCTAGACTTGTTTTCCTTAACTTTCAATGGATTTATTTCATATGCTTATTGATAGGCTTTATGATTGATTTCCCTCATTTAGGAAAAAAAATGTATCTGATAGTGCCTATGCAGGGGTATTTTTAACTTAATTTTTAAAAATGTTATGACAATCCCTAGGAAACCTAGAATACTTCCAGCAACAGGACTGGGGTGGTCAGAGGCATCTCTTCATTTGGATGATATATTTTCTGTCACTTCTTGCATGCAAGTCATGACTGCCCACATGCTGGAGTATACCTCTGCCCTCCTATTACTCCCTGTTACCCACAATTATGACTTTGTGGAGATTATGGTGTTCTGTGAATTACAATTTTTTTTTGAGATGGTGATGGTACTCCATTATTTGCAGCTATATGACTTCACTGGAAGAATATTATTAGTGTTTAAAGGATGGACAGAGGGGAGAAACATTATGGGCATGAGCAGGCTGAAACACATCACAAATTAGGAATTGTATAGGAGAAGTGGTAGAAAAGACAATATCAAAGAAATATATGACTGGGAAAAAGAGATGGGTCAATCACATAGATAGGGAAGGTGGTCCTATGCCAGTTAGCATCCATAAAATGTCAAGCAAACAGCAAACAGGCCAATTTGGCTGAAAGGGGAAAATGGAAAATAAATCTGGAAAGCAGGCTGGAATTAGAACTTGAAGAGATTTAGATAGATAGATGAAGAAAAGAAAAACATTAATTAAGCAAGCACTGTGCAAAGATCTGGGAATACACATAGAAAAGCAAGCTAACCTCCTTGCTCTCAAGGAGATCACATTCTCATTGGGGGAGACAACATAGAGAGGAGGGTTCAGCTGGATCACAAGGCCCAGGGGTCCTTAGTCAGAGTCCGACGGCAATGCCCAGAGGTCTAGAAGGTATGATGAGAGAGTAGATGATTAGGCCCAGTGGAACTTAGGTAGTATAGTGTGCTGGAACTGACTTGTATTGGCTTGAGCTCATTGTTAATTTTTCAGTGTTAGCATATATACCTCAAAAATCAGCAAATGCTACAGATCAGAGCTTTATTTATTGTTTTGTTGATTCTCTTGGCTTAACAAAGTGAGGGGGGAAATGTTGATAATGCAGATCAAAATTTAAAGTGAGCTTTGTGTATGAGTGCATGCACACATTTATTTTCTTTTTATTTATCTATTCATTCATTTATTTACTTACTCATTTGTTTATTTTAAGGGAGCCAGATGTTAAACATTTACTAGCATGCTCCTGACTTTAGAGTTCAGTGCCAGGGCAAGTGGTAAGACCCAGCGATCACTATAAAAAGAATTTTGGTCAGTGACTTCCTGCTAATCCAATTGGTGTGAGTGGCCATGTCAACCTGGCAAGGAGGAAGTGGGCTGAAGCGGCATGGCCTGGCCTACCACCATTTAAAAAGGGGTAGACCTCTTACAGAATCTCACTGATGAATCAAGGAATCGGTCAGCAAGTATTTTTTAAGTGCTTACTGTGTGCTCAGTACCATGCTAAGTATTGAGAATACAAAGAAAGATGAAACAGGTTGTGCCCTCCTTTTCTTTCATCATCCTAATGATGAAACAATATGAAAATTACTAGGTGGTACAATGTGTAGGCCAAGGAGACGGAAGGAAATCTCAAAGGGGAAGGCAGGAGTAGTTGGGGGGAACAGGAAAGGCCTCCTGCAGAAGATGACATTTGATCTGAGTCTCAGAGGGAGCCAGGGAAGGTAGGAGCAGAAGGTGAAGTGACTGAGCATTCCGGGCATGGGGACAATCATTGAAAGAAACTTGGAAATTGTGGACGAAGTCTTGTGTTCCAGGAACAGCGAATAGTCCATAACTAGATCATAGAGTCCAAAGAAAGGGATAAATCATAAGAAGTGTAGGAAGGGGCCAGGTTATGAAGGGGTCTGAATACCAAACAGAGGCATTTATATTTGACCCTGGGGTAATAGGGAGCACTTGGAGTTCATTGAGCAGGGGAGTGATGTCGTCAGTATGCTTTAGAAAAATCACCTTGAGGGGCAGCTAGGTGGCACAGTGGATAGAGCACCAGCCCTTGGAGTCAGGGAGACCTGAGTTCAGACCCAATCTTAGACACTTGACACTTACTAGATGTGTGACTCTAGGCAAGTCACTTAACCCGGATTGCCTTATGAAAAAAAAAAGGGAAAGAAAAAAAAAGAAAATTCACCTTGAGAGTTTAGGTGTGAATGCTTTGGAGTGGAAACAGACTTGAGGCAGATAGACCAATAAAAGGCTACTATAATAGACCAGGTAAGAGGTGACGAAAGCCTGTAGTGGCAATAGCTGTGACTAGAGAGAAGGGAACATATATGAGAGATGTCACGGTGTTAACGAGATTTGGTAATCCAAAACAGATTGGATATGTGAGATGAGAGTGAGGAACCAAGGATGATGCCAAGATTGCAGGCCTTGGTGACTAGGAGAATGGTGTACCCTTGAGAGTATTAGGGGAGTTTGGAGGGAAGGGAGAGGAAGATAACTTCTGTTTTGGACATTTTAAGTTTGAGATGCCAATGGGGTATCTAGGATGAGATGTCTAACAGTCAATTGATGGTATGGGACTAGAACTCAGGAGAGAGACTGGGGCTGAATATATCAATCCTGTGAATTATTTGCAGAGAGATGATAATCAAACCTGTGGGAGTTGATGAGGTCACCAAGCGAGGTAGTAAAGGGTAAAAAGAGAAGATGGCACAGCATAGGGCCTTGGAGGACACCCAGAGTTAATGGGCATGATGCAGATCAAGGATGGACAAAGGAAACTGAGGAGTAGTCAGACATATAGAAGGAGAACCAAGAGAACTAAGAGAGATGAGTGTTTTAGACACTGAAAATATCCAAGAGAAGAGGGTGATAGTGTGAAAGACAGCAATTGGTTCAAGAAGGTTGAGATTTGAGAAACCACATTTGGCAATTAAGAGATTATTGGTGGCATAGTGAACAGAGTACTGGCCCTTGAGTCAGGAGGACCTGAGTTCAAATCTGGCCTCAGACACTTGACACTTACTAGCCGTGTGACCTTGGGCAAGTCGCTTAACCCCAATTGCCCTCCAAAAAGAAACAAGAAAAAAAAAGATTATTGGTAATTTTAGAGAGGGAAGTTTCCATTGAATGATGAGTCAGAAGTCATATTGCCCAGGCTCAGAAGAGAGAACGAAGAGGGTAAGCAGAGGTTCTTGCATGTGGCAAATGCTCAATAAATGTTTGTGGGTAGCTAGGTGATAATGTGGATGGAGTGCTAGCCCTGGAGACCTGCTAGACCTGCAGAACTCAGGAAGACTTGAGTTCAAATCCAGATTCAGTCACTTAATTCAGTTACTTCCTAGGCAAGTTACTCAACGTTGATCTGCCTCAATTTCCTCATCTGTGAAAATAGGGATCATAATAGCACCTACTTCCCATGGTTGTTGTGAAGATAAAATGAGATGAGTTTCATAAAGTGCCTTAAAGTTTTATATAAATACTAGCTATTATGTTAATGAATAAGTGAAGACAAAATCATGTCTAGGATCCTTTTTCTTTTTTTTTTTTTTTTTTTAACTTTTCTCTGGAGACATTCCTGAATATCAGCCCTTGGGCTTCTTGTTGATCATGTCTATCAACATGATCACAAGTCCCAAAGATCATTTAATAAATAGCCTTCCTTCTGCAATGAGGGCCTAATAGAGATCTCAGCATACAGTAGGTGCTTAAAGAATGCTTGTCAATAGACTGACTGATTACAAGGTTTGTGTCCCGGAGGAGCTTATATGCTAAGTCACACAACACTGACCACATGTCAGAAAGTCTAAAAGATGACTGTAATGCCATGGACAAATGTATCACTTTTCTTTGTATTCTCCTTACTTAACGTAGAGCCTGGTTTATAGTAGGTGCTTAATAAATGTTACTTTACTGACTGACTGTGAAATACGTATATATGTAAGATACACACACCATGGAGACAGAGACTCAGGGGTAAAGCATGTCTCAGCAGTGGGGGTCAGAGGCAAGGGTTGCTGGAGCCGCCCAGACTGGCTTCACAAGTAGGTTATTAAGTATTCAGTGTGAGCATTTACATCTTAGAAATCAGCAAAGGCTACGTATTATCTATAAATACACACACACATATAGATCTGATCATCTTATAGAAGCTGTTTTATAGATATTCTTTATTGTTGTTCAGCAATTTTCCAGTCATGTCCAACTCTTCATGACCCCATTTGGGGTTTCCTTGGCTTTAAAAGAATTAATTTTCCCTTTTTGGTCCAAATACTGGAGTGGTTTGTCATTTCCTTCTCCAGCTCATTTTACAGATGAGAAACTGAGGCAAACTGGGTTAAGTGACTTACCCAGGGTCACACAACTAGAACGTATCTGAGACTGGATTTGAACTCAGGAAGAGTAGCCAGCTCAGACTGGCTTCATGAGCTGACGGTTTAGTATTCAGTGTAAGCAAAGGCTGCATATCAGGATTTAATTTATTGTTTTGTTGATTATCTAGACTTAAAATGGGGGAGAGAATATTAATACTGTGGATTAAACTTAAAAGTATTTCATACATCCTTTCCCTCTCCCCCCAAGTCAGTTGTTCAACATTTACCAAGACATTTCTGTAGAGGTTAGTCCCTGGGTTCAAATCTTTAGTAAGTGAGTTTTTCAGACCATGAATGGAGGGGAGGATAGTTAGTGGTCTAGACTCAGGATAAGTAACAGATAGTTTAAGGTCTCTAAGAGCTTACTTTGTATGATTTGTGAGAGGCTCACTTTCATCCAAACCATCTCAGAAGCCTCGAGAAAAGGGACCATCTAAAAGAGTGTTGTTTTTTTTTAAATTCTTGGTCAATTTGGATCTATACTTTTTGGATAATATTCATTTGACCAGTATTTCACCTTCCTGTTTTGGTTAACTCAGATGTTTTACAGATGGCAAATACATTTTTTTTTAAAATGAATTAGGCCACTTGAAATCTCTAAAAATAGTTACAGGGTTTTGAGTTTATGAGATCTTAGAATTCATTTAATCTTAATCCTCTCTTTTTTTCACATAAAGAAACTGAGGCCTGGAGAGTGGGGAAATGTAACACAAGATATAGGAAGCAAGCGGCACAAGAATTTGAACCCAGTTCCTTCCAACTCCAAATCTTTGCCCTATTTCTATATTTATAAGATTCAAGTGAAATAATGTTTATACTCCAATACCTTTACATTCATGTCATTGCTCTTGGCATTCCCTAAGACAGTGGTTCTCAATCTTCCTAATGCCGTGACCCTTTAATAGTTGTATGTGGGCATGTCTGCATGTGTACAGACCTGCCTGGAGATGGATAGAGGAGGTTCCTAAGACCATTGGAAATATGTGTTTTCCTATGGTCTTAGGTGACCCCTGTGACCCCTGTGAAAGGGTCGTTTGACCCCAAAGGGGTCACGACCCACAGGTTGAGAACCACTGCTCTAAGACTTTGAACACCTCAGCATTGGTAGGGTACTGGCCCAGGGCTTGCATCATGGCCCCACACTGGATGTATAAGATCTGTTCATCCCCTGTTGGGTCAAACAACTGGAAGGCCTCCTTGAACTCTGCTGTCTGATCCTCCACATATACTGCTGTTGCTGTATATCAAATATATATACACATATATATATACATACACATATATATACACACACACACATATATATGTATATGTGTGTGTGTATA
>CM053585.1:161195013-161242121 GCA_028646515.1 Pseudochirops corinnae
TGAAAGTACTTTATGTCTGCCATTTATTCATATTATCATATCATTCTTCTCTCTTTCAGTGGAGGTCAGATAGAAACAATTCTGGGATAAGCACTTTGCTGTTATTATGATTTTAAACTCAATGTTGCACAGAGTATTGCACGGGTAGATAAAGGAACTGGTTTTTGTAAGAATAAAAATATTAGGATGTTAAGTTCATTCTTGGTAAGCTCATTTCAGCTTATTGTCAATACAACTTCAGTAGCAGAAAGGACCATAGGGATGAGATATGCCTCATCCTATTCCCACATGATTTTTTTTTCCTGTTACATGATTCTGATCTCCTCCACTAGGTCTCCTTACTTTGAAAGGATTTCATTCCATGTAGCTTGGAGATTATGAGTATTTGGTAAGGCGGCATCTATTTAAAACGTTGTTCTTAAGTTTTTATGGACCTGGCATTATATCTGAGTGATAATTTCGGATAATGGGCTGGTTCCAATCTACAAGGTGTTTCAAAAGTCTTGGTGCAGTTCAAAGCTACTCCAGCCTCAGTTTCCCAATTTGAAAACTAGAATGTCTAGAATAAATGGACTCTAAAGACCCTTCTGACCCTAATCTATCATCCTTGTTTTACCATAAGTCTTCCATAGACCTTCTACCTAGTTCAGTAGAAACCTTCCATTGGTTCTTTTGGTATTTTTAGAATATCAGTATTTTTTGGGTGTCATTTTGTTAAGAGGAAGCTTGGTGACCTGGTAGAAGCCTATCTTTATATTCCAAAGAATTTATTCAAGTCCCACATTCTTATACTTCTTGACTATGACCCTGAGTAAATTACTTAACCTCTCAATGCCTCAGGCAACTCTCTATAAAATGCACAAATAACTATCTTAATTGGTAGAGGGAGGTTCCTCACTGGGAGTTTTCAATGAAGTCACAGATTTGGACCAAAAAGGGAGAATTAATTCCATTGTTTCTCTTTTTTTTTTTTCCTACATGATCATTCCACATTCTTTCCAGATAATCCACAAAACAGATTGAGCAAATACTGTCTCCAAGACCTTGACCTCAGACCTGGGACACAAAGATCAAAAGCCTCACAGTGGCTGCCCTCAAGGTGTTTACAATCTATTAGTCTGTCAAAAGAAATTAATAGAAAATTAAAGTGGCATTGAAATTCAGGCATTGTGGCCTGGCAGAGCTTTCTAGCCTGACGCCAACTCTGTTATTTCTAAAATAGGGCAGTTTATGTGAATTTGTCACAGAGGTTTAAAAGTCTCCACCACAGTCCAACCCACACTCTGCTTTCCTAATTGGATATGCAGTCATTGTAAACGCTCACAACCAACTCGCTCTTCAAAATTGCATGTTTGAAAAGAGAGGCTCTTGCAAACATATAATCCTGATGTTGTGAAACTATTACATCAACATGGGGTTTTGGAAACATGGAAAAGTTCACTTGGGGAGCTGAGGGGGCTGTTTGTCTAGGTCGTGACTGTCTGGGAGAGCAGCTAAGTGTTAGAGAGAAGAGAAAAACAAATATGTGTGTCAATTTCTCAGAAAAGCTAAAGGATGTACAGAATGATAATGCCATAGAATGAGAGCCAGAAGGGAACAGAGAGTTCATCTTATCAAATCCCTCTTCTTCTGCCCAGAGGAAACTGAGAGAGGAAGGAATTTACTGAACTCACACAACTAATAATGACAGCCAGGACTTGAAGCCGGGTCTCCAAAGTCTAACCCAGTGTTCTTTGTCCTGTATCATACTGCTCGTCTTTGGGATGCACTGGCCTGACACTTGGAAAATGTGGGTTCTAATCCTGCTTCTGCCACTAACTAGCTATGTGACCTGGGACAAAGGCAAGGTCAAGTCAATGTCCCAAGTCTATAATTCCTAACCTGTGAATGGAGGGGCATGGACTAATTGATTTTTAAGGTCTTTTTTCCCCTACCTCTGATACTCTAGGATCATTATGGGAATGGTTGTGATGTACACGCCCTTTGCTTGTTTTGTAACCCAGTTGCTTAGCATAGTGCCTGGCTCATGGGAAGCACTGTAGAAATTCACTATCCATCTCTGTCTACTCATCTATTTCCTTATCTGTCTATTCAAGAGGAATTTCAGGAATCCCATTGCATTGGACTGTCAAAAAGAGGCTACTATCACTGAAATAGTATACATTTATATTAAATTTATACAAAATTATATATATAATTTGTATTTCTATTCATTGGAAATAATTACTTAGGAGTTTCCCTCCTTTTAACATTTATTTTGAGCCTTCTCCAATGCCAATTCTTTTTTTCAAAGGATTTAAGGAAGTTTGTTTTTCTTTCCCTCCCTTCCCTCTTCCTCTAAACTTGCTTTCTTTTTTTCTGAGGTTCTTTGGAAGCAGTGACTTTTTTTTTTTTACTCCTTGAGCAATGGGGTGGGAGAACATACAGCCAACCAAAGCAAGAGGAAGATAGAGACTTTCTCCTTTACCTCACAAACTTAACCTTTTGCTCTTGCTGGCTTGCTCAAAGGTGACCTTTGCCAGGCCCACAGTATTGTCCAAAGACTAGGTGGCTCAAACTTCTCTTGTTATTTTGTCCTTTGTGGGACCATGACATCAGGAAGATGATGGAAAACTTTTAGAGGCCCATCAATGCTAATTCCCAAGTGGGCCTTGAATCCCTACAGTGGGAAGGCTCATACAATGGGAAGGGTGAGAGAGGTTATTGAATGCTTCTGCAAGCTAAGGTGTCATTCCTCTCAGCATCTCCACAAGGCACCACACAGTCCAAGTCTGCGATAAAATCTAGCCCTTGTGAGCATCCAAACAGGAGGCTTCCTAAGTCAAGTATAGGAAGATCACCAATACAGCAGAGCAAGAAAGAGATCCAGCAATGTACCTGCTAGCCTCTGGTCCTACCAGTCTATCAGAGCAATGAGAGAGCAGGAGATGGATTCTTTCCCTGTGAAGGAGGGGACCTGGATGGAGCAGAGACAGAACTAGAGAGAGGTGACTAGAGCTTTACCCCAAGATATAAAATATGGACAATGCTGATAATATTTGTACTCCTCTAAGGAAGAAAGCAGGAAAAAAGTCTAGTAGCATTAGAGGTCCTTTAAAATAATGGTGAGATTGGAAGTGGGAAAGGATTCCTGCCTGGGGAGTAGAGAACAGTATGGCTATGGTTCTGTTTCTATCTGATGGGATTCCTCAGGTAAGAGTGGGGAAAGAGCTCAGAGGCTGTGGTTAGTGGGACCTGAGCTCAAGCCTGGTCTGGGGATGGGAATGGAGTTCTGACGCCAGCTCTGGCTCTGGCCCAGTTTAGGGATGACACAGTGGCTGTCTGGGTTTCTGTAAAGATGGGATTGGGGAGGGTATGAAGCAGGAACGTGTGTATAGATCAGGCCATACCCTACTTGTCCCTTCAACTTGCTGTGATGGGTCCAGATCTCTGCTCTCCCTAGAGGAGGATGTTGTGATCTTGGCAATGTGGTGGTTGAGGGTGTTTGTAGAGCTTGGGGCTAGGGGCTGGTAGTAGAGGATTGAGTTCCTTAGTGTTCCTTAGCTTCTCATCTTGAGTAATGAGACCAGGGGTGTTTATCCCCAACCAACCTTTGGCCATAGCTCAGAAATCAAATTTCAATAATTTGGGTCTACCTCCCTCAGCTTAGCCTCAGAAGGAATACACAGGTATGAACCGGATATGGGCTCTTTCTTCACAGTAAAGGAGATCACATGTATATACAAATACCATTTGGGGAAAGTCACTCCCTTTCTTTGGGGCCTCAGTTTCCTTCCTTGTAAAATGGAATTGGACTGTATAATTTACAGATTTTACACTATCTTCCAACTCTGACATTCTATCATACTTGAAGGGATAATTTTTTTTTGTTGCAGTGGTTTCAAACCCTCTTTTAGTCCCCACTCCTAAAACATTCATTTTCTGAAGGGGTCATTACTCTACTCACTTCCATTGAAGCTTCTTGTATGCCATGTGTGAAGAAACAAGTGACCTCCCCACCTAGTTATCAAGAATCATTAATTAAAATTAGTTAAAAAGCTCTGAGACAGCTGGTTTTCTGCCTCTGAGGGTAGCTTCCATAGCAGTGGTCATATGATATTTGGGGGTTCCTGTCTCCTTCCATGGGGCAAAGCTTGCTCCCTACTCCCAACTGAGGCCACCCTTTGTGCCACTGTGATACGGCATCCTCATTCCATGTGTAAAGACTCCTAGTTAGGTCTTTGTTGGTTGGGCACTTGTTACATTTTAATTTGTATTCTATTTATTTTAGAGCTCTGACCATAGGTTATACTTTTCCTTCCTCTCTGTCTCATATAAAACTTGAATGCAGCCTATAATTGTTATAATATTTCAGGACAGAATATATATATGTATATAAATATATATCTTTTCTTTTTCCTTTTAAAATAAATTTCACTTTAGGGGCAGAACCAGCACAGTACTTGTGTTTACATATGCTCTCCCTTACAGGGCTATGAACTCGGTGAGGACGGTGCCTGTGTCTAGTTCATATTTGTGTGTTTTTTGCTCCCTCCCCATCTTTCTTTTCCCCTTCTCCCTCAGGGTGCTAGGAGAGAGATTTGCATAAAGCTAGGATTCAGTCCATGTTTGCTAAATCTATACATAAAAAAGCAGGGTTTTCCATTATGTTTTTTTTTCTTTATTATTGTTGTTTATAGTTTCTCCTCTTGGTTCATCTTTGTTTCCATTTTCTCAGTCCAGTTCCAGGGTTCTGCTAGCTTCCTACCCTGGTCCCCAAGGAAGCAAGGTCATTTTTCCAGCTCATCAAGTACCTTTCTAACTTCCATGCTGAAATTATTCTCACAAAACACTATAGTTCAAACCATGTGACCCTATGATATATCAACTACATGAAGTTTTTGGCTTTGAGTAACTTCCTTCCCCTCTTTGAGCCTCAGTTTCCTATTCTGAAAGGTGAGTAGGTCAGAATAGATTAGTTCCATGGTTCCCTTCCAGCTCTAAATAAAATGATCCTAGGCCACCTGGATAGCTAGGTGGCAAAGTGCTGAGTCTGGAGTCAGGAAGACCTGAGTTTGAATCCAGCCTTACGTACTAGCTGTGTGACCCTGGACAGCTCACTTAACCTTGTTTGCTTCAGTTTACTCATCCATAAAATGAGCTAGAGAAGGAATGGATTGTTATAATTCATTATCTTTGTCTAGAAAACTCCCAGAGAGAGGTCATGAAAAGGTCAGGAAGGACTGAAAAACAACTCAGCAACGGCAACAAAGGCCACCTTAAGTAATAGTCTGATCGAACTCACCCACCCCCTAAGACCAGTATTAGCTCTATAATATCAGAGCCCAGAAGGACCTTAGAAATCATCTAGTTCTCCACCCCATCCCCCAACTTACAAAAGGAAAAGAGACTTAGAGATAGGAGACAACCTTGCTCTGGTCACACAATGAATGATGCCTCTAGAACTCATCTTCTGGCATCTAGTCTACTGCTTCCTCTATCATCCCACACCATATACCTCAGCACTAGAGCAGATGGCCACTGTTATATTATTCACCCTTTTCATCCCAAACTTAACTGTCACCATTGTCTGGTGACAGTGATGGGAAAAAAGACTTTACTTCCTTGGGGACCAGGGTAGGAAGTTGACAGAACTCTGGAATCAGATTGAGAATGAACTAAAAGGAGAAATTGTAAGAATGGTTAAAAATAAAAAGGATTAATATACTTTTTTTCTTATGAAACACAGACTTTGAACATTTTATTAAAGGTCAGGTAACTGAGCTTTGGCTTTGCAATGAGTCTGCTCTCCCCACCCCTCTTTCTTACACGCACACATACACACATGTATATACACATAAATGATGATATATATACATGCATTTTGTATATGTGTGTGTGTGTGTGTGTGTGTGTGTGTGTGTGTGTGTGTGTTTAGAGGGTGTCCCAAACTCTTCAGAGCAGTTTTAAGCTTAAAAGTATACTAAGATAACCCTGGGATGAGGAGGAGGGAACACCCACCACCATGACCATCATCACCACCAGGGGTACTAGGTCTCCATTGCCCTCCCTGGGCTGCTTTAGTACTCACAAGGCTGGGCTTAGAAGGGAATAAATGCATCCTTTCCTTATCCTCATCTCTCTAATGAGATGGAGAAACACCAGGCCTTCCCATTATCTATCCCATCTTTACATTTTGCAGTAGTCTGATGCTATCACAAACCTACTTATGCAACCTAAGCATGTCTGGGCCTTGCCTGTAGCCCCATTGCAGAACTGTTAGGATTTCTGGGTCTTTCCATTTGATTTGCAGCTGACCTTTCTTTTATATGCTATCTCCCTGAATAAGAGTGGGGATGGGGAGAGTGCTCCTTGAGAGCAAGGATTGTTGTATTTTTTCTATTTATATCCCAGGCACTTAGTGCATTGCTTGGCATATATTTTTCTTCTTTGTTTTTAAAATATATTTTATTTTTCTCTAATTACAGGCAAAAACAATTTTTAACATCTGTTTAAAAATTATGAGTTCCAAATTCTCTCCCTATCTCCCTCCCTCCTTTTCCCCCTTATTGAGAAAGCAAGCAACCTGATATAGGTTATACATTCAGAGTCATGCAAAACACATTTCTATATTGATCATGTTGTGAAAGAAAACAGATCAAAAGAAAAAGAAAAAAAAAACAAAGAAAATTTAAAAAAGGTTTGCTTCAATTTGCATTCAGATTCTGTCAGTTCTTCCTCTGGAGATGGATAGTATTTTTCATCATAGGTCCTTCAGAACTGTCTTGGATCATTGTATTGCTAAGAATAGCTAAGTCATTCACAGTTGTTCATCATACAATATTCCTGCTGCTGTGTATACTCTTCACCTAGTTCTGTTCACTTCACTTTGCATCAGTTCAGGTAAGTCTTTCTAGGTTTTTCCTGAAAGAATCTGGCTCATCCTTTCTTATAATACAATAGTGTTCCATCACAATCATATACCACAACTTGTTCAGCATTTATTCTTAACAAATGTTTAAAAATTTATTCATTCATTCATTTATCTATTCATTCCTTCATTCATGATCCTTTGTGAAACATACTCAGAACAGGAGAGCAGACACACAGATACACAAGGAAAGGAGGCAACCAAACTGCCCCGAATTATACTCATCTGCTAAATGGAATTCTCACTTGTCTCTTGGGCTCCTTCCAAAATACAAAACTCTGCCAGCACAGTATAAGGAGCCAGTTTAGTGAATACCAGTCAAAAGGCCTGAGTTCTCTTTGTTTTCATCTGCTAATTACAGGCAACATCAGAATGGGAGAAAGACAAATGCTCTTACTGGTGGTATTGGCAGCCACAACTGCCTTCCTGACCCAAAGATCCACACTGAGTTACCTTTCTGACTGTAGTAATGATGTCTCCTCATAAAGGCTCATCCTTCTCGCCCACTCTTTTTCCCTTTCTTGAGGACTGAAAAGATCACCTTTCTGTGTTCTCCTGGTAGGGAATGGGCCAGGAACTACAAAGTCTCTCCTTACCTTTAGCCTATTAGCCCATTCATTCCATGTGGCTAGCTACCATGAGACCTAATCCCTTTCTCTCATAGTCTCTGACCCAAATCTCAATTCCTTTAACCTCTTTACTTTCTACTTTGATGACAGCATCATGTAGTAGAAGGAGGACTGGGTCTGCAGTTAGAAGACCCTGGTTAAAGTTCAAGCTCTTCCCTTGGTCACACTTTTTTATGACCTTGAGAAAATTACTTCCTCCCTCTGGACCTAATTTGCTTTATCTGTAAATGAAGGATTGGACTAAAGTGAGCTGATATTCCCTTATAGTTCTAAATTCACTGATCCTTTTTGGTCCCAAGGCTGGTACACTTTCTACCCTTTCCCAACAACAGGGATCAGTCCTTACTGATTCCATATTCTCTTCTTTCACATTGGCAGGGCTTTCCCCTCCCCTCTTCCACTCTGGAGCAAAAGAAGAGTCATTGCTTCACCTGAAATAACCAAGTCCATGTTGAACGTCCATGAAATAACAATTATTTTTTTTTTAACATAAGGATTTTTATAAAGGAAGTCTCTGCTTCCTGCCCTAAACCTCACACAAGATGATTCTGTGTGAATGTGGTCATGATCATAAAGTGATTTAAAAATACTCAGGGTATATAAATCTGATGTGTCATTAAGCACATGCTCACAGAGTAATTTGCAAGAAATAGACTCAGTCTATTGATGGCTTAGCTTTCATTTTGACTTACTTCGGGAGCATTAGTGTTCCCTTGGGTAGAAGTCAAATAATGGTAGATTTTGGCTCCTATTGAAGAAAAACTTCCTAGCAGCTAAAGCATTCAAGAGTGCAATAGGCTGCTAGGTGGTATGGAGATCCCCATCCCCAGAAGGTTTTAAACAGACTGGATGACCACCTTTTGAGCATTTGTAGAGAGGACTTTTTTTCAGCCATGGGCTAGACCAGATGGCCTCTGATGTCCTGACTATCTCTGAAATCCTGTGCTCCTATATATTCTGATTTCAGTGAGATATTTGATAAAATCTCTCAAAGGAAGGCAACATGAGAGAATAGAAAGAGTGCTGTCATTAGGGTCAGAAGGTCTGGGTTCAAATGCTACCTCTACTATTTATTCCTTTGGGTGAGCCTCAGTTTGCTCATCCATATGTGGCCCCTGCAAGTTTGGTGAATCCTTAGCCCTACTCCCACTTTCACTGATTGAGTTAGGTCCTTAGAGCTTGGCCACATTTCCCTCTCAGGCTTCTACTTGTTCTCTTGAGGAGCTGGGGATGATACTCTGATGCCATTAGCTCAAGATCCCATGGATATGTTTTCTCCCAAGATTATCAGTGGCGCAAGGTGGATAGATGGCACTGGGCTTGGAATCAGGGAGACTCATCTTAATGAGTTCAAATCAGGCCTCAGACATTTACTAGCTGTTTAACCCTGGGCAAGTTGCTTGATTCTATTTGCCTCAGTTTCTTCAACTGTAAAATGAGCTAGAGAAGGAAATGGCAAACCACTACAGTATCTTTGCCAAGAAAACCCTACATGGGATCACAAAGAGTTAGACATGGCTGGAAGCACTGAACAACGAAAGCATCAACAGGATGAATATGCGTCTATATTACCATGACTGTGAATGAAAGTGGAGGTGGGGTTGAGTAAAACATGTAAAATGAGAGGGTTGGGCTGTATGGTCTCTGTAGTTTTCTCCAGTTTTAAATCTGTGACCCATGACAAGATGGAGTGATGTGGACTAAGTTCACCTAGTATAATTAGGTGAATTTGGAGCTTGTTGACACCCAGGCTGTGATGGTAATGTAAATGGGAAGATCTTTCCCATCCATTAATAGGCCCATGTGACCTGCTTAAGTCACACGGAAACCGAAAACACATGAGTTTGAGTCACATGAGACCTGTGGTGGGAGGAACTTGCTGAACACATAGAGCAGGAAGGGTGGAGCAGAGGCCAGAGGAAGCTGTGCAGACCAGTTAGAGCTGAGGGAGAGAAAAGAAGCAGGCAGTGAGCTATGAGTGTTGGTTTGTGGGAAGACCCTAGCAGGGGAAGGCTTGGGGATGGTGTTGCCCCCTGAATTGTTATTGCTTATAGATTTCTTTGTGGCTATGATGGATTTGGCTTTTTTGTGTGTGTGTTTGAATAAATGTTTTGGTTCTGTCTTCCATGTGGAGAGTCTGTTATATTTTGCAATTCAGAATTATGCCAGCATATTCATAGCCGCTGAATATCTGTTGATGTTACATAGGCCCACAGCATGGCAGCTGTTAAAGGGTACCATTTTGCAGGGAGGTTTCTGGCAGGAAAGATTTGACCTTGGCCCTGTGCTGCTTAGCACTTTAATAATGGGCTTGGATGGTATGGTTATCAGATTTTCAGAAGATATGAAGCTGGGGGTGGGAGGTTCATATGTTGGATGACAGACCAAAAATGTTTGTATCTCTAGAAGAGACCTTAGAAGTTATCAGATCTAATCCTCTCATTTTCCATATGAGGAAACTGAAGGTCCCAGAGGTTAAGTGAGTTGTCCAGAATCACACAGCTAACAAGTGTCCAAGGCATAATTTGAATTCAAATTTTCCTGATTCCAAACCCATTACTTTATCCCTTGTACCACCTACATTTAATATCCATGACAAAATATGAACCTCAGAGCTGATTTTATGTAGTCAGAATCTCACAATAGGAAGGGACATCATAAGCCCTCTAATCCATCCCACGCTGGACTAAGACTCCCCTCTACAATTTATCTGCCAAGTGGTCATCCATTCTTTGCTTGGAGATTCCAGTAAAAAAAACTTTCTGTCCTTATGTCAGAAGACCAAACCTCACTAATTTAGCTGAAAAGGTGTTGGACTGATGAGGATCAGGAGACCTAGGTTAGTCACTGATCTGATATTAACTCTGCACCTCTAATTCGTCTTCTGCAAAATGTGAGGATTTAGATAACGTGGTCTCTCGAGGGATAACTTTAACCAGAACCTCAAGGAACTTAGAGTCTAGTACCAGGGAAGAGAATACATTCCAAAAAAGGGAATAGGATACCTCTGCTTGAATAGTCAAGTGAGAGGAAGTCACTGCTTTCAAAGGAACTTCTTCAAGGACCATTTCACTTTTAGATAACTTTGTTAGAAAGTTTTTCCTTGTATCAAACTTAAATTTTCCTCCTTGGAACTTTTGTCTATTGTTCCTAGTTCTTCCCTCAAAGAACAATCTATGAAATCTGGGTTCTAGTCCTGTGTATAATACTAACTTGCTTTGAAATCTCAAGGACTTCTGGGCCTTGGTTTCCTCCTCTGTAAAATGACAGTCACATACTGCCTATGTGGTCTTGGGCAAATAAATCAACCTCTCTAGGCTTATGTTTCCTCATCGTTAAATGAGGAAACTGAGCAGATGGTCTCTAAGGCCCCTTTCCAACTATAGAGCTATTAAATTAAGAAACTCAGGGTTTAATGGAAACGATAATGAATTGGGAGTCAGAGAATCTAGATTCAAACCCTAGCTCTGCCTCTGTTTCTATGGTCTTAGGCAAGTTATTTCTGCTGTTTGGGCCCCAGTTTTTCCCTCTTTCAAAATGAGGGTTTTAGATTAGCTCTGGAATTCTTTTTTTTATATAACCTTTTTTTTTGGAGTGGGAAAGGCAGGGCAGTTGGGGTTAAGTGACTTGCCCAAGGTCACATAGCTGGTAAGTGTTAAGTGTCTGAGGTCGCATTTGAACTCAGGTCCTCCTGACTCCAGGATTGGTGCTCTATTCACTAGTAGCTACCTAGCAGCCCCTGATCTGGAATTCTTAACAAAGGGTTCATGAACTTTTTTTTAATATGTTGAAACTGTATTTTGATATAATTGGTTTCTTTCATAATCTTATGTGTTCTATGTATTTAAAAATATTATTCTGATAAGGGATCCATAGGCTTTCCCAGATTGCCACAGGGGTCTATAACAGAAAAAAAGAACTAAACTAAATTGTCTCTAAGGTACCTTCTGGCTCTAACTTTCTATTAATCTTATTTTTCCAACCATATCTCATTCCATCCCACATTTTGCTAAGCTATGCTTATGACAAACTGGACTGTTTTTCCAAAAATCAGTCTTGCCATTCTCCTGAACCCAGAATACAAATCCCTCTCATCCTTCGAGGCCCTGTCAGTCGTTGGTATTAGCTCACATCCTCCCAGATGGAAGAGTTTTCTCCTTCCTTGTAATTCTCATAGCAAATCATTTGTACCTCTCTAATGCACTTATCATAGCGTTCCAGGGCCAAGTAGAAGTATTGTTTTAATAGTTATTTCTGCACATGAATTATCTCCCCTCCTAGACTCTTAAGTTCCTTAAGGGTCTGGACTGTATTTTTATTATCTTCACCTCACCAGCTCTGAGCATAGAACCTTGCACATAGTAGATATTTAATAAATGCTATATTTATTACTAATAAATATAATAAATACAAATAAATATTTATGAATGAATGAAAGAAGGAAAGAATAATCTTTGCCCTGTCTGATTCACAGGGTTCTTGTGTAAAACAGACAAGGTCATGGATATGAAATCTCCTTTTTAAAAGTATAAAGTGTACAAGAGCATAGAATATATATAAAAGGAAACACTTCCTGATCACCAGGGCTGCTCCAAAGTGGACCATGCTGGCTCGGGAGGGAAATGAGTCCCTTGCCACTATAGGTCTTCAAATGGAGACTTGAGGACCACTTGTTGGACATGGAGATTTATGCTTTAGGTGAGCTCTGAACTAGAGGCTGATATTCCTTCTTATTTTGAGAATATAAAATTCTGTGTGCAAATGTGATAAATTTTCCCCACATTATTTCATTTTTCTGCCCCCAGAAATTCTGTGGCTATATAATTGAATAACTTGTAGGCCTCTAAAGTCAAAATCTTGGCTGCCTTCAATTGGGCATACAGGAGAGAGGCCTTCTGTAGTTACTGATTGGTTTGCGGGTGGTTCCCGTAGCATTCAGAAACTCTTTAGGGCTGTGGGTTGCCATAACCAGATGCTGTGTCCTACGAAGTTGAGATTATAAGCAGGGGGCCTAGGGGTATGGGGGAACAGTATGTGGTTGCATACTCTTCATCTTAGGGAGAAGGGGTCCAATAAGTAGTTCAGAATAGAGCAGTGGCTAGAGCCCAGGTCTGCCATTCCCTCTACACCATTTTCTTGTGTTGTAAATCTTATATTATTTAATTTCCCCATGTGTTTATGATTTAACTTACTTCTTCTGAATTAAAGAAACATAAGACTGGAAGCTTTTTTAGACCTTAGAGATCATCTAGTTTAATCTCATTTTTCAAAGGAGGAAATTGAGACTTATTTGTTGATTCAACTGAAAGAGTCATATTAATAAGTCACGTGCAGCTAATGATAACAGAAGTCACCTCTGTCTCCTATAGCTAGCATATCCTCCCGTTCCATTATATCTTGTTTTAGTGTGTGTCACATATTAGGAACTTAATAAATGCTGGTTGATCAATAGATTTCTATTATTCATCCCATGAAGTCCCAATGACTGCAATGATCAGCCAGAAGGAGTGAACTGGTGGTTGGAGGTTCATTAGGAAAGTAGGTCAGTACAGGAATTTATGTAATAGTCATAGGGGTTCCAAAAATTTTGCCACTGAGGGGTGTTACATAAACACCAGAAACACATAATTGCCATGTCTATATAAGTGATGATCTAACTTAGCTACACTCCAATTATATTGAGGAGGGTGGGTTGAGAAGGGACTTTCATAACTGTCGTCAAATCTACTTGCTTCAGAATATATATAATTAAAATCCTTTCCTTACTCCCCTGCTTTCCTTTGTTTCTGTTACCACAGTCAGGGAGCCCAGGCGGCTGAGATGTGGGGGTAGGAAGGCAACAGCTGCCACCAATATCCTTAACAAGAGCATCCATCCCTTTCTCAATCTGAGGCTGCCTCTAAACAGTAGACAAAACCAGGGAAAGCCCAGGCTTCTCTTCCCCTAATTGGCACTTATATTATGACTGCAGAAGTATGTGTTTTGGAAGGAGGAAGAATAAGAAAGCTTCATTAACCCTTATTTAAACTTCTGGTATAAAAAGAGGGAATTCACATCTGAATCCCAAAATATTTTATTTTTGTTGAGGAAAGTAGCCACACCATATGCTACATCTGTAAACATAGGCTTAAGGAAAATGAGTATACTATTCATATAGAGAGGCTGTTAATGCTACAAAGATGGGCTATATTTGGACAATCAATAAACTACATGCATTATTGAAAGGTATAGTGCTCCTGTAGGGTTGTAAGGTAGGGCTCTCACATCCAAGCTGGTGGTGTGTGTTTATATTCATCTCTCTAGGATGGTCCTCAACTGAGAATTTCTGCACAAATATCCAAACCTCCAAACCATACCTGTCTCTGGAGGTGCAATTAACTTCCAATCAGTTGGACTTCATGGCTGGGCATCCCACAGGCTTAGTGATGACTGAACAATGAATCTCAATTGAATATTTAAATGCCACAAGAAGTGTCTTAATCAGTATATATGATAAAGATTGAGTATATATAAACCTAGCTTATCTGCCCCATACAGTTTGCCTGTTGAGATTTCTTTGTGGCAAAACAATATGGCTCTGGAGAGTCTCATCACCTGGGCTACTTTCCATGTTTATATTCCTGGAAAAGTCTTGTAATGGAGGCCATGCTGTTAGCTACACGAAGTCTCAGACAGAGAAAACACTGAAGGACTGGGTGCTGGTGGCTGTGTCACAAGTTAACTGACAGTCACATCTTTAGAGCACTTCTTTGTTAGCTTGGGTTTGCTCATAGCAGAACGTCCTTGCAGGCAGTGTTTCTGGGACCCTTGACGGCTTCTGTTTGCTCTTGTCTCATCTTGGTGGTGAACTTTTCTTCTTGCTTAAATTGTGGGCAGATATTAAATCAGTGGGAAGCCCTGACTTTCTAAGGATTTGGGTCTGGTTTTCATAAAATCTTAGAGCTGAAAGGGATTTTAGAGATTTCTCTTTGATATTGAAGGATGGGAGAGACTAAGTGACGATGCGGTAAAAACAAAAATAGTTGTCAGAAAAATCAGATGTTGAGTCCTGACTCTGTTAATAATCATGTGAACTTGCACAAGCTGCTTAGTTCTGTGCCTCAGTTTCCCCATATCTAGAAATGGGGAAACTATATCTCTCATGGAAATGGCACTTTGAAAAGCATAAACCTCTATAAGAATGTAAGGTAGTAGGGGTGGCTGGGGGGGTGCAGTGAGTGGAGCACCAGCCTTGGAGTCAGGAGGACTTAGGTTCAAATCTGGCCTCAGACACTTAACACAAAGAACTAGCCGTGTGACCTTGGGTAAGTCTCTTGTCCTACCTTCCCCCCTCCAGAAAAAAAAGCAAAATAAAAAGAATGTAAGGTAGTATTATTGTTACATTACAAGGCAATTCATTTGGAAAATGAAGCTTTCAATCAGTCAGTAAATATTTATTAAGCACCTTCTATGTGCCAGATACTGTGACTTTGAAATGGAAAGAGGTGATTCTACATTAGCCTAATCATTTACTTTGTGATCCCAGAAGTGACCAGTTTGGCTCTGTTACAATAGAGCACAATGACTTAAATCTGGCTAGGATGCAAAGGGAAGGGGGTAATTTTACTTTGATGTACATGAGTGCTAAATTCCTGTTCCCTTAGGAAAGGTCACAACAAAAAAACAGGAGTTTTGTATGGAGAGGAGCTATGGGAACAGCACAGACCCGGGAATCAGACAAGCTGCCTTCTTCTGAATTTATCATTTACTAGCTTGGCCATCTTGGGCAAATCACTCAGTTCAGTTCAATAAGCATTTATTAAATACCTACCATGGACAGAATGGCAGTGAGGGGGCCCAGTAGAGTTTCAGGCCTGGAGTCAAGAAGACTCATCTTCCTGAGTTCAAATCTGGCACTGGACCTTTCTAGTTGAGTGACCCTGGGCAAGCCACTGTACCCTGTTTGCCTTAGTTTCTTCATCTGTGAAATGAGATGGAAAAGGAAATGGCAAACTACTCCAATATCTTTGCCAAGAAAACCCCAAATTTGGTCACGTAGAATTGAAAATGAACAGACAATAACAACAATGATGCTATACAGGAGAAAAGGTAAACTTTTGTTACATTATCATATGATTATCAGGCAAAATCCTCTCTAGGAAAGGTAGATATTGTAGACCTTCAGAAATCTCTCCTTTGAGCAATGGATGTTTCATGATTAATGCAGGTTGTCTAGACTTGACTCCTCCATATACACACCTGCTCCAATTCCTAGGGGCAGCAGGGATGACACTTCAACAGAAAGTCAATGGTGACTGGTGAATTCATGGTATGTAGCCACAAAGCACCAAAGAAACTATTACCAAGCTGTGTATTTATGTCTGATTCACATGTGATTGTTATATGAGATACCCTAGACTAGAGCAGCTTGTTTTCTCCCAAGCATAAACACAAACCCTATGTTAGGGGGAGAGGGAGAGAAATTGCTCTTGTCTGATTCGTAAAGCAGCAATTATGAATTTTGACCTTTTGACAGGCACCCTCATTTGAAGGTAGAAAGAAGGAAAATCCTGGATAGACCAGGGAAGGCCTATGGTGGGCAAACAAGAACCTTAGCACACCAAAGTAAGATTGCTGCTAGAGAGACTACTGCAAGGATAAAGGGAAGGGCAGGTTAGTGTTGAGGAAAAGCTTATCCCAGCTCACTGAAGGTGTATAAGGACTGTCAAAATTCAGAGCCCTGCGGCAAAGCCCTCATTGTCCCACCTTAGTTTTCACTCTGTAAGCTGATTTAAAGTCTTGGGCAGAACCAGCCAGCTCCTAGTTGTCTAAATGTCACATTATGATCCAGGAATAGGACTATCTGGGACTCGGGGGAGGCTATGTTGCTGTCAAGAATATGAATCCTCATTATAGCTCATGTTTTGACCTCAATAAATTGTACCTAGCAATGTTCACTGAACTTAAGCAGTTCCTCGAATCCTAAACCAAACTGTAACAGGATAAAACCACACACACACACACACACACACACACACACACACACACACACACACACACACACACATGCGCACGCGCGCCCTCCCGCGCTCTCTCTATCTCTCTCTCTCTCTCTCTCTCTCTCCTTGTTTAGCTTAGTGAAACTGCCATTATCCTTTGTCCTGATGCAATGTTGAATTTACATGCCTCTCAGACTATATCATTCTTACCTCTGTTTCTTCAAAATTGTTTAATGATAAATGATTGAGAGAAGTTGTTATATATACAGATGATTTCTGTTCGAGAGCTGTTTGTGTGAGTTGGGATGAGGAGATGGAGGTAAAGCAAGGAAGCAGGGCTTAGATCTGTCATCCTGTCTTCATCCTATTAGAGGATTTAAATTAAGATTCTGAAGAGACACTCCAGATCTTGATTTTTATCTCATTAATATTCAGCAAAGAAAGCTGTTGGCCATTTCTCATTCCAGCTGAGTCTTTGAAGGGAGTCTCTAGCTTTGAGCACTCCCTGGGGACTGCAACCTGAGTTAATGAGGCTTTTGTGGGATGCAGAGACCATTCCTGTGTAAGAAAAGAAATGAGTATAGCCAGGGGTTTGTGATCATAGATCATAGACGCAGACTTTTAGAGCTCCAAGGAATCTTGGAAACTAGCCAGCCCAGGGATTCTTAACCTTGTTTTGTGCCATGGATGGAATCTTTTGGCAAGCTAGTGAAACCTATGAGTGCCTTCCCCAAATAATATTTCCAAATGCATAAAATAAAATACATCAGATTATAAAGGAAATAAAAATTATATTGAAAGGCAGTTATCAAAATATTTTAAAAAGCAAGTTCATAGGTCTCAAACTAAGAAGCCCTAATTCTAGTCACTCCTCCGCTAATATTACAGATATGGAGTTTAAGGCTGAAAGGTTGTGAGTTGTCCAAAGTCACACAACTAGCCAGTGGTAGATCTGACACTAGATACCAGGCCTCCTGGGGTGGCTAGGTGGCACAGTGAATAGAGCACTGGCTGGAGTCAGGAGGACTTGAGTTCAAATCTGACCTCAGACACTTAACATTTACTAGCCATATGACCTTGGGCAAGTCATTTAACCCCAATTGTCCTGCCCTCCCCCCTCCAAAAAAAAAAAAAAAGCAAGAAACCAGGCCTCCTGTTCTCGTCTCTTGGTTTTCTTCTTTGTACCACAATGTCTCCAATTTAAGTATAGACTCCAGATAATTCCTAAAGAAGAGAGGGTCTTAGATGGTTATGCTTTTAAGTAGCATTTCCTTTGGCAGCCTTCCAATGTACTTAACATATAATAAAATCATTAAGGGAGTGCATTTTACTAATGAAGAATTACGCAAAACCCCCCAAAAAGATATGGTAAGGGATATTACTAAAGAGATAGATGTATAGGAAAGGAGGCAATTTCATCATATAAGGAGTATGACACAACCAGTGAACAGAGGGCATACTGCATGGAGACCCACATAATGCTGAGACTTAGCAAAAGGACCCCAGACTTTGGAGAAGCTCTCCTGTGGAGCATGTATGAGAGGATATAGATGAATCTTACCAGAGGAGGAGGTGTTGACTGGTTATGACTATATCATTGGAGCAATTATTGGCATTGAAGAAATAGATGACCCACTGAAGTATAGTAGGCTCATAGATTCAGAGCTGTAAGGGCCCTTAGAGATCATCTAGTCTTCCATTTCTCTCTCTCTCTCCCAATTTTGAAGATAAGGACATGGGCACAGAGAGGTTGACTGATTTGTTCAAGATCACACAGCTAAGCGGCAAAGTCTGTAATATAGTTCTCTGGGTTTGTATTTTATTTTTTCTACTATACTGTAAGTTTCATGAAAAGTGTTTTGTAATTGTGTTCATATAATTCCTGGATTTGTCTTGGCAGGTAGATGCCCAAGTATTTTACGTTGTCCACTCTTATTTTAAATGGAATTTCTCTTTCTATCTCTTGCTGCTGGATTTTGTTAGTAACGTATAGAAATGTTGATTTATGTGGGTTTTTTTTTTATATCCTGCAGCTTTACTAAAGTTGTTAATTATTTCAAGTAGTTTATTTAGTTGATTCTCTAGGATTCTCTAAGTATACCATCATATCACCTGAGGAATGATAGCTTTGTTTCCTCATTACGTCTTCTAATTCCTTTGATTTCTTTTTCTTCTCTTATTGCTATAGCTACCATTTCTAGCACAATATTGAATAATAGTAGTGAGTAAGAGCATTCTTGCTTCACCCCTGATTTTATTGGGAAAGTTTCTAACTTATCTCCATTGCAGATAATGATTGCTGATAGATACTACCTATAATTTTAAGGAAAGCTCCCTCTATTCCTATGCTCTCTAGTGTTTTTAGTAGGAATGGCTGTTGTATTTTGTCAAAGACTTTTTCTATATCTGTTGAGATAATCATCGTTTCTCTTGGTTTCATTATCGATTCGATCAATTATGATGATAGTTTTCCTAATATTGAACCGGTC
Organism: Pseudochirops corinnae; assembly: GCA_028646515.1. NCBI lineage: Eukaryota > Metazoa > Chordata > Mammalia > Diprotodontia > Pseudocheiridae > Pseudochirops > Pseudochirops corinnae. The sequence continues at coordinate 161,214,020 of CM053585.1, forward strand.
TTACATTCCTGGTGTAAATCCCACCTGGTTATAGTGTATGATCCTTATAATATATTGCTACAATCTCCTTGCTAGTATTTCATTTAAAAAATTTATATCAATATTCATTAGGGAAAATGGTCTATAGTTTTCTTTGGCAAGTTTTTCATAATCAAAAATTACAATATAATAGAATCATAGATTTATAGATGAGAGAGAGTTTGAAGATCATCTAGTCCAATACCCTCATTTTGCAGAGGGAGAAACAGACTCGGGTGGTCCAGTGATTTGTCTAAGGTTATACGGGTAATAAGCAACAGAAGCAGAATCTGAATCCAGACCCTCTGACTCCAGAGCTGGTATGCTTTCCACTGTGTCACACTGACTCCCATAGGCAAGCTAATAGGAATGTCGGTTATTATTAATATAGTTAATGATTAACACTTATATGTGCTTTGAGGTTTGCAAAGCACGTTCGTACTTTATCTCATTTGACCTTCACAAGAGTTGTGGGAGACTGTTGCTACTGTTATTCCCATTTTCTATATGAGAAAACTGAGGCTCAGTTAGCTAACTCAGTTAGCTCAGAAAAGCTAAATGACTTGCCCAGGATCATATGACTAATAAGAGTCAGAGGTGGGATTTGAACTAGATAATCCTGATGCTAAGTCCAGCACTCTGTTCGCCACACAAACCTACCTATCCAATGAGAATTACCATTAGATTTTCCAAGTCTTTGAAACTGGCTATTTCACCTCACAGCACTCTTGGGAAGTAGGGAAGGGTTTGTTATCACTTTTTTGCTGAGGCCAAATGACAATTGGCACATAGCAGGGGCTAGAATTCTGAGCTCCCTGACTCTCCTTCTTACCCAATACTAAGAACACATGGCTCCTGCTCACTTGTTGCAATGGAACTTATGTCTCTCCTCTGGTCACTCTGGAATGGTTTATTTGGTGCCACTAATAACAGCAACTAGTCTATTAATTCTAAACATTAATTGATTCAGTGAAAACTGAATTAATCATAGTCAATGCAACCAACAAGCTTCATCTCGGTATATACTTATAGATACAGTTTTAATAACTGAGTCAAGAACTGTGCCGTTCCTTCAGCTAGATATTTTCACCCATCAAAACACACACTGGTGCTTAGGCTTGGTTTCCTCTATCTTTATATTTCTTTTAGAGATTACAATCTATATCATTAGAAGGAGTACTCACAACAAACCATTAGAGTATATTTTTTATTTTAAAAATTCACAGGGTATTCCTTGTGTCACAGGGGCTCCATCTTGATATGAGAAGCCCTTGAGAATCTTGTACTTCTCCAAGTAATTGTCCCCACTCAAGTGGAACCTGGGAACATCAATATCTGGTACTTTCCTAAGGGCAGGCATCGGTTCCCCTTATAAGTTTAGGATCACAAAGCTAAAAGCATAGTTTGTTTACAAATTGAGGGACACTAAAAAGACTTTCAATCTACTGATCTCAAAAGTTCAACTGTTCTCTGGCAGATAATGCTTGTTGCTTCCTCTATAAAGAAACAGCTATTTAATAGCTGGTTCATGGATATCCCTCTTTTTTTTTCATTAATGGTTAGACTAAGGTTTTCAGGGTGTGTCACCTTGGGCCAAGCTCCTTTTCTTTTACTCTTCAGAACACATTGTTCCATTCCCTCTTTTGTTTTCTGGTGGGCAAGAATAATTTTGTGTTATTTGAATTTCCTTTTCTTTATATTTGACAGTCTTTCTCCTGGTCACTTGAAGGATTTATTGTTTGTCATTGGAATTGTTAATTTAACTACTATGTGTCTTGGAATTTGTTTCATAGTTTTTTTTTTTCTTTTAGAAGCAATCTGTGAATTCTTTCAATTGGTACTTTGCTTTCTGTGATCAGAAGGTCTGTGTAATTTTCTTTTATTATTTCTTGCATTTTAGTATTGAGGTTTTTTGAACCGTCACATCCTTTTTGGAGATCTATAATTCTTAAATTGTTTCTACACGTCCTGTCTTTTAGGTCAATGTTTTTCTTCTTTGGAGAGTGTATATTCTTTTTATGTTACTGTCTTTTGCTTCTCTTCTTCCAGATTGTTCTTTATATAGCTTTGCATTTCCAACCAATTGCTTTTTCTTTTGATCTTTGGTGAGGTTTACCACCATAGATTCAAATTTTTCTAGTCTACCAATTCTTTCTGATGTGCAAGTGATAATTCTTCTTTCACAGTCCTCATTTCTCTTTCAAACCATTCAGGAATATCGTACTGTAGTTCCGTGTTCCCTTGGGAATCCACAGGTTCCTCTGCCTCAGCAGTTCTTGATTCATTTTACCTGGTCTTACAATATTTGTTCATAGTAGTCTGGACTCGTTTAGCTGATCTAGAGATTTTCTATTCTACTATTGATATTTTCCCTATTGGTCTATCTCTTATGATCAAGATCTTTAAATGAGGTTTCTTTTTCATGAAACCTTTGATTTTTAGTATTTTTCCCTTGTATGCTCCTACTGCTCATTTTTGATTCCTTCTCCTTTGATTTTGATTATCCCTGGGACTAGATCTTAAAGCTGTCTCAGCCTCTTCCCATGCTGGGCAATTCATGTCTCATTAGCCTTGGTTCCTTGACCAAATGACATCTGAGGATTCAGAGATGGCCTCAGCTGGATATTGTACCCTTTCCTTCAGGGTTAGTAGAATACCATACACATAGAATGCCTCTTACTTCACATCTGTTTGTTCCTCAGGTCTCCGGCTAAGCACTGGTACATAGCCAGCCCAGTCAGAGAAAGGTTTTGCCTTTTGGTTTTCCCCCAGAACAGGTTTTCGGAGGTGGTGGCTTTATGAAGTTTGTGAGAAAAGTTCCTTTCTCACTTCTCTCTTCTTTGGAAACAGCTGGGCTAGCTTATGCAAATTATTCAGAGGATACAGTTCAAAAGTGCTCAAAGAAGGATGGGGAGAGCAGGCTATCACTGCCAATGGAAAGAAAAAAAACACACCTTATCCCAGGGGTAAAAAAATCTACAGTACTTGCTACAAGAATGTATAATGTTCTTGTGCTAGAAAACTTTAGATATTTTACAATATACTTTGAAAAAAGAATGTTAAGCAAAGACCAGCTCAAGACTCAGAAATGAATCTACAAAAAAGCTTTCTCTGACAATGACATCTTCTCCCTTGAGTTACTATATCATGAAGTTAGCACTTAATTTTATGCTGTTTTGCATTGCTGTATGTATATGTGTGTCTTTCTATAATTAGATGGTAAGCTTCCAGAAGGTAATGGGCTATGTTTTATATGTATTTGCATATTCCACAATAGCAAGATGAAGAGAGCTAAGGAGTAGAGAAAAACCACATTGTGTACATTCTCCCAAACAGAAATATGTTTCAGGATGCAATGAACATTAATGGCAGATTTGAAGAAGAAAAAGAAGCTAGAAAAAAACAGCTGAAGGATACAGGGGGACAAGGAGAATTAATGGGCTGATTACATAGTTAAAAGCTATACCTGAGTTTTCTGTAGCATGGTTAAAGTTATCTCCTAAACAACTACCTCTCTGTACCACTACTCAATATCCCAGTAGCAACAGGGGAAGTGATCCAAAACAAGAGACAAGGGTGATCATCCCAAGTTATCGCTATCCTGTCACATCTCTAGGAATAGACACGTATGTGCTCAATAAAGAGAACTTACAAGTTCATAGGATTTGGAACTGGAAAAGAACTTAGAGATCATTTCGTTCAATCCTCAGTAATGAATTTAAACCCAAATGTTCTGGCTGCAAGTCAAGTGGTCTTTCTACTGCACCATGCAAATCCTTAGTGGTTTGTGGATAGATTAATATTTCATATGTAATTATCAGCAAAGTAGCAGGATATGTGAAGAATACGATTTCTCTATTTGTAAAAATCTAGAACATATTGATAAAGGGATGGTTTTTGAGTCCTTTGAAAGGGAAGCAGTTATCTTTCAGGGACAGTAAAGCTTCATAAAGAACAGGTCATGCTCAATGAATTTCATTTCCTTTTACTAAAGGGCTGCTAGACTGGTAAATTAAAAGACTGTTGTTGATGTAATAAGGAACTAGGGATTGAAAGACATAGGCAACATGAGGAACAATGGGTAGAACTTGCAGTCTTAGGCAGATTTAGGTTTGATGGAAATAAAAATTTCTAACAATTCAAGTTATCTCAAAATAGAATAGGCTGCTTCAGGAGGTAATGGACTCTCTGTCATTGGAGGACTTTAATTAGAGGCTTATTTCGTAAGTAACACTGATTATGCCAAGTATAAAACAGGGGAAGACACTAACACAGGTTCACTCTTGATTTGGGCAGACAGAAAGACAGGAACAGTGGAATAATAAGATGTTAAATAAGCTAGTTTACTTTATTCTAGTCTATTCTTCTCAAGAGGGAGTGTTGATAATGGAAACACCAATTCCTACAGCATTCCCTAATCACCCTTCTTGCAGGGGGCTGGCAAGAAAGGGGGCAGCTGCCCCTATATTTTGATGGGGTCAGTAGAGACAGGCACAGCATTCCAGGTTGTATACTCCCCTGGATCCCCCCAAGTTTCAGTGGGGACTGGTTGAGGCAGGTACATGTATCCCAAATTCCCTATGGGTTCCCCACTTACTGACCACTACCTGCTTGGTTTATAGGGCAACATACAAAGAAGGCATCTTGCCAGCAATAGCCTCACGGGTTAACTTTAGCAATATTATCATTCAGCATAAGCACAGTAAATGTTACTTATGTCATTCCTATATCTCATTGCACAAGCATGGTGATGTTTACAAGTCATGAGCCTGAGAAATATTATCTAGGATCCTGGAAATTACAATCTAAAGAGCCTAACAAAATCCTCCTTACTTACAAAGCTACTCATTGGGGATACCGAAGAGGGAGTTCCTTTATAGACATGGTTATTAGACTAGCTTACTTGTGAGTTCTCGAGATTTTGTGATCTCTGAGAGTGAGAGATTGAGAAATAGTCATGAAAGTGGTAGGGATAAGAAAGGGGGGGAAAAGGTAAGATCAAAGGTCAATTAGGCATGGGGTAAAAGAGCATGGTTTAGGCTATGCATGGCAAATGGATATGAGGAGCTCCATTAACACCTATTTAAGGGAAGTAATAAATTGTGTCAACCAGGCTTTCACAGCCATAAGTGCTGACATACCCAGATCATATTAATCAGCCATCCTTGCAAGAATTGCAGTGAATGTATTTGTGGAGTTGTGAACTGACCCAACCATTCTGGAGAACAATTTGAAACTATGCCAAAAGGGCTATAACACTGTACATACCCTTTGATCCAGCAATATCACTACTAGGTCTGTATTCCAAAAGGCAAAGGACCTATCTGTATAAGAGTATTTATAGCAGCTCTTTTGTGGCAGAATTGGAAATTGAGGGGCTGCTCATGAAGAACGAGTTGTCATGTATGATTGTAATGGAATACTATTGTGCTATTAAGAAATGACAAGCAGAATGATAACTACTAAGGGCATCTAAGTGGCACAGTGGATAGAGCACTGGCCTTGGAGTCAGGAGGACCTGAGTTCACATTTAGCCTCAGATACTTACCAACTGTATGACCCTGGGCAAATCACTTCACCCTGTTTGTCTCAGTCTTCTCATCTGTAAAATGAGCTACAGAAGGAAATGGCAAGCTATTCTGGTATCTTTGCTGAGAGAACCCCAAATTGGGTCATGAAGAGTCAGACACAAGCAATCAATTAAACAACAACAACGAAAAAAAAAACCAGTTAACATTTTATGGCATTTTAAAATTTGCAAATATTTTACATGTATTATTTCTTTTGATCTTAATGACCACCTTGTTAAGAAGTTTCTATTATCATCTCCATTTTACACATAAGGAAACCAAGGCAGACAGAATTAAAATTACTTGCTTAGGGTCACACAGTATCTGAGGCAGAATTCGAACTCAGGATTTCCTGACACCAAGGCCAGCCCTCTATACACTGCAACACTTAGCAGTCAATTTTGAGATTAGTTTCTTCCAACTTATCAACACCTCAAGGAATTGACAGATGTGACTATCCAATATCCAATATTACATTATCTACCTCTATTCCATTTCCTGCCCAGTTCCCAAAGGCAATATTTGCTAGATTCCTTATGAATTCAAACTAGCATTTATTAAGTGCTTGCTGTGTACAACAGCTAAACATTCCAAATATATCTCAGTAGGAGATATGATTGCTGCTAATGAAACACTGCCTCTGAAACTGAGTCCTGACAAGTTAATCATCAGGGACTACCTCTTATTTTGCTCTTCTGTTGACCTAGTCTGGCTGTCTGTTTGTAAACCAGAGCTCCCAGAAATGGGTAGGATAAGAGAAAGCAGAAGTGTAAATTCCAGGGTTGCTTAATAGGTTGGATGACGAGCCATATGGAGTCTAGTTAGATTCTGCTAGGTGCTATGCTTACCCTTCAGAAATTGCCACCAGATATACAGTGTTACCTGCTCATGGTTATATAAACCCAAAGGAAAGGCTTTCTTTAAGCAGGTTTAACTCAATGCAGATAGATGGTTTGGAAATCAGGGACCTCATGTGTAAAGGTATGGAGGTCATAGTGCAGCTAGGTGACATAATGGATAGAGCTCTGGACCTACAGTCAGAAAGCCCTAAGTTCAAATCTTGCCTTGGACACTTACTAGCTGTGTGACCCTGGGCAAGTCACTTAATGCTATCTACCTCAGTTTCCTCATCTGTAAAATGAGCTGGAGAAGGAAATGGCAAACCACTCCAGTATCTCTGCCAACAGTTTACTTAAAAGCATTTTTCTAAATTTGGTGTATATGTTGTTTTCTCTTAAGTATTTAGTTATAGTTTTGCTCTCTCAAGAGTTTAAGGGCTAATTGATTATTAATACATCTTTATTACTGGGTAGCATTGCCTTATAATTATCCACCCCTCTCTGTTTCAAAGATGGCACTTGAAACCCAATGGTTTTTAGGTTTTTACCTCTTACAAACAAATGCATTTTGATTCAGTAACTGTTCATTAAGCATTTACTATGTGCAGGGGCTTCTGAAAACCAAGTACCTAAGGGAGGAAGATAATAAAGGGTGTAATAAAACTGAAAGAGAGGGCAAGGTGATACCAAGGACAAACTCTACCATTTTGTCTACTGCCATCTTGGATAGTACCGTGAACAAAGGACCATGGAGAAATGGGATTTTGTGTAGGATCTTAGCTTAATTTGCTAGCATTAGAGGTCAGGATGACCTTACTTATGGTATTTTAGATAATGATAATCTTTAGGCGTGAGTATCTCAGGGTCCCATAAGTTTTGGCAGAGGCATACTTGAGAGAATAGGAAAAGACTGAGGGGCATTATGGTATAATGAAAAGAAGGGGACTGGAATTAGAGTAAGAATCTAGATTCTAATTTTGGCTCTGGTACTAGCTAGCAAGCTATTTCCTTTCTCTAGAATTCTCTTTCCTCCTTTATTGGATGAGAGGAGGGTTGGACTAATGCTTCTTGAACATCTTTTCAGTCCTAAAATCCTATTTTTCTATGGATGAGATTGGACTTAGAGGTAGGTTCAGAAACTATTAGCAAGGACAAAGCTGTTGTCGACCTTGTGACATAATGATTGTCTGGCTCTCAAGGGAGATAGGATGGTACAGGGCAGAGACTGATGGGTTTTAAATTAGATCAAATGGGTTCGAGTTTTAGACTGCTACTTAACGTCATTCTAATCTTGGACAAATCTAAATCTATGGTCCCATGTGGTATCCCTTGTGTCCAAGAATTTAGGCTGTGTGTAGCATTGACTGGTATACGTGACTTCACCAGGGCCATTCATAATACAGAGAAACAAAGACATGCAGGGTCAAGGTAGCTAGGAAAATGAGATGCCCCATCTTCTGCAAAGAAATCTCACCTGGTCCTCTTGCCCTCCCTTCTTCCAGGAAAATAAGCTCCAGAATATCAGTATAATGAAGCAGTTTAAGAGAAATATGGGCAGGGGGCAGGGTGTGCAGCTAGGTGACACAAGGGTTAGAGCTCTGGGCCTAGAGTCAGAAAGTCCTGAGTTCAGATGTGACTTCAGACACTTACTAGCTGTGTGACCCTGGGCAAGTCACTTAAGGCTGTCTACCTCCGTTTCCTCATCTGTAAAATGAGTTGGAGAAGGAAATAGCAAACCAGTCCAGTATCTCTGCCAAGAAAACTCCAAATGGGGTCACAGAGAGTTAAACAAAACTGAAAATGACTCAACAAAAAAAAAAAAATGAGAAGCATCAGCATTTACCTATTGCTGCAGGCAGACTCAGGGTGGGAGACAGTCTGCTGCAATCCCTAGGGTTGCTCCCCGCTATTGCTGCTTGTTGCCAGCATTACTTAGCTGCTCTGACTTCCTTAATAGAGAAACCACACCGAAAGCCAGTAATAGCATTCAATTACTACCTCAATATTGTAATTTTCTAGGTATAAAACCATCAGGGCCATTCTCAGCATCTTCAAGAATTGGTGATTTAGTGCAGATTTCTTGGAAACAGCCTCTTGAGTGATAATCCAGCATGGTGCAAAATGAAGACATTAGCCTGAAAAGGGCATGTCCTACAGTCTGTCTTGGGTAAACACCTGCTGACTCAGCTGAGAGTTGGAACTTTCTTTTCCCTAAGATACAGACACAGTGAAAGCCCTAGAAATCCAGTCTCAGTGCTCCTGATTATGAAACCAGCAAAGGTTGTTGTGGACATGAACACATAAGAGGGCCCAGCAGCTGCTGTCTGAAAGAGGCAGGCTCAGTGGGAGTAGTGCTGGGCATGGATTCAGAAGGCTTGGGTTTGAGTCCTAGCTCAAGCATCTGTGAGACCTCGGACAAGTTACTTTGGTGCTCCAAGAAGTTGTTTCCTCATCCGTAAAATGGGGATAATAAATGATCCCTGCCCTTCCTACCTCATAGAGTTGTAAGAAAAGTGTTTGACATAGTAGGTACTTAATAAATGTTAACTGACTGTTGTGAGAATCAAATGAGAAAAAAGACGTTTAGTGCTTTGTAATCAAAAGATGTTATATCAATATGATGTTGGCAAGATGGTAAAGTGAAAAGGGCCCTGGGGCTTGGAGTGGAAGCACATGTGTTCAATCCCAACTCTGCTAGTCACTAGGTGTGTGGTCTTCCCTTCTCTGGGCCTCAGCTTCCTGATCCGTCAAATAAGGGAACTGGACGTGATGTTCCTTAAGGTCCCTTCTGGCCCTGAAGCCTGTGGTTTGTAGCCTGGCAGAGTGGGAAGGACACAGGCTGTAGAAACCCAGGACCCAGATTCAAACCCCTGAGATGTTATTTACTGAGTCTCTTTCCAGCTCTAAACCCTGTGACCCCACTGTGATCTGATTACCCACCACACTGAAGTTAAGTCTTCAGTGCCGAAGCGGGAAGGACAGCAATGAATCGGAGAAAACGTTTTCAATTAAGCTTTCATTTGTTACTCACATTGAATTTGGGCCATTGTTCTCTAGTGGAGTCTTATTCTCATCCATTTCATGTCCTCTACCCCCCCACTGCCCACCTCCTTTGTTTTCTTTCTTTAAGTATATTTGCTCCAGGCAGAGAAACTGCTATTTCTCTCTCTCTCTCTCTCTCTCTCTCTCTCTCTCTCTCTCTCTCTCTCTCTCTCTGTGTCTCTCTCTCTCTCTCTCTCTCTCTGTCTCTCTCTCTCTGTCTCTGTCTCTCTCTGTCTCTCTCTCTGTCTCTCTCTCTCTCTCTCTCTCACACACACACACACACACACACACACACACACACACACACACACACACACACACACACACACACTGTGGGCCGGGTTTGCCTGAGGATGTGATGAGCTAACGAACAGCTTCTGAAGGCCTCTTCTTTTGTTTCAAGAGAAACCTCTTAGGGACTTTCCAAAATATCGATCAAAATTCAATTGTACTGAAAAGGAGCTGAAACTCTTTATGTAAATAGTAAAGACACTAAGGGGTTGGAAGGGAGTCGGTTCTTACCATCAATTTCTGCCTTCCTTCTCTCTGTCTTGTCTTAGGGAAAGTTCCTGACACCCAGATGTTGCCTGAGATATAGAAGGATTTAGAGCCAGGAGGGAACTCAGAGGTTACTGGGTCCAACCCATCTCCCAGCTCTTTGATTTCACTGAGCAGGAAGCTCAGGCCCAGGGAGGGAAAGTCTCTTGCCCAAGGTCACACAGGTAAGTAGAAGAGCTGGGATTTGACCCTGGGTCTTCTAATGTCAACTCTAGTTCTCTTCCCCCTATATGGACTGTACCTAGTGCATTGAAGAGATAAAAAGGAATAAGATACCATGCTCTGCCCTCAAAATGCCCACTGCCAATTAGAGGAGACTTTACCATGCCTTCTATACCTAAAGAATTGAGATACAAAGAGGATATTATAATAATAATAGTGAGCATTTCTACAGTGCCTAATATGTGCCAGGTACTTTACAATTATTATCTTTACAAAAACCGTAAGAAATAAATGCTATTATTATCCCCATTTTACAGATAAGGAAACTGAGGCAAACAGTGACTAGACTTAGGTCACACAGTCAGTTAAGTCTCCAAAGCTGAATATGAACTCCTTGTCCAGCACTCTACCTTTTGCGTCACCCAGCTGTCCCTATAATATGACATCATCCCTTTAAGATGTCTATAATCTATTTGGGAAGACCAAGAAAGAAATCCTTTCTTTGCTACTTGGAATCTTCCTGAACTTGGCAAGTCCATTAATCTGAGTCTGAGTTTCCTCATATGAATTACCATAGAAGTGGAAGATAGAGGGAAGTGCCCCATACATAGCAAAAATAGTTACATCACCACTTTTTTGTAGCAGCAAAGAGTTGGAAAAAATATGGGTCCTCATCAGCTAGGGCAGTGGTTCTCAACCTGTGGGTCGCAACCCCTTTGGGGGTCAAACGACCCTTTCACAGGGGTCACAGGGGTTGCCTAAGACCATTGGAAAACATATTTCCAATGCTCTTAGGAACCGACACATCTCTCCTCTATCCATCTCCAGGTGGGTCCACCCACATGCAGATACTCCCACATACGAATATTAAAGAGTCACGGCATTAGGAAGGTTGAGATCCACTGGACTAAACCAACTGCGGTATATGAATGTAATGGACTATTAATATGCCATAAGAGACTGTAACATGAAGAATTCAGAAAAACTTGCAAAGATCTATGTGAAATAATGCTGAGCAAAAGTAGCACAACCAGGAGGGCAATTTATAAGATTGTTCATAATAATGTAAAGATAACTGCACTGATATGTCAGAACCCTGATTAATGCAGCATCCATTCATGGCATTAGAAGCTGAAGGGTAAAGTGTATCATCTGCCTCACAGCAGAGACGTTGAATAGAGATGGAGAATGAAAAAAACCATTCTGAGATGTGGCCAGAGTATAGATTTGTTTTGCTTGGCTACACTTATTTGTTACCCAGGAAGGTTCTATGATAGGTGGGTGGATGGGGTGGGAGGACAGTTGCAGGAGAGTGGCAGTGATGAAAAAGAAACAAATAAACAGAGAGAAAGAAAGAGAGGGAAAGGAGGGAGGGAGGGAAGAAAGAAGGAAAGAAAAAAGAGATAAAAGAGGACAGAGGTAGGAAGGAAAGAAGGAAGAAAGTAAGAAAGAGAGGGAAGAAAAAAGGAAGGGAAGGAGACAGAGGGGGAGAGAGGAAGGAAGGAGGAAGGAAGGAAGGAAGAAAGAAAGAAAGAAAGAAAGAAAGAAGGAAAGAAGGAAAGAAAGGAACAGAGGGAGACAGAAGAAAGGAAAAAAGAAAGGGGTAGAGGGAGAAAAAAAGGGAGGAAGGAAGAAAATAAATGAAAAAAGAATGAGGTAAGGAGGAAAGGAGAAAGGAAGGAAAGAAGAGGAAGAAGAAAAAAGAGTATTTTTCTCTACTCTTTTGCAAGGATCAGAGTGCATGGGTGTGGAATGCTTAATTTAGTTTCAGATTTTTTTTTTTTGATGTGTTAATTGGTTTGGTTGAAATTTCCCTTTTCTTCCTCTTTTTCTTTCTTTAAAAAAAAATTACTTCCCATAAGGGATAGATGTCTATGAGAAAGGAAGGCAAAGAATACAAGGGGAAATCTAGGTAATGTAGAAATGAAAGGTCTGAATAAAAGTTCATTAATAATCAATTAAGAAAAGAGGATTCTAAAGAAAACATTAAAATGAAATATAATCAAATCAAACAGTTAGGTTAGATGACCTCAAAAGGCCCTTCCAGCTCTAAATCTATATGCTTCATTGCTATTAAGTTCAGGAAGAAGAGAGCATTCTGAGTTAGGTCAGGGCATTATGAAGAGCAATGGGGAGCTGAGCTAGACTAAAGGATCCAAATTAGTTAGGAGGTCACTAATTAAGAAGGGATCCTTAACCTTTTCTTGTGTGAATCCCTTGGACAGTTTGTGGGAGCCTATCGACCCAGTCTAAGAATGTTTTTAAATGCATAAAACAAAAAGGAAACAAATTATATTACAATAAAATGTAATTTTCCCCTTTCCGGCCTCCTGCAATCTATCAGTGAACCACTTGAAAGGGTCTGTGGATGCCAGGTTAAGAACCCACGTCCTACATTGTACACAGTAACAGTAATGTTATAGGACAATCACAGTTGTCCATCATACGATATTGCAGTCACTCTATACAGTGTGAACGATTTAGCTAATTCTTAGCAGTATGGCCATCCAAGACAATTCTGAAGGACCCTTGATGAAAAATACTACCCACCTCCAGAGAAAGAACTGATAGAGTCTGAATGCTGATTAAAACATACTATTTTTTACTTTTTTTGTGGGTTTTTTTTGGTCTGTGTTTTCTTTCACAACATGACTAATACAGAAATATATATTGCGCATGTAGAACCAATCTGAAATTGCTTGGCTTATCAAGGAAGGGGAGGGAAGGAGGGAGAGAATCTGGAGCTCAAAATTTTTAAAAACAAATGTTAAAAAATTTTTGTTTATATGTAATAGAGAAAAAAGTTAAATGTACAAAAAAAGAACCACTATTCTAAGGGAATGGAAAAACATAAGAAAATCAATTGATCAATTATTTGTTAAGTGCTTATTATATTCTAGCACTGAGCTAAATTCCTAAGCTATGGATACAAACAAACAAAATCAAAGATAGGTCCTGCTCTTAAGGAAAACACCCGGGACATGACCAACAGCGGGATTTCTAGGCTGGGTCAAACACCAAGTCTATTTCATCAGGGCTCAGTAAAGCCCTCTTGGATTCCATTTTCAATGCAAGTTATCTGTGGTCACAGGGAGCTGCCCCGGAAATCAAATGAGATGAAAAGGTACCAATTAGAGGCCAGTACACGCTTGCCTGTTTCTGTTTGAGTTGGACTCAAGAGTATTATGTATAACCAGAGCCTTGACCAAGCATTCTGTCTCTCCAGTGTCCTTGAAAGTGGTCATCAGGCCTTTTGCTTGAAGACCTTTAGTGAGGGAAAATCAGCTGCCGTGTGTGTGTGTGTGTGTGTGTGTGTGTGTGTGTGTGTTTGTGTCTACCTACCTCATAGTGTTCTTATAAGGATCACATGAGATACTATACATGAAATAATTATTAATAGTCAATTAGTAATAGGGGATGGGAATCCAGGTTTTTTTCCCTTTCTACTTCCTCATTTAGTTACTAGGTCAAGGCAGCTTCTGAAGGATAGGGCTGATGATGAGATTGGGTTAAATCATGGGCAGGACCCCACCCAATTAGGAAATCTTAGTTTCGATTAAAGGGTAAAAGACCATCTTATCTTCCAGGGGTCATTTTTTTGGTCTAGTTCCCAGTGTGGACAGTCCCTCTACCCTTGCAGATTTGCCACTTTTCTGTAACTTATCTGAAAGAGTTGTCTGGGGGCTGAGAAATGAAGTAACTTTCCAGAGGTTTCACATCATATACATGTCAAAAAGACTAGCTCACAATACAAATATTGGAAAGACCACCAATAATTAAAATTAAATGCTTGTTGATTGATATTTTTTAAAACCTTATTTTAGAAATAGGAGCACAAACCCTGCCAACATAATATTGGAGAAACTATTCATATTGATGAGGTCACCATACAAATGTTGAGGTTTAGGCTAGGGTGCTCAAGACCCCAAAATACCAACATGCTGGGTCCTGCCGAATGCATTCAACTTAAGGCTCCTCTCAGCCAAAGAAAAGCAAAGTTTATTAAAAGTTTGCCATATTGGGTAGACTCTTAAAGAGCCTCAGTATATGTGAGGCTTGTATTGGACAAGCTGGCCAGAATCATCTGACACAGAGCAAGTCTGTGCTAGAAAATTCTATGGCGCTCTCACACACAGGGAGGCAAGATGGGGTCTTATATACAAAGAGGTTGTGGGAGAAATCTAGGGGTGGTCCAGAGGAGGAGTTTGGGGAAGGTCTTCAGGAGGAGTTAATGAGGTCAGACTCCAGTAAATGAGTGAAATTGCTGGAGGCTACCTGGAGACAATGGTGGGCTAGGCCAGTTCAAGGGTGTAACAGTTGATTTTTGTATAGATATTTTGAGAGGATCCAGGGTGAGGGCTAGCTGGATAAGGAGGGCTAGGCTAGTAACAGAGGTCTGGGCCCAGCTACCATGAAAGGCTTATGGCCTCAGGCAAATGCCTCATCAAATGGGAAAATTCAATCGGAGTTCAAAAGGGTTCCCAGAGCCTGTACCTCATCAATATTACAAACTCAGACATAGGGTGTGTGGTGCACATATTGTGACTGAAAAATGAAAAGTCACCTGGGTTGCTGAGTCATCCTCTATTATCTAATAAGGGAAATGTGTTGAACTACTACCAGTGACTATCATTTTAATAACATTTATATTAGGAGATGTTAGGAGGCAATGAAGTATAAGTGGAAAGATCACTGGACTTGGGGTCCAGAAAAACCTGGGTTCAAATCCACAAATCCTGCCTTTATTATTAGTTTTGTGATCATGAACAAGTCATAACTCTCTGAATCCCAGTTTCATCATCCATAAAATGGAAATAATAATGGGATCTACCTACCTCATAGTGTTCTTATGAGGACCAAATGAGATAATATATGTGAGAGGAATAATTATTAATAACCAATCAGTAATATGGGGGGATCCAGGTTTTTTTTTTTGTTTTCTATTTCTTCATTTAGTTAGTAGGTCAAGGAAGTCTTTGAAGAACAGAGCTAATGATGAGATTGAATTCCATCTTGGGCAGGACCCCACCCAACTGGGAAAGCCTAGTTCTGATCAAAGGGTAAAGACCATTTTATCCAGATGGAATTCTTGGATTCCTTTTGTATAGATTGCCCTAGGTAGAGTGGTCTGGCCTAAGATGAATTTCTTTGTCCTAGAGAGACAGTGATAAGTCATGTCCCCCAGCCTCTCATTGGAATAGGCGTGACTCTCATTATAATATTCATTTTTTCATTAATTGTTAACCAATTAGAATTGATTTCTGCCTGTCAGGAACACCCACACTTCCAATGGTATTTTAACATCCAACAACCTTAAGGTATATCTGGTTTATGAGAGAAAGCCACTGACCTCAAATCTATTAATTATTTGCTAGCCATAATTAATAAATTGATTATTAATTACCCAGAAATTATATCTCTTGGACTTTTCATTCATCACATACATAAAATGCTTTGTAAACCCTAAAGCCTACATAAATGTTTTTGATCTGGAACTATTGTTTAATCTGTTCAGGGAATTCCCTGATGAGGAAACTTCTTTTATCAGAGAAGATGAGCAAGTCTTATGGAACTTATAATTTTAGAGAGTTACCTGGGACACTGAGAAGTTGGGCAAATGACTTGCCCAGGATCACACAGCCAATATGTGTCAGAGATGGCACTTCAAGTCAGGTTGTGCTGACTTAGGGATTAGCTCTCTATGTATTATGTTATGCTTCTTTTATAAGAGGAAGAGATTCCTGCTGTTGTAGAGCTTACAATTTAGTGAGTAGATAAGATACGTATATAAATATTTATAATATGTGATATTACATTAGCATGTTGTAGAAGTACAGAACAAAATATTATATGCAGTCTTAGGGGAAAGGTTGCTGTGGTTTCCATGGACTAGGAGGGTAAACAAGGTGGCTTTCTGGAGGAGGCAGCATTTGAATTGGACATTTAATGATGCAGAAGAATTTAACAGCTAAAGGGAGGGATGGAAAAAAAATTCTAGTCATAGCAGAAATAGTATAAGCAATGTCATGAATGCGGAAGAGTGTTGGGTTGTTGCACACACAAAAAAAGTCATTTTATGGGAACATAGAGTGACACGGAATGGGGAAAACACTGGGCAGAGAGAAGCCCAGGAAATGGTCTAGAATAGATGAAGTGGTGTTAAGGGTACATACCGGAATAACCTGTTGACAAGAGGAGCTTAAGAACCTAAACTAACCACAAGGTCACTTTTGTTTATTAAAACATAGCTAACTAGGACACCCTACTCCAATATATCATCATGATATGGAGAGGACCATGGGCTCTCAAAGGTTATGGCAAAATGATGTAAGCTCTATCCAATTCTACTATTCTGGAAAGGCTTGAAGTGTGGTCCTAGTGCCAGATTGCATCTGCTTTTTGAAATGTGAGCTAGCTACAGCTGGTCCAGAGAGAGGTTCATTATCAGTAGGCTGGACAGTAGGTGAGGAGATAGCAGGGCTGCTTAACTCTTACATTGTGTTTTCTTTGCTAAGTAAAGCAGCCCTTGTACTGGAAATGAAGAGCAAAAGTGATTAGTAGGGAGTGAAGCAAGCAGAAGCAGAGAACATTGTATACAGTAATAGCAACATTGTGTGATGATCAACTTTGATAGACATATCTCTTCTCAGCAATACAATGATCTAAGACAATTCCAAGACTCATAACAGAAAATGCTACCCACATCCAGAGAAAGAACTATGGAGTTTGAATGCAGATTGAAACATATTCTGTTCTATTTTTATTTCTTTCTCGTGGGTTTTTCCTTTTGTTCTAATTCTTTTTTTTCCACAACGTGACTAATGTGGAAATGTGTTTTAATATGATTGTGCGTGTTTAGCTTATATCAGATTGCTTGCTGCATTGGCAGGGGGAGGGGAAGGAGGAGAGAGAAAATAATTTGAAACTCAAAATCTTACAAAAGTGAATGTTGAAAATTAGCTTTACATGTAATTGGAAAAAATAAAATACTATTAAGTAGAAAAAAAATTAAAAAAAAGTGATTAACCAGGAATTGACTTAGAAAACAAGAAAGAAGATAGCAAGGGAGCACCTGGTTGCTGTTGATGAACTCATGTCACTTGACCAAGATAAACTACATAGTTAATTCTGCTATAATGCAATATATGTATTCCTAAAAATCACTGAGTTTATGGGGAAAATGGAGTTAGGGGAATGACACTGAAAAACTTTATCAGATACACATTAAAAATAGAAATTTAATAAAAAGGATAGCAGTTTTATATTTTTTAAATGGTTAAAAAAAATACATACATACTACAACAAAGGGTGGTGGCATCCAGAGTCCCAGTTTCCAAGGAAACAGGGTAGAAAAATCAGACAAGAAAGGAAAAGAGCTTAGCTTCTCCTGGCCATAGCTCTGAGAAGCAGGAGGGAGGCCCCCACCAAGGCAGAAGTTGGAGATGGAGTGCAAGGGTGAGGACTAGCCCTGTTCCTCTGACAGCTCTTGTTGCACTAAAAGATAAACAATACATATGACGCTTAAACATATTTGGGATGTTGAATGAGTGTTTTCTTTTAAATATATGGAAAAGGTCACAAATACTAAAGAATAGTAAAACACATGGTGAACTGGGGTAGTTGGTAGATGTTGAGGTGTATACATGTATACATATACATGCATTTTGTGTCTTCCTATGTGTTTCAGGTCATCTGGGGGTCCTTTTTTTTTTTTTTTTTTTTGCTGTTTCTCCCAGAGAAAATCACATACACGTAAACACAAAATTGTTCATTAATATGTCACTCATGATGGAACATATTTGTGTTTTCAAAGCAAGCATTATAAGAGAGCTAACTACATTCTAGGTGGTGGAAGAACTGGCAGATATGATTACTGATTCACTGCCAGTGATATTTGAAATATCTTGGGAAATGCGAGAGCTTCTACGAGATTGGAGAAGGCTAAATGTAGCCCAGATTCTTCTTTTAAGTGAAGTAAGTGAAGTGAGTAGATTCCTCCAAATCTAGGTCAACAAGCTTAACTTTGATTCTAGAATGGATCTTTAAAGAGATGGTTGTTGAACATCTGGAAAGGGAAGCTGTGATTAAAGTTACATCAAGAGAAGTGGGTTGAACTCGAAATAGGAGCCAATAAACTGTATATAAGGATCCCTGGAGAAGCCTATTGGCTTGGAAAACCACAAATTAATGTTACCTATGTTCTATTGCATTTTTGTTTATTTTGTTAAATATTTCCTAATTGCAATCTAATTTTATTGAGTTTATGAGAATTGAGGACTGCAATGCCTGTTGGCAGTGCGTTTGATACCGAAATTACTTCCACCTCTCAAATTCCATAATTCTGTGAATACTATGGCCATGGCAACCCATGAAATGAAGAAAAATACAAAATAACTTCCTGTACTATGACATCTCCTTTCATTTCTGCACTGATTCCTGGCAAAGTTTTGGTAAAGGAGGCACAGGGTGTTAAGAATAACATGGTTTTTAGGCCATTTATAAAAAATTAATTTAACTGTTGGTACATGGAAAGATCTTTTTCTAATGACCAATTAATTGACTTATGACTAGCAGATCAAAATCATATCAATTTTGACATTTTGGCTACAAATAAAAAGAGTAATGGAATCAGTCTTTGGAGACTAAACTTAAAGGTGTATTGTAGGTACATTTAGGATCAAATAGCTTAATACTTTAGAGGAGAAATTAGTCTAAGATAGACCAAAAAGCTGTAGAGAGTGAAATTCCAAAAACTTAAGCAGAAACTATTCTGAGTCAGAAGAGGGAAAGGTGGAGTTGTTCCAAAGACTGATGTGTACAGGGAATTGACAAACTCCTGTTTTAGAAAGACATGTAAAGAAGATGTAAGAAGGGAAACTGAGCATGGATACAAGATGTTCTCCTTTGAGATAGTGCCAGAAACACTAATATCCAGAATGAATTGAAGCTACTGATGGAGAGAAAACAAGAAGGCCTTTTAAAAACAATTTGGGGGTGGCTAGGTGGTGCAGTGAATAGAGCACCAGCCCTGGATTCGGGAGGACCTGAGTTCAAATCCAACTTCAGACACTTAACACTTACTAGTCATGTGACCTCGGGCAAGTCACTTAACCCCAACTGGCACTACAAAAAGCAAAAAAACCCCCAACAATTTGGGAGCAAGAGGAAAATAAGTGACAGGACCATTCCTTTGGGTGGGTAGAATGAAGATAACACATTGTGATGAGAAGGCTGAACTACTCAACTTATACTTAGTTTCTATTTTCTCTTTTAAAGAGAATCATTTTTGAACTAAAAAAGATAAAACAAAAAATGGTTCATCAGGAGAGTCGAAACTTAGCATAAATGAGGAGGTCAGATTGAATCTAGCTGTCCTTAATGAGTTCAAACTGAGACTACATACTATTACTCCCTTCAGTTTCAAAATGGGATCCAACAAGGAGATGAAAACACACTCAAGGTACTTCACAATTTTGTCCAGGGATGGCTATGATTTCTTGGGATGATAAATGTAGAACCTGGAGGGACATCATAAGCCATCAAGTCCAATCCAATTCCAATTTTACAAATAAAGAAACTGAAGCCCAAGGAAGTTGGGATTTGTCCAAGGCTACTCCAAGAGCAGGGGTCAGAGGCAAAGTTCTAATGCAGGTCCTTTGACTTCAGAGACAGTTGTCTTTCCTCTGTACCTTATTTCTTCCTTAGACTGTCACCATCCTAAACTTCTACCCTACTACTTCTTGATTCCGGCAGGACTGGTTTTATTTCATATGCTCTCCTAAAAGTTACAAAATGGTAAGCCTGGCCCATCTCTCAGATGAGGACTTTTTGGGTCTCTGTGTTGCTCAGATATTTTGTAATATGAGGAAATTCTTGAAGTGGATGTGGGCAGGTTCTCTAGTCTAGGGTAGAGAGCAGCACTTGCTCAATTTCCCTCTAAGGAAGAAGCAGCTGGTTTTTCACTTTTCATCTTTTATTCAGCTCCTTAGCAATGTAGGCAGATATGATGACACCCAGACTAGAGCCATAAGACCAGTTGTGGTTGAACAAAGTGAATGGGTCAGAAATTGAGTCACTTTATATTTGATGTTTAAAATAGTCATAGGCTTTTTTTGTGCTGCCTTCCTTCACCCTTTTGGTTTCCAAATGGAAAACCGCATGAAGTTTTACATAAGGTGAAGACCTAATAAATCCTGAAGCACCCTTCTTAAAAGCCAAAAAGAGCCAGAGTTACTTTTGTTTGTCTGATTTTGAATGACAGAATCCATGCCAGCCACGAGTCAGAGGTGGTTTGGTAGAGGGAAAAGATTCCTGGGTAAGCATTCTATTCTGGGCTCTACCATTTAATAGCTGTGTGATCTGGGCAATTCATTTAACCCTTTAAACTTTGTTTCCTCCTCTATAATATGGAGATAAAAGTCCTTGCCCTTCACAGTATTACTGTGAAACTCAGTGAGATAAGCAATATGAAAGAATGCTTTATCATCTGTAGCTCTACAAATGGAAGGGACACTGAACATCACTTCTGACTGTTGTTTATTTAAATTTTAAAAGGTGAGCAAAACATGTATAACCTATATCAGATTGCTTGCTGTCTTGGGGAGGCTACGGAAACTCAAAGTCTTATAAAAAAGATGAATGTTGAAAACATTCTTTACATGTTTTCTCTATCTTTACATGTAATTATAAAAAAGAAAATACTATTTACAAAAAAAAAAAGTAAGCAAAAATATTTTAGGTCCATCCCTGCGTCTATCTTGGACAATGCTGGTGAACTGGGTGCAGTGCTGAATAGAAGAAGGAGATGGAGCTGGGTCACATTTCATTGATTGATTCATCTACTCAAAAAGCTTTTATCAAGCACCTACAATGACCCAGACAATATACTAGGTGCTAAGATATGAAAACAAAAATGAAACTGCCTGCTATTCAAGGACCCTACATTCTACTCAAGAAAAACAATAGGTACGTAAGTAAATAAATTAAAAAATAGACAAAATTCGTGTAAAGTAATTTCCTGTGAGAAGAGAAGCACTAATAACTGGGGGATAGGAGAGACCTTGTATAGGAAGTGGCATTTAGGCTGAAAGACCTAGGAATTTTTGAGACAATTCCCAACTATTTATTTTCATAGCTGTAAAGCAACTTTAAAGGTCATCTAGTCCAATCAACTAATTTTCTCAATGAAACTCATAGAGCTGAAATGATTTACTCAAGGTCATAGAGGTAGTAAATGGTAGAGCCAGGATTCAAACCAAGTCCCCTGATATCCAACCCAGCCCTCTCTCCCTTCTACGGTGCTGTCTTCCCATCTCCAATCCAATATTCTCCTAGTGAGGACCATGAATTTTGGAACACTGTTATCTCTGAAGAATCATATTCACAGGTGATCCAAAGGGCAATGGGGAGATGTGTGGCAGGCCTAGGAAAGCTGCAACAATGTCACCAGTGAAGACTTGCATTTGAGAAGTATATAAAAGATAATGTTAAGGACATGTATGATTGGAAAAGGAGATGGGCTGACTGTGGAATGAGAGCAACGGATACATATTAGGACAGTCTGACTGTTATATTGGTACTCTGTTAAAAGACTTTAAGGAAGCTCCCATGAATGTAATTGATTTTCTTGGGAGGATTTATTGGAAGACATGCATGAGAATTCAGAATTGCTTAGAGTTAGAGGATGAAGATAGGTTATGACCTGCACAGGAGAGATCCATGCAATGACCCTGTAAAGTAAGTACTACAGATATTATCATTATTTTTCAGAGAAGGTGTTGGGCATTTTGGGGGTGGAGGGTGGGGAGAAGGGAATGAAACTTCTAGCTAAGTAGTGTCTTCTGGACTCAATTGTCTTCTTTTTTTTTTATTAAGAAAACTTCCAGATTGCTAAACTTAAGGTCTTCATGGGCAACCTTGTTCTGACACATGGTGAGCATTTTGCAGACTGCTTAATTTTCATCTCTGAAGGCTTGATTATGAACCAAACATGAAACCACTCTGTTGAATAAGTATCAAATAGCTTTGGAGTCCAGGGTTCCTTAGCTTTTCAACTTGAAAACTTTTCCATTTTCCTGTGTAGATGAAGACATGGGTTATAAAAAGGCATAGAGCTTTGTATTCTTGATGCTTATCACAGTGATTTATGTATACTAGAAACTTAATAGCTAACATTTATATAGTGTTGTATGAATTATTTGGAATAGCAATAATTTGATATGGTTTCCTTTTGTGACATGAATATGTGCTTTTATTGATTGGGCTGACTTAGAGCGTCTGGCCTTGACCAGATCTTAAGTTGGTTTGCCCAACTTTAGCTAGCTCTCTATGAGTTGAATGCTGGATTATGTGTCATACAAATGTGTTTTATTGGGGGTTTTTTGGTATAAGTTTTTAATTCTGTGGTTTTTGAGATTAGAAATTACCCTAAGGAAATATGCAAAAGTTGTAGCTCTCAAAGAGCACCCTTCAAAGACTGTTAGAAATATTGTGATGATTGTCGATTTGGGGAAGTTGTATTTCAAATATCATTTAAGTCCATAATGAAACAGGATCAACTATACCTGAGCTTAAAAGAAAGTATAGTCAAAAAATTTTAAAAATCAATGCCAAGAACTGACAAATTTATGCTATGAAACAGCCTAATCAATACTCAGAAAATAAGCAAAGACCTTCAAAGGGACTGGACAATTGGAGGGGCTGTTATTAATTCCTCTATAAGACAATGTAGGCTTTCTGAAGTTGAATGATCTTCAAGAAGATCAGTAAAAAAAAATAACAAAAGTTACTAAACATTGGGGGATAAAAGCTTGTCATGGACTTTATATTGCATGTATAATACGACAGACAATATAAAGACTAGAATACTAAAGATTGAAATAAAAGTGATTTTTACCAATGAAACAGTTTTTCACTCAAATCTGTACCAAAACTCCCATCAGAAGTTCAGGTGAGCCAGTAAGATCTATGAATCTTTGTCAGGCTTAAAATTTCTACCACAAAAACTGTTGGGAGGACTGAAAGTCTTGTCCCCCTTAAGGGAATAATGAGCTCTGTTAACTATATTGATACACTAAGAAGCAGAATCGTTCCAGAATTATAGAAATTCCCAAATAGAGATAAAATATTGCAATATGACCTTACATTATTCATGAGGCATTGACGGACTAAATATTCACTGGATTTTAAACCAACTGAAAACCTATGGGATATAATTAAGGAAAGACCTGGAAAAATGGACTGTATCTCAAAGGTAAACTTTGACATACCTATGATAAAATGTGTAATTTTTATTTATTTTATTTATTTATAATGAAGAATGAAAGAATCTATGTCAAAACCTTATGGACTGTGCTAAGTCATATAAAACAAATGATTGTAACAAAAGGAGAATATATTTCATATTAAAAGTGTTTTAAAATGTAAGGAGTTAAAAAGTTTAAGTAAATGAATTTAATTATTTATTTGCTGCTTCCCAAGTAATTCATGTACCACTGTAGGTCTTTAAAGTTTAAAAAGTGCTTGCTACATACTATGTCATTTGATCCTGAGAACCCTATGAGGTACGTACTATAAATATTATCACCAGTTTATAGATAAGGAAACTGAGGCTGAGAGCTTAAGTGATTTTCCTGTGGTCATACAACTAATGTCATTGAGGGATTTGAAACTTCGTTTTTCCTGACACACTTTCCACAAGACCACACTGCATCTTTGTTATTAAATATTTATTGAACCTCATTGGAAATAATCATGGAGATGATCTTGTATGGTAAATGCAAAGAGGGTCCTGAGGAAGAAAAAAATTACTTCTGCCTGAAAGTGGTTGAAAGGAGGAAAATTAAGTATAAGAGAGAGGGGGCCCCATGTGTTTTGGGGTCCATAAATTTGTATAGGATGTGTGGTGCTAGGAGTCGTCTAATGTTAGGCAAGGTGAGGTACCAGCAATAACAGTGTCAAAAGGGCATCTGTATGCAGCCATATCAGCTTCTCTGTCCCTCCCTAATTAAACACTACTCAGATTATAGGGTCATGTCTGTGTTGAGTGTCTCCATATTAAAAAAGTCAGTCTAGTGTACTCTTTGGAATATTGCTAAAATTCTAGAAACCCTCTTTCTAGCTCACCACCATTCCAGCCTGAACTGGGGAAACCTTCTGGATCAGGTTCTCCCTGTCAGCTTAGACTAATATAATTAGAAATGACCACATATTTTAATCTGTTTCCAATAGCATAGAAATACAAATAAAATTATTAAAACAAATACAGCCTTTAATTGTACAGTGAGTGCAGACTGAGATATGAGTTCTTTTATCCTTCTCCCCACTAGTTGGAAGGGAAATAAGAAGAAATATAGTTGGACGGGTAAAAGGAGATAAGGATTTCCCAGGGCAGTGCTCTAAGGTGTTATTTTCTTCAGTCAGGTAATTGACTCTCTTTTTCATGATTTTCTTGCATCCTTCTCATTTCTCTGTCCAATTTTTCCTCCACATTTCTTACTTGATTTTCAAAATCCTTCTGGAGCTCCTCCATGGCCTGTAACCAGTTCATGTTTTTCTTGGAAGCTTTTGGTGCAGGAGTTCTGACTTCATTATCTTCTTCCCATTCCATGTTTTGATCCTTTTTGTCCCCCAAAAAAGAATCTAAAGTTGGATTGCTGTGCTTGCTTTGCTTCCTTTGCTTGCTTATGTTGCCACCCAATTACTTGACTTTTGAGCTCTTTGCCACAGTAGAACTCTGCTTCCAGAGGGAAGAGCTTTGTCCCAAATTGCTAGGTTTTTGTAGCTGCTGGAGCTATTAGGAGGCCACCATCTCTGCAGCCCCACAAATTCTGGCTTGCTGATCACACACCTCAGGAGCACCACCCAAGACCACTATTCAGATGCAGGCAGGTTAAAGCAAGAGCGATTGCTCTCTGAATGGTCGTTTGGCCCCCCCTACAATCTGCAGGCCAGGAGCTCTGAAGCAGCCACATGGAGGTGGCTGCAGGACCGCTGCACTTATGCCACTTCTAGCTCTGGGGGCAGGGGCTGGACCCACTCCTCCGTCCCCCCCGGTTCCAAAAGAGTTCTATACTGACCTCTTACATTTCCTTTGGCATTTATGGGTTGATAATTCTGGAAACCACCACTGCTGCTGGTGATCCACTCTCCCAAAGTCTGCTCCAGCCACTGGTAGGGGCCACCCTGGGGCTAAAACCATAGGCTCACATGGGGCTAGGCTTGCCTCCCAGTGTGCTGCAATGAACCTTTCCTGTCCTCCTGCTAGGCTGCCTTCAGTGGGGGATTTGTTTCTCTCTGTCACTTTGTGAGTTCTGTAGCTCTAAAATTATTTAGAGTCATATTTTATAGGTATCTGAGGTGGTTATGGGGGAGCCACAGAGTTTTCCTGCTTCTACGCCACCATCTTGGCTCTGCCCCAAGAAAGGAACATGGAGGAATAAAAGGATTGTGATGTGGACCCAGGTTATCTTGTCAACCACATGGTCCTTGTTTTGACTGGATTTGCTCTTTACTTCTGTGGCTGCTCTCAATTTACCTATATCTTACTTGCATCCAGTCAACACTTTGCTTCCATTCCAAATTTGATCACCTCTGCTCATCTTCTGCTAGATGGATTACAGTCGCTGTCCATTTCTCTGCTCCCTACTCACGGGTCCTGCCAACATGGAGTTAATCTGCATGAAGTCACAGAGGTAGACTTCTTCTTCCTTAATCTCTCAGCCTTGGTGACTTCTCCCTGAAGGGAAGATCCCTACTGAGGTCAAAAGCCCCTCAGATCAGAAGGACCTCAGGTTCTCCTGTACTTCCAGATACACCTTAGTCTGTGGTCTTCCAACATCTTAATAGCAACTTTTCTGGGGGAGGAGGAAAACGTTCCATAAAGAAGGTTACATTTGAGTTGGGTCTTGTGGGATGGATTACAAGTAAACAAAATAAGAAAATCAGCCAACATGAAGTAATAAATATACAGATCACAGAACCTCAGAACTGTGAAAGTCCTTAGAGATTACCTATCACAGAGGTTCTTTTTTTAAAAAATTAATTTATAGAATAAAACAAATATTTCCATAATATACTTTAATAAAAAAGATGAATGTACATGACACTGAAAATTTATTATGTGCAATTTGCTATTCTTTTAAAATATATAATAAGATTATTTCTTATTTTTCCTTTTTTTCTTCCCTCCCAAGGTCAAAATGGATAGATGACCTAGATATAAAGAGAGGTATTACAGGAAAATTAGAAGAATAATGGAACATACTACTTTATCATACTTATGAATAGGCAAATAATTTATGAATAAACAAGAGATAGAGAGCAAATTTAGGCACAAAATGGATAATTTTGGTTAAATTAAATTTAAAAGATTTTGCACAAATAAGACAAATGTAACCAAAATCAGAAGAAAAGCAGAAAATTGGGGGGAGGGGGATTTATGTATATACATACACACATATATGTATATTCATACATACACGTATACACACATATACACACATACCTATGTGTATATATACATATATACACACATACATATAAATGTGTGTATATATGTATATAGCAGTTCTTAATCTTGAGTCTGTGAACTTTTTTTTAATGTAACCCCAGTCTCTAAGTCCTGTCACAAAGTATGGGACTCTCTACTCATTGGTGGAGATCAATTGTGATGTGGCGAGGGGGGGTGGGGTTGGGGAGAGCAAGAGAGAAGGGAATCTTCTTCCAGTTCACTTGAAGCTTCCAGTGGCTTCAAGCCCTGCAGTTGCTCCATACTTTTGGCTTCTCACTTTGAGATAAAAGATAGAGGAAGGCATCCACCATTAAGATTGCTGAAAGAAACAACTCTGGGAAGACCTGAGAGGAGCTGGCAGTCTTTGTCATGTCCCTATCCCCAACTTGTTCAAGGAACTTTCTCTTGGATGAATTCCAGTACTTTGTCTTGGTTAAGCTGAGTTACCTTACTCCCAAAAGGAAAACTCCTTTACTCTGTATTGTCTGGTATACTTTCTCTATATACTTCTATGTATACTTTCTCTGATGTATGTTTTGCTATGATTTAGATAAACGGTTTTCTTTGTTATTCACTATGCATGTTCATTGTAAAACTGGTATTTGGCTGGAAAGGAGCCAAGCTTACATATAAAGCTTGGGGTCCTGCTACCCTCCAATAATGAAACAGCAATTGGAAGTTAGGTGGAACCTGATTGTATTCCCTAGACCAGGGCTGGGAAACCTGTGGCCTAGAGGCCACGTGGGTTCTCCACCCCTCTTTCTAGACTAATAATACTTATTGGAACAAGATATAATTCTAGCCTGGTATTCCCTCTCTATGAGGAGTACAAAGTGGTCTTCTTCTCTAACTTCTTGCTTTCTTTCCTGGTGGGAATTAAAGTTTCTCTTGGAGAAGTGTGCTGGAAGAAGAGGCTAGAGATATTCAGTCTCCCTTTAAGCCACACCATGATACCCCCCCGCCCCATTACATGTTGAGAGAACAGCCTACATGTGGGGCCTTATTACACATAAGACCTTGCTACATTTAATATGTTGATAGCTGTATTCCAATAAAATTGGGGTCCTTTGTAATCCTGCATATTTTATTTTATGCATTTAAAAAACATTATTCTTGGGGCAGCTAGGTGATGCAATGAATAGGGCACTGGCCCTGTAGTCAGGAGAACCTGAGTTCAAACCCGGCCTCAGACACTTGACACACTTAATAGCTGTGTGACCTTGGGCATGTGTAGGATGTAGTGTGGTCCTCTCATTTGCTAAAGTATATAGAGCCTTTGGCCTTAGGGCCATAAGGAAAATGAATAAATAAGAGAACTGGCTCTAAGCTGTGATTAATGAGACATGCTGTTTGAGGAGAGGAAAAAGGCATTTGGGACCATAACTAAATTTTGTTTGGAGTTT
>CM053585.1:161242621-161313316 GCA_028646515.1 Pseudochirops corinnae
CTGGGTAGGTGATTCTTGGTTTTAATCCTAGCTCCTTTGACCTCCGGAATATCATATTCCAAGCCTTTCAATCCCTTAGTGTAGAAGCTGCTAGATCTTGTGTTATCTTGATTGTGTTTCCACAATACTCAAATTGTTTCTTCCTGACAGCTTGTAATATTTTCTCCTTGACCTGGGAACTCTGGAATTTGGTTATAATATTCCTAGGAGTTTTATTTTTGGGATCTTTTTTCAAGAGGTGATTGGTGAATTCTTTCAATTTCTATTTTTCCTTCTCATTCTAGAATATCAGGGCAATTTTCCTTGAGAATTTCTTGAAGGATGATTTCTAGGCTCTTTTTTTTGATCATTGGTTTCAATTTGTGCAAATATTTTTAAATTTTCACTCCTGGAATTATTTTCCAGGTCAGTGGTTTTTTTCACATTGCCTTCTATTTTTTCATTTATTTGGATCTGTTTTATAGTATCTTGATTTCTCATAAAGTCATTAGCTTCCATTTGCTCTAATCTAATTTTGAAGGAATTATTCTCTTCAGTGAGTTTTTGAAATTTCTTTTCCATCTGGCAAATTCAGCTTTTTAAAGCATTCTTCTCCTCATTGGCTTTTTGGACCTCTTTTGCCATTTGAATTAGTCATTTTTTAAGGTGTTACTTTCTTCAGCATGTTTTTGAGTCTCCTTTAGCAGGCTGTTGACTCACTTTTCATGATTTTCTTGCATCATTCTCATTTTTCTTCCCAATTTTTCCCCCACTTCTCTTACTTGATTTTCAAAATCCTTCTTGAGCTCCTCCATGGCCTGTAACCAATTCATATTTTTCTTGGAAGCTTTTGATGTAAGAGTTTTGACTTCTTCTGGTTCCATGTTTTGATCCTTTTTGTCCCCAAAAAAGGATTCTATGGTCTTTTTGTGCTTCCTCTGCTCGCTCATGTTGCCACCCAATTACTTGACTTTTGAGCTCTTTGCCACAAGAGGACTCTGCTTCCAGAATGGAGAGAGCTGTGTTCCAAATTGCCGTGGGGGTTGCAATTGTCAGAGGTTTGAGGAGTGTGTCCTCTGTACAGCCACCGCAAGTTCTGGCACACTGGCCACACACCCCAGGACCACCAAACAAGACTGTGACCCAGATCCAAGCAGGTCAAAGCAAGAATGATTGCCCTTTGAATGGTTGCTCTACAATCTGCAGGCCAGGAGCTCTGGAGGTAGCCACGTGCCAGTAGCTGCAACAACTGCATCTCCTCTACCTCTCACCCCAGGGGTAGGGGCTGGATCATGCTCTTCTCCACCTGGTTCCAACAGAGTTCCCTATTGATCTTTTACTTTCTCTTTGGTGTTTATGGGTTGAGAAGTATGGAAACTGCTACAGCTGTTGGTGATTCACTCTCCTGAAGTCTGCTCCAGCCAGTCTGTGCTGCTGGTCGTGGCCACCCTGGGTCTGGAACCACATGGCTCACATGGGACTGAGCTTGGCTCCCAGCCCAGTGTGATAGACCCTTCCTGTTGGCCTGCCAGGCTGCTGTCAGCAGGAGATTTGTTTCTCTCTGTCACGTTGTGTGTTCTGTAGCTCTAAAATTTATTTAGAGTCATATTTTATACATATTCAAGGTGGTTGGAGTAGGAGCTCAGTCAAGTTCCTGCTTGTACTCTACCATCTTGGCTCCACTGCCTCACTTTGTTTTGTTTTAAACAAATTGAAGGTTTGTGGCAACCCTGTGTTGAACAAGTCTATATGTACCATTCTTCCCAACAGCATATGCTCACATCATGTCTCTGTGCCACATTTTGGTAATTTTTAATAATTCTTACAACTTTTTCATTTTTATTATATCTGTTACACTTATCTGTGATAAGCAATCTTTGATGTTACTATTGTAATTGTTTTGGAGTGAATCTGCACCCATAGAAGATGGTAAACTTAATTGTTAAATAGGTGTGTTCTGACCGCACCAACTACTAGGCTGTTCCCCAGTCTCTCTCCCTCTCCTTGGACTTCTGTATTCCCTCAGACATGACAATACTGAAATTAAGCTGATTAATAACCCTACAATGACCTCTAAGTGCTCAAGTGAAAGGAAGAGTCAATCTATGGGGCAGACTTCATTGAAGCCTTATTTTAAGAAATAGCCATAGCCACTCCAACCTTAAGCAACTACTACCCCAATCTGGCAACAGCCATAGACATCTATGTAAGACCTCCCCCTTGCAAAAAAGATTATGACTTGATAAAGGCTCAGGTGATGGTTAGCATTCTTTAGCTAGTATTTTTAAATTAAGGGTATGTACTTTTTTTTAAAGACATAATCCTGGTTAGTTGGTTGTTTTCCTTCATTCTTGAAGAGGACCAAAATAGCATCGCTATATTAAAGCAAGACATAATACTATTGCACAGTTAATAGACTACAATATAGTGTAAACATAACTTTTTGTGTACTGGTAAATAGAAAAAATCTTGTTACTCACTTTATTGCAATATTGCAATTTATTGCAGTTGTCTGGAACTGAATCTTCAATATCTCCAAGGTATGCCTGTATCAGAATTTGGATTTGAATCCCATTCTCCTGATTCCAGGTTCAGAGTATCAATCAGCCAACTGATCATGCAACAAGCACTTATTAAGCACCAATTGTGTGCCAGAAGCTAAGGATTCAAAAACAAAAGTGAAATAGTGTACATATACAGGTTTATACAAAATAAATGTAAGGTTATTTTTTTTCAGTGAAGGCACTAGCAACAGAACGAAAGCCAGGGAAATTATAGCAGTTGGTTCAGAAAGCTCTCCCTTTCTTTATCCACTTATCTTCAGCCTCATTACTGCCTTTGGGCTCCCTGTACCCTAGTGGTCTCTCACAGAATCATTGAGTCTGAGAGTTAGAACAGACCTCTAAAGGCAACCAATCCAGTCCTTGCTTAAGCAAAAATTCTCTCTACAGCATCTGTCTTGTAGTGTCTTCACCTTCAAACTCAGCATGTCCAAATTGAATTCAGACAAAGAAAAGTCAGGAGACCAGAGTTTGAATAATAACTCTGAACTGCCACATGATCCATATGAGAGGCAACATGGTGCAATGGAAAAAGTCCTACCTATGAATTCAGAGAACTTGGGTTCAAATCCTGGTTCTGCTTCTTACTACCAGTGTGACTTTGGACAAATCACTTCCAGATCTGTAAAATTAAGGAGATGGGCCAAACTACTTCCTAGATCTCTTCTATTTCTAAAGTTATGATTCTATGACTCTGGGTAAGTCACTTAATGACTCTGAGCTTTGTTTTCTCTGTTTGTCAAAATGCCATAATAATATTTGTGTTATCTAATTTACTGGGTTGTGGTGAGAAAACCACTTCATAAGTCTTAAGAAGCTATAGGAATGTGAATTATTTTTGTCACATTTCAGGACTCACTTGCTTACCTCATCCCACCACTGGATGGTTGGGTCCTTAGAGGAATAGCTTTTACTACTCCTAGGGCCCTACAAGGTAACTTTATGGATGACTGCACTCCTAAACACTACCTCAGAAGCCCCCACCAGTGCACTTCCCCTTAACAATCAGCCAGTAGACTTAGATCTTTAGCAAATGCATTGACTCAAAGAGATAGAAAACACAGTAATTCCTGTTTACCTTTCAATATCTCAGTCTTTTAGCCTCTGTAGGCCTTTACCTTTTTCTTACGTGTCACTTGGAACTCCCTCTTACATTATTATAATCTTCTTCCACAAAACTCCTTTCTAGTAAACTGATTTCCTGGTAAATAATGTCACACAGTCTCTAAGTCCTGTGAGTTTGAAATGATCTTTAACTACTCATTTTCTCTTATCCCAATAGAAAATATACTGAGTCAAAAGAAATAGCTTAAATACCATCTCTGCCATTTTCTACCTGTAAGACCTTGGATAATTCACTCTGGGCCTTAGTTTTCTCATCTATAAAATGAGGGGATTGAACTAGGTAACCTCTGAGGTCTCTTCTAATTCTAATTTGTGATTATAGGACCTCCAACAAGATCCTATTGCATTCTCTCAAAGATCTCCACTGGATACTCACCACCTTCAGAAATACCATAGACCACTTTTTGGCAGATCTGATTATTAGGAAGTTTTTCCTTACCTCAAAACAAAATTTACGTCTCTTCAATATCTATCTATTGGCACTGATTCTTCCGTATGGGGCCAAACAAGATCAATCTAACCCCTCTTCCATATAATAACCCTTGAGATATTTAAAGATAGTAATAATTAATTAATAATTATTAACTAATTATTAATTAATCTCCCTCATCAAGTCTAAATATCCCTAAATATCCTATTCAGCTGATTCTCAAACACATGATCAGTAGTTCTCTCATCACTTTGTCTTCCTTTGTATAGGATACAGTCTGTCAACGTCCTCTCTAAAATTCATCATCAAAATTGAACATAATGCTTTCACTGTTGTCTTGTAAAGCACAGAGGGACTAGAGTCTCCTGTTTGAATATCACACTTCTATTAATGCTGCCCAAGATCACATTTGTTTTTTGACTGCCATATCATTCACATTATTCACTCACTGTGTTTGCAATCCACTAACACCCTAGATCTCTTTCAGAAGAATACCATGGGGGCAGCTAGGTGGCACAGTGAATAGAGTACTGGCCCTGGAGTCAGGAGGACCTGAGTTCAAATTTGATCTCAGACATTTGACACACTTATCAGCTGTGTGACCTTGGGCAAGTCACTTAACCTCAATTGCACTGCATTCTCCCCTCCAAAAAGAAGAAAAAAAGAATACCATGACTCATTTATTTTGTTGCTATGCAGTTTATTCTTCTGAACCTCTGTATAAACTTATGTTTATCTTTATTAACTGCATCTTATTCATTATTCTAGATAGTAGAGATCTTTTCAGAACTTGGTTTTTATCACCCAATGTGTTAATTACCCCACTGTCACATTTGTGTTATCTGAAGATTTGATAAGCATGACATTTGTGCTTAGAACCATCCAGATTCTTAGAACCAACATTGAATGGGACAGAGCCAAGGACAGATCCCTGAAGAATTCTGTTACAGACTTTACTCTAGTATTCCATTCATCACCACTCATTGGGTCCAGTAATGTAGCAGCCCTGAATCCACCTAACCATATCATTGCCCAGCTTACTCTTCTTTATCTTAACCATAATGATAGGAGAGACTGTGCCAAATAATTTGCTAAAATCCTGGTCTATTATGACTATAGCATTTTCTTTATATAACTGCAGAGTAATACTTTTAAAAAAAATCAAATCAATTCATTTCAGCCCAACTCAACAAGCATTTATTATAGACCTATTTCTGAGGCACAGTTGAGTCTGTGGGACCATAAAATAGCTTGTTCTTCCTGTGCCCATGCTGGCAGGATGAGATCACCACTTCCTTGTGCTTAAGACCTTAAGCAGCTGACATCACGGCCCAATGAGCAAGACTTTCCTCTGGTGGACACAACATAGAAACATAAACACAAAGGGAAAGTTATCCAGGTAGCCAGACTCCCCGATTCTCTGACTCTCCTTCCTGTCAAAAAATTAAGCCATATGATGTCAGTATAAAGACCTGTTTAGGGAACACTGACCCAGAGGCCTGAACTATTTCTGGTTTTATAAGCTACAGAATGCCTTAAACTGGAAAAGGAAAGAAGTGATGTCCTCAGTAGGACTATGGACAGTAGTTTCTGCATTCCTGTTTCCATCGTTCAACTGTTCTGCATTCCTGATTGTGGTACCAGGCTCTTATATGCTGTGTGATCATGGGCCAATTACTTACCCTCTCTGAACTCAGTTTCCCCCACTATAAAACAGGGATATTAATTCTTACTCTATCTCCCTACCTCACAGGGTAGTTGTGAAGAAAGGTACTTTGTAAAGCCTGAAGAGCAATAGTAATGTGAGCTAATATTATTGTGTCATGGCAAAATTGCTAATGTTCCCCAGCTGGATAGACTGTCTGTTCATATCCCATTTGTTCTCTGAGATAATGAGGCTATCATTACAGGAGAGAGCGAAAGCCCAGCCATTTGTTAAGTATGCAGACACTGTGTCCTGGCTCCCAAGGCCTCAGACTCAGCAGATGATAGATCTGAAGCCTCCAGCTTGAGAAATCCATTTTATTGAGCTAATCTTCCCTGAGTGACTAATTTAAAGTCAGCTGTATATTGGAAAGGCAGCTCTCTGATGAGCAAAGTTAATTTTGTATTTATGAAGGATATTTTGGCCTCTTTAGCCCTTTTTCAGTAGAACTTGGTTGATAACATTCCCTTTTGGTTCCTAGCTATCTGAATAGCTTTCTGGTTCCATTAATCTTAGCAAGGCACTGCTTCTACCACAGATTACAGAACATATTAGACAGACACATCTCTAGGTTTCATTCACTGGGATGGGAGGGGGGAGAAAAAAGGGGGAAGTTGGGGTAAGGACTGTTACTAATGGGCAGGGCTATCAGAATCCTAATACTTTCAGAGGTGCCATTTATACTGGCCATATTTGGCACCTGGTCACAGAAACCATATCATCTCTGAGGCTAGTATGAGTCTATCTGGTTGAATTTCCAGAGGTCTGGAAATCAAGGCTACTCTCTTCTACTTGGACGCCAGAGAATTAGAATGATACTACAAAATAGAAAAAGATGAGTTTTGAGAAGGATCACTTGGAAGAAAAAGGCAGCAGAAGTCTGATAAATGATGGAGCTAGAGGCCATGACTTGAAATCTGGAAGACCTGAGTTCATATCCTACCTTAGATTTTGTACCTCCTTCTCCATTTGACCAATTCTACTTTTTAAGGGGTTATTCTCTTCATTGAATTTTTGTACATCTTTTTTTTTTCCATTTTTTGTGCTTCTTTTATCAAGGTGTTTACTCTTTTTTCATAATTCTCTTGTATAACTCTTATTTCTTTTCCTGATTTTTTTTACCTTTCTTTTTTTATTTTTAAAATTCTTTTTGAGCTCTTATAGGAGGATTTTTGGACCTGAGGCCAATTCATACTTCTCATGCAGGTGTTTTGACGTTGTTGTCCTTTGCTGAGTTTGGGTTTTGATTTTCCCGGTAGCTATAATAATAGTTTTCTACGGTCAGGGCTTTTTTTGTTTGTTTTTTGCTCATTTTGCAGCCTATTTCATGACTTTTAAAGTTAAGCTCTGCTCCTGGGCTACAGGGGGCACTTTCCTAAGCTTCTTGTGCTGTGGGGATAAGGGTCTGGTCACCGGTTTCCTGTGCCGGGGCCTCCAGGGCTGGTGGCTTGCCTGCTATGTTGGGGTCACCTGGTCAAGTCTAGCTTACTGTGCCAGGGCTTCTGGGCCTGACAAGCCTGACCACTTGCCCACTGTGCTGGAGCTAGAGGCCCTGCACTGGCCCACTGTGCTGCTGGCCTGCTAAGCTGGGGTGCAGGACTCCCACTTCTGATCTATGCTGGGGCTAGGGGCTTCCTTCTGGCTTACCCCTGACACTACCTGCTGTGGGCTACACTCGCCTTTTACCCAAGTACCTTTCCTGCTGTCCTTCTGAGTTATCTTGGGCTGGAAAATTGTTTTGCCTTGTCCTTTTTGTGGGTTCTGTTTCTCCATAATTTATTTTGAGGCATAATTTAAAGTTGTTTTGAGGGAATTGGGGGAGAGCTAAGACAACTCCCTGCCTTTTCTCTACCATCTTGACTCTGCCTTCAAATCCTACCTTACATACTAGCTGTATGACCCTAGGCAAGTCACTTAATGTCTATCTGCCTCAGTTTTCTCATCTACAAAATGGGATTAGCAATAACTCCTACTTTCCAAGTTTGTTGTGGAAGATCAAATGAGATATTTGCACAGTTCTTTGCAAAACCTTAAAGCACCATAAAAATGCCAGCTATTATCATGAACTATTGTCTCCAGTGTCAGCTGCTGGGAATCTCCTCAGTGAAATGGGAGGAATCTGTTTTCACCTCATATAACATTCCACCTTAAAGGCAGGGGAGGGATGGAGTCTCCCAAGCCCTGTCTCTTGATGTGTGTTTATCAGCTGTATCTTCTGCGAAAGCCTGTATCTTGTAAAGAAAGGGTGTGGCAGAAAGAGCACCAATCTAAAAGAGAGTTGCTAAAGGAAATGCGCTAGCTGTGTGAAAGCAGGCAAGTTGCTCTTCCTATCTGTGCCTCCTAAATATGAAATGAGGGCATGATATTTAGACCCAGCAGATTAAGTGACTTGTCCAAGATATCATACGCGGGTAGTAAGTGATGGATTTGGGATTTGAACCCAGACCCTCCAACCCCAAATCTGATTGCTGCTGAGTTGCCAAGAGAGCTGTGACCTCTGGGATACTGAAATAACCTGGTTCTAAAAATAGTATGGTGTTGTGGAATGTGGACTGCTCAGAACATCAGAAGGCCCCCTCATATGTTTCCTAGATGTCTGACTGTTGGTAAAGATGAGTGAAGCCCTCTGACCCCTACCTCCTCTCAGACCCTGGTGAAGAGAGTAGCCCAGCACCCAGAATCTAGCAGCCACAATGCTGCTGGGTGGGCTAAGCACTGGGGCTACAAAGAAAGGCCAAAAACAGCCCCTGTTCTCAGAGAGCTCACAAGCCAATGGAATAAGACCAAACACAAACAACTATGTACAAATGAGATATGTGCAGGATAAATTGGAGATTATTGCAAAGGGAAAGCGTGAACTTTAAGCAGGATTGGGAAAGACTTCCTGCAGAAGGTAAGATTTTAGTTAGAGTCTGAAGGAAGCTAAGAAAGCCATGAGATGGAAATGAGGGAGAGAATTCCAGATGGGAAGATAGTCAATGAAAATGCCCAGAGTCAGGAGATGGGCTGTCTTGTTAGAGAATAGCAAGGAGGCCAGAGTCACTGGAACCCAAGGTGAGGGTGTAAGGTATAGGAAAACTAGAAAGGTGTGAACGAGCCAGATTATTGAGCGATTGATGAGCCAAACAAAAGATTTTATGTTTCATCCTGGAGGTTATGAGGAACCACTGGAACTTACTGAATAGGAAAATAGACAGAAGTCAGAAAGATCTGACTTCAAATTCCGCCAGCTATGTGACCCTAGGCAAATCACTTAACCTCTCTGGACCTATTTCCTTATCCATAAAATGGGAATAATACTAGTATCCACCTCACTAGCAAGGGTGTGGTGGTTAGTCAGTTGTTAAACTTTTAGTGAGCATTTACTCCTTGGAACTTGACAAAGTCTTTCTAGACTTAAGAAAATGGTAGAGGAAATGTTGATAATATAGATGTCCTGTGTACATTTCCCCCCATTTTAATATCAGAGAACTAAGTGTTGAATACTTACTAGCATACCAGCGCTCCCAGAATTGTGAGGATAAAACATATTTCAAGGGTTTTGTAAATTTGCAGCACTATAAGAATACTACAGCAGAGAAGGCGTCCACTTTCTTTACCACCACCAACCACCATCATGCGCAGGTAAAGCCAAGAGCTTTGAGAATGGCAAAGAGTTCCCCACCACTAGTCTTGCTTTCCGCAAAGAATATAACAATTCCTATTCACAAGGAGATTTCATTCTCAGAGCCCATCTCATCTAACCCACTGGAATTCCTTTTACAATGTCTTAGACAAGCATTGACCAATTTCCACTCGAAGTTCTCCAGAGGTAGGAGAAGTTCTCTTCCCCTTTCCCTTTTCCCTTCCCTTCCTTTCCCTTGCCCCCCTTTTTGGAGAATATACAATAATCCCTGCTCTACAAAGAAGGGAGGTACATTTTCTAAACCCTTCTCCGGAGCCCAGTTTGGTCATTGTAATTACAGTCATTGGCTTCATTAAAAAAAAAAAACTCTTCCTGTTCATATTGCTATAGTCATTGTTGCACACATCTTATGGCCCACTGAATGAGTGAGTATATTCGCAAGCTTTGTACATCATTCGTTGAAGCCTATTGTTAGTTTAAGGTGAGACTTTTTGTTCCTTGATATCCTAAACCTGACAAGCACATCTCAGGTATCAATCCATTCCTGGGTGAGGCCAGAAAAACTTGACCCTTATTGTGGCAGACTATTTCTGTTCTAGATGTCCTCCCTACTCCTGCCTAACAATGCCTCTTCTCTGAAACCAACTCCCCCTGCTCTTCCCCGTTCTCTTCCAGGGTCACCCTGTCTGGAATCTTTCTTGCTGGAAACTTGTAACTTCCTAGCTAATTGACACCTACCTGCCTGTGACATCAGAGGTGGGAAAACAAGCCGACATGCCTGCTGGCAAACCCATCCCTCTTTGTAAAGCTCCTGGTCCTCTTCTGCACTGCTGAATGATCCTGTTTTGTGGGATGAAGCCCAAGTATGTTTACATTAAAGAGAGGAAGGGTGAAAGCCTGGCATAAGCTGGGCACCATACCAAACGCAGCTCCTCTGGTTGAGTCATTGAACTCCTCTTTCCTCTTGCCATGGACTGAAGATCAATGCACCAAAAGCCTGGATTCTCTATTCCTGGCTAAATTGTGGATTATCTTGCCCCTCCAGAGGTCTGACTGTGTCCTTATCTTTCTGCTAACTCTGATCTATATATACACATATATGTGTACACACACACACGCATGCACGCACATCTTTGTTCCTTCTTTCCCTGGTCTTGTCTTTTTCTACCCATATGTCCATGGATTTCTCTTGAAATGTGCCAGATAAAGGCCTATTGCTTTCAGCATTATTGGCTATTCCTTCTGAGTATCTTTAGATTCTCAAAAACCAGTTACATCTGATTAGCATATCTTTCTACTACACTAAAGACATCTTTACCAAAGGGGAGGACAATCTAACAAGCAAGCAATATCACTACCACAAGGCACAGTGCTAGGTATTAGGGACACTAAGACAAAATTTAAAAATTTTTGTCCACTGAAAGGATATGTAAATGTATGCATGAGTATTTGATTTAAAATTTTAAATAATATTTTATTTTTCCCGATTACATGTAAAGATAATTTTTAAGATTTACTTTTTTAAAACTTTGAGTTCCAAATTCTCTCCTTCTTTCCCTCCCTCCTTTTTTGAGAAGGCAAGCCATTTGATATAGGTTATACATGTGCAATCATGCAAAACATTTCCATATTAGTCATATTGCAAAAGAAGACAAAGATGAAAAGAAAAAGAATACACAAAAAATAAAGGAAGTGAAAAATAGCTGCATGAGTTTGGGTTTTTTTTAGGAGAAAAAGAGTCCTAACAACAAAGGGATCAGGAAATGCTTCCTAAAGGTGGCGGGACCTAAGGGGAATCTTAAAGAAAGCTGGAGGTACCAAGAGCAGAGATGAGGAGGGAGTGCCTTCCAAAGATACAGAGATGTAGTGCTGAGTACGGGGGATGGTAAAAACATCAGTCTGGCTAGAATGGAGAATACATAAAAGGGAATAATGAGAAATAAGTCTGAAGGTCGACTGAAGATTGTAAAGGGCATTAAATACTCAGTTGATGAGCTGGTAGTTTCTCCTGGAGGCGATAGAGAAGGGTTTTTTGAGAATGATCCAACTTAAACTGTGGGACATGAAGATTATCTTGGCAACTGTATTGATTTGATTCTTAGGGAGAAGCTGGAAGTCAGAAGTCCAGTTAGGAGACTCTCCGTTGTCTAGGCAAAAAAGTGATAAGGGCCAAAAGAAGATATTGTATTTGAAGGTAGAATCAACTCAACTTCACAACTGATTGGATTTAAGGGTCGAAGGAAAGAGAAAAATCAAAGCTGTCTCTGAGGTTGCCAACTTGAATGAGTAAGAATGATGACACCTTCCCCAGAAATATGTCTTTTCTGATAGCCTTTAATGCTACTGCCTTTTTGCTAAGATTATCTCAAATGATATACATATATAGATAGGTACATATGTACTGCATATATGTGTGTATATACACAATCGCACACACATATATTTGTTTAAATGTTGTCTCTACCACTAGATTTCTGAATTTCTTGAAGGCAAAGGTTTTGTTTTATTTTATTCTTTACTTTCTATCTCCGTTTCTTACCAGCTACACTCCTTAGACAGGATTCCACTACCATCATGTTCCCAGGCCAGGAAACTCATCATCTTGAGATTCTGTATCAGCTTTGGTACTCACCCTTCTTCAGTACCCTCAGGATCCTCTCCTCTGATTGGATGGGTGGAGGAAGGAGCAAAGAACACCACCCTTCCCAAAACCTCTGTTGGAAAAAGGCTCACAGACCAGTCAACTCCTCATTTTCCACCAGCACTCCTCAGACTAGACTCCAACATGTCTCCTAAGCCCAGGTACTTTCATTCTCCCTCCTCCTCCTCTTTTCAGCTTGTGTGTGTGTGTATGTGTGTGTGTATGTGTGTATGTGTGTGTGTGTTTTCTTCCTTTGTTAGATTATAAACTCCTTGAGAGCAGGGACTGTATTTTTTCTTACTATTTGTATCTCCAGTGCTTAGCAAAATGCCTTGAACCTAATAGGTATTTAATAAATGTTGATTGACTAACACAGCACTGCACCTGGCAATAGGCACTTAAACGCTATTAAATGTCCTTGGAGGAGGGACACATTGAAGAAAATTAGTTCTATTATATGGAATATCCAGTTGGAGAGGTAAAACAAGCAGTGGTCAAGGGAGGTCAGGAGCTCAGGAGAGAAAACAGGACTAGATATAAAGATCAAGGAATCATCTGCACAGAGATGAGAACTGAAACCAAGGAAGCAAAACAGGGATTATTGAGTGAGTAGTGAACGGACACTGAGTTTTGCAGTACAACACCAAGCTGATGGAGAAATGCATCTGCATGATGAGTACTATCATGCAAACGAGATAGATTCTTTGCTTTTCTAAACTAGATCTCATGGACACAACCTATAATCTCCATGAGCTGGTAGTGAATGAATAGACAGTATTTAAAAGACCTCTCATTAGTCTTTCCTCTCTCATATAGTGTTAGCACTTGGGGGAAGGAATTTTTCAGCCTGCCTCAATCCACAAATTCAAGAGGAAAGATTGATTTTTCTGCAGTGACCAAAAAAAAAATGGCCATACAAGACAACGGTGTGATTTGGTGGAAAGAATTCAGGACTTGGACTCAGGAGGTCCTTGTTCAAACACTAAAGAGCTACAGGATCAGAGGTAAGCCCCTTCACCTTTCAGGACCTCAGTTTCCTCAGACATATAAGGGAGATAAGGATATTTGTACTACTTGCCTTGAAGAGAGGAAAGAATTTTGAAAACCTTCAAATCTTTACATAAACATAAACTATTATAGGTGTGTGCACAAAGCAGGGATTCTTAACCTTTTTTAGAGTCATGAATTTCTTGGGGAGACTGTGAAACCTAGGGACCCCTTCTCAGAATGTTTTTTAAATACATAAAATAAAATAACAAGCTCATAGAGGAAACCAGTTATATTAAGGCACAGTTTCGAAAATTTCTTTTAAAAAATAAGTTCATAGACCCGAGGTTAAGAACCACTGGCACACATGTCAGGAAGTGTTCCTGCATCCCCAGGAATAGCTGGCCTTTATTTTACGCACACCTGAATCTATGATAAAAATGTGTTCTAAGTCTGTGGGAAATGAAGACAGTCAGTCCCCTATTGAACTTGTGATTTATGATCACCAGAAAGGTGAGGTCATTTATCTATTCCCATGCCCCCACTGTCCACATAAAATAACTGTCTTCAAGGCGGCGTGTTTAATTTTGGCATTTCTATTTCCAGTACCTAGCCCAGTGCCTGACACACAGTAAGGGTTTAATGAATGCTGCTGCTTAATACATGTATGTTCATGACTAAAAGGAGGCTTGGATTATTAGCATGGTGAAAGGCTCACCTCCATTCCAAAGAGAGCCAGAGAATGTCAGGAAATTCTGTAATTAATCATTTTGCCAGGGGTGGGGGGGTTGCCGCTATTTGAATCATTGAGATAGTGGCACGATGGGCTGGGGCTGGAATCAGAAAGAACTCAGTTCAAATTCAGACTTTAAACACTTAATAGCTGCATGACCCTGGACAAGTCATTTAACCTGTTTGCTTCATTTTCTTTCTCTGTAAAATGGGATAATAATAGCATCTACGTTCCAGGGTTGCTGTGGATCAAATGAGATAATATTTGTAAAAAAACACTTAGCCCAGAACATAGTAGGCACTTAATGAGTGCTTATTCACTTCCCCTCCATTCCGATTTTGAACCAGATCTATGATTTCATCAATGCTTGATCCCAATGAGGGAAGAGACGCTCTTCGATACAGATCAGCAGCTCTTCAGGAATGTAGTCCTAGAGCTGCCTTTACCCAGCTCCTGGCTTGTAAAAACCTTTCAGCTCTTTGGGGCCAGACAAGCCTGCCAGAA
Source organism: Pseudochirops corinnae (assembly GCA_028646515.1). Classification (NCBI taxonomy): domain Eukaryota; kingdom Metazoa; phylum Chordata; class Mammalia; order Diprotodontia; family Pseudocheiridae; genus Pseudochirops; species Pseudochirops corinnae. The sequence goes on from CM053585.1 coordinate 161,256,912, forward strand.
AATGGAAGTTCTTGTCAAAGTTTCCTTATCACAAATGTAAACAATGGACTTGCATCATGAGGTTATTTTCCTGGTATAAAGGTTGTCAGTTCTATGAATATAAGTACCAGACCAGCAGGGTGCTGCCTCACAATGCTTTGTGTTTCTCTCCTAGTCCTTAAGGGACCTTTGAGGTCATACAGTTAGAGCTTAATGGAGTTAGACAAGGAAGGGGACCTTAGAGGTGGTTGCGTCCAACCCCCTCTCATTCTGATATGGGGAAAATGAGGCGCAAAATGGCTTCCCTCATCTAGTCTAACTCCCTTATTTTACAGTTGGATATGGGCGGGGGAGGGGGGTGGAACTTGACAAGGAACACAAAGCTACTTGAGTGTCATAACTGATATGGAAGCCTAGTCCTTCCGAATCGAAGCCCAGGGATCTTTCCCTTGTACCAAGCTCCTTCCCCGCACCGCACTGTGTGTAAGGCCAGCCCTGTCGGTCCATGTTAAAGCTCCCCCATCTTTTTGGTCTAAGTCAAGGTCACTGTTCTGATCCTTCACAATTTGAGGGGAAACTGCTTGGTCCCTTCCCCCACCCCACATCTGAGAACGATCATTTGCTATGAATAAGTACGGCACCAGCCTACTGCCTGATCTCCATATTGTCATAGCTACTTGCTGCCATGGTAACAGAGCAGCCAATCACCTTCCTTGTTCCTCAGAACCGCAATTCCCCCTCCCCGCTCCTTTAATCATCCACCCCAGGCCCCTAGTTAGTACAGGAGGAAAGAGCAAATTCAGGTCTAAGCAAATTGGTTACACCAGATTTTAGGCTTAATTTATTTGCTTGGTGCTCTCTCATTCTCTGGGTTTCTCCTCCCTCCCCCCCACTCCAATCTCATTTGTAGCCCTACAAGGGATAACCAATACCTTTCTTTCACTGAAGATCAACGCTGGATTTTGTCTGAAAGGAATCCTTAAGGGAACAATAATCGGCATTTATAGAGCTCTTTAAAGTTTGCAAAGCACTCAACTTTGTGAAGTTCTATATAGTTATCACCCCCATTCTCTAGATAAGGACACTGAGCCTGAGAGAAGATACCTGGCTTGTTTGTATTCACGTAAAGAAGAGCTGAACCCAGGTCTAGTATTGTATTCACTGTATTTTACTGCTAGTTAATGGGATGGGATCAATGGAATGTGCTCAACTGACAGGCCTCAGTGGGGAGAACTAAGAGAAGACCGCTACTCCAAAGGGGAAGGGTCAGGGGTGAGGAGACAGAAGATGCAATGCAGTACAATGAAGAGAGCAAAGGACCTGGGTCAGAAGACTTGGCTTCGAGTCCAGCACTTAGCGCTGTGCCTGGCCCACAGTAGGTACTTAAGTAATGCTTATTGATGGATTGGTTTGGGTCAAGTTCTGCACTACCTCTGACTTGGGTTGATCATTTTCCTCTCAAGACTTTAATTTTCTCATTTGGAAAAGGAGACTTTTGGTCTGACTACTAAGGTATCAAAACCAGGGCTGCTGCCCACCTACACTCTTGAGTGTAGCCCAGAATAAATTAGAATATTGTTGGGAAATATTTAACAAAATCAATGAAAATACAATAAAGCATAGTTTGTATTAATATGTGCTTTCCTAAGTCAATGTGTAGCCCACGTCCCCAGCATCCTTATGTACAGTTTAGGGGCCTTCAATGGATGGGAGGGAAGAGATTATGGAAGGCTTCGTGGAGGAATCCTATCCTTGAAGAAATAAGATTTTCAACAGCTGGAGATGGAAACAAGAGGAGGGCACTCTAGGTGAAAGGGACAGGGTAAGCCAAAATGGGATAGGGTAGGAAAGCTTCAGGGAATAACAGGTAGTCTAGCTGGAGTATGATACACATGAAAGGAAGTAGGGTAGACTGAGGCAGAGCTGGAATTAGAACCCATATCTCCCTACTCATAATCCAATGATATTCAGTGAGAAAGAAGCCCTTGAGGGAGAAGTATGGTATGGAAAGAAAGAGCAGAAGGAGGAGGGTATCCCTGACTAAAGACCCTGAACTTTAGGCAGTAAAACCAAGTTTGATCTTACTTCTGTCCCCCTAGGCACTCTTTTTCGATCCAGTGACACTGGCCTCCTGATTACTGAAGAACAAGACACTCCATTGCTTGGCTCCTGGAGTTTTCTCTGACTGTCTCCCATGCCTGGAATGTTCTTCCTACTCTACTCCAGTTACTGACCTCCCTTGGCTTCCTTTAATTTTTAACTAAAATCTCACCTTCTAGAGCAGCGGTTCTCAACCTGTGGGTTATGTTCAATTTGAATACATCCTGCCTATCAGGTATTTACATTACGATTCATAACAGTAGCAAAATTACAGTGATGAAGTAGCAATGAAAATAATTGTATGGTTGGGGGTCACCACTACATGAGGAACTGTATTAAAGGGTCGTGGCATTAGGAAGGTTGAGAACCACTGCTCCAGAGGAAGCCTTTCCTAACCCCTCTTAATTCCAGCGCTTTCCCTCTTTTAATTGTTTCCTGTTTATCCTGCACAAAGCTCATTTTGTATTTGCTTATCGTCACCCCTATTAGATTGTAAGGTACTACTCTGATCAATATGGCGATCCAAGACAATTCCAAAAGTCCATGATGAAAAATGCTACCCACCTCCAGAAAGAGAACTGATGAACTCTGAGTGCAGATTAAAGCATTTTTAAACTTTCTTTATGTTTCTTGCTTTTTATTGTGGGTTTGTTTTTGGTTTTGTTTTGTTTTTTAAACATGGCTAATATGGAATATGTTTTGTATGACTTCACATGTATAATTGATATCATATTCTTGCCTTCTCAATGGGTGGGCAAGGGGTAGGAGAGAGAATTTGGAACTCAAATTTTTTTTAAAATAATGTTAAAACTAAATTTAAAACAATTTCTTAAAAAGTATGTAAGCTCCTTGAGGGCAAGGTCTGTCTTTCACCTTTTTGTATCCCTAGCACTTAGCACAGTACCTGGCACATAGTGTTCAATAAATGTTTATTGAACTGAATTGAATATCAACTCTGAAACTTGCTAGCTATGTTTCCTCCTCTACAATTATTTATTTCATAGAGTCGTTGTAGGGAAGTCATTTGGTAAACCTTAAAAAAATTATCTTTGAAAGGTGAGTTGTTATTATTATTTTGCTATTTCACAATTTTTACTGTGAGTGGGCCAAAACCCAGTAAGAACGGCCACTTCTCAGGTCCCACAGCATTCCTAATGCAACTACATCTTAATCTGCTAGGGGAGATAGGATAAGTAATTGATTGATCTTCCAAATCACCTATACTTCCTGTCTCCCTCTCTTTTCCAGACCAGTGAAATAGGGAGTTGGGATAGATCTAGGCATCCAGTTTTGACTCTGGGGGAGGGCTCCAATCCATCTCTGACGCCCCCTTTACTAGAGTCACAGCACTAAGAGGTACCTCCCCCCTTCCTGAAAAGAACTCTTTGAATTTAGGACCAAACTGAGAGACCTGGGAAGAGACTGATCTCTTGTTTTCCCTCCTTGATTTTAGAGGGCTGACAGCATCAGAAGAGGGGAAGTAGTCTGTTAAAGCCTGATCTCCAGTCCTGCTTCATAAATTACTCCTCACCTGCCCACACACACTTTGGGGGCCAGATGGGCACGTGGGAGGGCCTGAGAGGAATGGGCTTCAGAAAGCCACCCCAGCTAATAAGGAAGGCTGGAAGGGAAGGTAGTTGGGTGTAATTACCTCAAGTATGGGCTGAAGGTATTCAGCAGCTGTTTTTTTTTTTCTGAGGAAAATTATAGGAGTGGGGGCGGCATCCTGTGAAGGATAGCTCTTTAATGTACCAAAAAGTGTGGAGCCGTTCTCTCCTGTGTATTGTTTCCACCCAGGAGAAAATACAGCAGAGATGGAGAGTGAGTCATCCATTTCAACCCCTGCTTGGATGTAAATGGTCTTTGGTTGTACAATCAGAGAAGTTTAAAACTCAGATAATAATACCCCATAGCATACTATTGATGAAAGGGACCTTGGAGAGCTCTAGTTCCTTTTTAGGGCTAGTCACCCCCTCATTTTTCAGAAGAAGTTGAGGCCCGGAGAAAAGTGACTGCATATGGCTAGCGAGTGGTACAGCTGACCCCAGAACCTATGACTACTAGCTCCGGGTTTGTTTGTTTTTCCAACTATACCATAGTAAAAAAACCTTTGGTATAACTTAATCTAATTCTCTCATTTCACAGAGAGGGAAACTGAGGCCTACAGAAGGGAACAACTTAGACCAAAGTTTTCACAGACAAATCACAGGTGGCAGACTTGGTCTCCTCACTGCTACTTTGGTGTTCTTTTCACTACGCCAGCTGTTCTTTTTTTAATTTGTTTATTTACTTTTAGTTTACAAGATTCAGTTCCACAATCCCTTGAGTTTCAAATTTTCTACCTTCCTCCCCCATGGTGGCTTGCAATCAGGTATAGGATCTGCAAATACTTTCACATTGGACATTAGTGAGGTTGTAAAGAAGGGTTGTAACAAATGGAGTGAACAATGGGAAAGAGGAAACAAAACTAAACATGGAAAGGAAAGAGAGCAGGTAGTTTGCTTCAGTCTCCATTCAAACTCTGTTCTTTCTAGATCTTTCTCTGAATGCAGACATCTCCTTCCATCATGAGTCTTTTGGAGTTGTCTTATCACTTTGTGTTGCTGAGAAGAGTCCAGTCTATCAAAGTTGATCATCACACATACGTTGTGTCTGTAATTATGTCCAAATTTCTCCTTATACCAGCAGTTTTTAATCTTTATAGTATCACAGATCCCTTTGAGCAAGAAATGCTAAATTTCAGTTTAGTGGTCAGTAAAAATAATGATGAATTCTTACCCCACCTCCCAATCCAAGTTTACAGACCTCCCTGAAATCTATCCACTGATCCTAGGTTAAGAACCAAATCTTGCACCAAGCTGATCTCTATGAGTAATAATTCACTTTGGTACAACAGATAAAGCATTCACTCTGGAGCACTTTGATACAGGATTCAAATCCTACCTCTGATTCTTACTGTCAAATAATTTATTCTCCCTCTGCCTGTTTCTACAACTGTAAAATGAAAGAGCTGGACTAGATGGCATCTGAGGCCCTGTCCATGTCTGTAATCATTTGATTTTGGTAGAAATTTCTTCTTGTTAGAAGTAGAATTGATAAAGTCTTTTCATTTCATCGCCATTATTCTCGCCCCTAACCCCATACACATACAGACTAGGAGATAAGAGACCTGGGTTTGACCAGGCTCTGTAACTAACCAACTCTGTGTCTTGCTTTCCCTTTCCTTCTCTAGAGAGCTCTATTTCTTCATCTGTAGAAATATACCTTGGGCCAGCTGGGTGGTACAGTGGGTAGAGCCAGCATCAGGAGAACCTGAATTCGAGTCCAGCCTCATACACTAAATATGTGACCCTGGTCAAATCACTTAACCCTATTTGCCCCAGTTTCCTCATGAGCTGCAGAAGGAAATGACAAACCACTCTGGTATCTTTGTCAAGAAAACCCCAAATGGGGCCACAGAGAGTCAGGCATGACTGAACAACTAAATAATAACAAAAAGGTATAACTTTCCTAGTCTGCCCCTGGCTCAGAAACCCATGCAGATTTATAGTGAAACTGAATTAATTGCTAGCATGCCAAGTGTACTTCATGAAAGACCTCAAATGATGCTTCATTATGGTGGAGAGGTGTCCCTGAGCTCCAGGAGGCCACATCAGCTAGGTACAAGCCCTAGCAGGTCCTACTAAGCTGGAAAGGCCTCATGTGGAGGCCCATGGGCAGACTGAAGATGATGCCAGTAATATCTGAAGAGGTTCACCACTTGGTTATGGGAAAAGAGGTATGTCCACGGCTCAGGGACCTCTCCAGGTTATCTACCAATCTCTCCAGGCATCAATGACATCAGTGAATCTGAAAAAATCCTTTCCTGACTCAACCTCCCTCCCACCTTACCTTGCCCCCCCAATCTCCACTCATATCTATGGTTGTACTGGATAATCTCTAAGGTTTCTTTCAGCTTTAAATCTTATATGATTGCTTTGTTTAACTCCTAGGTGTGATGGGGAGTGGGGTAAAGTGGGGTACAACCCTCACCTGTGAGAGTGAATTCTGAGTATTAGCAGAGTCAGGCTTGTCATGAAAAGGGCTGTGTTTCTCTCCTAGAAGAACCAGGGGTGGTCCAAGTACAGAGAACAAAATGCAGATTGATAAAAGCAAGCTCCAGGTCGGTCTTGATTAGGGCACCCAAATGGGATGGTTTCTATGGCAATGAAGAATTGCAGGCAGGAGAGGCAGCCTGCGTGGGCGGCAGTGAAAAACCAGCTCTTGCTTCTTTCTGCAAAGAGGGATTTGAGCTGCTCTCATGATCTGGAATTGCTTGAACAAGACCCCTTTTTTTTAAAGAGATTTCAAGTTGTTCTTGGGGAAGAGGCCAGTTTAGTGCAGATAATTGGTTATGTTATAATAGGCCTGATACATTTTAGCAAGGCTGAAGCTGTTATTTGGTGCCATTTGGCCACCCATTGGTTCCCCTTCCCCATAGTCCTTGCCTTCCTCCCCTTCCTCAAATGGGAAACAGTCACGATGTAATGAAAAGAACCCTGAGCTGGGAGTCAGGATATTGAGATTTGAGTCCTAGCACAGACACTAAATAACCAACCATGTGACCTTCCTTTTCTTCTCTTCCTCTCTGGGTCTGAGCTTCGTGACTGCGAAATTGGGGGGTTGGCCTAGATGATTTTTAAATTCGCTTGTAGCTCTGACATTCTTTGATTCATTTTCCATTATTCCCACTTCAAATGTACCAAGGTCACTGAATAAACAAAAACAGTAGGAATTTCACTCTGGTGCTGCATCTCACAAATGTACTTTTTATTTGGGAAATGTGTTCACATATTGTATGGTAGGAAGTTGAATTAGAATACTTAGCCTCCTTCCGCCTTCCTTCCTCCCTTCCTCTCTCCCATCCTTCCTCTGACCCTCTCTCCCTTCCCTATCCTCTTCCCCTATTAGAGCAGAAGCTCCTTGAGGGCAGAGACTGTCTTGCTTGCTCTTGTTTGTATTTGGGTTCCCAGCACCCAGCATTCAGCTCAGTGCCTGGCACAAAGTAAAAGATTAATAAATCTTGTTTTGTTTGTTTGTTCAGTCAGTCAGTCAGTCATTTAGTCATTCATTCCTACAACTCCACCGGACACTGTTTTTTGCTGTTGTTGTTTTTACAGGGGCAGCAAATTAGCTTTGTTCTGTTACATCAGCTTTGCTATGAACCTGGACACTACTAAGTATTCTAACTATATCATATATCTGCTATTTGACCCTTGTGGTACAGGTAAAAAATCTATAGGCCAAAGGAAACCTATTCCCCCTCTCTATCCCTCTATGCTCATCCTGTTATTAGTCTTCAATAAACATTTGGAAATGTTTAGATATTTAGACATAGAAAATTCTGGACAGCTAGGTAGCACAGTGGATAGAGGGCCAGTCCTCAAGTCAGGAAGACCTGAATTCAAAGTCAATCTCAGACACTTACTGGCTGTGTGACCCTGGGCAAGTCACTTAAGCCTGTTTGCCTCAGTTTCTTCATCTGCAAAATGAGTTGGAGAAGGAAATGGCAAACTACTCCATTGTCTTTGCCAAGAAAACCCCAAATGGGGTCATGAAGAGTTTTCTGTTTCCAGTTACAGTGGCCACAAGGCCCTGTAGGGCTGACAAGTCCAAAGCAGCACACATCTTTAGATCCAGGCAAACTGGAATGGATGTAAAAGCAGTTATTTAGCTGTATGTGCTGTATGCGAAGCACTGTGCTAAGCTCTGGAGAAACAAACTGAAAAGCAAAACGGTCCCTATTTTCCAGGAGTTCACTTTCTGATGGGAAGAGTCAGTGCCAATAGAGGGTTTTAGCGGCAAGTCAGATACAAACATCCCATGGTCCTTAGAGTGAGGGGTAAAGCAGATGGCAATGTATCTTCTATAAAATGCACAAAAGATAAAACCACATCCATTTCTAAAGCTGAACCATTAGACATTGCCAAACAATAAGCATTAAGTGCCTACTTTGCGTCAGGCACTATTCTATGTGTCAGAGACACTAGTACAAAGAATGAAACAATCCCTACTTGCAATGAATTGATAATCTGATCCCAAGGACCTAAGGAGTGAGAAGTTTGATTTTGGGGACTTCAGGAGCTATGGCTAAAAACAGAGGAGGCAGGGACTGTAACACTTGCAGAGAAAGTTGCCAAATAGAATCTTCACAAGGATTATTCCCCTGAATTATGGCTTCAGGGACCAGAATGGAAGCAGGATTAATGGTCTGGAGGAGGTGGAGTGCTAGTGGGAGGAGGCCCCTTGTTGACACTTGGTCAGTGGTTGGTGTCAGTTATGGTGAAGATAGCTGGCTTATTCTTTGTGAGGGTTGTTGCCCTTGATGCTAGCTGGCTGAAGGGGCAAGGTTGGAAGCAGGGCCAGAGGGTAGGGCACTTCTGTTTCTAGGGCTGTTGGGTTCAGGGTCCTTGACTGTCTTTATGAGGGTCTGAGAAGAGACTATGGCAGCTATAGTTTGACTAACCTGTCATGTATCACTCCCTCAGATTCAAGAGAAACCATCATATTACACGAAATGGACGGTAGCCTTTCAACACTGTAGGAGTTGTATTCATTCAATCAAGGAACATTTATTAAATGCCTACTCTATGCCAATTCTTCATGCTAGGCTCTGGGAATATTTAGATAAAAACAGAAAGAATCCCTCTCCTCCACATCTTTATGAGTCCTTTCTAAGTTTTCTGGAATTCAAGGGCTGATCAATCAATTATTTTGATATCAGAAAGCCAAACAGAATTAACAGACCAAGATGAAAACTGACTGATGGTAACACTCGCATCTCTCTCCCTCTTATTCCCACTCCTGTTCTCCACACCCACTCAGTCCTACTAAACCCCTTCTCTTTTGTCAAAGACATTTTAACTCAAACACCCGGAAGCTAGACTCCTAAAAGAATACCTATTCAGTTGAATTCTGTAGCACCTACCTTGTTCAGGGAATGTCTTGATGCTCTCCAAATACAGCTGGGTGATAATTAGCAGCCGTGAGCAGCTGCCTGATTTCCTTCAACTTTCCCATCAAGCTTCTTTTCTCTTTGGAGGCATTTTTCAATTCTAATAAAATGTGGTGTCATTAGTTATCATGCTGTATAACTTACCCAATTTTAAACTTGTCATTCTCTACACTCAGTAACCTTCGGGGACTCATTGTTGCCTAAAGGATAAAGTCTAAATGCTGAAGTTGATATTCATGGGATTATAGGATCATGGATCATGGAATCATCAGTCACAATACTAGAGCTGGAAGGAACCTCATGAGCCATAGTCCAACACATTTTACAGATGAGAAAACTGAGTCCCAAGGAAGTTAAGTGACTTACTCAAAGTAATATGTTATTATGCATCCCTATGACGTCTAGGACAAAATAAAACTCAACTTGGCATTGAAATTCCTTCATAGTCTAGTGCTAGCCTATCTTTCCAAACTTTTACATTATTCTCCTTCTCAAACTCAGCATTCCAGTTAAACTGGCCTACTTGTGATTCCCCAAACTCTGAATTGTATTTTCTCTCTGTTTTAGATTCCAACTTCCCTGTCACCCCCACTCCTACATAAATAAAGCTGGCAGAGGACTGTGAGGCCCAAGTCATGAGAAGTATGATCTCAGAACTGCAGAAGGCAGAAAGTCTCCACCCCTTCTCATGCTGATGTTGGAAGAGAAGCTCCAGCTACCCTACCCTAGTTACAACTCTGTTACTCTTTGAACACTTCTGTTCAGGAGCTGTGATATTAATGGAATATAAGATTTTCTCTGCCTATTAATAGGTCTCATTGTGGAGCCCATTAAGGGAAGCTTGCTTAGGGGAGGCTTGCCTGTAGGAAGGCTTTCACATCTTTTGCTAATTTCTAATTAGCCACTGAGTCATGAGGGTTGTGATGCCTTCTGGCTCTGAGAAGTGTATATATGTTCTGAGTTGGTATTTTGCTTTGGGGGCTTGTTTATGAGAAGGATCTTGAGATTCCCTGGTTGAGATTCTGAGTGGCCATATGTTCAGAGCTCCCCACCTGCTCAGATGTAAAGGCTCTCTTGATCCAGGGATGTATGTAGTTGATTCAGGCAGTCAGAGCCCTGTCTATTGGTCTTGTATTCTCTGCTTGTATTTTCTCTGAAGTTCAGGGTGTTGACTTTTCCCCTGAACTAGTGAATGTAATTTAAAAAGATTGCTGACCCCTTAAACAGCTATCTTTCCTAGTAAAGCAGTTCTAAGAACCTGTGCAAGCAGCCATCCTGAGTATGCCAGTTGGTGGCTGCCACTACAAGAGCATCTCCTTCTTCAGCTCTGGTCCTTCTCTTCTTTAAGCAAAGGTTCTTCTTCTCCTTCAGCTCTTGCCCTTCTCCTCTTTCAGCTTTAGTCTTTTCCTCCTCAAACTTTTTCCTCAGGGTCTCCCAAATTTTCCCTCTTTAAATTCAATCTCTTGCCCTATTTCAAAATACTAGCTCCTTCAAATCACTTTCTGAATTCATCTCTGGGTCCTTCTCCCATAGCCTGCCTTCACTATCCTATTTCTCTGCTTTCTGACAGGGTCTCCTTATGGACCCTGCAGTTGCCTGTAAAAATTAAGCTGTGTGCAGATAGAAGTTGAGGAATTCTTGAATCTAATCAAAATTTACTGACAGTTTCCTCCATTCTTAATGAATCCGGTTGTACTGATAACAGTATATAATTTGGTTTCTGGAAAGGTCCATTCAAAGGGAGAGACAAGCTGTTTGGAACTACTCCAGCCTGAGTGTTATATAAATATGAGGGGGAAGATACAATTTCTGTTGTGGAAACACAACCTGTGGGATGTATTTCCCCTTCAGCAACTGAGAACAGGGGAAACAAGTCACCTCTCACCTCTTAGAACAGCCTGGTACTATTTTCAAAGTGGGAGGGAGGTGGAGAGAGATTTGGTAAAATGAAGATACTGAATGAGATGATCTCTTCCAGATTTAACTGATGACACATCACTTCTCCTTAGTTAGAAAATGAGGGAGTTGGATGAAGAGCTTCCAGCTCCAGCATTCTGGGATTCTGACCCTTTGCTTTAGTCTCATCCTTCCTCAACTTTTCCTCAGGTCCCCTAAATTTCCATTCCTCATTACATAATTTTAACTTTCCTAGCCCAAACAGAAGTGAGTACTCCCAGTATATTGTCTACCTGATATCTTTGAGATAAGACTTTAGAGGCCTAGAGATGACTAGGCCTAGTGTCAGAAAGACCTGAATTCAAACTGGGCTTCAGACACTTACTAATTGTATGACCCTGGGAAAGTCACTTAACCTCTGTCTCCTTCATTTTCTCACTTTTAAAATGGAGATAAAAATAGCACCAGTCTCTGTTATCAAAATAAAATGAAATGTTTGTAACATGTTTTGCAAGCTTTAAATAACTTTATAAATACTATTATTATAATTGGGGTAGCTAGGTGGCGCAGTAGATCGAGCGCTGGGCCTGGAGTTTGAAAACTCATCTTCCTAAGTGCAGATCTGGCCTCAAACTTCCCAAAGTTTCCTAATCTGTAAAACAAGCTAGAGAAGGAAATGGCAAACCACTTCAGTATCTTTGCCAAGAAAACCCCAAATGGGGTCATGAAGAGTTGGACAGGACTGAAGAACGACTGAATGACAAATTATTGTGATTATTGCTATTAATTATTATATTATTGGGTAAACTGAGTGGGGGGAGTGATGATGCACTCATTCAAGTTTTATTGATGGCTTTAAAGAATATTTGTCATTTTTAGTATATGCCTAATATTGTAACAAAGCAAAATTAATTAACACAGCACCTGTATCTGACAGTGTGTGCACCATTTCATACCCATATTCCCCCACTTCCCTACCAAGATGAGGAAAATGTATATTTTCATCTGTTTTCCAACAACAAGAGTGGGGATTACAATTAATCAGTTAGCTGCTTTTTAAAGATTCTTTTAATTGATGTTATTGTAGTCATACATATTTTTCTTCTGATCTACTCACTTTATTCATCTGTCCCCTGGTAGGCCACGGACAGGCCTGTGCCTATTACTCCAGTGTGAGCAGGCCCTGTGACACAGATAGAATTTCAAGGGGGAAATCCCTATGCTGTGGAGCTGATCAGATTACAAACCATGCAGGAATTAGGGGATGCTGCTGAATAATAGCCCCATCCCCCCCATCACTACGTAAGCAGCTAGAGGTACAGGAAGATTGGAACATAAACATTTCTTTGTTTAATGCACAACGACAGGCTTTGCAATAGTGAGGTGGCCCTTAGGGAAAAAACCCAAAAAGGAGAACCCCACCTATTCAGACCTGCTGCTTTCTCCATTGCTTGATTTGTCATTAAGCCAGCATCACATGTGTGGAAGAAAAAGGAGACAGAGGGGAAGTCTTGGTGGTCGACAGAACCAGAACAGAGACTGGCAACATATACCCTTGATCTGTGTTTGCCTACTCTGTCCTTACAAGCTAAGTAAGCACTCATATTCCTTGCCTGCATTGGGTCAGTCATTGACACCTGTGCTTGGGGTAACAGGAAATTGCCCTCCTACAACAAGTTCATACAAGTTTAGTCAGTAAGTATTAAGTGCTTACTCTCTGCCAAGAACTGTGTTAAACACTGGAGATTAAAAAAAAATGTTAAAAAAAAATGTCTTTCCCTGTTTCCCTGAATTAATCCTATTTGTCCTTATATGGTAGTAGTATGTTATTTCATTCATAAATTATCCAGTCATTCCCCAATTGATAGATACCCACTTTTTCCATTTTTTTTACTACTACAAAACTGATACTAATATATTCACAGATATGGTATCTTTCTTTTTGCCTTTGACCTCACTGCAATATATACCCAGTAGGGGGATACTCAAAGGATATGAACAGTTTAGTGACTTTTCTCACTTGATTCCAAATTATTTTTCAAGAAGATTGAACCAATTCACAGGTCTATCAACAGTATATTAGTGTTCTCATCTTCCTGAAACCCTTCTAGCTTTGACTATTTCCATATTATATTTATTCATTAATGTTTGAAACAAAGATATTGAAAGGTATCCAATGGGAGCACAGTGATTGGATGATCCATTTCAAAATGACTCTTAAAAGTGGTTCTGTATTTATTTTAAAGTGAGAGGAAGTAATATTGGGAAGAGCTTTAAACAGAGGGATTCCTTTGAAACAGGTGACCTCAGATCACTGGGCTTTGTTATCTCTTCCCTCATTATGTTAAGAAATCAGGGTTCCTCCACATTGCTTGGATAATGGAGGAAAGCAGGAAGGAGGTTCAGAGAATAGTGAACCCCAAAAGTCTTCATGAAATTTTAAGCTGTTTTAAAAGCTTAAATATTAAAGCTTTAATAGCTTAAAACTGCACAAAGACTTTTAGGACACCTTGTTTAGAAAAAGCATCCTCCAGCAAAATAGAGAAATATAAGTAATTTTCAGTGGAAGATTTGGGAGCTCTTCTGTCTACCTGCAAATTATCATGTAGTTGCTATCTTGGGGAGAAACTGAAATGCAAAGGCCCAACCTCTTTTGCTGAGGTGGACCTATCTGAATTGTCCTTATCTCCTACAAATGTTCCCAATCAAAGCTGGGCCCAACTAAAGCCTTCACTGATCTCCAGTGATCAGACCCTTCACATTTTGCTACCTTGACGTAACAAACAATAGTGCTATGTCAATAGAGTATAATATAGCATAGAGTATAACATAATATAATAATAGAGTATAATATAATAATAATTGCTACATCAATATAGAGTATAATAAATTCCTTTCATTCTCTTTGTCCTGAGTTTTGTCTCATTAATCAGGGTGAAAGCCCAAATGAAGGTTTTCCTCTCAACAGGATTTTGGTTGAGACTTAAAGGAAGCCAGGGAGGTTAGCCATCAGAGTGGAGAAGGGAGAGCATTCCAGGCACAGAAAAAGTCAGAGAGAATACCCTGAGCAGAGAGATGCTGAATCTTGTTCATGAAACATCCAGGAATCCAATGTCATTGGATCAAAGAGTTAAGTGTTAGGGGACTGGACAGAACAGATCAATTGCTTGTGGAGGTGCATTCAGTAGACTTTTCTCAAGGGAGGAGGATCAAGAAAGGGAAATTTGCTGAGGAAGTTTCATATCCTGTCATGAGAAACATCTCTTACTGTTTCTGCCCAGGTTCCCTCATTTGAAGTAAAGACAATCCCTTTTCTGACATGGATCTCAGTCCATCCTTATTAGCTTCATTTATCCTCGTTCATCTCACAAGATGACCTTTTTGACACATTACAGGGTCACATTTCTCCATTGAATGAAAAGTGACATGAGATATGGTGTAGTAAGAAAAAAACCCCAGATTTAAAGTTAAAATCCTAGCTCTGTTATTCATGCCTATGGAATCTTATACAAGTTATTTCATTTCTTCAGGCCACAGTTACATTCTCTCTAAAATGACTCTCTTTGAGTCAGTCAACAAGCATTTATTATGCACTTAGTATGTTTGAGGTAGGCAGCTGGGTGGCACAGTGGATAGAGTGCCAGGCCTGGAGTCAAGAAGACTCATTTTCCTGAGTTCAATCCACTTTCAGATACTTACTAGCAGTGTAACCCTGGGCAAGTCACTTAACCCTGTTTGCCTCAGTTTCCTCATCTGTAAAATGATTTGGAGAAGGAAATGGCAAACCACTCCAGTATCTTTTGAAAAAAAACACAACAACTCCAAATGGGGTCACAAAGAGTTGAACATGACTGAGAAACAACTAACACCACCAATGAAATGTGGAGGCCCTGTGCTAAACATCAAGGATACACACAGACTCACACACACACAAGTCAAAAACACAGTCCCTCTCATCAAGGAGCTCACACTCTAACTTGAGAAGATGAGAGGCAAACAATGATATACATTCAAAGTAGATGGAAGACAATTTAAGAGGGAAGGCACTAGCAGTGTGGAGTTAAGAAGACGGGGAGGGGAGCGGATGGTGGGGGCTGAAGTTGACAATGGGCCTGTTCTTGTTAAAATTATATCTTGTTCTGTTCCCCTGACCACTCCACCCCCTTTCTTGTTTGTAGAGTAAGTTTGTAAGGAGCCAGTATAAAGTAACAATAACCAGAAAGTAAGACTGCCAAGAGGAACCTAGAAGCCGCTCATAGACTGTCCCAAAAATCAAAGGAACACAATTTGTCAATGGTATCATATATTAACCAAAAATCACATCCTGGGAATGTGTGCTGAATCAGGGGAGGCCATCGAGGCATTGGTCTCAGGCCCTTTTGGTCCTTCGAGAGGTGAATCTCAGAGAAGTTCTAGACATCTGTGGGATGACCAGCAGAACATCAAATGTTCCTGGTAACTTTGGGATATGTGGACATGTTAACTTTGACACCTTTGAGATGATTTAGATATGTTAATGAACTAACCCCAAGGTGGCACAGATAAGAGTGTCCCCCTAATCCCTAAAAAATGAAACCCCCTCAGATTCTGCCTCTTTCTATCTCCCTTCTAATCCATGTTTATGTGAGTGACACTCTCTAGCTCTCCCCCTCCTCAATCTCTTCCTCGTTGCTTCTTGCCTTCCTTCCCCATCCCATCCCCCATCCCCATGACCTCTATATGGCCCCCTCCTTTTCACTGCTTGTTTCTGCACTTTCTGTGCTGTTAATCCCTACACCCTCTATGCCTCATTAAAGTATGACTGCAGTCTCACTTCCCTTTGCCATCATGGTTTTTCCCAGCGAGTACTCAAAGAACTAAGTGTGCCTGTCCAATTTCATCATTTCATAAATTAATTAATAACTTGGGGCCTCCGGCAGAAGGAGGGTTTTGAGCTGGCTCTTGAAGGCGGCCAGGGAAACCAGGAGACAGAAGTGAGGAGGGAGAACATTTCAGGCACGAAAGAAAGCTAGTAAAAAGGCAATGAGAGGGGAGATGGAGTGGTGCTTGAGAAACAGCAAGGAGGCCAGTGGCTCTGGGTATTCGAGTATGTAGAGGAGAATAAACTGTAATTAGCTCTAAATAACAATTAGATGAGCAGTTAGGCAGCGAGGTGGCACAGCAGATAGAGCCCCAGACCTGGAGTCAGGAAGACTCATCTTTATGAGTTCAAATCCAGCCTCAGACACTTACTAGCTGCGTGACCCTGGGGAGTCACTTAACCCTGTTTGCCTCAGTTTCTTCATCTGTAAAATGGGATGGAAAAGGAAATAGCAAACCACTCCACTCTATTTGCCAATAAAACCCCAAAAGGGATGGGGAAGAATTGGACACAAGTGAACAACAGAGGGAGCATTTATTAAGCACTTACTGTGTGCCATACACTGCACCAACAACTGGAAATATACAAACAAGAGAATTCTCTGTCTTCAAGGGGCTTACATTCCACCGAGAGAAGACAACAAATGAGCGGGAGCTGGAAAGCTGGGAGAGAGCAGGTGGAAAGACAGGGCGTGTGAGAAGGGAGCACCCACAGGCTGGGCATTGTTTGAAGCTGAGGTCCTGGGCAGGAACTCCTCAGAAGAATTACCCATCAAAGGCTGAAGAAGTGGAAGCTGATGGTTTTATATTTGGTTCTGGAAATAAGGGAGAGATATGCGACATGGTCAGAGCTACACTTTAGGAAATCCACTTTGGCCGTGGAGGAGGGAGAGGCTTGAAGCATAGAGACCACCTTGAAGAAGACTGCAATACTCTAGGTGGGAGTGAAGAGCAGAAGATAGGTTAGACTAGACCAGATGATCTATTCTAAAGTCTCCTTAGCAGGTCTACCTACATTCTATAATCTCTTGGACCAAACTCCAGGCCCCTAGGCCAGGCAGACTCATAATTCGTAATCACACCCCTTCTTCTCTGCCATACCCAATGAATCTTTTAAAATTCTGTTATTTTCTCTGGGCCTTCAATTCAAGTTCTGGTTACACTTATACATCACAGAGACAAGGGAACTCGGAACTGGGCTCCCTCTGGGTCAAATATCTCCTTCCTTTC
This sequence comes from Pseudochirops corinnae, assembly GCA_028646515.1. Classification (NCBI taxonomy): domain Eukaryota; kingdom Metazoa; phylum Chordata; class Mammalia; order Diprotodontia; family Pseudocheiridae; genus Pseudochirops; species Pseudochirops corinnae. The sequence goes on from CM053585.1 coordinate 161,273,971, forward strand.
GAGGATCAATATGCAACTGCCATTTCTCGCTCCCAAAGGCCTCAATGCTGTCTAAGCCCCAAGTTTTAATAGCTTTTTTTTATCTCACCTGTAAGTTAGGCAAAATCACTAGTTTCAGTAGATAACAGGTGAGTTTCACAAAACTGGAAAATCCTCAATTCACCCAAGGGATCATTTAGGATTTCATCTAAGAATATTTTGGGGCCAATTAGAATAATAACTCATTTATATGGTAACTTGAGATTTTTAAAAGTACTTTAGACCCCCAAAATAGCTCATGCAAATATTATTATCCTCACTTTACTGATGCTAAACTGAAACTCAACCAGATTGTGACCTGTCCTAGATCTTATAGACAGAAGGAGACAGAGCTAGGGTTGGGACCATGTCTCTCATGAGTTCTCTATACTGTGTTGACTTTCTTAGCTTCACACTGCTAACAACTAGTACAGATTTGAAAACAAAGGCTAGAAACTTCCCAGAAATAGTGGGCAAAGGCTACCCTTATCCATTTATTCATTAACATTTACTGAGTCTACAACCCATGCCCTCTAGGAGCTTACAGACTAATAGGGAATATGCACAATATACAGAATGTACACAAATAATTTTAATGTTTTTTTGTGGGTAGGAAGCTCATCTAAATCTATTTTCTGCCATATTGTTTTAAATTTTTCCTAAGCAGTTCTTGTCAAAGAACCCCTTCTGTAGCAGTCTGTGCTCTTTGTTTTACCATATAGTAGGCTGTTATAGAAACTTATTTTTAGCTCTTGCTTATCTAGATTATTCCATTGGTTTAATTTTCTATTTTTAAAACCAGTACCAGCTAATTTGATGATAACTATTTCATTATTCAATTTGATATCTGGCAATTCTAGAACTACTTCATTCCTTCATTTTATTTGCTGAATCTTTTGATCTGCACTTGTGTCTCCTCTGTTCTAAGGAATTCTCGATGAAGAAACTCCAAGTTATGAAGATTGATAATTCCTCCTCACCTAATAGTTTTAGAGAGTTGCCTGGGAATTGAGAAGTTAAGTGATTTGTTCAGTCACATGACCAGCATAGGTCAGAGTCATAACTTGAACCCAGGTTCCTATGAATGCCTGATTCTGAGGTTGGCTCTCTGCCCACTATGTTTCTCATTTCTCTTAAAAAAAAAAAAAAATTCAATATATTAGCATAGCTCAGTCACAGGCATTAAATATCTTTCTTATTACTTAAGTCTTCCTTTATTTCTGCAAGTATTGTTTTATAATTATATTTATTTAAGTTTAGTATGTTATCTTCCAGATAGTTTATTTATTTTATAGTTAGTTAAAATGGAATTTCTCCCCCCTCCTTTTTTTTTTTTTTTTTTTGGTTTTTAGCAAGATTCTACAGAAATGCTGAAGATTTTTATGGATTTATTTTATATCCTACTAATTTTCTGAAATTATTGTCTTAATTAATTGACTCAACAGTCTAAGGTTTTCTGAGTAAGCCATTATGTTGACTGCAAATGCCTCCTCTTCTTTGCTTATACTTATTCCCTTAATTTCTTGTTATTGACTTTTTGCTGTTGTTGTAAGCATTTTTAGTAATAATAATGGTGGAGATGGACAGAATTCCTGCTTTGCCCTTGATTTTATTAGGAAAGCTTCCAGTATTTATTCCAAATAATATTAAGTTGTGGTCTTAGATAAATGCATTTGATCATATTATGGAAAGGTGCTTCCATTCCTATGCCATGTAGCATACTTAACTTTTACATAAAAGAATTTATATTTTGTTGAAGACTTTTTTTTCTATCTCTATTAACATAATAAATCACTCTTAATCTGAAACTAAAATCTACCTCTCTATAACTTCCACCCATTGTTCTTAGTTCTGCCCTCTGGGACCAAGTAGAACAAGTCTAATCCTTCTTCCATATGGCAACCCTTTACATAATTTAGTAGAGTTTCCCCACACTAAATCTTGTCTTCTTTAGGACACAGTTCTTCATCCCATCACTGAATGACGTTTTTCAGTCTCCCTTACTATTTTGTTTGTCTTCTTTTGAACACAGGTTGTCTATAGCCTTCCTAAATTGTGGCTCCAGAAAGGACCACAGTAGTCAGTCAATAACCATTTGTTAAGTGCCTTCTATGTGCTAGATACTGTGCTGCTCTGGACATGGTCTGACCAGGGGCAGAGTACAGTGAGACCTTCACCTCTCTCATTCTAGACACTATCTTCTCAAAGCAACCAAAATCTAATTCTTTTTCTTGGTTACCATGTCACAGTATTATCTCATATTAAGTGTAATTATAGTCCACTACAAAGGATTCCCAGTATTGAGGGTACAAATCAGAGAATGAGGTACTGTTAGCATATTCAGAGCCTGAAGAGAAGAATTTGGCTGTCTGTTATAGCCTGAGATACAAGGATCTCTCCAGAAGCCAAGTGAATACAAGCTCCTCAACCATGCTTCCTTCCATCTTTACTGGTTCTAGGAAACACAACTGCCAAACTGAGAGGAAGCTGATGCTTCTCCAAGCACTCAGGGCATAGAGATGGGAGAGTGGCCAAACTTATTTCTAGTCTAGGCTTTTTATATTTTCAAGAGGTCCCTGAATGTGGCAGAGAGGAGAGGCTAAGATGGGCAAAGCTTATTTAATTTTTTCCCTCATATATCCCCCTTATTATGTGCCTATACTCTCTAGAGCTGCAAGAAAACTTAGAGATCATTTTTTAGTTCAACTCCCTCATCATACACAGATGGGAACATAATGAAGTTAACATCATTCAGCAAGAACAAGTTGTGATATGTGATCATGATGGAATACTATTGTGCTGGATGATGGAGATGGTTTCAGAGAAGCCTGGGAAGACTTATACGAGCTGATGCAAAGGGAAGTGGGCAGAACCAGGACAACGTTGTACATAGGAACAGCAACAAGTAAGTATGATCAAATGCGAAAGACTCAACAACTCTCATCAATACAAAGATCCAAGACAATTCCAAAGGACTCATGATAAAAAATGCTATCCACCTCTAGAGAGAAAACTGATGGAGTCAGTGTACAGACTCAAGCATATTTTTTCTACTTTATTTTTCTTGCTTTTTTGTTTTTGTCTTGCAACGTGCCTAATATGGAAATATGTTTTGCATGACTTCACATGTATAAGTGATATATTACTTGCCTTCTCAATGGAGAGGGGAGAAGCCAGGGGGAAGGAAAGAATTTGGAACTCAGTCTTTTTTTAAAAGAGTGGGGGTGGGGGTGGCTGTGCACACACATAAATAACATTCAGCAAGTTAGCGAATCAGGATTCAAACCCAAGATTCCTGCTTTCTGGCTCTTTCCTCTATACATGATCCTCAGCTCTAACCTCCTATCAACCTAATCACCTTCCACTAGCCATGTTCCATTTTATCAACAGCCCTCCTAAAATATGGCACCCAGAACAGATGAGAGGTAGGTCTGATCATGGCAGAGGAACAATCCCTTCCCTTGATTTTGATGTTAATACAGCCTATGGTCACTTCAGCTTTTTTGGCTCCCAGATTGCCTTATTCAAAGAGATAGATTTAGTTGGTGCTTAAAAAAAAGATCTATCATCATATTATAGAATCATAAGAAAATAACTAAAAGAGATATTGGAGGTAATCTAATCCAACTCTTTAAGGGCAGCCAGGTGGCACAGTGGTAGAGTGCTGGACCTGGAGTCAGAATGTCTTAAGTCCAAATCTAAATTAAGACACTTGCTAGCTATGTGACCCTGGGCAAGTTACTTCACCCTGTTTGCCTCAGTTTCCTCATCTGTAAAATGAGTTGGAGAAGTAAATGGCAAACTATTTCAGTATCTTTGCCAAGAAAACCTCAAGGGGGTCACAAAGAGTTGGAAGTGACTGAAAAACAAAAAAAATCCAACTCTTTAATTTTATGGAGTTTGTAATCTATGCAGATATAAGATATTATTATTACCTCCCAGTTAATCAATTCCATGGATAGGCATCAGCCTTTGGTAAAAAGTTCTTTCTTACTTTATTTTGAAATCTCTCTCTGGAAGTCCTTAGCAGCAATCTTCAGTTTCCTCCTTGCCCTTCCACTTAAAGAGACCATGAGACTGATACGGTCTATATCTTAGGTATTCATAGAACAGCATGGAATAGAGGAAAGAACACTGGCACTGGAACCAGGGGATATGGAAGTTGGAATCTTGGCTCCAATAGATTTACCAGATGTGTGCCAATGAATGTGTCTAAACCTCTTTGGGTCTCAATTTTCTCATCTGTAAAATGGGGAAAATAATAATAGTACCAACCCATCTCACAAACTTCTTGAAAGGAAAGTGGGTTGCAAAACTTTAAAGCACTATACATAAAGGTAAACTATTATAAAATCTGAAATCATAACATCCTAGAAGGAACCGCAGAGTCCACTGGATTCGTTAGAATGTTAGTGATTTTAACAGGAACTAGGCTCAAGTGAATCTTTGGTCTACTTGTAAAGAAAGTTTGCTAGTGGAAAGGTGTTATTTCACACTTCTATATCCCCAACACAACTCATGTAATGACAAAAGGCCTGTGGACCTCTCTTGACTCAAGCAATCTCAAAGGTGTGAATAGCAGAGGGAAACAAGTCCTTAATCACCTTGGGAAGAGTAAAGTGTTCTGTCCTTGGAATCAGACAGTTAAAGAGAATTAGACAAACATACATCTGGGACTCTGTATGACATATCTCGCCTGTTCCAAACTGAGTAGCAGTGGGAGGTTCCAACAAGCCAGTTCAGTGATGCTTTAGAAAACTCTCCTGGGGAGTGGGGGTGGGGATTGAGGGAGATAATAGCACCTACCTCTCAGGGTTGTTGTGAACATCAAATGAGACAATATGTGTAAAGTACTTAGCTCAGAACCTGATAGTGGTTTTTGTTCTTGTTTTTCAGTCATTTCCCTTGTGTCTGAACTCTTCATGACCCCAGTTGGGATTTTCTTGGCAAAGATGTTGGAATGGTTTGCCATTTCCTTCTCCAGCTCATTTTACAGATGAGGATACTGAGGCAAACAGGGTTAGATGACTTGCCCAGGGTCACACAGCTAGTAAGTGAGGAGGTGCAGGCTCCGGGAGCCCACCTGAGCTCCCCTTGAATCTTTGAGGTACGGGCTCGGAGCTTACCTCAAAGATTCAAGGGGGCTCTCAGAGCCTGCACCTCATCAGTAAGTATCTGAGGCTGAATTTGAACTCAGGCCCTTTTGATTTGAGGGCTGGTAGTTGCCAAGTTGAAACAGATTTGTTCTTAATAAATGCTTGTTCCCTCTCTTCCCTCTTCCATGGCATTAAAGCAGGCCCCTAGGCCCCTTCACTAGACTTTGAAAGATAGAAATGTGCGTATTATTCTTTGTTCCCCTACACACACTCCTCCCTAATTCTGCCTTTTCACAAATGCTGACTTGTAACACCCAGGCAGACCTGCCAGAGAGCCTGCATTAGGTAGGTCTGAGTGCTCTGAAAATCTCCCTTGAATTCTAGGTCCCGGTCCCACCTCCCCCAATCCAGCTCAGCCCAGTGGTGACTCAGCACTTCCTGCATCACCAGCATCACATCTGCCTGCTGTTCCCCCTCCCCCAACAGGCTTCAGAAGTTGTAGGGTGGCTTCTTTGGTGGGGCAGATGGATTTGGCCAGGGAGTAGGGACTTTCCCAAAGCCTTGGAGTGGGGGAGGAGGGAAGGAAACAACAGTCTGGAAGAGATCCTGAGTTTCCAGTAGCCTCACAGCTGTGGTTAGGGAAGATGGCTAGATGAGTAATCAGGAGAGGTTCCTTCTGGCCTCATTCTATCATGAAATACCTGTGTGCATTTGGACAAGTCATTTCCCTAATTTGGGCTTCAGTTTTCACCATCCACAAAAGGAGCAGTTGCTCTAGTTAATTCTAAAGTTACCTCCTGTTCAAACATAGTATAAATTCTATGGGTTACACAGTGTGAAGAAAATACCTGGAGCTTTCCCCTCAGCACTGCCCCTGTTTCCTTCCCCACCCAGCCTGGTCCCTTCAGGGTCATCTCATCCCACATCCCTTTGCTCTTCTTCCCCCACCCCCTACCCCAACTGAGTCATGAACCCAGATGTTGTTGATAAACCAGTGGGGAAAGAAATGGGATTTAATTTAGCAGCCTGATGGAATATAATAAAGCCTGGATTTGGAGTCAGAGAGCTGGGTTCAAATTCTGACTCTTAAGGCAGTCACTTCATCTCAGTTTCCTCTTCTGTAAAATCAGGGGACTAAAATTAGGTGATAGCTACATTTCTGTGATATGGCCCAATGACGATCTGAGTGACCTTAGACATCATACTCAGAAAACCAATTCTGAGAAAATTGGAATCAAAGCCCTTTAGAGCTATACTTGATAAAATGTACATAAAAATAAATGTATGCTATAATATGTATATAATGTATAACATAACACATAATATAATCATATGCACATAATGTATAATTATGTAATATGTATATAATGTATAACATAATATGTAAAATGTGTATAAAACACAACTATATAATGCAATATATATAATGACACATTCTTAAAATCTCGCCCACTTCAACCAGTGTGTTTGATTGAAAGTCTCTGATTAAAAGAAGGCTTGGGTCGAATTCTTTCGAGACAGGACCCACCTCCTTTGCCCTTCAGTTTCAGTGTTCCCAGCACTCCTAGACCATAACACTACCACCACTCTCACCAGCCCCAACTATTGTGTTTCTCGTTAAAAATCACCTAGTAGACATGATTAGTTCTTAGCAAATAATTAGAATTAATGCAGTAGTTATGAAATATTTTGTTCCCCACTTAAATTTAGGATATACTTTCCAACAAATGTGCAGAATCCAAAGGAGGAGTAATCTCATACTTGAGGATATGATGTTAGTGAGCCTCATGTATCAAAAGTAACTCACAACTATTGGTACTATAGTGAGTAGAAATCCTTTCTCTCTTTGTAGTAGAGTCCCCATGCAGCTCCCCTCAGGAGTTATTTCTCTACTGGGTCATTTGTTCAGTTGGACTCCCAGGGTCTGCTCCTCTCCCTGTCATACTTCTTTGCTTTGGGTTCTGTTCCTTGAAGCTGTTTCCTTCAAGTATCTGAAGGGTGCCTCTGTTCTCTCAATTGTGCTTTGAGCTCCCTCAGACCTCTGGGACCAAGGGGTGAGGTGTCTCCTTCTGTGGAAGTGTCTGCTAGGCACCATGACCAGTGAGCAAGGAAAGGAGAAATTCCCTCCCTGTAAGAGTCTTCTCTTACAGGATGCTCTGCAATCCAAATTCTCTCCCATTCCCCAGAGATTAACCGTTTAAAGCCCCAAGAGAAATGACTAATTTGCTCCTACAATGAGGAGATTGTTCCCTTTAATTCCCTCGAAAGACTTGTTCCTACTTCATAAAGAGATCATTAGGAATTAACACCTTGTTAATACATTAATTAACACCTCATTACCTCTATAATTACAACTAAGCTGGGGTTATCAACGCTACCCTTGAACAATTATGCCAGGCAATGAAAAAAAAAAAAGACTGTTAACCTTTGCTCCCTGTCTTTTATGACCCAAGAGACTGACATGGCTTAAATGGCCTTTCATTAGCTTCTTTCTTAGGAAGAAGCCACTCCTATAAACTCTTCTGACCTCCATCTCTTAGAAGCCCTCATTTGCTTCAAAATGTTGCTCAAGTACCATCTTGTATGAGAAGCCTTTATTGATGCCCTGCCTGCTTGTGTGTCCCTTCCCAAATCGCTTTGTACTTTTATGTATGTGTAGTATTTCTCTGGGCTACTTCCCCCAAATACTCTTCTTATTCATAGGTTGGGGCCTAAAAAGGTGGCTGCTACTTCCACTTCTGGGTGTAACCCTGTGGCTTCCACCATGGGATTCTTCCCAGGAAGGATCTGCTGTCAGATTTAATCAGAGTTTAGCAAAAGCATTAATAAGATAGTATGGTAGGACATTTAGTACAAAACATTCCCTTTCCAAATCTGGGGCACATTTTGTAACAAGTACCACATCATTGATGGGAAAAGGTTGCTTGCATTAGAGTACAATGATAGTGACCCACATATCTACAGTGGTGACTCATAACTGCTGGTACTGCCTGACTAGGAAGTTCTCTCCCACTTTGTCCAACTGTCATGCATATCTCTGCTTGGTGGGGTGCTCAGCAGGACTCCTAGGGTCTGCTCCTTTCTTGAAGCCATACTCAAAACTCTTCCCTACTATGAAGAGTCACACTGACTGAAGCTGCTTCTCTTCTCAGGTGCCTCTGTGTATGTCTAAATCTGTGTCTGTCCTCAAGTATGTATATCTACTCTGAGCTGGGTGCCATGTGTTCTACTACTGGTTCATTAGTCCTAGTGGCATGCCAATGGGGGGAGAGGGCAGTCCCTTTCTCTCTTCTTCAGAGATCTCCCCTCCCCACAAGGACTGCTAAGCCTGGATTCCTCAGCTCTCCAACGGGAACTGCTGAAAAACAACTAGCTATTTAAAGCCCCAAGAGGTACAGTAAACTTGTTTGCTAGGTAATCACCTGTTCCCTTTTTGACCCAATAAAAGTAGTTTGGTCCTCATAAGGGGATCACAGGGTATATATAGATTCATTTAACTTCTATACACTAAAATATTACCATATGTTAATAATAATACTAGCTAGCATTTATATAGGACTTAAGGTTTATAAAGTATCTTACAAATATTATTTCATTTTTCCTTCATAATAGCCCTAGAAGATAGGTGCTATTCCCTATTTTACAGTTAAGAAAACTGAGGCAGAGGGTAAATGACACTCAGGGTCACACAGCTAGTAATTATTTAAGGCCAAATTTCATTCAGGTCTTCCTGACTCTAGGTCAAGTACTCTATTTGGTTTGAAAATCACATTTCCCTTCCCTTCCATATATATTATACATATATATATGTATATGCATACATATATACATACATATATATTTATATACATACATGTTGTTTCCCTCTAGAGCAGTGGTTCTCAACCTGTAGTTCGTGACCCCTTTGGGGGTCAAACGACCCTTTCACAGGGGTCACAGGGGTCGCCTAAGACCATTGGAAAACATATTTCCAGTGGTCTTGGGAACCGAGACACCGCTCTTCTATCCGTCTCCAGGAGGGTCCGCCCACATGCAGATATGCCCACATAAGAGTACTAAAGAGTCACAGCATTAGGAAGGTTGAGAACCACTGCTCTAAAGAATGTAAACTCTTGAAGGACAGGAGCTATTTTGGTTTTCATCTTTGTATCCCTAGAACCCAGCACAGTACCTGGTACATACTGAGCACTTAAGAAATGCTTATGGATAAATGTATTAATTTCCAACCTCCCAGATTCTAGATAGTAGTTTCACGGTAGTTTCTGGCTTTCCCCTGACTTAATTGTTCTCTCTGGACCTGATCCCTTCTCTACTTAGATTTTCAATCATTTCTGGAGCCTCCCTACTTCGCCTCCGACCAGCTGTGACCACCATCATCAACTTCATCTTCTTCATCATCATCTTCATCATCATCATCATCATTTTGTCACTAGATGAGCAAAATGAGATGTGTATGTATTCCACACTTTCTTCAACGATCCTTCTCCATTCATTCCAGAATTCATCTCATTATTTGGAAGTACTATGAAACAACAGTAGCAGTCATGGTAGTAACAGCAGCAACAGCAAACAGCAGAAAGAATTCACATTTTCATAATGCTTTATGATGCCATTACAAGCCATCAGTAACAAGCATCTGGAAATAGTCAATTGACAAGCACTTATCAAGCCTTCTCTGTTCTAGGCACTGTGTAAGGTATTGGATTATAGACAAATATCAAATAATCCTTGCCCTCAAGGAGTTTACACAATATATATATGTGTGTGTGTGTGTGTGTGTGTGTGTGTGTGTGTGTGTGTGTGTGTGTGTGGCTTTATGTGTGGGTGTACTGCCATGGTAAACAGGGTTGTTCATTGTAATGTTAATAGGATTTAAGATCTTCCAAGTCCATTAATAGGCCTCACGTGGAGGCCATTAAGGGAGGCTTGCTTGTAGGAAGGCTTTCACACCTTTTGCTAATTTCTAATTAGGCACTGAGTCAGGAGGGTTGTGATACCTTCTAGCTCTGAGTGTATATATACTCTGAGTTGGTATTTTGCTTTGGGGGTTTGCCTATGAGAAGGCTCTTGTGATTCCCTGGTCGAGATTCTGAGTGGCCATATGTTCAGAACTCCCTAAGTGCTCAGATGTAAAAGCTGTCTTGATCCAGGGACGTATGTAAAGTGTATAGTTGATTCGGGCAGTCAGAGCCCTGTCTGTTGGTCTTTATTTCTCTGCTTGCATTTTCTCTGTTTGTATTCTCTCTGAAGTTCAGGGTGCTGACTTATCCCCTGAACTAGTGAATATAATTTAAAAAGGTTGTTGACCCTTTCACCAGCTATCTCTCCTAGTAAAGCAGATCTAAGAACCTGGGCTAGCAGTCATCCTGGGTATGCCAGTGTGGTTGCTGCTACATTCGTTTACTTCTTTTCATTCTTACCTTACTACTAATGCGTTAGATGAGTTTCCAGGTAAAATCACTACTCTGGGAAATTGGAATAAGAATAATTTCTAATTCCCTATCTTTCAAGTTATAAGCCACCAGACAGATATAACTCTCAGGAAAATATCTCAATTTTAATTTTCTTTCCATTGTCTCTCTGTCTTTCCAATGTCTCTCTGTCTGTCTCCTCCCCTTCAAGCTTCCTCTCAACTATAATCCCAATAACTGTACCCAGCCAGACAAACATGTTTAATCCAAAGTAAACTTTTAAGAGAAAGGTAAATAACTTTCTACTCACCAAAGAAAAAGTCTTCAGGCACCTCTGAGAGAGCTCCAGGGGAGAAAGGAGACATAGAACTACTGCCTAGGGGTCTGTAGAGTGGGTGGGAAGAGGTTCAACATCATAGCATCTGTCTTAACCCTCTTCCAACCCAGATAGCTTTGCTCCTCAGAGGTAGTTGGCTACAATTTCCATGTTCCCAGCAGCATAAGGCTTTCTTTCAGCCTCCTCTTCTCTAGCTCCATGAATCTTCAGTATATCTTATCAGGAACTAGATTCTTCCTCAAGATTGATTTCTAACTAAACTCGCTTGAATGGACTACTTTAGGTAGTGGTAATCTCTACCATCTCCAGATTCAGGCTCAGCTCCAATCCTCTAATAGGAAAGAGCAGAAACATTTATCAAAGGACTGGTTGAAGCCCAGTTCCCAGGCAAGTGGCAGAGCAGGATCCTCCCTTCAGGCTTGCCCTTTAGACTTAGTCTTTCCTTTCAACAACTCTTTCTCATACAGGATTGGATCTCATTCATGAGAGACTTTACCCTCACTTATGGTGTGACTACCCAGAGTTATTTCCTAAATTTTCATCTCTGCAATCTAGGCCATAACCAGGCCTTTATTTGTTCAATAAAGACCCAACAACTCTGGAGTTCAGGGTCCCCTAGGTCCATGACAATCCTGAAGCCAACCAGACATTCTGGGGGAAGAAAGAGCTTTTCCTTGCCTTCCTTTGCCCTTCTACCAATGACCCAGGGCTAACTAGACCCTGTTTCCTCAGAGGAGAGGTGTGATCTGACAGGATCAGTGTGGTTGTCCTTACCACCTGAATGAGTTGGGATCACTAATTACAAGTCTTTCGGTGAGATGGAGGACCATAAGGTCTACCCTGATGCTGCAATTCTAAAGTCCACCAGACTTTACACCTACTTTGTCACTATGTCCTCAGGATGCTTCATCACTGTCATGTGACCATCCTAAGGACCCCTGGGCCTTGCCATCTGTCTGGTCATTGAACTCTAAGAACTTCTGGGTGTTTCTATCTACCCTGAAGCTGAACTCATGTACATGAATGTGTATGTACACAAATATGCAGCCCCTGCCCACATTCTAATGGTGGAGGCAATGTGTAAATAACTTGGTATATATAAGATACATACAGTGTAAATGGGAGGAGACCTTAGAGGGAAGGCAGGGGAGGCACCGAGGAGGGGTGGCAAGGGATCTGTGGCCTTTCACAGAAGGCTGGGTTTGATTTAAGCCTTGAAGGAATCCAGGGGAGCTAGTAGGCATGGTTGAGCAGGGAGAGCATTCCACATGTAGAGGACAGCCTTGCAAAGGCATGGAGGCCAGAGATGGAATATCCTGTAAGGAACAGCAAATAAGTTAGTGTACCTAGATTACAGAGTGCATAGAGGGAAATCACATGTAAGACTAGAAATGTAGGAGGGAGTCAGATTCTGAAGAGCTTTAAATGCCAAACAGAGGCATTTGATCCTGGAGGTAGCAGGGAACCATTGGAGTTTGTTGAACAGAAAGGAAGCCATAATCAGAATCATGTAGGAAAATTGCATTGGCCACTGAATGGAGGATGGATTGGAATGGGGAGAGACATGAATCAGGGCAACGAACCACAAGACTATTAAAATAATTGGGGAAAGAGATGGTAGGATAAGTTATAGAAACTTATCTGAGATTAGAGGGACCCAAGGCTCCTAAATTGGGAAGATTCACTTTTCTCCTACTTTGACCCAGGTCCTTATTGTTGTCTCTCCTTCTCAAAGAGGACCAATGACATCAGGAAGGTAATGTATTGAGTTGCAAGTGAATTGAATTTAAGTGAGGCAGGGCTGGGCAAAGTTACCAGCCTCACTCTCTCCTTCAGAGTCATCTGGGTCCAGGGGCCAGATATCGATCAAGATGACTAGAGATGGCCCCAGATGGAGTAAGAATGCTGGATTTTTGTTCAGAGGACCCAAGTTCAAAATCCAGCTCTATTACTTATAATCTATATGATGTTGGGCAATAAATGACCTCTACAATTCCTTCCAGTTCTAAATCTATTATACTTAATATGAATTGTTTTACTTCTACCCACTGGCAGATTTAGCCATAAAAAAAAAAATTGAGTACTTAAGGACAGTTTTCAGGATATTTGGACTAGTAGAGGAAAAGACATTTCAGAGAAATCTCATCCTCTATGATTTTGCTAGAAATATGTTTCTTTCATGTGTTCCTGCCATGCTTATTCTCTACACTAAGCACCAAGGCAAAATCTGAGGTTGAATTTGCCTTTTTCCATTTCCAGCAGGCAGAGAGGCTACAATCCTTATGCTTGAAGTAGAGATAGAAGCTCTTATCTTCATCTCCTTTCAGTGCTAGAGGAACAGTTTTCATAAATTTCACAAATTAGACTACTAATGACTTCATGAGCTGCAGATGCCTCTATCCCAGGGCTGAAAGAATCATAGCTATGACCAGCCATTGTAAGATCATTAATCTTTCTGTCACACCATCTGTACCACTCCAGGTCCCCTGGGATGGCAACACAGTCAAGAACTGGAAAGGATCCTACTGAATTCATCTACTTCAAATCTCTTGTTTTTTATAGTAATAAGAGAGACCCTGAGACCCAGAGGTGGGAAATAATTTGCCCAAGGTCACATAACGGTAAGTAGCAAAGGTGAAATTTGAAGTCTTTTGACTTCAAATCCATTTTAGTGTTTCCCAGACACATAGTAAACCCAACCCAGAAACCCAAATTTTACCTCTTAGAGCAGAAGGGTCAAACTCAAATAGAAATGCCACTGATCCCTGCATAAGGTCACCTTCAGTCTCTGGCTTCTCCATTGCTCTGGAGTTTCATGGGTCTCATGCTGCCCTTAACCCTGTTTGACACCTTTGTCTTAGAGCAGTGGTTCTCAACCTTCCTAATGCTGTGACCCTTTAATACAATTCCTCATGCTGTGGTGACCCCCAAACATAAAATTATTTTCATTACTACTTCATAACTGTAATTTTGCTACTATTATGAATCGTAATGTAAATATCTGATATGCAGGATGTATTTTCATTGTTACAAATTGAACATAACCCACAGGGTGAGAACCGCTGTCTTAGAGCATCCTAGAGGACTCAGAACAATCTAAGAGAACTAAGAGAAAATGGAAAGAAGAGAAAAAGAAAAGGATTTGTACCTTACACCAATCATCTCAACTCAAAGAATTTCAAGAAACATGCAATACACATATATTACAGTTTTTAAAAATTTATTTCTGACTTTTGTTTGCACATCATACTCAATTCCCAACATATCCTTCCTTTACTTCCCTAGCACCACATTCTCAGTAGTCCACGGACTGTGATCTAGCCAGAGCAAGGTGGTTGGGAGGAGGGTGGGAGAGGCCTGCAATTTATCTCAATTACACTTTTAACAAAGAAAAATAGTTAAACCAAACCATGTCTAACAGTACATGTAGTACTCAACATACTAGTACTCCATCTTTCCAAAGGAAGTTGGTTGGCATATTTCCTTAAATTTTCCTTTCCCTTAGATTGTTCTTTAAAATTATACAGGCTTCATTTTATTGTTCTTATCATTTTGAATATTATACCTAGTGTATATGTTATTTAACTGATTCTGTTTATTTCATTCTGCATCAATTCTTGGCTTCTAACGTTTCCCTGAATTCCTCATAGTTGACATTTTTTACAGCACAATAATATTCCATTACATTTATATACCACAGTTTTTAAATTCATTTCTCAATTTCTGGGCATCCACTTTGTTTCCAGTTCTTTGTTAACGCAATGAAGTGATGCAATGAATACATTGGCATGTATGGGACCTTTCTCTCTTTGACCTTCTTGGGGTATATGCCTCTGGGTCAAAGGCTTTAAATATTTTAGTCACTTTTCTTGTGTAGCAATACTCTGGACTCACTGTTCCAGAAGAAGTTTCACTCTTTCCCATGGGTGTCCCCTCAGGGTCCTGGGGTGGACCTGGGGACACTTTAGCGGGATTCTAATGTCTCCTCTAATGCTATCAGCTCAAGCCCCCATTCCATGATGCTTCCTCCCAAGATTCTCAGTTGAGAATCAATTTAGACAGCTAGCCTTAAGGTGCTTTTAGAAACAGGTACAAATTGGTATGAAACATACCCCAAATGTCTACACTATCCCATAAGTATATAGAGAGTTTAGGGGAAAGTAGACTCCTACTTAGAAAGCACATGTAGGTATGGCAAGGTTTCTTTGCTAGGCTCCTTGTAGAGCTATGAGTCTACTCTGTCTTTGATTGCTGATGTAGACATTGCCACTGGATGATCCAGGGGTTACACTAGGGCACCGATATGAAGATAGGGAGTCTACAAGGTTCTCCTCCGTCCAAAGAGGGAAAAGGGGAAAAAAGGAGATCTGGATAGACAAACCTTTTCTTTTCTCTCAAGCTGTCCCTTCTTAGAAGGGTTTAGCTAGCACTCCTGTTGTTGTTAATGAATTGTTTTAAATTTTTTACTCCTTTTGGGGTTTTCTTGGCAAAGACACTGGAATGGTTTCCCATTTCCTTCTCCACCTCATTCTACAGATGAGGAAACTAAGGCAAACAGGGTGAAATAAGTGACTTGCCCAAGGTTACACAGCTAGTGAGTGTTTGAGTCCAGATTTGAATTTAGGAAGATAAGAATCCCTGACTCCAGGCCCAGTACCATATCCATTGTGCTAGATGCCCAGCTATATTAGCTCTAATTTCTAGAATTTAATACCTTCTCAACTCTTCTGATAATTTATAGATGATTCTTGGGGCATTACCAAGATTCTTTTTCACTTTTAGAAACTACTCTAAGACCTGTAAGTGACTAATTGATTGAGGCATGCTATCACCTAGTTAAGTAAGGTATCTAGGCTAAAATGGGATTGGTTAGTTTGGACCTTCTACCTTGCAAGGGTACAGGACCCTTATCTGCATAATTCCAAATTGTTTCCCAGAATGAATGGACCAGATCAAAGCTTTACCAATAGTATGCCCCTGTCACTCTACACAGCTACCCTTCTCTCCTGTTTTGAGGAATAATTGGACCTTTAGGGCAGGGGGGAGAAAAAGACAAACAGAGACAGGGACCTCAACAGAGAGACAAAGAAAAAGTGATTTAACATGGCAGCAGCAGAGAGTAGTAGTCAAGGTAAGAGTTAAAGAGATATAAAAATGTCAAGGGTGGTTCTTTTCTGGTTCTGGCTTCCACTTTCACTCACCCTGCTATGTGATAGGTTAGCTGTATCCAGATGGGGTCAGAGATCCCCAACAGTGACCAATCAGCTAAGGCAAAAAAGCAGCAACCCCACCTGAGTTCTGCTTCATAATGCATGCTGTAATCTGTGCTCTGAGACTCCGGTCCAGAGTTCCTGTATCTGCCTCTGATGACCAGTCTTAGAGAAAGTGTGAATCAAACATGTGTTGTTAAATTCCTTTGCCTACCTAAGGGAAGGCTCAAATTGTAAATTTCCTAGAACTCCTAAGTCTAGATTTATACTATGAGGGGATTTTCAGGTTTTGGGGAATAATGAGCTTGTAGCTTCTCAGTAAATGTTTTTTATGCATTGAATTCTCCAGTTATTAAGTACTGTTTACTTATTGATTCTATGCTAAGAGTAAAGCATCCTATTCAGTCCTCCAGCATATGTATCCACCACCATGGAAAACTTAGTCCAGGGGTGGTGAACCTGCAGCCTCAAGGTCACATGTGGCCCTCTAGTTCCTCAAGTGCAGCCCTTTGACTGAATCCAAATTTCACAGAACAAATGCACCCCTGACCTAGCCCAATATATCAAGGTTATATAACCACAATTCACTGAAATACAATATGACCAAAAAGAAGGCAGTTAGATAATGAGGCAGGGGCTCAGAACTAATTTCTGACTGGTAGAATTTCTAAATTCATAAATTCCTTGAAAACCCCGTGGGTACAATGCCCCATAGAGAAAGGTGGAACAGAGGAGGTAGGTCCAGTCTTTCTAGTAATCATGGAGGACATGACTCGTAGGCATTGCTTCCCCCTCACTGCAAGGTAAGTACAAACCACCAAGGTGAGCCATGGCATCCGTCAGTGGCTGTCTGTCAGTGCCACCTGGTGGCTAAAAGTAGATTAGTGTACTCGTCATCCCCTAGCACTTAGATGACTATTTCCATCTTTTGTCTTCCTTCCTTCCTTCCTTCCTTCCTTCCTTCCTTCCTTCCTTCCTTCCTTCCTTCCTTCCTTCCTTCCTTCCTCTCTTTCTCTTTCTTTCTTCCTTTCTCTCCCTCTCTTTGTTTCTCTTTTTCTTTATTTCTCTCCCTCTCTCTCTCTCTCTGTCTCTCTCTCTCTGTCTCTCTCTCTCTGTCTCTCTGTCTCTCTCTCTGTGTCTCTCTCTTCCTTCCTTCCTTCCTTTCTTTCCCGGTTTGATACATATGAGGTAAAACTTCAGAGTTATCTTAAATTGTGTTACTCTCATTTAAGCTCCTATTTCATACAGTGTACTATGTTCTGTTCTAGGGACACAAAGAAGAAAAACCACATAGCCCATCCTTTCGTGAATTTTTCAATGTACTTACAGGTCCATGGTGTTTTGGGGTGACCTGTAAGGTCCCTTCCAATTCTAATTCCTATGCTGTGATAGGTGTACAAATTATTATAATACAAGGTAGAATGGGATAAAAGAAAAGGACAGAGCCAGTGTTCTTTTTTTCCTTTACTGTTTTATTTTTCCTCCAATTACACGTAAAAGCAATTTTTAACAATCATTTTAAGAAGTTTTGTGTTCCAAATTTTTTCCCTTCCTCTCATCTCTCTCTCTCTTCCCTGAGGTGGCAGGCAATTTGATATAGGTTATACATGTGCAATCATGCAAAACCTATTTCCATATTAATCATGTTGTGAAAGGAGACACAGACCAAAAAACCCCTGCACAAAAAAATAAAGAAAGTGAAAAAAATTATGCTTCAATTTGCATCCAAGCTCTCTCAGTTCTTCCTCTGGAGGTACATAGCATTTTTCATCATGAGTTGGAATTGTCTTGGATCATTAGGAGGGAGTGCTTGCTTTCAGCTGGTAGGATCAGCGAAGGCTTCATTAAGATGGCACCTGAACTGGCCCTTGAAGGAAAAAGATTTCCACAGGCAGAGATAAGGCAGGTATGAAAGCAGCTTGTATAAGGGCTACATAGATAGGGGAGCATCAGGACAAAACTGGAAACAACTAGCGGTTTCAGTTTGATTGGATTTTGGGAAGGGGTGTGCTGATAGGAAATGTTTTACAACTGAGGGTGGCTAGGTGGTACAGTGAATAGAGCACCTGGAGTCAGGAGGACCTGAATTCAAATGTGGCCTTAGACATCTAACACCTACTAGCCGTGTGACCTTGGGCAAGTTACTTAACCCCAATTGTCTTGCCTTCTCCCCTCCAAAAAGCAAAAAAAAAAAAAAGTTTTACAACCGGCTGCCACAACACAATTAAGTTTTATCTGTAGTATTAACATTTTTGTCATCATTTTCTTAAGTTTGGACAAGCAACAAAATAATAAATAAGGCCCCAGTTTGTAGCATTTGTTGACAAAACTTCTTAAAATGATTGTTAAAAAAATTGCTTTTATGTGTAATTGGGGGAAAAATAAATGGTCATATTGTAAATTTAACACTTGGTTGGAGCCAGTTTGGTCTGGT
The DNA here is from genome assembly GCA_028646515.1 of Pseudochirops corinnae. Lineage (NCBI taxonomy): Eukaryota > Metazoa > Chordata > Mammalia > Diprotodontia > Pseudocheiridae > Pseudochirops > Pseudochirops corinnae. Next base: position 161,292,477 of record CM053585.1, read on the forward strand.
TTCAGCACACCCCTGATTGTAGATTGTGTATAGAAGAGTGTGAAACAAGGCTCCCTCCAGAAATCCAGTGTTATCACCCTCAGAATTTAATATAATGATTTAATTGGATGATGAAAAGGCTTTTGGTGCTGAAGCTTCAGCACCAAAGCGCACCAGGCTTCAATACAAGAGAGAAAGATTCATGATAGGACTTGGGTTCCAATCCCACTTTTCCCCTTTGCCACCTAAAGGGAAGTGACTAAACGTTTCTGGATCTCAGGTGTCTCATTAGCAAAATGAGAAAGTTAAATGGGAAGACCTCTAAAGATGCCTGCTAGATCTAGAGCTATGGTCCTAAAATTGCTAATTCTATAAGCGGGAAGGACAGAGCAAGATGTTAACCCTCAATTATTAGGTGTATGGCCAAGGGCAAATTTTAAGTCCTCTCTTAGTTGCTTTCTAAAAATGGAGATAATAGTACTTGTTCTAGTTGCTTCACAGAATTGTTACAAGGAAAGCTTTTTAAAATGTTGTAGAAATGTATTATGGTTTGTGTTTTTTTACCTATTTAAACTTATTGAAAATTTGAACTACATTCAGATGGTACCGTGAAACCAGTATTGAACTTCCTCCTTGGGCATAGAACTATTTATAGAACATAGAACTTTGTGACTTCACTTATGTCTTTATCATGTAATACTGCGTCTATAATCATCTTTGTATTATTTCCCCCAGGCAGACTGTAAGTTCCTTGGCTACAAGGATTACATATGATTTCATTTTGCACCTTTTCTAACACTGTACATAGGAAATACTAATGAACACTCCTTGAATGGGAGGATAGTAGACAGAGGAATCATGTCAAGGTAGAGGAAAAAGGACATTTGTCTTCAGAACTTTTCTGTTCCTCCACCCTCTATCCCCACCTACTGTGCTCCTCCCTGGGAATTCCAATTACCTGTTTCAATGGGGAGGAATATGGCATGCACATGTGGTATTGCTGAACTTCTTAATAGGTGAGAGAGGGGCTGGAGGAGGGAAAGAATTTGGAACTGAAAATTTTTTAAATGAGGGTCAAAAAAATTAAATTTTAATTTAAAAAAAGAAACAATAATAATAAAGATGCATACAGCCTTAAGCTTTTCTCCAGCTGCCAAAGGCCTCTACTGCAACATCCCAGGTAGGACAAATGTGCCCTCTTAGAAAAATGCCCAACCTCCAGCTTGACATCTCATTCCTTAAGAGACTGAAAGGAGCTGAGGATTTGGCTAATCAAGCCTTTCTCACCTCCTCTACTTCATTTTTACAGATAAAAAATAACTGATATTTCTATAGTACTTTAAAGTGCCCAAAGGTTTTGCCAATATTATCTTATTTGATCCTTGCAAGAGCTCTATGAAATAGGAATTATCACCCTTCTTTTATAAGAAGTTAAATGACTTGCCCTGGTCCCACAGCTGGTAAGTGTCAGAGACACCATGGGTAGCCAGAGTGTCCCGAATCCAAGGTCAGCTAGTTATCCTTATGTGACAGTGCCTCTAATACCCAGACAGTGAAACAACATGCCCAAAGTCACACAGGTAGTGATACAGAAGAATTGCGATTTGAAGGCAGAATTCTGATTCCAAAATCATAGTTCTTTCCATTATATCTGCTGCCTGTCCAGCATCTACCATGTACAAGGCTCTGTGCTAAGTGCTAAGAAGTCTGCCATGGTGAGTAAGATTTAGTGCCTGCCCTCAAGGACCTCACAGTCTAATAGAGGAGAACACCACCATGTTTCTCTCACCTTCTATCCATCTCTATGACTGCCTTCTTCCCTGAAAGCCACTGGAAGTTTTCTAAATTTGGGTCGGCAATGGTGTAGAGGATTGAACAGTGGATTTAGGGTCAACACAGATTCCTATCCCAGCTCAATATTGAAAAGCTGTGAAACTTCGTAGGATTAATTTACCATCTTTGTGCTTCAGTTTCTTCTTCTGAAGAATGGGAATAACACTTATACTCTCTACCTCATAGGATTGTTGAGAGGACCAATTGGTGTCTAAAGTCCTCTAGAACTCAAAGCACCGTGGTGTAAGCCATTATGTTTTACTTCACCTCCATTTCCCTCTTGCCTTGTTCTGAATCCTTCCTCTTTCTCAAGACAGTAGGAAGAGTCCTTCAGATTACTGAGAAACCACTGAAGCCTTCACCAGATCATTAAATAATGACTAGCCAATTACTACATCTCCCCAGGATTCATTGAACCAACACTGGTTAAACCTAAGTCCTAGATGGGATCTTACAAGTCACCTGGTCTAATCTCATTTTACAGATGGGGAACCTGAGGCCCAGTGAGGTTAAGTGACTTGTCCAAGGTCACATAAAGTGGTAAGTGGTAAGGCTGGAATTTGAACCCAAGTCCCCTTGCTCTAAATATATCACCTTTTGCACTACACAGAACTATCTCTTAGTATGTTATACTGCCTAGAATCCTTACAAAGCCTGCTCTTGGAAGGTGGACTTGAGGAAAGCTCTGTGCCATTGAAATACGCAGGGCTGGAATGTATCACAGCCTTCCTACCACTAGTTCCCCATGCTGGTATATTGAACTGATACAGTACAAGGTCCAAACTCAGACACAAGCATCGATGCAAATATTACAATGATAACCCAAAGGGAAAAGAGTGTGCCAATCACTCCCCCAGTAGTCACTGTAGTGCCTCCCCAAACACTCTCTCCACAGGACACTTTATCCCTACCCACTAAACCAAATGGTCTCTGAATCCACCAGTCATTCCTAAACCAATGGCCTTCCTACTTCTGAAATTCATTTGCCATTAGTTTCCACTCATCTCAGCTGTTTGCCACATTGGTAAGGGCAGCAGAGGAAGCAATGCTGTGTTTGGCCACATCTGTCTCCTAAAAAGCTTCTGCCTCCCTTCCCCAAGAAAGACCTGCTTTCTCTACCATCCTGCCACCTGACAGGAGGTCACCGAATGAAGGGGCAGCTGGTAGGGGGAGGCAGAGAGAGACATGCAAAGCCAATGGTCAGATAAGAGGATTTTGTAATTCTTGGAACATGGAGGTGGTATATTTGTGGATAATGGCAAGATCAAAGATATGACCGTCTTTGTGTGAAGGTGAGGTAGTGTGGAAGAGTAGGTCATAGGAAGTGAATAGGTTGAGAACTGAATAGTTAGGGTGTTTGAGAGAATGTTAACATATTTACTGAAGTCGCCTAGTATGAGGGCAGGAATTAGGGAGGAAAGAAAAATTGTGAGTCAGGTACTAAACTCATTGGGGAAAGAAGGGGAGTAGTCTGGCAGTCTCAATAGCAACTAGAATTTTGATTGGGTGGTATATATGCATTGCATGAGCCTCAAAAGAGGAGAGGTTATGGAGTGATGGAGGTAGGGAGAGAAACTGGAAGTGGCAATGTGGAGCGCGGAGTATTCCAACTCCCCAACCTAGACCAGTGAACCAAGGGGAAAGAGTGAGGGAGCAGCCAGTACTGGAAAGGGTGGCCATAGAGGCTATGTCATTGTGGAGAGTTAGGCTATGGTGATAGCTAGAAGATGAAAGGTGTAGGAAGGAAAAGATTTAGGGTGAAGGGAAATCTTTTGCCTATAAAATCGGCATTCCAGAGGGCACATAAGAAGGGGTGAATGACCTTCAGTTGGAACATTGTGGTGGGAGGTGGAAATAAGAAATTCAGTGGTTGGAGATGGGGAATGGCGTCTGCATGATGACCTACAGAGGTTCAGAACCATTGGGATGTCTAGGGTATGCCTAGAATTTCTTTTACCACCATCTCTTAGAATCCTTTGCTTCCTTCAAGGTGTATTATATATATAGTATCTCTATATCAAATAAGATAATATTTGGAAAGCACTTAGCACAGTGCCTGACATGTAGTACGTGCTACATAAATGTTTGTTCCCCTGTGCCCAAAAGGCTATAGAACTGTGCATGCCCTTTGACCCAGCAATACCACTCCTAGGTCTGTATCCCAAAGAGATCGTAAGAAAGAGAAAAGGACCCACATGTGCAAAAATACTTATAGCAGCTCTTTTTGTAATGGCCAAGAATTACAAATTGAGGGAATGCCTACCAATTGGGTAATGGCTGGATAAGTTGTGGTATATGAATGTAATGGGATACTATTGTTCCATAAGAAATGAAGAGCAAGCAGATTTCAGAAAAACCTGAAAAGACTTATATGAACTGATGCAGAGTGAAGGGAACAGAACCAGGAGAACATTGTACACAATAACGGCCACATTGTGTAATGACCAGCTATGATAGACTTGGTTCTTCTCTGCAATACGATGATCTTAGACAATTCCAAAAGACTCATGATGGAAAATGCAATCCACCTGCAGAGAAATAACCATGGAGTCTGAGTGCAGATTGAAGCAAACTATTGTCTCTTTTTTTTGTTTTCTTTCTCGTGGTTTTTACCTTTTGTTCTAATTTCTTCTTTCTCAACATGACTAATGTGGAAATATGTTTAATATTTCCACATATATAGAAATATGGAGCACATGTATAGCCTCTATCAGATTGCTTGCTTTCATGGGGAGGGAAGGCAGGGAGAAAGAAAAAATTTGGAACTCAAAAAATCTTATAAAAGTGAAAACTTGAAAAAAAAATTTGTTCCCTTCCCTCTGTGTAAGTGCATATACATATATGTGCACATGTATATAATTGTGTACATATATTGAGATGTATAGGTATATCTCTATATGTGCATATATATATATATATATATATACACACATGTACACATATATACATACAAACACCTTAGATAAATAATACAGATGGACAACGAGCTAGGCCCAGAACTGAAAAAAGAGAGGTAAATGGACCAGATTATATCCGTATAATTGCTCAGTGTTTTTTTTTTTACCACTTCCAAAGTTCTCCTTGAAATAAGGCTTATTATTTTTTTTTTTAACACTAGAGAGCTGACCTTAGAGTCAAGAAGACCTGAGTTCAAGTCCTGTCTCTGACACATGTTAGCTATATGAACGCAGGCATATCACAATCCATCAGACCTCCAGGAAATTCTCTAAGACTTTGTTAGAGAAATTTCTGATTGTCATCAGGAGAGGGAGTTTCCATACCAGGAGTTCCCTATGTTGATGAAAACATAGGTTCAGACCCCAAAATAAATCTTCCTGTGATGCTGTATGGCTACAAAGCCTGAAATACTACTGTCGCGACAGTATTAAGGTGGTGGATCTCTCAAAGGACAATGGAAAGATAGGTGGCAGATGTGGGTAGTCTGCAAAATGTTACCAACCAAGAATTTCACAAGAAAAAATGAATTAATGATGTCACCAGGAAAAAATATAACCAGAGAAGTAGGAGGCTAGGCATGCATCTACGGCAGGAGATAACTCATGAACAACCCATGTACTCTATTGGTATTTGTGCAGTGTCAAGAGAAACTAAGGGCCCACCCCCTTGAGCACTGGGTAGATTGGAAATATGTCAATATCTTTCTGCCTAAACTTCTGACTTTGAGACAACTAGGTAGCACAGCAGGTAAAGGGCTGGATATGGAATCAGGAAGATCTGAGTTCAAATTCTACATCAGATTCTTACTAAATGTGTGATTCTGGCTTGAAGACCTTTTAAGGGGCCGTGTATGGTTGTTATATGCATCTTGGAAGACAGTGCCTATTTGTTTGAATCAAGACAGAAAGACTGCTGGATTTAGGATCCATGGGACTGATTCCTGGCTCTGTCATTTACTACTTGGGTGACCTATGTGATCACTTAATATCTAGCTGCCTTAGTTTCCTCATTTCTAAAATTAGGGGTTTTGGGCCGGATGGATTCTAATGGTCCTTCTAGTTCTGATCTATATATCTATATCTATAATCTGTTCTGTGAACCATTAAGGTATCCCCAGAGCCTTATACATAATAAGTACATCTAAAAATGCTTTTTTTTTTGGATTGTTGAAGGTCATACCCAATTGTTAAATAAGTGACATTGGTACTGAGTGCTGTAAGTGTCTGGGCCAAATAAGTTAGGAAAACTTTCACTGAATAAGTCACATTTCTGTAGCTCCACAGGTATTTTTTTTTAAAGAATTTTCATCACAATAACATAGTGAGATAGTACGAGTATCATAATCCTAATTTTACAGACAAATTAACTAAGGCTCAGAGAGGTAAAATCACTTGCCTAAGGTTATACAGCTAGCATATGCCCAAAGCATAACTCAGCTAAACTTAACACTCTTTTCACTGCACTATTGAAAAGGTGGGACTTAAATTGGGCTTTGGATAGAGTTTCAAGGAGAGGAATTTGTGGCAAATGGGATTTGCATAGCCTGTTGGGGGTGAGGAGAGGGATGTGAAGCCAGGACTAGGAAGAAAATAGGGGAAAGGAGAGTGCAATAATAAATTTCTTAATATGACTTTTTAAAAATAAATGCACATATACTTAATAACAGGAAAACCTTACCCTCTATGACCCATAGAGATTCATTATAGTAATGTCAGATCCCATGGGTTTCAGAGAAAGCCGGAGCCTTCAATGGACAGTAACAAACAGGAAGTGTCATTTTCCAACCTGGCCTGGGACACAGAAATGCTTCCTTTCTGTTCAGGGGAGGAATGATGATTTCACAATCCGACTCCAAATGGCCATGGTGGGGGGAGAGAGGGGAAATCATGACATCAGCATGGTTAAAATAGAGGTTTATATTGGGGAATGGAGAGTGAAGGGGGTGGGGCAGGGAGGCAAAAAAGTAGGTTGGAGCCAGACTGAGGAAGGCTTTGAATGCCAAGCTAGAGTCTTTGGACTTTTTCCTGTACCTAATGAGGAGACATTGGAGCTTTTGCAGCAGCAAGAGAGACTTGATGAAGGAGGTGTTTGAGAAAGACTAATTTGGCAATGGTGTGCAGAATAGAATGTTCTTTGTTCTTTTCTCCTTTTGGAAGGAAAGGTCAGCCCACTGGCATCTGATTATGGATAAAGCTGAAAATCTCAGTGTTGGGTAGTTCTACAGTTTCTCGATTTTCAATATGCAGTACCTCACAAGACACAGATTACAGGGTGGAAGGGGCCATCTAGTCCTCTTAGTTTTACAAAGAAGGAGTTGTTGTGTCAATTTAGTTGTGTTTGACTCTTCATGACCCCGTTTGGGGTTTTGGAGGGGTTTGCCATTTCCTTCTCCAGCTTATTTTATAGATGAGGAAACTGAGGCAGAGTTAAGTGACTTGCCCAGGGTCATACAGCTAGTCACATAGCTGGGATCTGAACTCAGGTCTTCCTGACTCCAGGGCCTGTGCTCTATCCACTCTACTACCTAGTTGCCCCACAAAGGTAGTGACTCCTGATCCAGCATTCTTTTCACTGTACCACAGTCTCCAGACTCATCTCGTACAAAGGAAGCAATCACTGTTTCTGCAGAAGTTTCAGGCCTTCTAGACCCTTACTATTCTAGTGCTGGACTACTCACTACCAGTGTGATCTTGAACACATCACTGAGCTGCAGTTTCTTCTGACATAAAATGAGGGGGTTGGACCAGTCAATATCTAAAGTCCCTTCTAGATCTGACATTATGGAATTCTGTGGCCTTAACAAAAAGAAGAGTTAGAGGCAGCTAGGTGGCACAGTGAATAGAGCATGGTCCCTGAAGTCAAGAGGACCTGAGTTCAAATCCAGCCTCAAACCTAACTAACTGCGTGACCTTGGGCAAGTCACTTAAGCCCAATTACCTTGCCTTCCCCACTCAAAAAAAAAAAAAAAAGGATTGTTAGAAACTGTCTAGTCCAGTCCATGTAATTTTTAGAGGAGAAAACTGAGAACTATCAATCAACTAACATTTATAGCCAGGCACAAAACCATCCCTGCTGTTAAGGAGCACACAATTTAATAGGGGAAACAACACGCATACGTATAAATTAGATACACACAAGATAAATTGGGGCTAGCCTTAGAAGGAAGGCGTTAAGATTGAGTTGTAAAATGTACAATCTATTTCAAAGTGCTTGCCTTCTCAAGGAGAGAGGGAGTCTGGCACTCAGAAATGATAAAAATGAATATTAACATTGTTTTTACATTTAATCGAGAGGAAAAAATCAAAACATTCTTTTAAAAAAAAACTGACTTGCCCAACATCCCTCAGATAGGTTAGTGGGATAGCTAGGATTTTCACTAATGTCTTCCAACACCAGATCCAGGTATTTTGGTACAGCACCTGAATATATATGTTTCTCCAGGTTTTGCCGGAATATTTTTCTCTGTTCTACATCCTGACCTTGAATTGACTCTCTAAGTGGGAACAATCAGTCCCTCTTCTGCTCACAACTGTAACCTTCAAAGCATCATGGGAAGAATGTTAGATGTTGTTCAGATGCCACCTCTGACATTTACTACCTGTGTGACCTTGGGTAAGTCACATAACTGCTCTAGGTCCAATTTCTTCATCTGTAAAATGAAGGGCTTACACTACATGACTTATAAGGCTTCTTTCGGCTCTCAGTCTATGTTTCTCTGTTTCCATCTCCATAAAACCCTTTCAGTTTTTATATAGAACATTAACAAAGCCAGCAAGGAAACCTCCTAGATGACCAGGATTATTTCCTTGAGGTTAAAAATAAACAATTCTGGGAGACCAGAAACTCATTTGCCAACATAATGGATTGGGACCAGGATACTTCCTCACCATGAATATAATAATGTGTATTTTTGTCAGTAAAGGATATGACATGCTCAGCAGAGGAAATAATCACATGGACAGCTGTCACCATGGTAATGAGGGGCCAGCTGTAAACAGGTAGGAATGGACCCTCATTTACTCACCTGGGAAATATTGGTTAAGTCTTAAAAGAGAAAATTGCAAGCATAAGCCATAAGTCTTGTTCTCATAGATTCACGGCATGACAGAACTAGATATGACTTTGGAAAAATCTAGTTCAACTCTGTCTTTTTAATGATGAGGAAACTGAGGAGTTGAAGAAGGAAGGGACTTGATGGGGTTACCCAGCTAATTGATACCAGAGCTAGGATTAGAGCCCCAGGTCAACTGACTCTTAAATCCAGTGTTCTTTCCACAAAGGCAGGTTCTTACTAGCCATTGTTTTTATTTTTTCTGATGTCTTCTGTTTTTATCAGCCTCATTTTCAAGTATCCTTGTCCTCTCCTCAGAGATCTAATCCTTGAAAGAAATAATTCAAAAGAAAGAGGAAAAAAGAAATAATATACTATAAAACTACCCAACATATCAACTAAGTCTGGTGATATATGCAGAGTTCCTCCTCTGTAGTCTCCCACCTCTGCAAGAAAGGGAGAGAGGTACACTTTCTCATCTCTTCTTCGACCTCGCTCATTGTTTCAGTATTGTTTCTGGTGTTTTTATTCTTTTATTCTTTCTGTTTACATGTTGTAGTCACTGGATGTCTTATTTTCTTGGTTCTGCTTACTCCACTCTGCATCAGTTGAAATTAGTTTTCTTACATTATCTGTTTTCTTCATATTCATAATTTGTTTTGATATAGAAATATTATATTATATTTGCATGTCACAAATTTGTATAGCCATTCTCCAATCAATGAGTATACTTTGTTTCTATTTTTTTTGTCACTACAGAAAGTACTGTTATAAATTTTTTATTGTATTTGGGACCATTCTTTCTCTCTTTCATCTCTTTGGGGTATATGCCCAACCATGGGATCTCTAGGTCAATGATATGTGTAGTTTAGCGACTCTTGGGATGTGGTTCAAAATTGTTTTCCAGAATGATGGGACTGATTCACAGCTCCACCAACAGTGTATCAGTGTACTTGTCTTTCCACACCCTTTCAACAATGACTATAGTCTTTTGTCATCTTGGCAAATTTGCGAGGTGGTAGGTAAAACCTCAGAGTTGTTTTGATTTGCATTTCTCTTATACTAGTGAGTTGGAGTAATGCTTGATATTTATTAATATTTATAATTCTTCTTTTCAAAACTTTTTATTCAGTTCAATAAATTCAACAAACATTTATTAAGCACCTACTATGCTAAGTACTAGGGTTACAAAAAGAGGCAAAAGACTGTACTTGCCCTCAAAAGGCTTACAATTTAATGTGGGAGACAGCATGAAAACAGATATATGCAAGGCAAGTTATATACAGGATAAACAGAAAGTAGTTAAAAGAGGGAAAGCACCAAAATTAAGAGGGGTTAGTGGAGGCTTCCTTTTACCATTTATCCACTGGTGTATTTGTTGTTCATTTTTACCAGATATCTTTAGTATGTAAACATAAAAGGGAGTGAACCCTTTATCAATGTGACTTTCCCTAGCCCACACTCCCTGGAAACTGCCTTGGAATTGCCCAGCCAGGGAGAGGATTTCATTTGGACAAGAGGGGATTTCCCAGGTTTTTCCATCCTAAGTCCACTGTTGGTTTCCTACTTGAAAACAATTAACAAGACCAGCACAGCTGTGAGCCAAAGCCCAAAATAAACTTCATTTAAAATTGATGGCAGACATGGGCTTGATTAAAAATATCTCAGGGCCATGGCATCATTGCAATGGGAATTAAACCCATTTCCATAAAGGAAAATAATAATAATAATAGCTAACATTTAATTAGCACTTTTTAGGTTTACAAAACTTGAAAAAATATTAGCTCACTTTATCTTCCATAACAAAGGGGGGAAGGGAATGTGCTACTATTTTTATCAGACAAATAAAATTGTTAGTAAAGAATTGAATCCTTGTCCTCTGAGTCCAATATCAGTGATAGTTACATTGTAACATACAATCTCCTATTGGGTTAAGATAGGGGAAGTGCATGTTTAAATGCCATGACTAGCACAGTGAAGTCTGCCTAGCCAGGCTTATAGCCCATGGGTCTCTCCTGCCCCTTCTGAAGGGACAGTCTCATTCTCCCACATGTCCTTCCTTTCACATCCTATTTTTTAATCTCACTACTTCCTCCCCTGTAGACAAATAGAAGTTAGAATGTGCAATGACATTGTTAGGAAGAAATCAGTGTTCTTTCCTCTTTTTTGAGGAATCATGTTTTAACATACTAACTCACAAAGTCTGACAGAGGACAGTTAAGCAGAATAACACAAACCTAAGACTGCAAATGATAGTACTTACTACCTTACACTTCTGTAATTTACTTTTTTGGGGAAAAAAAGAAAGTATACTTAATTTTTTTTAATTTCAAACAAGTTTATTTAAACAACAAGATGTTTGACTTGAAGGGAAAACTATCTAGGATCAATTTCTTTATAGTGATTTATCCCGAGAAACAGAGATTGCCCTACGTGTAACAGTGACATACAAAAAAGTTATAAAATCCTGCTTGATTTTACAATGATAAAAGAAAAACACTGAAATTATCCAATCAAACAAAATATGCAAGGAATTTTTGTGGAGTTTTTGTTATTGCTGTTGTTATATGTTTATTATATGGTGGTGTTAAAGAGTGAGAGCAGAATAACTTGCTGGAATATAAGGATAAAGGTTGAATGAGCATGCCATTAATAGAGAAAAAGGATATTTTCACAGAAGCAGTTTGTTTTTCCCCCTCCCCATCTCCATTTGATGTTGATCAAAACATACATTGGCCATTTAGTTATAAAAAAACAAACAAACCCAACAACTCATTATGCCTGTGCGCACACACCAGTTATTTTACGTACAATAAAGGAATGGGGAAGGAAATCAAAGGAGAGAGAAAAGTATACTGCAGCAGTCAGGATGTGTATGAACCAAATCTTGCTTTTCTAATTGGGAATGTGTGGTTTTCCTTGGGAGCACAGTTCTGGAGCAGAGTTGTAGATTCTTTTTTTAGTCAGTGCCTCCCGTCTGCTGCTGGAGTGCTTCAATTGTATCTTCATCCTCCACTTCCAACTGTGCAGTGTGTCTGGTTCGTTGATTGGTTGCCCGTCAAATCGGAATCTGATCTGCCTCATTGACAAACCCTGTCATTCACAATAGGCCTTCACTACTTTACTAAGTGGTGTGTGCCTCTTAATCTTAAATTGCTCCAATGAACCATCTTGCCCTGCCACCTTCAAATTAATGTGGCCATTGTTTTCAGTCTTGACTCCTTCCTTCAGCTTTTCATTGGCCATGGTGAGTTGGGGGCCACTTCAGCCACTTCACAGAAGAGGCACCAGGATGGTCCGCTCCAAGGGAACAAAGGAGAAGTGGCAGCAGCAGGAGGGGGAGGAAGATGATGGTGGTGATGGGAAGGAGGAGGAGGAGGAGAAGGAAGAAGAGCTATACTTAAATTTTAAAATGCATATCTGTTGATATATTTTGGTTTTACATTACTTCATTTCTAAATATATCCCTCCCTCTCCCAGTTCCCTACCCAGAAAGCCACCCCTTGTAGAAAAAAATAAAAACGAAATAGGAAAAAAACCATAGTTCAGCAAAACTAACCCACATTCTGTTGTAGACTTTTTCTAGCTGTGTGATCCTGGATAAGTCATTTAACCTCTCTGAGTCTCAGTTTCCTCACCTATAAAATTTGAGAGTTGAATTTTGATGAACTCTAATGTCTCCTTGTGGGCCATAAATTTCTAATCTGTAACAAAAGTCACTGAGAACTTCAGGCATTATTCATCAATTTATTAGGGAGTCCAGGGGTCCCTAATCAATTGGTTCCAAGATCATCCTCACAATTAGGGACCCTCTCCTTGGGTGCTAACTAATTTTATATGCTTCACTGACTGGTCTCAGCAGGGGCTTTCCAAAGATCATAAGACCCTTTCAACAACATTCCGGGGCCTTCCACAAGTCACAAGACACTAGTGTTTGACCAGCACTATTTTAGGGTCCAAGGAAGTTGTGGGTTTGAAGCAAAGGCCACTAGAGAGTGGATGTTAGTGATTCATAGGGGTGAGGAGGTCTTGCACCAGTGAATGAATCTTATTATAGCACATTACAGGGGGAGGGGTGGAATAGTGCAGCAATTACATTTTGATTATATTTCTAACTAGCAATATGATTTAGCTGATAAATATATAAGTAATGTAACCATCAAGTCATTCATAACTCTTATTCTAAAAGCATTAACTAACGTAGTCAACTTAAGCGTATTCCTATTCTGCTTAATTCACTAATATAGTCACTGATACCCACCAAATCACAATAATCAGCACAGTAAGTGCTGATTAATTTGAGTAGTTACACTGTTCAGTTCCAGATCTGTGATTTTATGACCATATGTTCAACCAAGTCTGCCAGTATATGCCATGTTGCGCACCCACAGTCCCTCGCCTCTTTAAATAAGGGAGGAAGGTACATTTTCTAAACCCTTTTATAAGGCCTAGCTTGGTTCTTATAATTACACAGCAATCAATTTCAGAGTTTTTGTTGTTGTTGTTGTTGTAACTGTTGTTGTTCTTTCTAATTACATTGTAGAAACAACATAATTCAACATCATCCTTTGTATTTAACCATTGGTTTGTTAGTATTTCATTTTGTCTTCATCTTGTGTTACTCTTAATAATTTTTGAATACCCAGAGAATGAATGAATAAGAAAGTGATTCAGTAGCAGAGAGATGGTGGGGTTGGTGGGTTGTCACAGAATGTATCTAAAAGGAATTGCATCCTCTACCCACTGTCTTGTGGCCTGTAGTCCACAAGGTCTGGGTTTGAGGAAGAGTTGCTAAAGAAAGTGATTGAAATTTAAAGCCTGTGTACAAATTTTCCTTGCCCTGGGCTCTGGAAAAAGCAGAGGAAAGGAAAGAGCTTTTAGTTAGACTTAGCCTCTCCCCAAATGCCACAACCATCACCCACTTCCAGCTTGATCTGGTCTCCGCCCCTGTCCTTTCTTGCAGATCTGCCTGCCTTCTCTCTTCTTATTCTGCTGTCTGTCCACACATCTTTTTATGCTTCATTCTTGCCTGTCTTCCTTCTGTCTGGAACCCCCGAACTTGGGCAGATGCCAATTTCTCAAGGCCATAAGAACTCCCAAACAAATTGAACTCCCTTGAATGTCTGCAAACAGTCTAGCTCTGGCATTCTCTGTCATCCCAGGAAGGGATGACACATGTGAATCTACTACATGTGATTCTGGTCTCATGAGCCTGGGTTTGTACATGCATGTGGAAGAACCTCAACAAAAACATAAGAACAAAATGGAGGGAGGGGGCAAGTTTATCCTAAAGGACGTATAGGTATTGTGCCATGACCTAATAGGCAAGGCAACCCACCCAACAACTGGATAAGGGGAAGTGGCAGATGACAGAATTCAGCAAGGACAAGTGACAGATAGTCTGGTACCCCAGTGTGCCCTCTAGTGTTCATTGGTAAGCATGATGCATGGAATAAGCACTTAACACATACATTGATCCTTCCTGCTGAATAGGATCCAGTATAGGTAATGGTGTTCCATTCCTGCTTTCCTACCCCCGGAGTCAGATTCACTTCCATAATTGTAGCTAGTATATATGTATTGTTCTTTTGGATCTACCTTCTTCATGCTGTTTTGCCTCATATAAGTATTCTATTTTTTTCTTTCAATTCTTCAAATTCATCTCCCCTTACAGCATATTTTATTAATTCAGAGGTCACAGTTTGTTTAACCATTCTTTTGTTGGGAACCTAATTTGCAATAATATATGAATATTTAAATTACTACTGCTATGTATATATTTTTTTGTACAGAAAGACCTTTTATTCCTTTCAAAACCTTCTTATGGGTGCTATTAAAAATAAAAAGAAGTATCTATATACAATATCCATAACCAATAATAGTAATAATAAAAACTAGAAAACAATGATAGTTTCTTCCTCCACTGAATTTACTGTTTATCCTTTTTATTAATTATAGACTAGTATCTAATGTCTTCTATGCTCATGTTCAGAGATAAATTTATTCAGAGATCCTGTGGTTGTCAGCAGGAAACAGGACATAAAATATGAAGATGAATGCTTTCTAAAGGTGTTCAAACATCAGAAAGGATGTAGAAAGGCAGCTATATACAGAGGAAAGAGCACTGGATGAGTTGTATGAAAACTTGGGTTTGAATGCCAACTCTACCACCTACCATGCAACCTTGAGCAAATTATCTTACTTCTCTGGTTTCATGATCTGTAAAATTAGGAGGATAGATTAACTTATCCTTGAGGTCCTTCCAGCTTTAAATTTATGATTCTATGATCCTACAAGCAAGTTAAGGAGAGAGAAGAGATCCCCTCAACATGTTATGTGCAAAGTCCAATAGAGGAGAGATTCTCTAGGGATAGTGAAATTATATTCTCATCATTGCTTATAACATTGTGCTAATTGCATCAAGCCCCAGAAAAGGCTAGGATCTCTTGAATGAGATCAACCTCCATCTAAAATGTATTAGCCTGGTTATCCACACTGGACAAACCAAGTACAAGAAGAATTCGTATTGTCCCAGAGAATGACATTGAGGTGCATAGACAGCCCATTGAGTTAATTCATTAGCACATGTATCTTGGAAAGCCACTGTAGATAGACAATGAACTGGCCCTAGAATTGAATGGGAGGATGAAGTCATGTAGGTTTACATCTTGTTAGGGGAATCTGAAGATCTTCCCTGCCCCTACACCCTTTGATAGGCTTAAGTGACTCTTAGAACCTTCTCTGATTTGAAAATATATTCTACCCCCTAATAGGCTGAATGTGCTCACATGGAGCCTGTGGTGGGAAGCTTGTTTTTCAGGAACGCCCACACCTTATTACTTTGTGATTGGGCAGTGGGTCAAGACGGCTGTGACATTCTCTGATCCAGGAGAAGGCTATATATATCCTGATGTGAGTTTTTGCTTTGGGGCTCACTTTGGGAAGAGTTGTGTGTTTTGGCTAGACAAGACTCTGGGTAGCTATTGAGCCCCCCGGCTTTGAAAACCCAGATGTTGGTGCTTCCCTCTCTGGTAACTAAGTATAGATGTAATGGGCAGATGGCTAGAAGCCGGTCTGCTGATCTGTTTCTTTGTCTGCTTTTCACTTTTGTTTGTATTCTCTGAAGTTCAGGGTGCTGACTTTTCCCCCTGAACTAGGTAAATGATATGTTTGATTAAAGTAAGATTGTTAACCCATTTTGAGTTGCTTTCCTTTAGAAAAGCAGATCTAAGAACCTGTGCTAGTAGCCATCCTGGGTATGCTAGGGTGCTTGCTGCTACACGTCTGAGGAAATTTTGCAATATTTCCAATGATTCTAAGCTGTTACCAGTTATGAAAAGGTATTTTTTAAATACTTCCCAGTGATGTTATATCCCCTTACCACCATCTCTCAAGAATTAAGACTATAAGAGATTTAAAAGCAATGGAAAGATACGTGATAGGAATAAGTAAGACAAAACCTATTACCAGCACGTGCAAAAAAGTAAATAAAAGATGCTGGCAATAGAAAAAGGAGTGGGCCAGTCATGTGGGAAAAGAAGAATAGCAGATTCTATAGCATAAGGGTTGCTGTGATACCTTGGAGATATTATGAGGCCCAGAGGAAAGCCTCTAGCATGTAAAAATCGATCCTTTATGAAGGATTTATGGGATGACAAACTTTTTTTTAATTCCTTAATAGTACTTTTCCAATTATTTGCAAAGATAGTTTTTAACATTTATTTTTGTAAAATTTTGAGTTCCAAATTTTTCTCCCTCATGCCCTGCCTTCCCTTCTCCCCTCCCCAAGACAGTAAGCAATGTGATATAGGCTACGCATGTACAATCATGTTAAACACATTTTCACGCTAGTCATGCCATGAAAGAAGAATCAAAACAAAAGGGAAAACCACAAGAAAGGGAAAAAAAAAGTGAAAACACTCTGCTTTGAATAGCCAAAAATTCTATAGAACGAAAAGTTACGAGTGGGCTGTGATCTGTGTTCCACTGATGCTTCGAAGTAAAAATAATCACTATTAAGAATGTAAAAAAATTAAAGAAAAGCTTTAATAAAGTCGTGCAGGGAGAAGAAAACATAATTAAAAGGACAACATAAACTTTGACCACGAACGCTGAGGGGTCAATGTAGTGTAATAGATAGCATGCTGGTCTTGGAGTCAAGAAAACCTGAGTTTAAATCCTGTCTCTGATACAAACTGTGTGATAGTGTGTTATCCATCTTTGAGCTTCAGTTTCTTTACCTGTAAAATGGAAATAATAATACCTGTATTATCTAACTCCTTTTTTTTTTTTTTTGCTTTTTGGAGGGCAGGGCAATTGGGGGTTAAGTGACTTGCCCAGGGTCATGCTACTAGTAAGTGTTAAGTATCTAAGGCTGGATTTGAACTCAGGTCCTCCTGACTCCAGGCCCAGTGCTCTATTCACTGTGCCAGCTAGCCACCCCTTACCTAACTCTTAAGGTTATTAAAAAGATTAAATGAGACAATATATGTGTGTGATACTTTGCAAACCCTAAAAGCAGTGGTTCTCAACCTTCCTAATGCTGCGACCCTTTAATACAGTTCCTCATGTTGTGGTGACCCCCAACCGTAAAATTATTTTTGTTGCTACTTCATAACTGTAATTTTGCTACTGTTATGAATTATAATGTAAATATCTGATATGCAGAATGTATTTTTTTTTCTTTTTGGAGGGGGAAGGCAGGGCAATTGGGGTTAAGTGGCTTGCTCAAGGTCACATGGCTAGTAAATGTTAGGTGTCTGAGGCTGGTTTTGAACTGAGGTCCTCCTGACTCCAGGGCTGGTGCTCTACCCACTGCACCACCTAACCACCCCATCTGTGCAGGATGTATTTTCATTGTTACAAATTGAACATAACCCACAGATTGAGAACTGCTGCCTAAAAGGATAGAGAATGTATCTGTGATTTCATTAGTATAAGTAGGGAAATGCACTACTAATTCAACATCTCTGCAACATGTAGTCTTAGAGCACAGAGATGTAGTGACTTGTCCACACTCACACAGACTATTGCAGGCAAATGAAGTGGGACCCAGGTCCCCATAACCCTGAGGACAACTTTCCTTCCACTATGCTACGTTACCTCTCGAAGTGCTTTATAAATATTGGTTGGATCTAAAGAACCACAGATTTATAAGGAGTTCCAAAGGAGACACAAGGCAAATAGGGAATGCTATTTTGTTAAATTTCATATATTACATAAAACTCAAAAGAGCTTAGATAATATGGTTTTGTTAGGGATTTGATACTTGATTGTATTTCTGAGACTAAGTTTATAATAAAACAGTTTAAATAGTATTAAATTGAGTTCACACCATTTATATTGTGCAAATGTGGATATTGGTGCCATTGGAGTAGGGAATATGTTCTGTCTTTGTAAAGTCCAAAAAAAGAATGAGTCTTTATTATTACAAGTTGGTGTTAGTATTAGGCTCTAGGTCCTGAATTCACGCTATTTTCACAGCCTTTTCAAAGGACTTATCATCATCAGGAGTTCTCACTAAAGGTCTGTAATTCAGGACTATTCCTCTTTAGAAAAAAAATCAGTCAAATGCTAAGATGAGGCCTCACGTGTAACTGCAAAAATACTGTCGGCCAAGTTTGGCCGACAAACTGTTAGCTGTACCCAAAAGTCACCATTGAGCAGCAAATGAAGAGTCTCAGGTACTTTGGTTAGTTGCCTCTCGTTCTTCATGACCCCAGGTACCATACTGTCCATGGAGTTTTCTTGGCAAGGATACAGGAGTGATTTGCCATTTCCTTCTCCAGTGGGTTAAAGCAAACAGAAATTAGGTGACTTGCCCAGAGTCATACAGCTAGCATCTGAGGCCAGATTTGAACTCAACTCTTCTGACTCTAGGTCCAGTACTCTATCCACTGAACCACCTGCCTACCTCCCACTTTTCCTTTCTATTTCCTAGCAATAGATTGTATGTGCACTATCCTCTTGTACTTCATAGAAAACTCAATTTTGTACCTTTCATATGTATTATATCTTATTGTCTAGTATAATTATGTGAGAGCCATTCTCAGAGTGGGGAGAACCCGAGTTGAGGTCCCAGCTCTGAGACCAAGAACACCTGAGTTCAAATCTTCCTTCAGGCCTTACTAGCTATGTGACCTTGAGCAAATCACTTAACTTGCCTCAGCTTCCTAATCTATAAAATGGGGATAATAATAGCAACCAACCTCACAGGATTATTTTGAGGATCAAATGAGATAAATTTGTAAAACCCTCTGCAAATCTTAAAGCATTATTTAAAGGCTAACTATTATTATTATAGTTTCCCTACTTGAGCATAAGCTCTATGATCTACAATGTCCCATGGACTGCTCGGCACACAGTAGGTACTCAGTAAACGCTTTGTAGAGAATGTGTCTGGTAATGTCATCCTGAATCCCTCACATCTCCTTAGTTCTTTTGATGGCAAGCACTCACCTGGCTCTTTCTTTAACAGCAATGTCATACACCTGGGCTAAAACCTTGGATTTGGTTTTTAAGAGGGAGAGAGCCAGAGCTGAAAAGAGAGAGCAGCAGCAAGATGTGGGGCTGTTTCCAGAGAAACAGACTTGGTTCCCCAGGGAGGGAAGAATGCATCTTTCTGTGTGTGGCATCTCCAGGGGATCATGTGCTCCCAGGGATGCAAAGCAGATAGAGGAAGTGGAACACTGGCTGGATGACCACTTCTTGGATATGCCATAGTAGGGATTCCTTTTAGGGTATAGGACAGAATAGATAGCCACTGAGGTTCCTTCCAGCTCTGAAATTCTTTGATTCTATGTATGATGAAGAAACTAAGGCAAACAAGATTAAGTGACTTGCCCAGGGTCACATAGCTAACAAGTGTTTGAGGCTGGATTTGAACTCAGGAATATAAGCCTTCCTGTCTCCAGACCTGGTGTTCTAGCTACTGCACCAACTAACTACCTTTTACATAGTCAGGGCTTAATAAGTGCCTATTAACTGATTGACTGACTGTCTTCTTTAGAACAGCCTCAGCGTCTTCCTACATTGGAATCATAGCCCTTAGAGCAGCAGTTCTCAACCTTCCTAATGCTGTGACCCTTTAATACTCATATGTGGGTGTATCTGCATGTGGGTGGACCCACCGGGAGATGGATAGAGGAGCGGTGTCTCCGTTCCTAAGACCATTGGAAATATGTGTTTTCCGATGGTCTTAGGTGACCCCTGTAACCCCTGTGAAAGGGTCATTAGACTCCCAACAGGGTCACGACCCACAGGTTGAGAACCACTGCCTTAGAGGTGAAAGACTTCTTGAGAAATCATGGGGCCCAAATGGTCATCTACCACAGAGCCTGGGCCTGCAAGGTGCTTTAATTCTCATTTTACAGAGACAGCGGAGACTTAGAGGGGTAATAATGATGATACCACCAACAATGTCTACTTCTGTAATATTTCAAGGCTTTCTCACTACCTCTCTCATAATAACCCTGTCAGAGAAAAAGCACAAGTGCTCCCATTTTAGCTCAGAGGAGTGAAATGCTATATCGTCACACAGTGAGTGTGTAGGGGTACAGAGAAATCAAAGAAAGAGGAAAAGGACCTGCAAGCACACAACAATAGTGGCTCTTTTTGCAGTGGCAAAAACCTGGAAATGAAGGGGATACCATTGTAACAGCAAGCACCCTAGCATGCCTAGGGCGGCTACTAGCACAGGTTCTTAGATCTGCTTTTCTAAAGGAAAGCAACTCAAAATGGGTTAACGGTTTCACTTTAATCAATCAAACATATATCATGTACCTAGTTCAGGGGGAAAAGTCAGCCCCCTGAACTTCAGAGAATACAAACAGAAGTTACAAACAAACAGAAAAACAGATCAGCAGACAGCTTCCAGCGTCTGACCATTACATCAGTTACCTAGTCAGTTACCTAGTCAGTTACCAGAGAGGGAAGCACCAACACCTGGGTTTTTCGGGGGGGGGGGCTCAACGGCTGCCCAGAGTCTCTTCTGGCCAAATCACACAACTCTTCTCAAAGT
>CM053585.1:161313816-161334267 GCA_028646515.1 Pseudochirops corinnae
TCACAGCCCTCTAGACCCACTGCCCAATCACAGAGCTACAAGGCACGGGCATTCCTGAAAAACAAGCCTGGCGCCACAGGCTCCATGTGACCACATTCAGCCTATTAGGGAACAGAGTATACTTTCAAGTATCCAAGGGTCCTCAGAGTCACATAGGCACTCTAACAAAGGGCCTAGGGGCAGGGAAGATCTTCAGATTCCCATAACAACCATCGACTAAGGAATGACTGAAGCAACTATGACGTGCAGATGTGATGGAATAGCATTAGAAATAATAGGTAGTGTATATATTATATATGCACATATGCACATACATACACACGTATGCATCTATATTGTGTGTGTGTGTGTACATATACATAGTAGGCACTTATATATGTTAAGGTATTTCATTTGATCCTCACAACAACTCTGTGAGGTAGGTGATATTATCTCCATTTTACAGATGAGGAAACTGAAGCCAAAAGAGGTTAAGTGACATACTTAGAATCACACAACTGAGTAACTATATTGCAGGATTAGAAGCAGAATTAGAACTCAGAGCTTGTATGCCATTTGTTCTCATTCTTCCGAGTTCAATATTCTACTTTTCCACCTTGTTCTGCCTATTGTGCCATAAAAAATGGGGAAAGGGGCAGTGTCAGAGAAACCTGGGAAGGCTTGTGTTCATTTTTGCAGAGGTAAGTAAGCAGAACCAGGAAAACAATTTACAAAATAGCAACATTGTCTAGATGAACAACTTGGAAAAACTTAGGAACTCTAAACAATGTAAATAATCAACCACAGTTCCAGAGGAGTCTTGATAAAGCATGCCATCCAGTGCCCAACAGAGAGGTGATGGTCTCAAGATCAGTCAATCAGCATCTATCACATATTAATAACAATCAATAGCCAGTCATCAGTCAATAAGCATTATTAAACACTGAGTGAGCCATACATGTTTGGACATGGACAATATGGGAATTTGTTTTGTTCTGTGCATATTTTTACAAAGATTTTGTTCTGAGTATTTTTCAATGGGAGGGATGTGAGAGGAAAAGAAAATAAATGCTTGTTAACTGAAAAAAGTTAAGAATTAAAAAAAAATTATGTGTAGGAATGGACCTGGGGTGAGTAGGGAGGAGAGGGTAGAAAGCACTTCATTCTTCTGGTTACCGGCTCAGGACTCTTTTCTCTATTGATCACTTTCCCGCGTTTAAGCTTCCTCCTCAGTCAGCTGAGGGGCTTGGACTCCCAAAGATCCCTTCCCCGCTCAGACATCCCATGATTCTTTGCAATTACCCTCCAGATTCCCACCTACTCCCCCTCACTGATTTTGGGTGGAGCCAAAGTAGGCAGTCCCTTATTTCAGCACTATTGCTTACTAATAGTGGGATAGGTGAGATGGGAGGAGAATGATGCATATTTTCATCTTATCTTAGGTTAGTAATCACTGCCTCCATCAGCTTCCCAGAATCTCTTCACGCCTTTCTTGGAAGAGTGTGGACATAACCCTTTCTTCAGGTTGGGGAAAGGGAAAGGCTGGGAGAGGATGAGAGTAAAGCCTGTTGTACAGGTCCTGGCTTCTGAGTTTCCCCTTTAAGGAGCAGAAGGTAGTTTGTTTGGCAACCCTTCTGCAAAAGAAAACTAGGCTGGGACACAGGAGGAATGCTGCCAACAATCTCTTCTCTAATGGCTTTGAATGCTTGGCTTTTCCACCACCTCCTCCCAACTTCATTCTCATTGTATGAGAAATACTATGGAACTGGAGGAGGTGTGTGGGATGTGTATCAAAGGACCTGCACATCTCAGAAACTTAAAACACATTGTCCTATTCTGCTTGACTAGACTTTCCCTCTCTAGAGGTTTCTCAGTTAGGAAAATGAGGAGATTGGATAGCTAAGGTCAAACCTACCTCTAACATTCTGATTCCAATTCCTCAAGCTCATAGATTTAGAGCCATGAGGGTATGCCATTACATTCATATGCCATTTGTTCAGCTATTTCACAGCCAATCCCATCATTTCACAAATAACCAAGGTCCGGGAAGTTGAAATGATTTGCCCAAGGTCATACAGGTGGTTAAAGATTCTGTGACTCCATGGTCTTCCCCTTGGGTCATGCTGTTTTCCTGCTTCCTGTTAAGCCTTGTTGTTCAGAACTCCCAACATCTGTCATCTCAGTTTTCCTGTTGATTCCCTATTTCCAAATCTCCTGCTCAACCTTCATTCTCCTATTTTGATCTCCCCTCTTCGTGTGTTTCAGTCACTGCTTTGGGCTCCAGCAAGCTCCCTCCTCTATGAGAGAAACCAGCTGACCACCAGCTGCTAGGCCATCAGCCCTTTCCTGACTGATGGTGGTTAACTGCAGTGTGACCTGTTAAATTATAATGAAGGTACAGGGAACGAACACAAATGTTCAGCTGTTCCCCTGGTAATGATGGGCGCCTCTTGGAGGTCAAAAGAGATTTCAGGACACGTGAGAGGAATTTTAGATTTAAATGTTGTGTTTATTCATTTATGCACATGTTGTTTTCCCCCAACCCCAGTACACTACAAACTCCTTAAAGATAGGTAGGGGCTGTTTCATTTTTATTGTTGTATTTTTGGCACCTGGTACAGGGAGTTGCAGAAAGAAGATACTTGATACATGCTTGTTGAATGAATTGACAGTCATATCCTTTTATGAAAGGGCCCTCAGGGCTTCCCTCAGAGATTATCTTGTATACGTGATCAAATTAATCTTCCTTAGGCACAGATCTCATTGTATCACTCCCCTGCTCTCTCTCAAACACTTTCAATGACTTCTTTCTTTCCTTCCTTCTTTCCTTCCCTTCCTTTTTTCCCATCCTTCCTTCTTTCCTTTCTTCCTCCCTTCCTTTTTTCTTTCTCCCTCTCTTTCTACTTTCTTTTTTCTTCTTTCCTTCTTTCCTTCCCTCCATAAGCCATTCTAGCTCCTATAAAATTACACTTCTTAAGTAATTCTATTGAAGGATTCCTCCCCAAAACAAGAAAATAGAAAGAATTCACATCCTTTCATTAGTCATCAGTCATGCTTAGAAGTCAGCTGCTGTGGATGGATATTTCCCACAGCTGTACTTCAGGAAACTTTACCAAGAGGATTTATCATTGCCCACCTAGAGCAAGTAAACTGGAATTAGAAGTATGAATTCTGATTCTAATTTTTGAGTAACAGTATGACCTTGGTAAAGTCACTTACCTTGACCTTCTTCCTCTGTACAATTACAGGCTGGAAAATTTCTGAGGTTGATGAGCCTAAATATAGTCTGGCATTCAATGCCTTTTACAATCTATAAACCCAGCCATAAAGTGAAAGGGGGTTATGCCAGTTCCCTAAACTATCTTTTGAACTAAGGATTAAATGAGACAGTATTTGTAAAGCACTCAGCACAGAACTTGTCACATAGTGTGGTTCAGTCATTTTTCAGTCATATCTGATCCTTTGTGATCCCACATGGGTTTTCTTGGCAAAGATACTAAAGTGGTTTGCCATTTCCTTCTCCAGCTCGTTTTACAGATGAGGAAACTGAGGCAAACAGGGTTAAGTGATGCCCAGGGTCACACAGCCATTATATGAATGAGACTGGATTTGAACTCAGAAAGGTTCGTCTTCCTGACTCCAGACCTGGCATTCTATTCACTGTGCCACATAGCTGCCTCCAATCCCTGCCTCTCCTTCTCTATCTTTTAACTTGAAATCCTGCAGATGATACACCCTTCTCACTGAGAACCAGAGCTCTGTTCTCTTCTAGACATTGGCTCTCTCCAGTGACTTCAGTATGGAGATGAAGGCTGGGTCAAGGCACAGTGTGGCTGTTTCCCATCTCTCCTGCCCCTCTCCCCCAGTTTTGATATCCAGATGATATCAGTTCAAAATGGATGTTAATAGTAGCCTTGAAGGTGAAACAGAGTCACAAAAGGAACAGCTTGAGATGTATGTAGGAGGAAAGGAAAAGAGATGATCCTTACCCACTTTTGCTCAGATGATTGGTGGGATGGGGAAAGTAGAGGAAATTTGTAGTTGGTTACATATGGATATGAGAGGGGAGTCTGATTGTACCTTCCATGTTGTCTGATCCAAAAATGTGATTATTCATTAGAAGAGGAGTCCAAAGTTCCATTTCCCACATACCTGCATATGGCAGTGGGTAATTGTGTCATGATCCATGGATTCTGGGTAGGGGAGAGTTCTAAGAAGAAAGGAGTATATGCTTCATTAACATGTACCCTAAGGAGGCGTAATGGTAAAGGAATTTGAAGATCTTCCCTGCCCCTTGATAGGCTTAAGTGAATTTGAGAACCTACCCTGATTTGAAAATATACTCTGTCCTAATAGGCTAAATGTGGTCACATGGAGCCTGTGGTGGAAGGTTTTTTTTTTTTTCAGGAATGCCCACACCTTGTTACTTTGTGATTGGGCAGTGGGTCATGAGGATTGTGATGTTTTCTGATTTTGGAGGAGGCTATATATACCCTGATGTGAGGTTTTGCTTTGGGGCTCACTCATGGGAAGAGTTGTGTGATTTGGCCAGATGAGACTCTGGGCAGCCATTGATCACCCGGGCTTTCAAATCCCAGATGCTGGTGCTTCTCTCTCTGGTAACTGAGGAGGTATGGATGTAATGATCAGACACCTGGAAGCCCTGTCTGCTGGTCTGTTTCTCTGTCTGTATTTTTTGTCTGCTTGTAACTTCTGTTTGTTTTCTCTGAAGTTCAGGGTGCTGACTGTTCCCCCTGAACTAGGTAAATGATATATGTTAGATTAAAGTAAGATGGTTACCCCCTTTTTGAGTTACTTTCCTTTAGCAAAGCAGATCAAAGAACTTGTGCTAGCAGCTATACTAGGTATGCTAGGGTTCTTGCTGCTACAGGAGGTCGAAGGGAGAAAGAAAGGTCCCTTATAAACAAAAATGTTCATAGCAGCATTTTCAGCAGTATCAAAAAACTAGAAGTAAAGTGGGTGTGCATCAATAAGTGATGGCCAAACATTAAAATTTGTTTATAATTAATATCACATCATAATAATTTGTAATTAATATTACTTACATCATGATTTAGAATATTCCTGTGTCATAAGCAATGACAAATAAGAGGAATTCAGAGAAACACTGGAAGCCATATCAGCTGATGTAAGTGAAGAAAGCAAGAATAAGAAAACAATATTCAAAATGACTACTAAAATGTAAGTGAAAACAACATTAAAAGATACCCAAATTCAGATGACCGATAACTGATCTTTTGTCCCAAGGAGAGATATTGAATGCAGATGCAATCACTTTTTCAGTTGGTTTTGCTTAGCTGATTTTCTTTATTATAAGGAAGAGTTCATTATGGCAGGGGTGGGGGAAGGTGGGAAGTGACTACGTTATAAAAATATAAGGCATCAATAAGGCATTAAAAATGAGGAAGAGAAGAGGCAATCATGTCAGAAGATTACAGTGGTGTTTTTCAGGAGCCGAGAAATCCCTTGAATGTTCTTAAGATCCAAAAGAACAAGAACAGAAAACTGTCAATGTGAGAAGAGAGTGAAGTGGGGTAACCTGATGCTCACTGACTCAATCTTCAAAAAGAATGTTTGTATGAAGGTAACATGCCTTAGTCTGGGACATGAGGAGAGAAAGAGAGAGATTTCCTGTTTTGGAAGACACAAAACTCAGAGATACTATTTTCCCAAGTTACTCTGGTAGAAAGCAGGGCTGTTTGCATTTATTTGAGAATATGTGTTGAAATGTGCTTTGTTTTTTTAAAATTATTGTTCTGCTTTGCTTTGTAATTCAGTCCCAATTAAATTTTTTACTATTTCGATGCTAAATTTGGATGATTTTAGAGGCTGTCAGCAGAGCTGCAATAGGGGCTTAAGCTAAATGAGATGTAACAATCATTAACTGTATGCCTATATGAACCCAGAAGCATTGAACAGGATAGAGACTTTGCACATGATCTCAGAGCTTTTAGTTTGGATTTTTTTTTTTTTTTTTTTGCCATCATTCAAGAGAAGCTGTCTTCTCCTTTTTAATGCCTGTCTCCCCCAGTCAATTCTCAGCTGCCAATAGTGAGGCAGGCATGGTGTTCCCAGTGGTGCAGAGATGCCCCCAGATTCATTAATGCTTAATGAATCACTTAACAAATACTTATTCCATATCTGTTGTGTTTAAAGGAGGGATACACAATTTAGATAAGACAGTTTGGTCTGATGCCTCCCAATTTAAGAGAAGGATAAAACAATGACACAAAATAACTATAACCTACAATGTTCTATGACAAATTTATCAGAGAGGTTCAGAGATGTATGTGAAGCATCAGAAGAAAGGTCTTTTCAGATATTTGTGGGGGCTTTGGGAAGGAGGTAGGAGTAGAGTTTGGGTTTAAAGATGAATTAGGAAAGAGAAGGAAATTATTCCAAGCACAATGAACATTGGGTATCAAGTCACAGTGATGGGAGAGTAAAGAAACAAGTTGGGGAACAGAGAATAGCCCAGTTTGGGCAGAGAAGAGCTACTTAGACAGTAATAAGGAGATATAGCTGGAAAGGTAGGGTAGTACCAGATTATAAGACTTTGAATGCCAGGTAAAAGAATTTGAACTTTCCAACAATAAAATTCCACTAAAGACTCTCTAGCTGAAGAACTAGTTAAGGCTCTGATTACCTCTTGTTTATACTATTATAACAGCATCCTAATTGGACATCTTGCCCTTAGTCTCTTCCAATCTAATGCTTTGATCAATCAGCCAACAAGAATTTATTAAGTGCTTACTGTTTGCCAGGCACTCTGCTAGGCAGTGGGTCTCTAAACAATCCCTATTTTTAAGGACCTTATACATTCTTCTTTTACTCTGTGTTCCATCCAAATCAACCTACTTTCCATCCCTCATTCTATCTCCTGCTTCTGGCCTTTGCATAGGCTGCCCTGGCATACCTGAAATGCCTCGCTCTTCCCCTCTGCCTAGCTGCCTTCATAGCTCAGGTCACGTGGCACCTCCCACAATCGTTTTTTCCCTGATCCCTAACTGTGAATACTTTCCTCCCTAAATCACACAAATTATTTGTATTTTTCTTGTTTACTTTATGCCATGACTTCTCTGTGTGCACGCTGTCCCTATCTGTCCCCAACCCCAAACCCCTCAAAAGAATGTCACCTCCTTGAAGACACAGACTGTTTCATCCTTGTCCTTGTATCTTAGTGTTGACCACAGTGCCTGGTATAGAGAAGGTGCTTAATAAATGCTTGTTGAGTGATTGACAAATGACATGATTAACTCTATACGAAGAAAGATGACTATGGCAATAGCGTGAAGGATAGATTAGAGGGAAGAAATAGCCAAGGTGGGAAGACTTGATGGCTATTACAGTAATCCTTGTGAGTTGTGATGAGAGCCTATGCTAGGTTGATGGCAGTAGGGAAAAAGAGAAGTGAGAGATGTCAGTCAATAAGCATTTAAGATGCTTGATATACTAGATGCCAGACACTGCTAAGTACTGGGGATACAAAGAGTAGCAAAAACTGCCTGCTCACAAAGAGTTTATAGTCTCATAGGAGATACAATATGTAAATAAAGAGGTACATAGAGTATAGAAGGAAAGTGACCTTAGAGCTGCAGTTCTCAACCTGTGGCTCATGACCCCTTTGAGGGTTCAATGACCCTTTCACAGGGGTCACAGGGGTTGCCTAAGAGCATCAGAAAACATATATTTCCTATGGTCTTAGGAATCGAGACACCGCTCCTCTATCCATCTCCAGAGGGGTCCACCCACATGCAGATATGCCCACATACAAGTATTAAAGGGTTGAGGCATTAGGAAGGTTGAGAACCACTGCCTTAGAGGTTACTTATAGGCAGCTAGGCGGCACAGTGGATAGAGAGAAGGACTTGGAATCAGCAAGCCCTGAGTTCATAATCTGCTTCACTCACTTACTAGCTATGTGATTCAGAGTAAATTATTTAACCTCTGTCTGCCTCAGTTTCCTCAACTGTAAAATGGGGATAATAATCGTACCTACCTCCCAGGGATGTTGGGAGGATCAAATGAGATATTTGAAAAAGCATTTTGCTAATCTTAAAAGGCTATGTAAATGTTGTTGGATTGGAGTGGGGACTAACTTGCAGCAGGGAGGCCAATAGAAAGCTATTACAATAGTAGAAATGAGAGGTGATAAAGGCATGAACTAGGGTTGTGGCTATGTGAGTGGAGAGAAGGGAACATATATGAGAGATGTTGTGAAGGTAGAAAAACCAAGATTTGACAGTGGCCTGAATGTGTGGGATGAATGAGACTGAGGAGAGAAAGATGGCAGCATGGCAAATTTGGGTTATTAGGAAGATGGTGATGATACCTTTGATATTAATAGGGAAATTCAGAAGAAGGAAATTTTAGAGGAGAAAGAGATAACGAATTTTGTTTTAAATAAATTGAGTTTGAGATGACTATGGTCCATCCAATTCGAGATGTCTGATGGGCACTTGATAATAAGGTACTGGAGATCAGGAAAGATGTTAGGGCTGGATAAATAGATGTAGGAATCATTTGCTTAGAGATAATAATAAAAATCATGGCAGCTGATGAGATAACCAAATATAATGAAAAAAGTGGAGGACTCAGGACAGATCTGTTAAGAGACAGTCATGGTTAAGGGCCTGATCTAGATGAAAATCCAGGGAAGAAAACTCAAAAGGAATAGTGGAAAGTGAACTGAGAGAGCATGAAAATGTAGAGAAGAGAATAGAGAGATGGTGATGGACAGTGACAAATGCTTTGGAGAGGTGAAAAGCTTTGAGGAAATGCCGCCAGACTTGGCAATTAAAATATCATTAGTGTCTTTGGAGAAAACAGCTGCAACTGAATGATGGAATAAGAAGGCAGATTGCAGAGGGTTTAGAAGAGAGTGAAAGAAGGAAAAAGTAGAGGCACAGAGGAAAGATGACCTTTTTGAGGAATTTAACCGAGAAGTAAGGAGAGATATGGAGCAGTAGCTAGCAGGGATAGTAGGATCAAATGAGGCTTTTCTAAGGATAGATGAGGCATGGGTATATTTGAAGGCATCAGGAGAAGATATGGAACCAAAAGGATCTGGTATGTTGAGAGATGAAATCAATAGGACTTGCCAATTGATTCAATATGAGAAGGTAGGGAGAAGGAAGAGTCAAAGACAAGTCCAAAGTTAAAAATATAGGAGACAAGGATGAATGGTGGTGCCACAATCATTGTCAAGTCAGAAGGGGGAACAGTTTAGGGAAAAGATAACAAACTCTCTTTTGGAAATGGTGAGTTTTCAATTATCGTGATGAGTGGCATTTAAAAAATGTTTTTCAGTTTACAAAGTGTTTTACATGCAATATCTAATTAAATTCTCAAACTAAATGTGTGAGGTAGATAGTACTGATATCATCCCCATTTTACAAATGAGTATACTTTATAACTAGTAAGGAAGGGTTAGAATTTGTACCCCTATCTTTCAATTCTAAGTTCAGGCCTCTTTCCCTTTCATGTCATCTGTGTTGGAGGTGCTGGTGAGATATCCAGGTGTAAAGGGAGCTTAAAATAAAGATGTGGCACTTGAAATCAAGTCTAAAAAATATAGATTTTGGACTCCTCTGGGTATATTTGGTGGCTGAAGCCTCAGGAATGAATGAGGTTGCCAATAAAAGATATAGAGGAAGAATAGAAGGAGGGACAGACCTTTGGGAAATGGCCACGTTAAAGATATAACCCTGGACCTATATTATATAGAGACCAAGCTGAAGAGTTATTGTTGATTTTTTTAAATTCAAAAGCAATAGTGAGCCACAAAATCATCTTGATCAGAGGAGAGACCAAGGTCAGAGTTGTGTTTTAGGAAGATTATTTTGACAGTCGTTCAGAAGATGACATCGGAAGCAAAAAGACCTATAAGAGGATAATGTGGTTATCTAGCAATAAAGTGATTATAGCATGAAGCAACCAAAAGAGCTTTGGAGAAAGAATCAACATGACTTGATAATTAGATGTAGTAGATAGAAAATGAGACCCAAGTCAAAGATGACTTTAGGTCTTTGAGCCAAGGAAACTAGGAGACAGGGAACGTGGGCAGTAAAAGACTATCTGTCTTCATGGTGTGATTTCAGGTGGCTCCTGACCAGCCTTTCCCCAGCTTGTTCCCCTATGTCCTCCCCCAACTACCCTTCCCAAGCTCTACTGCCTGAAATCCCACCATTAAAGTTTAGCTCCTTTAACTTAAGTCATTGGATCTCACTAAAATATACATCATCTTAGTGAAGCCATAACACTACAGATGATTTCAGATATACCTTAGCCTAGAATTCTAGATTAATCCATTTTGAATCCATTCTACAGAGCAGGGAGGGAGGGACAGTGAAGAGCAAGGAGGAGGGCCACCCAAGGCAGAACCACACAATAAGGGCAGACTGGGAATGCTGAAGACAAACTTCATGGTTTTGTTGGAATCAGTTTTCCAATTAAAAAAAAATGGTTCCTTTGAGTAAGAGCCAATTTTAAATAAATAAGTGATCAAAGAATATGAATGGGCAATTGAAATGTGAATCAAAACCACTCCAAGATTTTACCTTTACAATCAAAAATTGACAAAGATAATGGCAACACTATTAAATTCATAGATAGTATGATGGCAGAGAAGTAGTCTGAAAAGC
This sequence comes from Pseudochirops corinnae, assembly GCA_028646515.1. Lineage (NCBI taxonomy): Eukaryota > Metazoa > Chordata > Mammalia > Diprotodontia > Pseudocheiridae > Pseudochirops > Pseudochirops corinnae. The sequence continues at coordinate 161,324,460 of CM053585.1, forward strand.
TATTACTGGGAACTGAATGGGTTCAAACTTTAGACAAACACAGAATTACATAATTAAAGTTACAAAAATATTTCATCCTTTAACTTCTATTGGCATATATCCTAAAGAGGTTGGTTATTAACATGGAGGAAAAGTCCTATCTGTACAAAAATGTTCTTGGCAGGACAGTTTGTGATAGCAAAAAACCAGGAATCAAACTAGGTGACCAATTCAATGAGCATTAATTAAATGCCTTGCCTTCCACAGTTGTGCTGATGGGGAGGTAAGTGGAGTTAACAAAGACAAAAGGAAAGATATTCCATGTCTTCAAGGAGGCTATACTTTACTCAGGGATGCAACATTCATACAAACAAGGAAATATGATATGATTTGAAGCAGGAAAGCATACTAACTACCAGAGTAATCAAGAAAGACTTTCTGCATGATACACAATTGTAGAGGATGATTACTGCATTGTAAGAAACAAAAAAGTGGGGAGGTGAAGTGAGGCAGAATGAAGAAAACAAGCAAATGAACAATACACACACTGGCTCCAACTATGTAATTAAAGACAATAGCAACAATAAATTCAGATTAAATATACGTACACAAAAGAAGTTCAGAAGGGATCATGGAAACAAAAGGGAAGGTCGGATTACCCTTCTGCTAAAGTTAGACCTTGTGCTCTTTAGTAAAGATGTGGTAAATAACAGAAATTTACAGATTCATATAATCATCTGTAATCTCTTTTTGTTTCATTTTGCTCATTTTCTTATGTTCTTATTTACATATTTGAATACCTGTATTTTTCATAGAAATTAAAATTTCCAAAATTGGGAAAAAAAATAGTACTCCTTTAGTGGGCTAGGTTGTGGAGATGGTAACTGTCTTTAATGATTCAAACAAGAACATTTTCTTTTTTAAAAAATTTATGTATTTAATATTTTCTTCCCCCCTAGTCACATATAAAATTTTTTTTAACATTTGCTTCTTAAAGTATTGAGTTTCAAATTCTCTCCCTCCCCTCTCATTAAGAAGGCAAACAATTTGACATAAGCTATATTCTGCAGTCATGCAAGATATATTGCCATATTAGTCATGTTGTGAAAGAGAACACAGACCAACAGAAATCCATGAAAAATAAAGTTTTAAAAAAGTATGCTTTGATCTGCACTCAGACTCCATCAGTTCTTTTTCTGGAGATAGATAGCCATTTTTTCATCATAAATCCTTTGGAACTGTCTTGGATCATTGTATTGCTGAAAATAGCTAAATAATTCACAGCTGATATTGCTGTTACTATGTACGATGATCTGGTTCTGCTTACTCCACTTTGCATCAGTTTATGTAAGTCTTTTCAGGCTTTTCTGAAAGCATCTTATTTGTCATTTCTTACAGCATATACCCACATATTATTCCCCCAATTGATGGGCATCCCCTCAATGTCTAATTCTTTTCCTCCACAAATAGAGCTGCTATAATTTTTTTTATATATAGGTCTTTTTCCTTTTTGTTTTTTATTTCTTTGGGATACAGATCTAGTAGGGATGTTGCTGGGTCAAAGAGTATGCATAGTTTTAGAGCCCTTTGAGCATAGTTTCAAATTGCTATACAGAATGGTTGAATCAGTTCACAACTCCACCAATGGTGTTTAGTATTTCAACTTTCCAACATCCCCTCCAACATTTGTCAACAAGGACATTTTCTAAGATCTTTGATTCTTGTCATGTAAAGGGATTCGAAAATTATTTGGAATAAAGAGAGATGAAGTCTGTGTTGAGAAGAAGAGGAGGAAGAAGGAGAGGAAGAAGAAGAGGAAACAATGTAGAAAAGGAGGAGGAAGAAAAAGAAGAAACGAGGAAGATTATTTTGGCTGTAGCATGGCAGATGGATTGGAGAGAAGAGAGTCTAGAAGCCAGGAGTACAATTAGGGTGTTATAATACTCCAGCTTGGGGGTGAGGCTGGGGGCGAGGGTAATAAAGACCTAAAGAAAGTTAGTATTCACATTAGTGGAAAGAAGGAAACAAGAGCAAGAGATTCTAGAATAGTAGAATCAATGAGACTTGGTAATTGATTAGATATGAGGAAGGTGAGGGAGATAGAGGGAATTTAGGATGTACCATGATTGGAGGCAGTTAGGTGGCACAGTGGATAGAGTGCCAGGTCAGAAGTCAGGAAAACTCTTCCTGAGTTCAAATCCAGTCTCAGTCACTTCCTAGCTGTGTGATCCTGGGCAAGTCACTTCACTCTCTTTGCCTCAGTTTCCTCATTTGTAAAATGAGTTGGAGAAGGAAATGGCAAACCACTCAAGTATTTTTGCCAAGAAAACCCCAAATGGGGTCACAACGAGTCAGATATGACTGAAACCACTCAGCAACAACAAGTTACTACTAATACTATTAAAAGGAAAAATCTGTGTTTGGGCTTTTACCCAGATTGAAGAGGCAGACTCAGGAAGAGAAAGTTAAAAAGGAGTTTATTAACACCAAGGCTGCAGAAACATTGGTGGGCCATTAACTGGGTCAGCCTGGGATTCAAATCACACATTGCTTTTATAGACAGAAGTGGCTTCCATGGAGGGGCAATTGTAAAGTGAGGTGGTGCAGTGGATAGAGTGCTGACCCTGGAGTCAGGAGGACCTGAGCTGAAGTCTGACTTCTTACTAGTTCTGTGACCCTGGGCAAAGTCACTTCACCCTGCTTGCCTCAGTTTCCTCATCTGTAAAATGAGCTAGAGAAGGAAATGGCAAACCACTCTAGTATCTTTGCTGTGAAAACCCCAAACGTCAGGAAGGCTATGACAAGTCCAAACAACAACATTTAGATTGGACCATGTGATCATGAGGAGGTGGGATTAGAGCTGCCTCTCTTCAGCTCCTCCCTAAATATTTTAATTGGCTCACTTTTCAAATGAGGAGATTAGGTAAACGAGCATTCACTCAGGCCAGGCAGCTTATGACAGGGGTTCTCAACCTGTGGGTTGCGACCTCTTTGGGGTCATATGACCCTTTCACAGGGGTCACAGGGGTCACCTAAGACCATCGGAAAACACATATTTCTGATGGTCTTAGGGACATCCTCTATCTGTCTCCAGGCGGGTCCACCCACATGCAGACATGCCCACATATGATTATTGAAGTGTAGCAGAATTAGGAACCACTAGCTTATGAGGAGACAGGATTAGCATTGCCAAGGAGATACCAGTAGAGGGCATGGGGACTGCCCTAACAGTCAGGACCACTGTTCCGTAAGTCAAGCAAGGTTAAAGCATGGGGTCATTTCAGAATGATTCTGCATTGGTGATTGATTTTACACACTACTAATATTAATTCATATAGACACACATATCACACAGTTAGTGTTGTCTTTGTTAGTCCTCAAATCTAGGACTTTTAATTCCAAGTCCAGTCAGTGTTCAGTTGTGTCCAAATCTTCGTAAACCAATTTGGGGATTTCTTGGAAAAGATACTGAAGTGGTTTGTCACTTCCTTCTCTAGTGGATGAAGTCAAATAGAGGTTAAGTAACTTGTCTGAGGTAAAATTTGAACTCAGGTCTTCCTGTCTCCAGGCCCAACTTTCCATTCAGTGAACCACCTAGCCGCCCCAATGTTCTTTACACTAAATTTTTTTTTGTTTTTTGTTTTTGCTTTTTTTTTTTTGGAGGGGGGAAGGCAGGGCAATTGGGATTAAGTGACTTGACCAAGGTCACACAGCTAGTAAGTGCATCAAGTGTCTGAGGTCAAATTTGAACTCAGGTCCTTCTGACTCCAGGGATGGTGCTCTATTTATTGCACCACCTAGCCCCCCTACACTATAATTTTAACCAGCATTTATTAAACACCTACTACATGCCAGATATACTACTAAACACTTTCCAAATATTATTTCATTTTATTCTTACAACCACTCTGGAAGGTAAATGCTATTATTATCCCCATCTTAAAGAGTTGAGAAACCTGTGGCAAGCAGAGGCTAACCAACTTGGGTCACACAAGTAGCAAGTGGTTGGAGACATATTTTAATTCAAGTCTTCATGACTCCAGATCCAATACCCTATCCATTACACAAACTAACTGTCTCAATATATTTGATTGGAGTAGGTGCTGCATTCAAAGCCCTGTCAAAATTTTAAACTCCTCTTCTGAATTGTAGCTTCTTTTCTTAAATAAATAAAACTTCTTTGAAAAGGAGAAAATCTACCAGTAAAATGTCAACGCCCCTTGGAGGTATTCCTACCTTAGAGTACACCTTAATTAGCATGTACTCCCTTGGTAAGAAGGGGAGAAAGGAATTAGCTGACAGAGAGGATTTTTACAAGAGGACAGTTCATGGGGCTGACGAAAGAAGAGTCACAATATAAGAGGGGGCAGTGGAAAGGAGCCAAAGGAAAGCCACCTGTAGTATGGGATTGTGTGGGTCAGAAACCCCACTTACCCAATCAAAGGAAATGCAGAAGAGTGCTTGTGGTGGACAGGAATATTTATTTTCTAAATACTAGAGAAGCGGGGAAGGGAAATCCCTCCCCATGCATGTCCCAAGAAAAAGAGAGTGAGCCCCTCCAGGTGCCCTCTTTTTAAAAAAAACCTGAGTGTCATAAAAAGTACATTCCTCTGTCATCCCTAACTTCTATTGGGTGAACGTGAGGGTACAGACTCAGCACAGGGAAAGTCAAGGCATCCCTGACTTCTCATTGGAGGAGGGGCGGAGTCCCGTTTCGGAGAGATTTCAAACAAAGAGAATTCATCCCTCTGTCCCGCTATCCTTTGCTTCTGCTTGAGCAAAAGGTGGGGAGCACAATCTTACGTAGGGAGGCAACTCCAGTCCTCATTGATTTGTCCCCACCCTATTCCCAAGCAGAAGTTCTGGTTTGCATTCCGATAAGTAAATGAGACAGGTCTACCTCTAGCCCACTTTAAACAAAAGTTCCAATCTGCATTCCAATACTGCTTCCGGAGAGTCTCAACTTAAAAACTCTCCCCATTCAGGATGGTAAACATGGAAAGTTACAAAGGATCCCAAATCTTACTCTCATTTATTTATTTATTTCAACTGCAGCTCTGCATGAAAGTCTTCAGCCCACCTGAGCTAAACATTTACTGTGTATGTATAAGGTCATGTGCTCTAAGTGAGATATAAAGATAAAATGAACACAGCCCAAAATGTCCTCAAGAAGCTTACGGTCTACTGAAGAAGGGAAATAAGATGCATGTACTAGATAAATAGAAAATGGACTAAAAGGGCCACATGTGGCCCTCAAGTGCAGCCTTTTGACGGAATTCAAACTTCACAGAATAAATCTAGGTCCTCAAGTGCGCCCTTTGACTGAATTCAAACTTCACAGAATAAATCTAGGTCCTCAAGTGTGGCCTTTGACTGAATCCACTGTGAAGTTTGGATTCAAAGCCCTGCACTTGAGGACCTAGAGGGTCACATGTGGCCTCGAGGCTACAGGTTCCCCATCCCTAAGGAGGGACTCTCTATGTCAGGCTGGGTAATCTCTCCCCAAGGAGAAACAAGCCTGCTTTACTTATTTGTGTCCAAAGCCATAAGAATCATAGGCTTTAGGGCTAGAATAGATGGGGCAGTGGACTAGAGTCAAACGACTTGGACTAATTGGTGTTTTTGCCACTTAGTGTATATGTGACCTTGAGCAAGTCAGCCTCTTTGGTACTCTTTCCTCCTATGCAAAATGAAGGATTTTTCTTATAATTGCCATGTATTTCTCTAGTAGTCCACCCACTCAATAAATGGCAAAGTCCTTTACAGCCATCACTCTGTTTTCACATCCATATTCCCATCTCCAAAACCAGGCCCTTGGAAGAGTAGGTAAGATGAGTTTGGATGGTGTTCTAACATTCACTTGGAAAAGTGATTCTCCGCTCGTAAAATGGGAATGATGTTTGCATTTCCTATCTCACATCAGTGCTGCGAGAAAAGCTCTTCATAAATACCAAAGTTCTATAGAAATGGAAGGGTTTCTTTGGGGTCATTATTGTTATTAACACTAATAAAAAGTTTTTGAACTGATTACTGAATCATATTGGTCACCAGGTAGAATTGAGAACATGTTTCCAAATTCTGCCACCAGAGGGCAGCCACACACAACAGCCGAAGGCTCCTGAGAGGTGAAGGTAAGGGATGGGAGGGAAGATAGGTGTGAGCATTAGGCAGCAGGCCAACAAGAAAGGGGAGGGGGGAAGGCCCCAGTTTAGGGGGTGGAGAAAACAAAACCCTCTAGGTGTGGATGAAGAGCACCAGACTGCGGTGGAGAAGAGGCCACGAGTCTCTGCTGGAAGGCAGGGAGGGAAAAGGTGACTTTCACCCCTCCCTGGACTAGGTTGCTGCCCTGGCTACTCCCTGCCTCTCCTGCCCATCAGCCCTGCAGGTGTTCTCATAGAAAGAGAAGCAGGGCCCAGGACTTTCTTTTTCCCCTTCCTTCTGTCCACATAGGATTTCATACCCTTACCTGAAGGTGCTCTGCCCAAATAAGTGTAAATTTCAGTAGCTGAAAACCTTGAAATATATATCTTGGGGTTCCCTCTGGCCATCCACATTCTGGCATCCATCTCCTCTGGTCACTTCTCTCTTTACATTTATGAGATTTAGAGCTAATGGGGGACCTGAAAGATCATTGAGTTCAAAACCCTCATATAGATAAGGAAATGAGCCCCAGAGGAGTCAAGTGGCTTGCTCAGATTTCCACAAATAATAAAAACTTACATTTTACATAGCATTTTAAAGTTTGTAAGGGACTTGACATACTCTCATCTGAGCTTCATGACCTTGTACAAGGATGTAGGGCAAAGTCACTACAGATTATGCCCTTTCCTAGATTTCAAGCAGCCATCCTGAGTTGTCTGCTCAAATCCTACACGATCTATGACATGGTGACTCATTATTATTCAGTTGTTTCAATTGTGTCTGACTCTTCATGACTGCATTTGAAGTTTTCTTGACAAAGATATTGAAATGGTCTGCCATTTCCTTCTCCAAGGTCACTTACAGTGACCATATAAAATAATTGTAGCTAACATTTCTGTAATAGCTACTAAGTACCAGAATGAAAGAAAGAAGATGTATTACCCAACCGGTCACTTCCAGTTGGGTCTTCATTGGGGCAGCTCCTACTACTACTCCCAGAGGTTGTTGTTTGGCTTTCATTCTCAAAGAGGACCCTGACATCAGGAAGGTGATGCCATGACATGCAAGAGAATTGGATTTAAGTGATGGAGGGCTGTGCAAAGTCACAGCCTCACTTTCTCCCCTGGAGCCATCTGGGTCCAGTGGCAAGATATAGATCAGGATGACTGGAGATGGCCCTGGTTGCGGTGGGAGACCTTGGCCTTTTTAAACTAAGGTCTCTAACAGGTCTCAGTTTGACTGAGGCAAAGTCCATTGAATGAACGATTAAGGATAGGTAAGAAATGAGGCAGAGAATTGCCTCTATTCTAATCAAAATTAATCTGGGAGGGGAAGACCCTCAGGGTTTCTGGTCAAAATAGAAACAATTGCTATTTACATTCACTTCAAGTCAACAGGGCCCAAACAATGACCTAGTCTTGGAACTTGGCCTGAGACCTATTGTTGGTCAATCAATGAGAGCAAGTAAACCCCAAGATATATATTTCAAGGTTTTCGGCAATTAAAATTTACACTTATTTGGGCAGAGCACCTGCAGGTAAGAGTATGAAATCCTATGTGGACAGAAGGAAGGGGAAAAAGAAAGGAAGAGAGAAAGAGAGAAAAGAGAGAGAGAGAGGGAGACAGAGAGAGAGAGAGAGAGAGAGAAAGAGAGAGAGAGAGAGAGAGAGAGCGCTATGTTGCTGCCCAGGATCGCTTGGCTAGTGAGTGCCTGAGGCTGGATTTGAACTCAGGTCTTCCTGATTCCAGCTCCATTAGATTTTCTCCTATGTCATATTACTTTCTCAGCTTGTAAATGACAGTGCCTGGATTCAAACCTGCAACTCCAAACTCCATACTCCTTCCTCTATGCCACCCTGCATTCCTCCTTTTCTTCCTCCCTTACCGTTCCAGTTTGGCTACCCTGGAAGCCTCAGGGCATTGGTGAAGGATTTCCTTCCCCCGGTCCTATAGACGATCAGAGTTGGACAGACTTTAGAGATCATCTCTAGTTCAACCCCCTCATTTTACAGTGGAGGAAACTAAGTGAGGGCCAGAGAAGGCAGTGACTTCATAGTTATTTCAGTGGGTAGAGAAAGCCTGAAAGACTTGCCCAAGGCCACATAGCAAAGTAATGACGGCAGTGGGGACAGCAGGTGGGAAGGAGATCCTGGGTCTCTGGAGTCTCGCCCCAATGCACTTGCTTCTACACCAGCTCTAGTAGCCTGCTTGGGTCGATCAAGGCCTATGAGTTCCAAATCCAAGAATCTTAGGGATACCCAGTTTGAGGAGGGAGGGAACAGCAGAGACAGCTTTTTGGGGTGGGGTGGGAGAAGTGAAGAAAACACTTCCTGCTCTTCATCTCTGGGGAGAGAATCTCCTACTTCATTGTGAAGCCTTGCCTGGTAGTGGCTACACCCGGCTGGTTCTCTGGGCTTGGCTGTTACTTTGTCTGTTGTCTTGTGTGGGTGGAGGTAATTAATCTCTGCCATCAACAGCAACCTATTAAAAATAAATACATAAATACAAATCTTTTGAAGTCAATGGGTGTGTCCACCTGGACTGTCAGCAGAAATTACAAAGTAGTCTTAAGACTCATCACTCCCATAATCTTGTAGGGTTCCCCCTCCTTTCTAGGGGCTCCTTTTCCTGATAGGGCTCTCTCTGATCTCTAGTCCTGCTTGCTGAAAGGGCTTCTTATCTCTGTTCAGGATCCCCTATCTTGCCTGACTCTCTTTTACAAAGTAAGCGCTTATTACATGTTTGTTGAATGCTCTTGGGTTGAATTCCCCTCAAATGCTGGCTTAGGTGCTACTGAAAGGTGATCTGTCTCCATTGTAGTCTGTCACCCAGCAGAACAGAGGCTACAGACACAAAGCTTTCCCCCCTAGCTGGTTTCTGGGTGTTTTTCTAAGCAGGGCTTTCTGACTCTGCTTCTCCACCCCAGATCACTTGGTCCCGATGACTGGGAAGGGTGAGGTGCTGGCATTCTGGAGCCAGGGCTTGGCCTATGTGCTTGTGGCCCTGGGTTACTCTATTCATTCACTGGAGATTCTTTCTGGAATGTCTATTGGATGTATATTGGAGAGAACTCTGGGTTGAGATTTGGGAGGCCTAAGAACTGACCTGGATTTTTTAAGGCTTCCAATGCGATCTTTTTATGCAAGTCACTTCCCCTTTCTTGGTCTTAGCGGTGTCTTGGCCTCATATGTAAAATGAATAGATGACCTCCAAATTTTCTTCCCATTTTAAGTCCTATGATTCTCTTCCCTTGCAATAATGTATCTGCAACCCTAACTTGGATGGCACCAGTAACTAGGTTACAATCCTAGTGGGCTAGTTCAAGCTATTTCATGGGTGTAAAATAGAAGCTGTGTGGGTGAGAAACCTCACTTACCCAAATCAAAGGAATGTAGAAGAGAACTTCCAGCAGACAGGAGTTTTATTCTTTAAAAAAATACATACCCTGGGGCGGGGAGACACCTCTCCCCGCCACATGTTCAAAGAAGAAGAAAGAGCCAGAGAGAGAGAGGGCACCCCTCCAGGTGCCCTTTTTTAAAACCCTGAGAGTCATAAAAAGTCATAAAAAGTACATTCTTTTAAGTTCTATTGGAAGAGAGAGAGAGTATGGATTCCACGTAGGTAAAGTCAGAGGGTCTCTGACTTCTCATTGGAGGAGGGGCGGAGTCCCGTTTCAGCGCGAATTTGA
>CM053585.1:161334767-161362800 GCA_028646515.1 Pseudochirops corinnae
TGGCTAAGATGACAAAACAGGAAAATGACAGATGCTGGAGAGGATGTGGAAAAATTGGAACACTAATGCATTGTTGGTGGAGTTGTGAACTGATTCAACTATTCTGGAGAGCAATCTGGAACTATGCCCAAAGGGCTATAAACAATTGCATACCCTTTGACCAAGTAATACCACTTCTAGGGTTGTATCCCAAAGAGATTATAAAAGTGGGAGGAAGACCCATATGTACAAAAATATTTATTGCAGCTCTTTTTGTGGTGGCAAAGAATTGGAAATAAAGGGGATGCCCATCAATTGGGGGATGGCTAAATAAGTTGTGGTATGTGAATGTAATGGAATACTATTGTGCTATAAGAAATGAGGAGCAGAACTTCATATTTACCTGGACAGACTTATACAAACTGATGTTGAGTGAGAAGAGCAGAACCAAGAGAAATCTGTACATAATTACAGATACAACATATATGTGACAACTAACTTTGATAGACTGGACTTTTCTCAGCAATGCAAGGTTATAAGACAAACCCAAAAGACTCATGATGGAAGGAGATGTCTAAATTCAGAAAAAGAACTAGAAAGAACAGAGTTTGAATGCAGACTGAAGCAAACTACCTGCTCTCTTTCTTTTTCTTGTTTGATTTTGTTTCCCCTTTCTCATTGTTCATCCCATTGGTTACAATCCTTCTTTACAACCTGACTAATGTCTAATGTGAAAGTATTTGCAGATTCTATACTTGATTGCATGCTGCCATGGGGTGGAGGGGGAAGGAGAGGAAGGAGAAGAAAATTTGAAACTCAAAGGATTGTGGAACTGAATCTTGTAAACTAAAAGTAAACAAACAAATTAATAAAGACAAAAAAAAGAAAATTAAATGACTCTAGGATGGGCAAGAGTTCTGGCTAGGTGACTGCCTTCAGAATCACAAGACTGCACAACTAGACTGGACTTTAGACGTCATCTAATTCAATCTTAGCATTTTACAAAGGAGGAAACTAAAGGGAAATGACTCACTGAAAAGGAAATCAGTTAGTATTGGATACTTTGATTTATTTTTAATTTGATTATAGAATTAAGTTCCCTTTTTTAGGAAAAGCTAGCCCTAACAGCTAAACCAGATTAACGCAAGTAGTCTCTTAAATCTAGGTTATATATAAATTTAGTGAATAGACAGATTGATAAAACTATTGTTTAGTAGCAGATAATTTAGAGTAAGACATCTATCTTTGTAAGAATAAAAAAAATCATAGGATTATAAGACTTTTTAAAGGCTGTTCCACTTTCTGGCAGCTGGAGAAAGGTGGATTGGCAAAAGGTTAAGTTTCTATTTTCAGTCTTAGTAGATAAGCTCCCTTTTTTCTTGAGCTAGAATCTAAGTTAGGTAAAAAAATCTTCCAAGGTGGGCAGCTGGAAGATGGTGGGTGACTGCTAACTACAAACTACACATTTATCTTTCCCAATAAGCAGTCTGGTTACAAAAAGAATCACAAGTAGGGCAAGGATTTCTGGGACAATCTCACTTTGATAACTAGATGTTACCATTGGATTAAAAAAAGCCTGGGAGAAGCAAACTAGTCAGATGACCTCTCATCCAATTGAATTATGTTCAAAACATTTCAAAATTATGTTCAGAAGAAGTTTTCTATTTTTTATCCCTCTTTTGTGTTACAAAAATAAGCTCTTTAAGTTGCTCCTTTGTCACTAATTACTAAGGAATTAGTTGCCCTGATTTAATGGTAACTTCCTAGCTTTGCTATTAAATCATTATTTATTTGCTTGGTAATTTTGTACCTCAGTTTCTTTTTATTCCAGATAATTTTAAAATTATTCAAGATCACATGTCTTATAAGTGGTAGAACTAGAGTTTAAAATCAGATCTTCTGACTTCCAGGGGCAGCTAGGTATACAATGGATAGAGTACTAGACTGGGAATCAGAAAGACTCAACTTCTTGACTGCAAATCTGACCTTAGACATCTACTAGCTGTGTGACCCTGGGCAAGTCACTTAACCCTGTTTGCCTCAGTTTCCTCATCTATAAAATGAGCTAAAAAAGGAAACAGCAAACAATTTCAGTATCTTTGTTAAGAAAACCCCAAAAAGGGGTCTGTAATGGTAATGGAATTTAAAGATCCCCCTGTATTGGCTTGGTTTTTGGGTTGAATATTGAATCCCACTTCTGGGATGGACTTATTGACATGAAGAAAGATGGCTGAACTGGGAGGAGCTGGTGCCATGGATTTAGAGTGAGGCCCAAGCAGAGAGAAGGACCAAGCAAAGGAGGCCAGAAGAATTTTTTGGGAGCAGTATCGTGGAGGCAAAGAGAGAGAAGAGAATGGCCAGGGCCCAGAGTTGCTGAGAGAGGACTGCTGAGGGCCAATTGGAGCTGCCCAGGACTTTTGAGAACTGCCATCTGGAGCTGCTGAGGATTAAGAAGGCATGGCTGTGATGCTGGTATTTTGTCTATCTGTTTTGATGTTGTTTTGCCAGATTCATCTGCTGGTGAAGGACAGTGCGGTTGTTGCAGAGGTCCTGGAATCTTGCTGTTGGTTCAGAAGCCCTGAAGAAGGATTTTCTTGTTGTATGTGTACAGAAATCCTGGAAGAAGGTCTTGCTGATGTTTTCAAGGATTTTGGAACCGTTCTTCAGACAGAGAGTGGATTGCTGAGGACATTGGCAATGTACATTGTTGCTTTGTTAAGCTTTGTCTCCCCAGGAACAGAGATTGCTGAGAACTTGCCTCTTGTCAAGATGAAAACAAGACCGCTCCTTGGGTACTAAGTTTTGTGATGATATCTTAACCTTGTTGTAGCTTAAGTTTAGATGGCCTTTTGTGCTCTCCTGCCCCTTTTGAGAAAGTACTTGGCATTAATGGATGGTATTGTAATTCAGCTGTGATCCAGGGGTGGGAAACTTTTGACTTTTTGTGCTCTGTAACTGACCAAATGAATGTACTTTGTTTATGATTGGAAGCTAATCTCCATTTGAGAAGAGAGACTTTGTTGACTGACTAAATGAATGTACTGCCCAGGGGTGGGGTACTTGGACCTTGCAATTGAATTGAGGATTCACTAAATTATTGAGTTATGCTATATTTTGATTTTCTGTGAATGCTTTGCCTTAATATGTCACTAAATAAATGGAGTTTGCTATGCTCATAGTCTGAACCTGGAACTTGCTTTTGCTTAGTGTTACAGAGTCATAAAGAGTTGGACAAAATTGAAACAATTCAACAAGTTCTGATTCCAAATCCAATGTTCTTTCTCCTGTACCATGGGACCGTTTTATTATACTATCCTGCCTTGAATAGTGTAGTGCCCTGCTAAAGACAAAAGTCTGGTTATAGCCTTTTTCTGATCCATTGCCACTTTGGGTTTTGGGTAAAAATGTAGGAACAGGAAAGTGAGTGAATGCTTTAGAGTGGTTTGTACCTGCTGGGAAGGGGGCACAAGAAGTGTTCAAGCCACCAAACACACAGTGAAACCTGCCCTACCCAAATCTCTTCTCTGTTCCTCCTCAACTGCTAAATCAAAGAGGCCTGATCACACATTTGGGCAAATCTGACAACCTGGCATAGTGGAAAGAGAACCCCTGCAGTAGCTGCTTATGATCTCTTCAGGTCTCATTTCCTCTTCTGTAAAATTGAAAATGTTGGTATAGATTAGGGATTCTTAAGCTATGGCCCATAGACTCCTTAGTTTTTAATTTCTTCTTCCCTCCTTCACCCCCAACAAATCCTTAGGGGTACATGGATAGATTTTAGGGTATATGTGAATTTAATTTTTAAAAATATTTTAATGACTATATTTCAATATAATTGAAATGGAAATTTCAGTCCTTGGGAATCCTATCTTTCATGTATTTTCAAACATTATTTTGAGAAGAGATCTATCTGTAGGCTTTACCAGATTAACAGAGGGGTCTATGTAATGGTAATTAATTTAGCAGGTACTTAGCCCTTAGTAACTAAGGGCTATATGTTGAACATCATTACAACATTGCTGTTACTGTGCACAGTGATCTCCTGGTTCTTCTTGTTTTACTTTGCATCAGTTCATATAGGTCTTGCCAATGTTTTCCTGAAACCACCCTCTTCATCATTTCTTATAGCGTAATAGTACTCCATCAAAATCATATGCAACAACTTGTTTAGCCATTATCCAATTGATGAGTATACCCTCAATTTCCAATTCTTTGCCACCACAAAAGAATTGATATAATTATTTTTGCACATATAGGTCCTTTCCCTTTGAATTCTTTGTGATAAAGACTGAGTAGTGGTATTGCTGGGTCAGAGGTTATGCACAATTTTTTAGCCCTTTGGGCATAGCTTCAAATTGTTGTCCAGAATGGTTGGACCAGTTCACTACTTCACCAACAGTTCATTAGTGTACCTATTTACCGTCATCAATTCTAGCATTTGTCATTTCTGATACATGTGAAATGGTACCTCAGAGTCATTTTCATTTGCATTTTTCTAATCAATAGTGATTTAAAGCATTTTTCATGTCTTTTTCTGAAAACTGCCTGTTCATATCATTTGATCATTTATCAACTGGGGAATGGCTCTTGTTTTTATAAATTTACTCAGTTTTCTATATAGTTGAGAAATAAGACCTATTCTCCTATTGGAGAAACTTGCTGTAAAAACTTTTTGATATTACTTCATTGTATATGATACTTTTTAGCAAAATGTAGTTTCCTTGATTATCTCTTTTAATTAGGTCTAATTTTGCTTTTGCTTAGTCTGAGGTCATGATTGCTACCTCTACCTTTTTTATTTTTGCTGAAGCCTATTAGATTCTGCTCTAACCCTTAGTTTAAATCTGCATGTGTCTTTCTGTTTTAAGTATGTCTTTTGCATACAACATATTGTTGGATTCTGGCTTCTAGTCTATTCTGCTACCCATTTTCCTTCTGTGGGTTAGCTATTCCCACTCCCATTCAGTTATGATTGTTGTTCATTGACTTGCCCAGGATCACACAGCTAGTAAGTGTCTGAGGCCAGATTTGAACTCAAGAAGATGATTCTTTTTGACTCCAGGCCTAACACTCTATCAACTGCACCACCTAGCTGCCCACTGTTATGATTATTCACCATGTATTTCCCTCTAGCTCATTTTTTTCTGTTTCTTCTTTTCTGTTTTTATCCTGTCTCTCTTCATAAGTCTTATTTTGCTTCTAACTACTACCTCCCTTAATCTGCCCTCTCTTTTATTATCCCCTCCCCCAATATCTCTTATTCCTTTCTTCTCTTATTTCCCTATTGGGTAAGATAGATTTCAATACACAATTTGGTGTGTGTATATATATTCTTCCCTCTTTGAGCCAATTTCAAGGAGAGAGGTTCAAGCATTGCACTCTCTATTTTTCTTTCCAATATAAAAGATCTTCCTTGCACACCTCTTTTATATGAGCAAATTTTCCCCATTCTGCCTCTCCCTTCCTTATTCTCCTAGTGCATACCTCATTCACCCCCTCACAGAGAGTCATCTGTTATAATGAAGAATAAAAGAAAGAGGAAGGAAAAAAAAGTTCACCAATACTAATCAACTAATTGAAAAAGTCTGAGGTGGCTAGGTGGCACAGTGAATAGAGCACCGGCCCAGGAGGACCTAAGTTCAAATCCGGCCTCAGACACTTAACACTTACTAGCTGTGTGACCTTGGGCAAGTCACTTAACCCCAATTGCCCTACCTTCCCCCCTCCAAAAAGCAAAAAAAAAAAGATATTCTAGTGTAGCAAGAGGGGCATTTAAAATAAAAAATTATTTGAAAAAAAGAAAAGAAAAAGTCTGATGTTACATATACTATTTCTACACCCAGAGTTGCCCATCTTTGGAAAGAATTTGGTGGGGAAGAATGGGTAGGTGACTTCTCCTATATCTTCTTTGGGGCCAGATTTGGTCATTACAATTTTGAAACATTACATTTTGATTGCTTTGCAGTTATTCTTTTTATTTATATTGCTCTAGTCATTGTATATATTGTTTTCCTGGTTCTGTTCCCTTCACTTTGTATCAGTCAATTTATCTTTGTATGCCCCTCTGCATTCCTCATGTTTGTTATTTTTGCAGTACTGTGATATTTCTTTACACCCATATAAGGATTTGTTATATCCATGTGTCCATTTGTTAGGCATTCCCCAGTCAATGGATATCTATTTTGTTTCCACTGAATGCAGAATTCTACTCCAATTTTTCAACTGGATTCCCAGAGAATGACAATGAATCAGACAGTGATGGGGATGCCTTTTGTACCTTAAGTGGCACTTCTAATAAGCATATTAGAATCTATCTGTGAATTTCAAAATCATCCCTAGTAGAAATCTATTGAGGGCAGCTAGGTGGCACAGTGAATAGAGCACTGGGCTTGGAATTAGGAAAACTCATCTTCCTGAGTTCAGATCTGGACTCAGACATTTACTAGCTGTATGACCTTGGGCAAGTCACTTAACCCTGCTTACCTCAGTTCCCCATCTGTAAAATGAGCTAGAGAGGAAATGGCAAATCACTCCAGTGTCTTTGCCAAGAAAACCCCAAATGGGATTGAGAGAGTCGGACATGACTAAAACAACATAGTACTCTTTGGAAAATGGGAGAACATGACTGGCATTCAGTTCAGTTCAAAAAATCATCTACTAAATGTTGTGCCAAAATAAGCGAGAAAGAGACCCCCAGAGCAATTTTGGACTTTATTTAGTGCACGCTGTTCAGGGCCACATCTTACCTTGCCCAAATCAAACAGGCCTGACCAAGGGGAGACCACTGATATATATAGGGTCCCCCGACTCTTAATGGTTGGGGATTGCATAATCAGAGGTTTACAGCAGGGATTAGCTAGTACACATTTTGATTTTCATGAGCACAGGGAAACCTTTGGGGGGTCCTGCAGCCAACTAGTCTACTTCCATGAAAAAGAACAGGAAGAAGATAGTTGGCTACAGCAGAATGGGAGAAGGGGAAGGGAGCAGGGAGGGCAGGAGAGGCCAAGTACAGCACTAAGCACCTACTCTCTGCTAGGCATTGTGCTAGGTTCTAGGAATACAAAGACAGAAATGATATAGTCCCTGGTCTCAAGGAGTTTGTATTATATAGCACTAGGTGGCGCTGTACATAGAGTGTTAGGTCTTAAATTATGAAGTCCTGAGTTCCAATGTGACCTCAGGGACTTAATAGCTGTGAGATCTTGGGTAATTTACTTAACCTCTATTTGGCTCAATTTCTTCAACTGCAAAATGAGTATAATAAAGCACCTACCTCTCAGGGTTGTCGTGAGGATCAAATGAGATAATATTTGTAAAGCACTCAGCACACACAGTGCCTTGACACATGGTAGATGTTATATTAAGGTTTGTTATTGTACTTGAGGAGGAGGGAGAGTTGAAAAGGAGGAACAATACTTATACAGGTTAAAAAAATACAAGGCACATGCAAAGTAAATACAGAGCAAGGTGAGGAGGGGCTGGAAGCTCCTACAATTGAGGGAATCAGGAAAGGCCCCTTGAGCAAGGTGACATCGGAGGTGGAAGTAGCCCCTGCCCTGCTCTGCTCAAAGTCTTCATTATTGTTCCCCCTCACAAATTGTGTCATCCTTTGCCCACACAATTCCCAGGGATCTCAAAGCTTTTGGAAAGTGAATATTATGCTCTCTAAAAAAAAAAGTTGGTGATTCATTCCTTAATATAATAAAATTAACATCTAAACTGAGTGAAAGGGAGACTTATTTGGAATAGGTTGACCTGAATTCAAATCCCAGTTTTGCCACATACTAGCTATGTAACCATAGGTGAGGCACTTTTCCTATCTGGGTCTTTGTTTCTTCATATGTAAAATAAGGGACTGGATTGAATCATTTCTCAGCTCCCTTTCAGGTCTCAGTCTTCTGATCCTATGAGAGCCCAGCCACAGGAAAAAAAAAAACATGAAAGACTTGGACCCATTAAGAGCAATCTATCAGCCATGAGAGGCTGTGGGTTGTTATTAAGCAACATCTATTTATGAGACGCCTGATAGTCGTGAATTAGCTGCTCATCTCCCACCCCTAGCTGCTGAAGCATATCAACATCTTGGAGATAAGGAAGTTCCAGAGTCTCAGTACCTTAACGAATCTCTCTGCAGATTACTGGGGGATAAGGTAGCCTGGTATACTGGAGGGTGTGAATATAGTCAGGAGACCAATATTCCAGCCTCAGATGTAAAGGTTACTGAGTAACTTTGAACAATGATAAAAATGTTAAGAGATGGAAGAGGAATTAGAATAGAGAAAATAATATGTCAGAGCTGGAAAGGATTATGGAAATCATTGAGTTCAACATCTCATTTTACAGATGAGGCAACTGAGACCCAGAAAAAAGAGAAAAGACTTGAATGTAGATGTTTTCTGCATGTGCTTCAGAAGAGACCAAGAGATAGCAGAGAATAGAAAAGATAAAGGTCTCGACTACAAAAGGAATCCCCCAAACTGGGCATGAAACAGAGAGGGTCCAGAAGCTGCTGAGCAATGTTTTTAGCTGACTTAATGCTGTATTGAATAACATGAGACTATTGCTGCAATTTACCTAATCCTTAATAGACTTTGTTTCATGGTTCACTGTGGTTAAAAAATCCAGTCTCTTGGTAGCCTACTTTCTG
Organism: Pseudochirops corinnae; assembly: GCA_028646515.1. NCBI lineage: Eukaryota > Metazoa > Chordata > Mammalia > Diprotodontia > Pseudocheiridae > Pseudochirops > Pseudochirops corinnae. The sequence goes on from CM053585.1 coordinate 161,343,397, forward strand.
GTAATGAATCTTTCTGCATTCTGCTATGCTGGTTCACAAACAGCAGGTGCCCCATTTCTCACCAGGCATATCATGGAAGTCTTTCCTGGGTGAAAGGACCGAGACTTCTCTGATATGGCCTTCTGGGAGTACAAGAGGAGAGGAGATCAGACCAGCTCACACTTCAGAGCAATTCTTTGAATAGTGGGATGACAAAGTCCATCCATCTCCTTAGCACCATTATCCTTCTGGTGATACTATGTGACTATGAATTATGGAACACTATCATGTCAGAAAAATGAAAGTTGCAGGTGGAGATATGCATAATGGGTATAAATAAGCTGCCCTGATTATCATCAGTGACTTGTGCATAAGGAGTAGTTACTTAACCTTCCTGGGCTTGTTTCCTTTTCTACAAATGAGTGGGTTGGACTAGATCATTTCTAAGGTCTTTCCCAACTCTGAATCCTTTAATCTTATGATTCTTGATCTCATGATGATTGAGATGCAGCTAGGCAGGACAGTGAGTAGAACGCTAGCCCTGGAATTAGGATGATCTGAATTCAAATCCCACCCTGAGACATTTACTAGCCGTATGACCATGGACAAATCACTTAACCTCTGTCTGCCTTAGCTTCCTCATCTACAAAAAAAAAAATAGGGATAAAATAGCATCTACCTCCCAGGGTGGCTGTGAGGATAAAATGGGATGACATCTATATAGATATGGCATGTTGAAAATCAGAAGCACTCTATAAGAGCTAACGATGACGATGACGATCATAGAAGAGAACAAGTATTTATTAAGACCTATTATGTGCCAGGCACTATGATGAGCCCTATCCAAATATCATCTAATTTTATTCTTACAATGGCCCCATAAAGTAAGTGTTTATATTATCCTCATTTCATAGTTTAGGAAACTGAAGTAGACAAAGGGTAAGTGATTTGCCCAGGGTCAAACAGCTAGTAAAAATCTGAGGTCAGCTTTGAATTTGTGTCTTCCTACCCTAGGTGCAGTGATCTATCCACTGGGCCACCTAGAGGTGGGCTTTGTGATATAAAGGATATCAGGAGCATACACTAGTCGGTCAACAAGCATTTATTAAGCTCCTACTATGTGCCAGGCACTTGCTAAGTGCTAGGGATACAAAGAAAGACAAAAACACCACCTCTGTCTTCAAGGAGCTCACATTCAAATGGGAGAGATGTCAAGAAATTGTACATATAAATTTTTTTGTTCAATCATTTCAGTCATATCTGACTCTTCTTAACTCCATTTGGGATTTTCTTGGCAAAGATACTGGAATGGCTTGCTATTTCCTTCTCCAGATCATTTTAAGTTGAGCAAACTGAGGCAAACAGGGTAAAGTGACTTGTTCAGGGTCACACAGCTAGCAAGTGTCTGAAGCCCCATTTGAACTCAGGAAGATGAGTCTTCCTGACTTCAGGCCCAGCACTCCATCTACTGAGCCACCTAGGAGCCCACTTATGCAATGGATACAGTATAAATAAAAGGGGATCTCAGAAAAAAGATGGGGGAGGGGAGCAGCAGAGGAGGAATGAGCAAGACCTCCTAAAGGAGATGAGATTTGAGCTGAGATGTGATCAGAAAAGGTGGGCAAGAATAAGAAAAGACAGATAAATATGTCAGTTATTTTGTTGCTACTCTCAAGATACTAATAGAATGCTGCTGGTTCAGTGGCAAGGTTGTCCATTGTGGATTTGTGGGGGGACAGCAATGAAAGAAGTGTTAGGATCCATCTGAGCTGCAGGAGGCCCCATACTGAGATCACACATCCACAGAAGTATAAAAATTAAATAGCTTATAAAATGAAATTCTCCCATGTAAATAGAATACTAAACAGCTGTCTGAGTGCTAGGGGCCCCAGGGAGGGAAACTTCAGTGTGACTAAATCGCAGGGGCTTAATCTTTGCAGCAGCAACTTCTGATGTCCTTGGGAAGGTATCCTTATTTGGAGATTTTCATCACGCACTCTTACTATTAGCCCTCAGCTGACAGAGTATGGAGAGAAGAGGTAGAGAAACATCACATAGGGTTCAAGTATTTCTTTTGCTTTCTTGCATTTTTTTTTCTTCTTCAGGAGTTACGGAATCTAAATGCTAATTCCCCACTGCAGGATGTCTGCCTACAACCTTCAGGAATCTGTAGCTCTCTTCAGACATTTGAAGGGTTGTCAAATGGAAGAAACATTAAATTTACTCTAGTTGGTCCCACAGAGCAGAATGAGGTGTGGGTGAAGAGAAGCAGATATCCATTTAATGTAAGGACAAGTTTCCTACAGTTAGAGTTGTCCAAAATAGAATGGACTTCTCTGAGAGGTAATGAGTTCCTTCTCATTCAACATACTCAAGAAAAGTTTGAATGATCGTTTTTTGAGGATGTTGCAAAGGACCTTTAGGTATGCATTGGAATAAATGACTTTTGAGATTAGTGGCTAGGTGGCACAGTGAATAGAGCACCGGCCCTGGAGTCAGGAGGACCTGAGTTCAAATGTGACCTCAAACACTTAACACTTACTAGCCATGTGACATTGGGCAAGTCACTTAACCCCAATTGCCCCCCCCAAAAAAAAAGCAAAAAAAAAAGAGATTTCTTCAAACTCTGAATTTTGTCTAATTCAGCAGCTAGATCCAATTCCAAAATTAGTCGTGCCAACACCATTTTTCTTTGAGTTATAAAAGGTTCGAATTCTTATTGAAATACTCCATCGTTGTGTGATTTCTCTGAGTCTCAGTTTTTTTTAACATATTGTTAACATATCTAGAATGGACATAGTTATACTTGTCCTTTCCTCATGGGGTGAAGAATATGCTTTGTAAACCTTAAAGTGCTATAGACATGTGAACTGTTATTATTTCATAGGATGTCCATTAGTGAAAACCATGTTATTTCAATCAAGAAAGAACCAACAATTCAATTCAATAAATACTAATTAAGCACCTATTTTGTACAAGGCCCTGGGCTTTGATTCCAAAAATACAAAGCTCCCTGCTCTCAAGGAGTTTACAGTTTAGGAAAAGAAAAGAGAAATTGAACTCATCTTTCTTCTCCAACCTCCTCCTCATCCTAACTCCCCTCTTACTTTTAAGGGCACCATCATCTTCCTATTAAGTGAGGCTCACAATGTAGGTGTCATCCTCAACTCCTCACTCTCACCCCAATATCTAATCTATTGACTGTTCATTCTACCTTTACAATATCACTTTCATATACCTCCTTTGATATTGCTACCACCGCATGCGAACTCTCACCTGGACTATTGCAATGATCTTCTTATCATCTTCCTTCCTACAAGTCTTTCCTCCCTCCAAACCATCCTATACTCAGCTACAAAAGTGATCTTCCTAAAGCACAGGTCTAATCATTGCTGTCCTATTCACCCCCTAGAAACTCCAGTGACTTCCTGTTTTCCCTCAAGGATCAAATATAAAATGCTCTGTTACGAAAGCCCTTCAAAACCCCTTCCTATCTCTCCATGTACTCTTCAATCCAGTGATACCGACCTCCTTGCTGTTCTTCACATAAGACACTTCATCTCCTGACTGCATTTTCACTAGCTGCCCCCATTCCTGTGATTCTCTCTCCTCATCTCTGCCTCTTGGCTTCCTCCACCTTCTTCACATCTCAGCTAAAATCCTACCTTTTGCAAGAAGACTCTCCTAGTCCTCCTTAACATTAGTGCCTTCTCTCTAAGACTATCATAGAAAAGAAACATTAGATGCACAAATTTAGAGACAATCTCTCCTCCAAAGGTTCACATAGACTATTTGTGCCTAACATGTAATAGAGCCTTCTGAGCTCATATTGGTCTGGTTAGCCACAGTTGGACACACTGTACCTTGACCCAACATAGAACTGTCATTTTGTTTCTCTTTAAGCAGGAAGGACAACAGCTAACTAATCTCCAATTTAACCTGTATCTATCTTGTTTGTATATAATTGTTTGCATAGTGTCTCCTCATACCCACACCCAATAGATTGTGAGCTCCTTGTGGCATGAGCTGTTTTTGCCTTTTTTTTAATGTGGTTGTTTTTTTTTTTTTTTTTAATATTCCCAGTGTTTAGCATATTGCCTGGAACATAGTAGGCGCTTAACAAATATTTCTTGATTTGACTGCATGACTTTGAGTAAGTCACTTGAGATTTCTGAGGTTCAATTTCCTCATCTATAAAGTAGGTATAAGCTCTAAATCACAATTGATTAAAGAAATGCAAATTAAAGCAACTCTGAGGCAGCACCTCACACCTATCAAGTTGGTTAATATGACAGAAAAGGATAATGATAAATGTTGGAGAAAATGTGAGAAAATTAAAACACTAATGCATTGTTAGTAGAGGTGTGAACTGATTCAACCATTCTGTAGAGCAATTTGGAACTTTGCCCAAAGGGCTATAAAACTGTTCATGCCTTTTGATCCAGCAATATCAATACTACATCTATATCTCAAAGACAGCATTAAAAAGGGAAAAGGACCAATATGTACAAAATATTTATAGCATCTCTTTCTGTGTTGGCAAAGAATTGGAAATTGAGGGGATGCCCATCAGTTGGGAAGCAGCTGAACAAGTTGTGGTATATGAATATAATGGAATATTATTGTTCTATAAGAAATGATGACCAGGTGGATTTCAGAAAAACCTGCAAAGATTTACGTGAACTGATGCTGAGTGAAATGAGCAGAACCAGAACATTGTACACAGTAACAGCAACAATGTGCAATGACTAACTCTGATAGACTTAGCTCTTCTCAGCAATTCAAAGATCTAAGAAATTCATGATGGAAAATGCTAACCACATCCAGAGAAAAAACTATGGAGTATGAATGCAGTTTGAAGCAGACTGTTTTCACTTTTTTGGTTTTTATTTTTTCTTTCTAATGATTTTTCACTTTTGTTTTTATTCTTCTTTCACAATATGACTAATGTGGAAATGTTTAACATGATTGTAGGTGTATAACCAATGTCAGTTTGCAGTCTTGGAGAGAAGAGAAGGGAAGGAGGGAGGGAGAAAAATTTGGAACTCAAAATTTAACAGAGATAAATGTCGAAAACTATCTTTACATGTAATTGAAAAAATAAAATATTATTAAGGAGACGAGGGGAAAAAATAAAGTAGGTATAAGAATATTTGTGCTACCTACCTCACACAAAGCTGGTGTGAGACAAATGCTATAGAAATAAGTTATTATTATTCACCTACTATCTCCATGACCTAAAGCAGGTGACTTCCCCTTCTTTGGTCTCAATTTTTTATTCTGAAATACAAAGGATTTGAAGTAGGTGAACATTGTGAGGGTAATGAAAAGGGTACTAGAGATCTGGGTTTGAATGCTGGTTCTGTTACTAATCTATGACCTTGGATAAGTAAGTCTACTCCCCCTCTGATGGCCTCAGTTTCCTTCCACCTCTGAAAACTGAGGGAATTAAATGAGATGATTTCTAAGGTTCTTTCCAGCCATGCATACCAGGTTGCTACATTATGTGAATTGCTAGGAAGGCCCCCCATGAGGCTTGGAAGAGGGTAGGCAGGTGCACAATTGCCTTAATTGTGCCACTGGACAGACACTTCACTGAATCAACAGCATCCTAAGGATGAAGGAGATTCAGGGGCCATTCAGTACAACCCATACTGGTACAGGAATCCCCTGGGCCTCAACCAGGGGTCATCAAGCTTTCACTTGAAGGCTTCCAGTGATGAGGAAATATCACCACCTCCCATACTCTAGCCTACTCCACATTTGGATTACTCTTTTTCAGCTCTTCTCTTGTTCCTGAACAGAAAGAAAAGGAGACCTTTCTCTTTCTTAAGTCTAAGATCCGGCCACACCACCCACAGCTGAATTGGGACCCTGCCAGTGCTCTGGCATTGTGGGTGGTCCAGTGCAATGGAGAAAGGCTCTCTTCCTATTCTAGGCTTCTCCTTGGCAACCAAATTATTGCCTGTTCTCCATAGGATTTTGTCTTTCATTTAATTAAAGAACAAGCAAGCTGTTTGAACGCTACCTTGCTAAAATTGGTAAGATACTGAACAGGACACCTCCTAGGGACATCACACAAGATTCACCTTGGAACCTTTGTTGCTAAGGGGTGGGGAAGCCAATGGTGGAAGCTGAGCTAAAGGGAGTTGTACTTACTAGGTTCAAATGAGGTCAAGGCAGAAAGAGTTCATGAGTGAAGGACTGCTGTGTTGGCAGATTCCCAGTAATCCCTCCCTTGGAACCTTATAGATCATAAAACCCAGAATTTTTAGAATTTTGTTTAGAACTGGAAGTATCTCAGTAATCTTCAAGGTTTCTCATTTTATAGAGGAGAAAACTAGGCCCAGAGCTGGGAAATGACTTTTTAAAGTCATATAAAAATTCTCCCAGTGATGGCGGTATATAAGGAAGTATGAGAGAGAGAAAATGTATTTTGTAAGCTATGAGGGTGATCTATGTGTTAGGTTAAATTATTGATTTCTGAGGCAATGGGAACCCATCTCTTTTATATACCTGTTTGCGTTTTCTTGTGTCAAGGTAATTAGATAGAATCGTAGAGGTGGGAGGGATCTTAGAGGTCATCTTGTCCAACCCCCTTATTTTACAGGTGATGAAACAGAGGTCAAAGAACCTGGCCAAAATGACATAGGTAAGCAGTAGGTTGGGATAAGTAGGAGAACATTCTTGACCTAAAGGAAATCAGTATGAGTCACAATAGACCTAGACTGAGGAACTTTTGTTGAGGAATAAGACTGCCACTAGGAGACAGTAGCAGTAGAAGGGGCAGAAATAGTGAGAACTCTGGTTTGGTGGATCTCTGAACCCAAGGAGCCAAGCTGGTGCAGTGACCACTGAGGTGCAGAAGCTCGAGATGGAAGATTGGGAGAATTGAGAAAGGACAAGATAATTTTGTGGAAATGGCCCCAGATTTGTAGTAAGAAGACCCAAATTCAAGTACTAATTCTGCCGCTTGAAACGTGTGGCCCATCTCTGGGCAGCAGCTCTCTCTCTGAACAGTGTTGGGACACTCCAAGTTCCCTTCCAACACTAGCTTCTATGATCCCCTGAGATGATTTTGAGTGGAAAATTTGGTTCCCTAGAAAGCTGACTGTGTTTAATAGTCCCAAGGCCCCAGGGTAGAAGCCTCTGCAGTGATGAACCTTGTTCTCTTGACTTCTATACCTTTGCTCTTTCTACCACACCTTACTGCCTTTCATATCCTTCTTTAATACAATCATAACCTATTATTAATGATACTTTGAATAAATAATATATCTTCTAAAAAGCTCTGCGTGGATAAGCCTCACTACTTCCAGATTTCCTCTAAGGAGAATCCTTCCAGGTCACTTAGTCAACTGGAAATCACTTCCTCTTATGGGACAGTCTTCTCATTGTTTTGTTTGCAAAGTTAAATACTGTCATTCAGGCTGAACTATTTCTAATGCTCATTTCCTGACAGTTATTTGAAACTATGAATGCTTTAAAAAAAACACACATACATACCACAAAAACACACACTTGCACATGGACTAACAGACATATGTGCATTCTTGTATTTTTACTAAAGTTACCCAAAATCCAAAGCCTTAGGGCTACATGAACCTTCCTTAGATCAAGGCCACACAGCCTCTCACTGACAAGGTTAGTAACATAGTCACATCAGAGAAAATAAAGTAGGGCTCAGATGATGTCAAGGGCACAGTCATCGATGTCATTATGACACAAAGTCATTATCATTAGTCCTTCAGTATCTACTCTGCACCTGTCATTTCTGATGGCTTCTAGTTAGGCTCAGTTGATGAGACTTTCCCAGGAACACTTTCAAAATTGGAGAATACACAGGAAATGCCATTTATGTAATCAGACTCTCTAGAACAGCTGTTTTCAACCTGTGGGTTATGTTCAATTTGTAACTATGAAAATACATCCTGCATATCAGATATTTACATTACGATTCATAACAGTAGCAAAATTACAGTTATGAAGTAGCAATGAAAATAATTTTATAGTTGGGAGTCACCACAACATGAAGAACTGTTTTAAAGGGTTGTGGCATTAGGAAGGTTGAGAACCACTGCTCTTGAACAACATTAATCTGCCACTAGTGAGTGTAACAGCTGACATTTCTATAATGCTTTGAGATTTGTAAAACATTTTAATACGTTGTTGTTTGATTCTTGCAAGAACCCTCTGAGGTAGTTGCTACAAGAATTATTTACATTTTACTGAAGAGGAAATTGAGGCTCATAAAGATTAACGATCACACAATTTGAAGGTTCACAAATCTGGATTTGAATTCAGCGTTTCTTTATGACACTCAATTCCAGTACACTAGCTCTTTTCCCTCTTCTTTTTGAGGCTCTTCAGCAACAGTCACAGCATAAGGGCCAGTCTAACACTAGGACAGCAGCCTGAACTATATCTGAAAGTAAGAAAGGGGATGATGCTCTTGTTAGAACTGCTAATAACAATTACTGCCTTCCTGTCCACGGACCAAATGCCTTACCTCCCTAATTGTGATAATACCAGGGGTAGAATCAATATTGTTACATATGCACATGAAAGCAGCAAATATCTATCATGCAGAGCATAATTGATTTTTGTAACCATCCACAAAAGCCCCTGTGCCCTGGAATATTGCTTCCTTTAGTTTGTCAAGGTGCCCAAAATCTCATCATTAAAAACTTTCTTTTTCACTGGAAGGTCAAATACTGAAGTTGAAGCTTAAATGCTTTTGCCACACAATAAGAAGACAGAACTCATTGGAAAAGACCCTGATGTTGGGGGACCTACCTTCCCTCACAGCTTCCCTGGGGGCACAGGCTGATGGATCAAAGACTGTGAATCACAGGCCTGGTAGACTCTGGCTTCCTGGGGGGTAGAAGCATCTCTCCCTGCCCACCTCCCCATTTTAGCACCTGAGATGCACAGTTCTGATCTCAACTTAGTATGTTGCTAATAGAAAAGCAGACATGAAATTTAAATATTTTTATTTCCAACTGATTTTCCTATTATACTCACGATTTAATATAAAAGTGTACATTCATGTGTATGGGTACATTTATATGTATACGTTTAAATATTTATATGCATTTTCTGTAAATGTATTATCAAGAAACATTTTTCTCATCACCTCAGAAAACCAGAATAATTCAAATTAATTGTCAGCACACATCCCAAATTTACAACAGACATTTCCTCTTCTCACATGACCAAGACTTCTTGACCTTTTGTGTCATAGATCTTTTTGGCAGCCTGGTGAAGCCCATGGAATCTTTTGCATAATAATGTTTTTTAAATGCATGAAATAAAACATATAGGATTTTAAAGAAAATAAATTATATCACAATACAGTTAAAAAAAACAACAACCTCAAGTTCATAGAATCCAGGTTAAGAATGCCTACACTAAGCTTTATAGCATGTGAGAAGCCAAGCATGTTATTGAACACCTATAATCCCTGTTGCTGGGGAAGCCAAAGACTGGTGCATTGCTTGAGCTTGGGAATTCTGAACTGCAGTAGGGATAAAACCACTCAAATGTCCATACTAAATCTGGCACCAATATGGTGAGCCTTTGAGAATGGGGGTGGGGGAGGGTCACCAGGTTACCTAGGAAGGGCAGCCCATATAAGGAAAATGGAAGAGGTTGTAACTTCTAGGCCACCAGGATAGGGAGCAGGCCTGAGAGAAGCCACTGTACTTTCAGACTGGGTGAGTTAGAGAGATTCATTCTCAGAAAACAAAACCAAAAACATTCAAGAACCTGATCACATCTGAGCAATCTAGACCATCATAACCTTTTTAAAAAGTAGAAGGTAGGACACAGAGAAGAAAGAGATGTCCACCAGGCCAGCAATCACCTGGATATTCCCAATCAGACTGTGAGTTTTTCCCATATCTTTATCAGCCAGGTGAAAAGGTGTTGAAGAAACAAGAGCTGGCGATAAAAGCAAAAATTTCAAGAGAAAATACATTTGGGTGGAGGAGGTCAGGTGTGGTTCATTTAATTGCTTTTACATTCTTGAACATGCTATCTTTTCCAACATGAGAACCACCCAATAACCCCATCACCTCCTTCCCTGTTTCAACCAGGAGCAGGGTGCATCAATGAATTCCTTCTGACTTCAATCACACACTTGTGGGTTTAGGGCTACTCATCTTGAGCTGGAAGTATGAAGAGGGCAGAAGGCAAACCTTCCTGCTGGGAAAAGTACTATGTTTACCCCTGGGGCTGGGGTTGGTAGGGAAGGGGGTTCCCTTAATAAAAGAGCTCTAAAAAGAGTCTAATTATCATAGTTTGGGTCAAGTTCTCCTTAGTGGCTGCCAACCTTGACCATCTAGCCAATTCGGGCCATTTCTCTGGTTCCTTCTCTCCATACAAGTTAATGGGGTCTGTACTCTTCTAGCAATCAATACAAGGACAGGACAAGCTTCACTTGTGTGTCAGTTCCAAAGAGGCTGCCCCAGATGGAGACACAATAGACCTTTGTGAAAACAGTACATCTAGCCCAGCAGAATCTGCCAGAGTACAAAGGTCTTTGCTATTAAATTACGGGGCATTAGGACTCTGCCACAGGCTCTGCCAGCAAGCTGAGAAAGCTGACTGATTATCTACAGTGTCTGAATCTCTGAGGCAGGGAGATATCACCAGATATCACTGGGGATGGCGGCTGATGGAAACATGGTTCTGGCTATGCTGCCTGCAAGGCCATGCTCCCCTGGAACTCACCTGTGTCAGAGGCTCTGCTGATAGTGATTGTGTGATAGTCATTGCTTTAATCGAGCATCTGTGAACTGGGATTATTTAGCTTGAAGAAAAGACACAGAATGGACATAACAAGTGTCTAAATATCTGAAGGACAGGAAGAGAGACTGGACTTAGTGGAATTTGTAGAAAGGCAGATTTGGGCTTCGTGTGGGGAAAATTTCCTAACAATACAAACTATCCAAAAATGGCATATTTACCTCAAAAGGTAGTGCGTTGTTTCTCATTGGAGGCCTTCAAGCAAAAACTAGGTCATCATTGCCAGATACATGAAGGTGTTACCATGTCTACGGCATGTACAAGTGGCTGGATGAAGTTATGGGGACTAGAAAGTGACAACAGTATGGATTTGGTCAGATTTGCAGCAAACTTTTATTCTTCAAAAACCCACTGGCAATTACAGGAGGAGCTAATTTAGTTTGCAAAACCTACAGACTTTCATTTTCAGTTTTTAGAAAACAGATACTGTATCTGATAGTGTAGATGGGACTCAGGAGGGGATTTGTCCAAGGATCAATTGGACTAGATGGCCTCTGAGGTTTCTTTCAACCCTGGGATTCTGTATGTGGTGGGAACATTGATCAATGAGGGCCCTTTGGATGGAAGTATCTGTGCTTGGGTCTTCCCTCCCGATCTCAGTTCAGGAGAAGAAAACATGAAGTGAATGGAATTTTCACCACGATGATGTAGGGTTAGTAGTATGTTATAAAAAGTTTTCTAATTGACTTCAAAACTGGAAGGACTTGGGAGAGGCTGAACCAGAACTAAATGTGCATGTAAAAGGTTTGAGCAGCCCATCTTTCTTTTTTCCTTGGCTTTTAGAATGAGGATTGCTTTGAGCTTCTGGATTGGGGAGGGAAGCTAGTTCCCTCACTTCTCTACCTAGCCACCATATGTCTCTGAGTGCATGGCTCCTTTGTTTCTTTTGTGTGTCTTCTTTCCTGATCCTAGGTGAATGAGTATTTCAAGAAGGAATTGCCCAGGTCACCATGGGAAGGAGGGGGTAAGCTAGGTGGAGCAATGGATAGAGTGCTGGGCCTGGAGCCAGGGAGACTCATCTTCCTGAATTCAAACCAGCCTCAGATACTCACTAGCTATGTGACCCTGGGCAAGTCACTTAACCCTGTTAGCCTCTGTTTCCTCATCTGTAAAATGAGCTAGAGAAGGAAATGGCACTCTACTCCAAGTATCTTTGCCAAGAAAATTCCAAATAGGGTCATAAAGAGTTGGACATGATTTAAACAACTGAAAAACAAAAAGGTAACCATGAGATCCATCAGATCCATGAAAAATCTCACAAGCAACCTTGGTAGCAAAGTTTAGTGGAGTGAATAGTGGCTTATGACAGAGGAAGCACCTGGATAGGAAGGGGAAAAGACAATTTCTCAAGGACAGTAGCAGCTTTGAGGATTATGACTCTTTGTAATGAAGACAAATACTGCCTATAGATTCTAGAAAGACTGATCCACCAACCCAACAGGGAGATCCACCTAAGGAGAGCAATGAGAAAATCCTGTGAAGAGAGAAAAAGATTTTCCAGGTCAAGAGTCAGGACATATCCATGGCCACATGTCTCTTCTACATATGAGCCTCAATATCGTTGTACTTTAGGGCTAAATAAGCTTTCCCCAGGTTCCTTGTATATGTAAACAGAGAATGTACTCTCAATTTGGGTGAACCTTTTCTCTTAACAATTGTCCTTACTAAATATTCTTTCATAAAAACTAAGAGTTCCACTGGCTGATTGACATAGGAGGGCACTACTGGTGAGGGCTCATGTACAATAGCTCTAGAATCCGGAGAGAAGCAGCAGTCACCTACACTCTGGGGATCCACCCCTAGTGGGAAGATAGGAACATTTATTCACTGTTGGTGGAGTTATGAATTAGTACATAATTTGGAATTACTTGAATGAAGTCACTAAATCTTTCTAAACCTAAACCCTTCGACCCAATAATCCCTACTGAGTATCACCCCAAGAAGGTCAAGAACAGAAAAGAAGGACTCATATATATCAAAATATTAATGGCAGTATTTTTAGTGCTAGAGAAAAAATAAAAACCTGGGAACAAAGTGGGTGTCCATCAAATGGGCAAATTGTGGTAAGTAAATTTAATGAGATGTTATTATGTTGTTAAGAAATGACAAATATGGGAAATAAAAAGAAACATGGGAAGATTTGCACGAACATTATCCTCTAAACTTCTCTCTCCCATGTTACCAGTGATCTCTTAATAACCGGATTTAATGGCCTTTTCTCAATTCTCATCCTTCTTGACCTCTCTGCAACCTTTGATATTGTTGATCACCCTCTTCTCCTCTCCTTTCCAGCTTTTCATGGCATTGTTCTCTCCTAATTCTCCTCCTACCTGGTGACCACAACTCAGTTTCCTTTTCTGGATTTCCATCCAGGTTATTCATGCTCACTAATCATGGGTGTCCCCCAAGGCTCCCTGGGGCCTTCTCTTCTTTTCTCTCCTCTCCTCTTTCCTCTATGCTTTCACTTGCTGACGTCATCAGCTCTCAAGGATTCAGCAGATGATTCTCAGAACTATTTATCCATCCCTAATACCTTTCCTGATTTTCAGTCTTATGCTTCCAACTGCCTATTGGATTTTTCAAAGTGGATGTCTTTAGACTTCTCAAGCGCAATATATCCAAGGCTGAATTTCCCAGTACTCCCCACCTTGTACTGTTTGATGTAGTAACACTGGCTTCCTTGAAGTTCCTCCAAAAAAGACACCCTATGGCTCTGGGTATTTTCTCTGGCTGTCCCCCATGCTGGGAGTGTTCTCCCTCCTCATGTCTATCTACTGGCTTCCCTGATTTCCTTTAAGTCCTGACTAAAATCCTGTCTTCTGCAGAAAGTCCTTCCCAACTCCAATTAGTTCTAGCCCTTCCCTGTTTTAATTTTTTCCTATTTTTTATGCATATAATCTGTACTTATTTGTTTGTTTGTTGTCTTCTCCATTAGATCACAAGCTCCTTGAGGTCAGGGACTGTCTTTACTCATATTTGAATCCTCAGTGCTCAGAACAGTGCCTGGAAAATAGGTGTTTAATAAATGTTTACTGACTGGCTGAACTCATTATTTTTTTCCCCAAAATCTTTTTTCCTTTCTAACCTCCCTATTACTGTTGAGGGTACCACCATCCTACCAGTCCTCCAAGTAAAAAACCTGGTTGTAGCCACTTGCTCTCTCACCCCTCCCATATTCCACCTGTTGCTAAAGCCTGTTGATTCTATCTTTAAATCTCTTATCTATGCTGCCTTCTTTTCTCTGACTCTGCCCCAATCCTAGTGCAGGCCCTCATCACCTCATACTGGGACTATTGAAATAGCTTTCTGGTTATTCCTTCTGCCTCAAACCTCTCCCCATTCCAGTCAATCTTCCGCTCAGGTGACAAAAATGATCTTCCCAAAGCACAGGTCTCTCTATGTCACTATCATAGTCAATAAACTCCAGCAAGGCCCTATTACTCCCAGAACCAAATATAAAATCCTGTTTGGCTTTTCAAATCCTTCACAACCTGTCCCTTTCCTATACTTCCACTCTTCTTAAATCCTATCCCCTTCTCCATAATCTAAAATCCAAGCAACACTGGCTGGCTTGCTGCTCCTTGCTTACCACACTCCATATATAGATTCCATGCTTTTTAATGGTTGTCCCACATGGACTGGCTCTTCCTCCTAGACTCAGCCTCCTGGCTTCCCTGGATCCCTTTAGAACTGAGTTAAAATCCTACATTCTGTAAGAGATTTTTCTTGGCCACCCTCAATGCTAGTGCTTCCCCTATGAAATTACCTCTAATTTACCTCGTATATACATAATCTCTCTGAGATGTACCTTGTATGTGTACACAGTTGCTTGCATGGTGTCTTCACCATTAGAATGTGAGATCCTAGTGGAATTGAATGTTGTAAACTAAAAGTAAATAAATCAATTTTTAAAAAGAAGAATATGAGATCCTATAGAGCAGAGGTTCTCAACCTGTGGGTCATGACCCCTTTGGGGGTCAAATGACCCTTTCACAGGGGTCACAGGGGTCGCCTAAGACCATCGGAAAACACATATTTCTGATGGTCTTAGGAACTGAGACACTGCTCCTCTATCTGTCTCCAGGCAGGTCCATGCAGATATGACCACATATGAGTATTAAAGGGTCGTGGCATTAGGAAGGTCGAGAACCACTGCTCTAGAGTAAGGACTACTTTGGGTCTTTTATTATATCATCAGCACTTGGCACAGTGCCTGGCACATATAAGTGCTACATATCTGTTGACTTGACTTGACAGCAAAGTAAGTGGAGCCAAGAAAACAATATTCTAGGGATGTAGAGGAACACAACACTGTAAAAGCAATTGGACTCAGATTAAATGGGATTTGAACTGAATTTTGAAGGAAGCCAGGATTGGTCCCATGACCAGATGATACAATACTTTCCTCCTGTTGGTAGAGAAGTGGGGGACTATGGGTGTGGAATGTTGCATGTGTTGCCAGATGTGCTTGTTTTGTCTGTCAGTTTTTCTTATCTATTTTGTTACAGGGGAGAATTAAATATGTGATAGAGGGATATATCAAGAAATATAGAGTAATTGTAAAAAACCAAAAAGTATAAAGTAAAATCAACAAGCATTTTTTTAATTTGAAAAAAATTTTATTGATATATTTTATTTTTTATATCACTGTAATTTCCCCCAGCATCCCTCCCCTCCTCCTCCCAGAGAGACATTCTATATAACAAATATTTTTTTTAAAGACGAAAGAAAAATAATCAACGTAACTAATTAATACATTAAAAAAGTTTGAAAATATGTGCTATGTACAATACTTGTGGACCTCACACCTCTGCAAATGAATGGGGTAAAAGTGTTTTCCCATATCTCTTCTTTAAAGACTTTCCTTCAACAAGTATTTGTTAAATACTTACTATGTGCCAGGCATTGTGCTAAGCACTAAGGATATAAAAAAAAGACAAAAAATGGACCTTGCCTTCCAGGAACTGACAGTCTAATAAAGTGTATGTGTGTGTATATACACACACACACACACACACACACACACACAGACATATGTATGTGTATGTATGTACATGTATATACACATGGGGTAGCCAGATGGCACGGTGGATAGAGTGCTGGATCTAGAGTCAGGAAGACTCATCTTCCTAAATTCAAATCTAGTCTCCAACACTTTCTAGCTGTGTGACCCTGGGCAAGGCACTTAACCCCGTTTGCCTCAGTTTCTTCATCTATCAAGTCAGCTGGAGAAGGAAATGGCAAACCACTCCAGTATCTCTGCCAAGGAAACCCCAAATGGGGTCAGGAAGAATTGGATACAGCTGAAAACGACTGAACAACGAACACACACACACACACACACACACACACACACACACACATACACACACATATAGACATACATAACCCCACACATCTATATGCATATATGAAAGAAAAAGCTAATTAAGTAGAAAGCCCTGAAAACGCCAAGTAAAACAATGGTGTTACATTGCCCTAAAAGCTCCAGATGGCATGCAATATATCAGGATCTCAGATGGCTCAAACACAGAAGACAGGAAATTAGTAATAGCAAAGCTCGCTAGATCAAAGCAGACTATTTGCTCTTTTTTTGTTTTGTTTTTTCTTTCGCACAGTTCCTCCCATTCATTCTAATTCTTCTATACAACATGACTAATATGAAAATATGTTGACTAAGAATATATAGAGAGAGCTTATATCAGATTGCATGCCATTTTGGGGAGGAGAAGAGGAAGGTGGAGAAAATTTAAAATTTACGGAAGTGAATGTTGAAAACTAAAAATAAATTAATTAAATTTTTATAAAAAGAAAAATAACAATAAAAAAGAAACAAAAGCCTGTTTTTGGTTCCTCAGGGAATTCCTTTGCCACTACCAACTATTCTGGTAAACCAGGTCTTCCTAAGGAGCTTGACTGGCACGACTTAACTGTGCAAGGCTAACCCTAATCCGGGGGCCTAAACCTTCGGCAGGTACACAAAGACTCAGGTTATTGTTCTTATGTTTGGAGAAGATTTTAAAGGACCAGTTTTGCCTCTTCCCTACTTTGGTGAGAGAGAATCTCAGGAGTAAGGCACGAACAGGCCTCACAAAAAGCTGACTGTTCTTCCCTACCCAAGAATATTTACAGGACCACAACAAGGGTGGGTCTTCACCCCACCCAGATTGGCTGCCACTATTGGGAGGCCCCTCTAGGAGCCTCCAACCAAAGTAGAATACTCTCAGTGGCAGACATAATGGAATGATTAGTACAATGGCTTGGACTGAGGCCATGGGGCAAAGTGTCATAGGGAGAAGTGCTTGATGTTTGGGGAATAATTGATGAATGTGAAGCTGACAACTGAATAGTTGATTTGTAGCTTGTGTAAATAAGTAAGTTCAGACTAATTAAAAATTCAGATGGGGGGAATGAGAAGAGATGAGAGAAAAATAGAAGAATAAATTCAGGCAAAATAGAGCTCTTAGACAAAGGAGAGCTTATAGAGGCAAAATGGTATGATAATAAAACACTGAATTGGGAGTTAAAAGACTTGTCCAGAACTTAGTTTTCTTACTGGAATTCAAATCTCCTTTCTACCTGTATGACCATTAGTGCATCACTTTAACCTCTTCAGGTATTAAATTTTCTCATCTATGAAATGGGGAGGAGATAATAATGTTGGAGTAATTAACCTCTAAATTCCCTTCCAGCTCTAAGTCCTATAAATCTATATTCCACAGAACTGGTCTTAGAATAATGAAATACGGCATTTCATAATATCCTATTCAGTAATGAGTCAGCCCTAGCAGTGGGGATACTAGAGAGAGTTGGGGAAAAGAGAGGGAAAGAGGGACGGCCTTATTGATATCAGGGAAAAGATTTGCAAGATTTGCACAACTTCCTTGTGTCCATGACAGAACCATCTTTCAAAGAACCCCATTTCACTGAATTCTTTAATACAGAAAGTCTCAACAGATGTCATAAGATAACTGGAGGGGTCCTTAGAGCTCTATCAAGTTCATTTATCTGTCTAGCTTAGGGGTTCTTACCCTTTTCATGCATCATAAACCCCATTGGTAGTCTGGTGAAGCCTGTAAACACCTTCTCAGAATAATGTTCTCAAATACATAAGATCAAATGCATAGGATTACAAAGGAAACCATTATATTTAATTATAATGTTAACCAGACTGAACCAGCCTCTAACCTGTGGATGGCTGGAGCTGAACAGAGCAGGCTAGAGACAGGACAGTCAGGAATCAAATAGAAGTTTAATTGCAAAGTGAAGGAAATGACTTGCAAGCAAGAACACATGTGCCAGGCCCTCATTCCTAGTGAGGGAACTAGAGGCAGTGTGGGGAGATCTCAATACTTAAACCAATGGCTACGCAATGAGCTACAGCTCTGACAATGAAGGGAAACAGCAAAAATGAGACAAGTTGGATTCAAAACAGGGCTTCATGGCTGGAACGTGGGTACTTGTCTGAACTTGTCCAAGCTCAGAGAACATCTGGTGCTGGTCAAAGCAATACATAATCATATGGGATTTTGCCAGATGGTGAGATCATCCAGAGGGTGAGTGCAAAGGCTTGTTGTTACATCAAGCTCAAGGCACAGCGAGCTTACTTGGTCTTACCTCTGGAAAACAGGGCATCTCCTAATATCTTGACCTTTCCCTCTTTTGACCAAAGGGAGGGGGTCTGAAAGAACCCCTAACTTTATAGTCAATAAAGGAGAGGCAGGTATAAGCCAAGATGCCACAAGAGGCCAGTTGGGCCAAGATGAACATTTTTATACCAGGAGGTCAGGTCCTTGAAGTGGCCTATTGTGGAAGAGTGTCCCAGGTATCATTGCTAGCTATTGTTTGCTTGCCATAGAAAAAAGAGGAGCACCAAGAGTGTAGAGGGAGAAAATGCCAACACAGCAAGACCTTGGTGGTTGTGCATGTAACAAAAGGGAAGAGGAGAAAAAAATAGGGCAGTCTATTCAGCTCTCATCCTGAATCTTGGAACAGCTGTCTCATCCAGATGCCAGCTGCTTCTGGGTCTGTGCTACATGAATGTTGAGGTCCCTGGAGGGCTCTGCCATCCACTCAGGAGCAGGAGCTTTCTTCAGATGATTCAGGAGTACACACTCACACATTTGGCAGCTGTGGGAGTAGTCAGAAGCACCTGGTAGGGCCCCTTAGAAGACATAAGGTTGAAAATTGTGAGAAAACTCCTTGTATCCATCTTTAGATCTGAGTTTCTGGTCAGCATAACATAGGTCCTTGATTAATGACCTCTAAACAGCACATAGAGATCCAGTTTCCCAGCCGTGCAGGGCTAGTTTCAAACAATGCAATAAGGGTTTTCATAAATTCATTATCATTGCATAATTACATTAAGTCAGGTACAGATCAAACTATTTAGAGAGCTCACAATGCACTAGTTCTGAGAAGGGAGATTTACATGTCACTATGGTTAACATAGAAAGCTTAAACATAAACGTCTGTTGAGGGATATTTCTTACCTTATCTTATACTTACTCCAACTCCTGGTCTATAAGCCTCTCCGCACTGAGAGCCGCTTCTTCGAATAAATATTCGGCAGTGATTGCGCAGGCTGCAATCACAGAATGTCCCCCACAAACACAC
>CM053585.1:161363300-161388422 GCA_028646515.1 Pseudochirops corinnae
GCTTGCAGAAGGGAAAGCTCTGTCCCAAATCACTGGGGTCCTCCCAGCTGCCGTAGCTTTCAGGAAGGTGCTGGGACCCTTCCTACTTACTTCCAGCTGACTGGATACTGAAGACTCCAAGACCGAGGCCCAGGATGGCGATCCGGATCCAGGCCACTCAATGCGAGAGCACTGGCCTCAGAACAATCGCTTAGTCCCCCTGCTGTCTGCAGTCCGCGGGCAGGAAGCTGCAACGCAGAGGCGGGTGCAAAACCTCTGCCTTTCGCTTTTCCGCTCTGGAGGCCTTTCAGCTGGACTGCTCCTCCCTCCCAACTCCACAAGTTTCACTGACCTAGTTCTGAACGCTGCTCGCAGCTGCCGCTAATCCGCTTACCACTCCTCTCATCTGGCCGCCCCCGGGGCTCAGCAGCGGCTTCAGGCCAGGCTGGTTTCGCAGTGCTGATATGGTTCCTCGTAGCCGAGCTGACTTTAGTGGGAAGTATCTTTGTGTGCGTTTTGGAGTTCTAGGATTGGTTTAGAGTCCTATTCCATGGGTATTTTGGTGTGGCTATGTGAGAGCTGCGATATGTTGCTGCTGCTATGCCACCATCTTGGCTCCGCCCCCAAAGGGTCCCTTTTGATTTCTTGACCAGTTGTCCAACTCCCTTACTAAGTCTGTGGGATGAGAGCTCTTGTTGCTTGTTTGTGCTAGGGCACAGGACCTTGCTGCTGGCTTGCACTGGGGCTCAGAGCCTCGCTGCTGTTTGAAAGGCACAGTGTCCCTCAAATAACGTCAATTCAGTTGAATGCATTTCAAATCATCCAAAACAGGATTTAATCTGTCTTCCTCCTCCCAAGTCTTATATTCTATCCACTTTGCCATTTAGCTTAATACACTTTGGAAATATGAACTATCAATATGGTCTTTCCTTGGAGAGGTAGGATGTATATAGTCTACAGCATTAGATTTAGTTTCAAAAAGATCTGCTTCAGATCAGCTAACTGACATGGTGTGTGTCATCTAAACTATCTGAGGTTCACCCATAAAATGGGGATGATAATACCTGCAGTGCCTACCTCAAAGGTTACAGGGTTAGAATGTGATAATGTATGTAAAGTGTATTACATGTTTTAGAACCCTATGTGAACAACAGTTGCTATTATTACTTTAATGTTTTTATGAATCCACAGGCTCATTGATGTAGGCACTCCTTCCACTGGTATAGCTCACAACCCTTCCATGTGTCTCATCTTGTGTGACTTATCCATGCACTGCTCTGGTATTTCTGACTCACTTCACCACCACATCCCAGGCAGTTCATAGGGAAAACCTCACCGTCCTATAAGATCTCATTAACTTTGGTACTCTACCTAGTTATTATATTCTACCTTTCTGATTGGCGGGTGGGGACATGAACTTCAAATCTCCATTTAAGGAGAGAGTTCAGCTCAGGTATTTCCTTATTCCTCACTGGCTTCACTACCTTGGGAATTCTCTGACTGACGTCTTCACCATGCCCCTGTTTCTCTTGCCTTCTCCTTCTTCCCCCCCACTTCTCAGCTTTATTGTGTGTTTTGTCTTCCCCCATTAAATTGTAAATTCCTTGTGGGAAGGGATTATCTTTTTTTGTACTTATTTTTATGCCCAGTGCTTAGAATAATGCTTGGCAAATGGTACATGCTTATTAAATGTTTATTGCCTGTTGACTTCTACAATCTACTCAGTTTACATGATTTACTACACTCTACTTCAGCTACATGCAGAAATGGTCATAACCTTGATCTGTTGCCCTACTTGTGTTTCACTTCCAAGTTCACAAAATCTAAAATTCTTTTATCTGATAATTTTTATAATTACATCTTTTCTTATGCTTTCCAACTCCTAACTTTGTTCTTCATCTTTACCCTTTATCCTCTGCTCTTCAGTTCTTTCTCAAGCCATCACTTATGCTCTATCTAGGCTGTCCTCTTTTCTCTATCTTGATTCCTTAGTCAATTGGTTGAGCTCTACGCTCTCCAATACAACTGAATTCCTTGCTCCCCTTGTCCTATCTTCAACCACACATTCCAGACCTCAACCTTGAATTACTCCCACCATCTACTCTTGGCTCCTATTCAAATGGTGTTTAAGGAAGCCAGAGAAAAATCACAAAATCCTGCTGACTGGGTCTACTGCAAATTTATGTTACATGATCTCAATTGGGCCCTTTCTAATCAATTTGTTATCTTATTTACCCCAGAAACCTTTCCAAAATTTCTCATCTCAGAACTATATCAAATTACCTTCCCAAGAGATTTTACCTCAAATAGCATGTTTCATTAATCACAGCTTAGAGTTAGGTACAGCTATTATTTTTTTTTTCATGTTGTGATAACAGTTAATAATAAGTATGTACAAGGCCTTATCTTATTCATCCTTTCTCATTTAAATCCATCCTGAAGCAGGAATTAATTATTAGGAATTAAGAAAATAATCTCTATCTGTAGTTTCACACATATTGTGAATTCATGATGGTCCACTGGGAACCCAGAATAACACTGACCACTGCAAGCCTCTAGGCTGACAGATGTTCATATCTGAATGTATTATATATTAACTCCTAAAGCAAAAATAAAATTTTAAGATCTGGGATCTGTCAATACTAATTTGACTCAAAGATATAACTTCAATGCATACTATTCCAGGTGTACTCTCATAATTTTTGTAAGCAATGGACAGATCATCTTATCATATTAAAATTATTCTTTATAAAATAAGCTTGTAAGCTCCCTCACTTTAGGTATAGGAAGGTCTAGTTTTTTACTAAATCATTTCATTATTTTAGAACTTCACAACATTCGTTCAGCAGCTTCTCTCATAGAGTTAAGATTTTATGACCTCACCAAGGCTAAAGATCCAGAGGACTGAAAATCTAACAAGTGATACTTTCCCAATCACTAAGTAATTATTATTATTATTATTCATTTTAAGGTAAAATATACCTAATTAAATACTTGACAGTTTATTTTAATCATTAGGACAACAGTATCAAAAGAAGAGTTAATTTTCCAATGATACAATTGCATCACTTCCAGGGTATCATTTTTAAAATTAACATAATTTCTTTACCACTATTTCCTAAAATATCACAATATAAGAAAAATTAGAAGTTTAACAATAACTTAAACAATTTAATGGATTTTTAAAATATAACACAAGACATGTCCCTCAAATAATGTCAATTCAGTTGAATGCATTTCAAATCATCTCACGTAGAAAATTACTTCATCCATCTACCATTTGATATCCTTACTACTTACATTAAAAAATCAGTATAGAGCAATTTTGAAGTAGTTATACTTTTAAAAATGCAATTTCTAAGGATAGTGACTAAATGCCAAATATCAAGTGTATTTTCCATTAAGGTCTGATCTACCTATAGAGGGCAGCCACATCATTGTAATAGGTGAACATATTTCACTTTAAATAAGACTACATTATAATTTAGGGTTTTTGTTTGTTTGTTTTTGCTTTTTGGAGGGGAGGAAGGCAGGGCAACTGGGGTTAAGTGACTTGCCCAAGGTTACATGGCTAGTAAGTTGTGTTAAGTGTCTCAGGCTGGATTTGAACTTAGGTCCTCCTGATTCCAGGGCCTGTGCTCTATTTACTGTGCCATCTAGCTGCCCACATATAATTTAGTTTTACTACAAAGTCAAATAAAATCATCTCTGGATTTGTGATTACAATGTGATCACAAATTATTCAAAAATCTCAATTTTCCCAAGGCCCATTATTTGTCAGCACCTCAAATTATAGAACCCACTGTTTTCAGTTAACTCAGTTCCAAAGATGTCTTACATTCTCATCTCCTTCTTAAAATATTTCAGCATTTACAAAAATGTTCAAACCATAATTTGGAAATTTATAGCAAAGAAATATTTTAGTTATAAATTTAGTCTCCAAATAAAATAAATTTCTACAAATCAAGAAAAATTTTCCTTTGCTTGTCTGATTTTATCTCTGTAATCCCAACCTAACTAGAGCGAAGGTGAGTTGGTTTTTTGTTTGTTTTGGTTCTGCCTTTTCTATAACCTTATCTCCCGCTGAAAGTCTGATCAAAAGATCAGTGGAAGTAAGTCTGTTTATTGGGAACAAGAAGTTAGTATCAGATTACAGATGGTTGGGAGGACTCTTTTAAGCATGTAACTTCATAAATCTTCCCCACTATTTTAAGCTCCATTTCTGTGATAGTTTTTTGTTTGTTGGTTGGTTGGTTTTTATGGAAGTCTTTTTTTGTTTGTTTGGTTTGTTTTTTTGCTTTTTGGAGGGGTAATTGGGGTTAAGTGACTTGGCCAAGGCTAGATTTGAACTCAGGTCCTCCTGACTCTAGGACCTGTGCTCTATTCGCTATGCCACCTAGCTGCCCCTTTATGGAAGTCTTTATCACTAGGCTGGGTTTACCCCTTACAAATCTAAGAGAGAAGTCTGTTTATTAGACACAACACAAGGCGAAGGTTTTCCTCAGAAGCTCGTAGGAAAACTAGAGGAAGAGAGAAAAAGGAGTTCCAAACTGCTGGGGTTTGAGTGTTTGAACTGTGAACACCTAATCCCCAAAAGTGGTTTATTTGACTAGTACATGTTTGGGTTTCCCTCATTAACCTCTGGTTGTCCTGAGTGACAAACTGGACAACTGGATCATCAAAGTCACTCAATCAGCTAAATGAATATCAGGACAAGGCAAGGCACCACAGAAATATTGGATAAAGTGTTCCCTCCCACCAGGTCATATATTCCAATTGGTGGCCCTTCCTGGACCACAGTACCATACTCTCCAGGACATCATTATGGTTGTAACCAGCATATGGTCACAAACTATCCAGTTATCCAGTTTATTTCTAATAGTCACAGGAAGGTTAATGGAATTAAGAAAGAGAAAGAAAGGATAAGAGAGACATAGAAATACAGAGAGATGGAGGGATGGCGAGAGGTAAGGGAGGGAGAAAATGAGAGGGGGGCAAGAGAGAGGAGACACTAGTTGAATTTAATCAAAGGCAACACCGTGCCCAAAGCCATCCAGGAAGACTAATAATTTGATGATTAGGGGGGCTAGGCTAATTTTATACTTACGTTGAGCAATTCCCCCCAGTAAAGGTATCATACAATCCCATAGATTTGATTGTCTTCTACCCAAACCTTATGGTTACTCACCAGATCTCATGGTGCAAATGGATCCCATATAGGTCAGTCCCTCCCCCCTCAACTCTGAGATCACAGAGACTTAATAGGCTTCACAGCAGGTTAGCCTTTGGGCTTCTTTGGTCAACTATCAGAGCCCACTTCTAACGTGAAAATTGTAGATCAAGAACAAACCCAGAACAGAAAAAAAAAGTTTTAGAAGTTTATCAAGTTGTCTGGGGGAGGAGCCAAAATAGGCGGCATGCAACCCCAAACCTCTATGAGTTACACATTATATTGGATCCAAACAGTCATCTGCTTGGCCAGAACAGAAACAATTTTCAGATAAGGCTTGAGATGTATAATTCCTTCCATTAGTTTTCAGATCCCCTGGAAGGTTTTTTTGAATCAGCATGATCTGTGGTTCTGAAATAAGCCTTAAACAAATCTATTCCTTAGCAACAAGTATGGTCCTCAGTCAAGCAGGGCTGGATTCAAACAATGTAATAAAGTTTTCCCACACCTACTACCTACAAATGTGTCTCCCTGATCTTTAAAAAACCATTGCTTCATCCGACAATCCCTGCTAGCTATCATTTTATTTCTCTCTTCCCTCTCTCAGTCTAACTCCTTGAGAAAACCATCTACATTTATTGTCTTCACTTTCTCTCCTCTCACTCTTCTAGAAACCCTCTGCAATTTGGCTTCCAGCCTGATCGTTCAACTGAAATTACTCTCTCCTTCAAACTGGTTAAATGATGTTTTAATTGCCAAATAGAATGGTGTTTTTTCAGTCCTCATCTTTCTTGACTTCCCTGCAGCCTTTGATAGTATCAACCACCTTCTCTTGGATACTGTCTCCTCTCTAGATTTTCATGCCACTGTTCTCTTCTGATTAGATAGGAGGAGAATTCTGGTGACTAGCTTATCTTAGAAGGGGGTGAGGAGGGATTGCCACCTTACTTTTTCCCTTTCACCATGGATAATGGTGGCAGTAGAGTCAAAACCAAGCAAAACATCTGGTGGCAAATGATTCCAGTCCAAATAAACTCCAGTGGCTTGCTATTATCTCCAGGATCAATGTAAAATGCTTTGTTAGCTCATCACTTCTAATCTCACCAACTATACTATTAACTTAAGCTTGGACTTGACACCATTCTCCTCAGCCTCCTCTCCCTGATTGGAGGGCTGGAGGGGTACAATACTAAACTCCTCCTAATACCTTCCTTTATAGAGCACAGAAACTGGACTTTTTGGCTCACTTCCCTCTGCATCTGCGGCTCTGTTTGGTTTCAACACCACTGAGCAATATAATCCCATGCCAAGTACCCTGTTGTTCCCCCCTCCCCATTAGATTGTAAGCTCCTTGAGGGCAAGGACTGTCTTTCTTTTTATGAATTGCTTAGCACAGTGCCTGATGCATAGTAAGAGCTTAATAAATGTCTACTGGATTGGATTGTTAGGCATTTAAAGTTCTTCAGAGCCTGGTCTCTTCCTGTATTTTCAATCTTACATTTTCTTGCCTTCTATATACTATGATCTTGCTGCACTGGCCCACTTGTTCTTCCTCACAAAGGGGACATTCCATCCCCTTACTCCATGCATTTTCACTGGCTATCTCCCATGCCTGGAAATGTTCTCCCTTCTCATTTTCACCTCTTAGCTTCCCTGGATTCCTTTAAGACTCAGATCAAGTCCTGCTTTCTGCAAAA
Source organism: Pseudochirops corinnae (assembly GCA_028646515.1). Classification (NCBI taxonomy): domain Eukaryota; kingdom Metazoa; phylum Chordata; class Mammalia; order Diprotodontia; family Pseudocheiridae; genus Pseudochirops; species Pseudochirops corinnae. Next base: position 161,370,147 of record CM053585.1, read on the forward strand.
GGCCTTTCCTTTGAGACTACCTGCCATCAATATATTAAATGACTTGACCAATGTCACATAGCTAGTAAGTATCTGAAGCCAGATTGGAATTCAGGAAGATGAGTCTTCCTGATGTCAGACCCAGGGCTCTATCCACTGTGCCTCCTAGCTGCCCTCTGGTGAAATATAGAATAGTGCAAAGAGATCTGAAGCAAGATGAAGGAGATTTTTATTCTATACCTGGCTTTGCCACTTACTCATTATATATGACCTCTTCACCTCTCTGGGTCTCAGTTTCCTCATCTATAAACTAGGGATAATAATATGCTACCTACTTTCCCAGATGATCTTTTGATTCCATTCCAGCTTCTTTTTTTTTTTTTTTCATTTTTGCTTCTCTGTCTATTTCCCCTTATGGCTGAGCAATGCTGAACACCTAACAGGTCTAGGAAAATGTGGATTCTCCCTCTTGTCAGATAGGTGATACAGAAATTGATGTCCTTTTGAACAAGATTTGAGTGCTCAGTGTCACCTACCTCAAGACCCTCATTGGAATTTAGCTTACCTCTCATTATAATATTTATTCTCTCATTAATTGTTAAATAATCAGAGTTGGTTGCCATCCACAAGAACACCTACTTTTCCAAGGGCATAGAAATTGTGAGCCTGCCACCATGAGGATCTTTGACATTTGAGAATGCCACTGACCTCTTGTATTAATAAAATGCCAGCATTATCAATAAAATGACTAATTAGCCAGAAACAATATCTTTCCAACTTTTAATATATCACACCAGGGTTATTCAGCAATTTAGTGACAGACTCAAAACTTCTTTGTTCTGGATTTGTTCTCACTTATCTTTAATTTCTCCCTGTCTAGTGACTGCTTTCTCACTGCTTACAAACATGCCCAGGTCACCCTTCTTCTCAAATAAAAAAACTACTTGATCTTTGCCTCCCTGCTAGCTATCTCTTCCACCTTTTTGTGGACAAGCTTCTTGAGAACAGTCTATAATTGATGCCTCTACTTCCTGTCCTCTCACTCTCCTCTTAGCTCTCTGCAGTCTGACTTCCACCTTCATAATTCAACCAAAACTACTCTTTTCAAAGTTGCTGGTGATCTCATTTGACAAACCTAGTGGCCTTTCCCAAATCTTCATCCTTTTTGACTCTTCCACAGGCCTTGAGACTTGTGTCCCTCCTCTTCTAGTTGGTTCTTTCTTCTCACAAGGTTTTTGTGGCAGTGCTCTTTCCTGGCTCTCCTCCTACCTGGCTGACTTTCTCAGTCTCTTGCTGGACCTTCACTGAGACCATGCCACTAACTGCTGGAGTCTCCCAGAGCTCTATACTGATCTTTCTTCTCCTCTCTCTATATATTAGCTCAATTGGTGATCTCCATCACCTCCCACGGATTGACTTTATCATGTCTGCAGATGATTCTCAGATCTATTTAGAACTATTTGTCCAGTCCTATCCTCTCCCCTGATCTCTAGTCTCCAATCTCCAACTTTCTATTTAGACACCTAGAACTGGATGTCCCATAGATGTCTCAAACTCAATATGTTAATAACTGAACTCATCATCCTCCCCCTTTCCCCTTCCCCACCAATTCTCCTTTTGATAAACCATCCTGAACAAATTCAGTAACATATGACTCTGACCATATTACTAACCATCTGAAGAATCTTCAATGGTTCCTAATTTTAGTATTCACACAGTCTGGTTTCATTCAGCTACCTTTCCAAGCCTTAACACATGCTTCCTTCACTTCACATACCTTGTTTCCTAGCCAGATCTGATTGCTTACCATTTGTTAAATAAACAATACATTTCCATGACTTTGTTCATGGTGTTCATTCTCATCATTTCTTTTTTTTCCTGTTGAAATCCCACCCATTCTTCAAGGTCTAGCACCAATGCTACTTCTTTCCTTGATCTCCCCAGCAGGAAATGCCATCTCCCTTCTTTGACCTATCACATAGCATCTTGGTTGGGTTTCTCTTTGGCACTCATTATTGTGTCACTTTGTTAGTTAATGGCATAATAACTCACATTTCTATAGCATGGTAAAGTTTACAGAGCACTCATTTTAAAGCATTCATTGGAATGTAAGCTCCTTGAAGTCAGGGACTGTTCTTGAGTTTTTGCCTTATTCTGTATCTTCATTGCTTAGCACAGTGCACAGTACAGAGCAAGCACTTAATAAATGCTTGTTGACTTATCTCACAATGACCCAGTGAGATAGGTAGTAGTATTAATATCTTGACTTTACTGATGATATTGAAGCCCACAATAACTCAGCTAGTAAGTGTCAGAACTGGAATTCAAATCCAACTCTTCTAACTCTGTGCCCAATACTCTTTCCCTTATGCCATACTCATTCCTAGTATATGCACTTTGTGGAGTCAGGGAATGTGTTTTATTCATCAGTTTGGTGCCTTGCACAGAGGAAGCCCTCATCAAATGTTTATTGAATGAATGAATGAACTTCCAAGCGGCTGTTTCACACGCTCCTACTGAGCCCTTATCCTTTTTGCATTTATCTTCTTCCCTCATTGGTCTGGCTTTAATTAGAGAAGTCAAGACAAGCTGGCAATCTATATGTCTGCCAGTATAGAAGCTGTTGCCACTGTATCCCTATCAGAGTTTCAGCATGCTTGGGTAGTTTGTAATTAGGGACAAAGGCTACATATAATTTTACATGTAGGGGAGCTGGCTATAAATATGTCAGTGCTCAATTATTTTCAAGAAGTTGCTAAACCGGCTTCCTTAAACTGGGGCAGATTTTCCATCTCAGAGATGACGGTCTGATCAGTGAGGAGTTGAGCTGAACACGAATCACATTTGAAAGATTCTGTCAACTTCAGGTTCTGGTTTCCAGGAAAGTCAAAAGCCAGCTATGTTATCTTTGTGCTAGAAAGAAATATCTGCTTTCCCAAAATGTCAGAATTGGTCATAAAATGAACATGTTGGTCTCTTCTCAAAATCTCTCTTGATTGGGGCTTATTATTGATTTAGAAGCGTAGACTTCCGGTAGAATATTCCCATTGACAAAAGAGTGTAAATGTTTTGTCCAAGGCCACATGGCAGGTTAATGACAGAGTAAGGACTAAAACTCAGGTCTCTTGATCACCACTCCCCAGTCTTCCCACTATACCACATTATATTTGTGAAACACAGGATATTAATATATATAGCTTCCATTTAAGGTATGTTCATAATAGAAACACACACACTATCAATGAGTAATAATTTATAGCTTTTAATTCAGGATAGCAAAGATCAAGAACATAATTGCTATGACTATACATTGAGTTCAATTCTATAAATATTTCCTAAGTAACTTCAATGTGCAAACTCTGTGCTAGTGGAAAGATAGAGTCCTTGCCATCAAGGAACTCACAGTTTAGTAATAAAAAAAAAAACGAACCACAACTAGGGCAAGGCAATAAGAACTTTGCCTCAGGGTGTCAGAATTTAGAAGGCATTGACAGTTTTTGCTTAGAAACAACAGATCTTAGTACCTAATTAGCAAAAAAATCAGAACAGGATGGTACGAGAGAGGGCAATCCTAGCTACATCCAGCTGATCTCTTCCCCAGCCCCCTGTACCCTCACTCCTTCTAGCTTGTAGTGGCCTCACCAGCAGTGTCTGACAGGACATTCTATGTTGCTTGCCCCAACATGTTTTATACTACTTGCTCTGGGTATAAAAATTACCGGTTATAGTTCTGGGAACACAAATAACTATAACACAGTACGCTATGATAAGCCCATAAAAGAAGTACAAATATAGGGTATTATGGGAATTCAGAGGGGGAGGGGACAACTTTTACTAGGAGTTATCAGGAAGACTTCATGAAGAAAGTGTCACCTGACTTAGGCTTTAGACTCATAGAATCATCAGGCTTTAATAGACCTGTAGGGAGGATCGAATTGTCTAGCCTCCTACATTTAGGCAGATGAATAAATGTCTATTCATCCAAGGTCAATCCTTGCCTATGCTTTTATCAAAAATTTTCACCCAAAGCGTCCATATCTGAGCCCACATTTCCTTGATCATCCATTCCAGTGGTTTAACACACTGACAGTGAGGAAGTTATCATCCCCATCAGCAACCACTTGTAGAACACCTGCTCATTGTAGGAAACTGGGCATGGCCCAGGGCCTGAGGGGCTGCTATAAGTTCTTATTTAGGTCAGTCCTCCAAGGACCTGTGATTTCATCTCTGTGAGAACCTAGAGATGGTCACCTAACCCTTAACTTACAGTCTTAGAGAGTTGCCTGCAGCTCAAAACATAGCTACTAAGTGTCAGAGACAGGATTTAGAATGCAACTCTTCTAATTCCAAGTCCAACGGTTTATCAATTATATCATACTACTTCTTCCTCCACATTTGCTTTCCAACATACCCTCCACATACTGGTCCTGCATAAGACAGCAGCTAGGCTTCCCCTCAGCTTTCTCCTCTCTAGTTTAAATATCCTTGGTTCCTTTATCCTGTCTTCTTAGACAGGCAATGTGGTATAGTAGAAAGACCATTATTAGACTTGCAGTCAGAGTAGCCATTGAAAAAGTTATTTCACCTCTCTGAGGGCCTCATTTATAAAATGGGAATAATATTTTAGCCTAACTACCTTACAGGGCTGCGACAAAACTGCTTTGAGATTTTTAACACATCGTATGTTGATTATTACTACTTTTTCACTAACGCTATTCTTGTAGCCTATTTCTTAGCTTTATTTTTGTAATCAGGGGTTTCACAGGGCTTGCACAAAGCAACTTTTGATACTCTTCTCACCCTAGGGCATCCCTTTGTCATGCTGGTCCCCCCTTTCCATTTAGTGAGCTTCTTCCAAGACCTCCATTTGGGAGTGGGCCTGGGACAGGCATCTTCAGAGCAGTTCTCATTCTCTGGACTTTGCCAGTATGTTCCCATGAGGGTACTTTCTCCTCTCTTTTTTTTCTGTTTTTTTTTTTTTTTGAGGGGGCAAGTCAAGGCAATTGGGGTTAAGTGACTTACCCAAGGTCACACAGCTAGTGTGTGTCAAATGTGTCAAGAGTCTGAGGTGATATTTGAAATCAAGTCCTCTTGACTCCAGGACCTGATTCTATTCACTGTGCCACCTAGCTGCCCCTCCTTTCTTTCTTTCAGTTTTCCTTTTATGCGTTGTCTTCCCTGACTAAGATGGCAAGCCCACTGAGGGCTAGGACTGTTTCTTTTTGTGTCCCTATCACTTAGCACATTGCCTAGCACATAGTAAGTAGGCTACATGCTCAAATTGCCTCATCACTTCAAAATGAACTCATTTAGCTCTAAAATATACACATAAGACTGGCAAGCCAGCCCAAGCAGATTACTGCTAGATTTTTATTAGCAGATTTAAGTACAATGGGGATTTGAGAATAAACTAGCATCCTGTAATTTATATTTCAGAGAGATAAACATTTCCTCCCAGGATTAGCAGATTGATTTGGGATTGTCTTGATCTTTGAGCTATGAAATAAATGTGAGTCATGCCTAGGAGTTTGTAAAGAGATCCATACAATCTTCAAGAGAGAGACTGAGAGGGGATTGCAAAAGCTGAGCAGCAGCAGTAGCACTGAGAAGACATCATCTCCAGTCCCACTGGAGCTGAACAGGAAAGAATTGGTGGTAACGAGAAACCAAATAAATAGATTAGAAATTGCATTGTATCCTTAAAAATCTAAACTGAGGTGAACATTATATTTACTCCGTGACATATAACAAACCACTTAATCTCTCTGGGTTTCAATTTTCTCATCTTTGAAACTAGAGAATTAAACTCACTGACCCATAATGTCCCTTTCAATTTCATATTCTAAAATATAATGAATAATTAATATTTTTCTTGAGAAAACTTACACTTGCATTCTTTTTGAAACCAATATATCCTGTTGAGTAAAGTAGTGAGTAAACACCAGATGTTTGGGGACTTCAGGACATGCTTGGGACCATTTTAGTATAATTGTCTATGAGACTTCAATCTTCTGAGACACAAGGGGGTGTGTCTCAGCTCTATCCTGACACTTCACTAATTTCTCATCTGCCAAAGGGGTGATCTCATTTGGGCCACAAATTCTGAATACACTGGGGCATGAAACCTGTTTAATTTTAAGTTTATCCAGTACATTTTGGGACACAGAAAAAATAATGCTTTTTCTTCTGTTCAGAAAGGTCTAGAAATGAGGTGACATACAGGAAGATACATATATAGCTAAATTCTCAATTAACTGTTAATTAACCAAAACTCTCAACAAACTTTAACATGAGCTTTAATATGCCTAATTTTTAGGGAAAAGAAGCAAAGAATAGAAAAATATTGGTAAGTATTTCATTTAACTAAAAACATAAAAATCCCTACCCTAGATCTGAACAAAACAGTCTATATCTTTCCCTATTTCTACTTCCTTCTCTTTCTATTGCAACTTCATCTCTCTCTCTCAAACTACATTTCCTTCTTCTTCTTTATCTCCACTTGCATCTTCAATTCCACTTCTCTCTTTCTCCCTCTCCTTTTCTCTCTTTACTTCCTTTTCTTTCTACTTTACCTCTCCATTTCTCTTTCTCCTCCACCTTCCCTTTTTCCTCTTTTCCTCTTCTTTCTCCTTTTTTCCCTCTTCCTCCTCCTTTTCCTCTTCTTTTTCTCCTCTCCTTTTCCTTGTGAGAGTATTTATTAATTTTGACTTTAGAACTAGAAACATAGTAGGCATTAATAAGTGCTTTGTGATTCATTGATTATTGTTGATCAGTATTGAGAATTATAGCCTTACTCATTTCTAAGTCTATTTGAGAATGAAGGACAAATAACAACAACAAGCTCCTTGAAGAAACAGAACATGTTTTATTCATCTTTTTATCTCATCAGCCCCTAGATTTAGAACATGACTTTATACAGAAGAGGACTTTATTAAATATTAGTATATTGCTTGACAAACAATTGATGGCTCAGAGACCCTGAGATGCCCAATCATCCTTTCCACTGCTCTTAAGCCATATCTTGTCCATTTTTCTAACTTTTACAATGTCTAGTACAGTGTCCTACATTAAGTAGGTGCTTAATAAATAGTTGTTGATGAATGAGTGAATGAAAGAATGAATTACAGACATACCAACTGAACAGAGCACTATCTAGGTAGGGGAGAACAAACTTTGCCCTAAGATACCAGAAAGTTCTGTACATTTCCCATCTGAACCCAGCCTTTATGATTGATGAGTTTCCTTGTTTGCTCAAACTCTGTCATTTTTACTCACAATTCAGTACACTACCTCATAGCTATGTAGCATCTACCCAGTCTAGGAGAAATTCTTTGAGGACGATAAGCTCTATGGCCAAAGACATAAGTACAGTAACAACCTTAATGAGACTGTGTGAGATAGAGAGTAGAGAACATTTGCCCTAGTTTTATGAAATGGAAAAACCAATCACCAACAGGTCCTATGACTTGATTGAAATCTTGTCTCTACTTCTGCTGATGCCTGAAAACTTCTCAATTCTCTTAGGGAAGCCTCTGGTCTCCTGCAAGTTCATCTTTCATTCATTCAACAAACATTCGTTCAAGTACCAGCCTTGTGGAACACTGTCCTGGATACCAAGAGAGTTAGATAGTTCAGATAAGGTGCAGTTCCTGCCTTCATAAAAGTCACAGTGTATTGAATCTCAGAATTGCAAGGGAATTCAGAAACTTCATTTTACACATGAAGAAATTGAAATCCAGAGTATGAGAGGTGAGATTTGAAGTCAGGTCCTCTGACTTGTAAGTGTCTTTGTAGACACTTGTAAGTGTCTACAAAGTAGGCTAGATCTCAGGTCATATCTATATATGCCACATATGGGTAGATAGGAACCACATTCCCATATCTGTATCTTACTATTAAATTCAGTTTCGGATAGCAGTAACTTTCCTTGAGCATACTTCACTCTCTAAAAAGAGCAAAAATTCTTTGGGTCTTACAAGTCTTTTACCTCCCATGTTCATTCAGCCTCTCTTTCCAGATGGAAAAACTATACTTTCCATCAGTCCTCACTGCCAATAAGGGACTATATTCGATGAAAGGTTATTACTAACTGGGGTGACAAGGGAAGGTTTCATGAAAGAGGAAGCATTTGAATTGAGATTTAAAGAGTGGTTGGGAATTCATTTGGAAAAGAGTAAGAGGGAAAGTCTTCCAGGTATATGTAGCAGTGTGAACAAAGACAAAGGGAGAAGAGTTCAGAGCATTTTCAGGGATAAAAGAGTTGTCCAGTTTTGTTGGAAAACAGAAGGCATGGAGGGGAAATAATATATGATAAAGCCAGAAACAGAGTAATCTAAAATTGTAGATGATACTGCATTCTAGGCAGAGAACTTTATTCAACAGGCAATAGAGAGACACAAGAATTTTGAGTAGAGGTGTACATGATTTGGTGATAGGTGGCAAATTGCTGTACTTGGAGTCAGGAAAACTTGAGTCAAAATCCTGTCTCAGACACTTATCTATGAGACCTAGGGAAAAATCACTTTCAAAAAAACTATACCTCACTTTCCTCATCTATAAAGTGAGGCTGGCTAATTAAAAACCATGAAGACTTCATACTTTGTCCTTCCCATTGAATTTCTTTTGTTTTTTTTCCTGTTAATGTTTTTACTATAAAAGTTCCTTTGAATTTGCTCTAAGTAGAGCTCTTTGGTTTTCAGGAGAAACTCATCTCATGGGAATCTCTTTCCCTTTAATTGTTTGTAAAATTAGTACAAGTGACTGATTTTAGCTAACATGCTGAGTGAAGCTTGTTTTCTTCAACAATGAAGACAGCTTACTACTTCTTTAAATCATTTGGATATGGGAGGAATTGCCAGATTGGGTGGTAGGGAGGAATTCTTCCCAGATGGTTCCTTTTGAAGTAGTTGGTGAGGGAGACTTGGAGCAGTGAGCAGTTGGAAGAGGAAGAATGGAAAGATTTATTAACCTCTGCTATAGTCCTGGCATTTCCAGGATCACAAATACTTCACCTCATTAGATGGCTACCTGGGACTTTGTTCTCTTATTAGAGTGGCAGTATAGTACAGCAGCAATCACTCTGGCTCTAGGGTTGTAGAAACTTGGTTTGAATCTTGGCTAGATATCACTTTTCTGGTCTCAGTTTTCTCATATATATTATGGAGTTAGACTAAATGGCCTCGGAAGTTCCTTCTGCTTATAAATTTATAATCCTAAATCAGTGAAAGAGAGGGAAAGGAAGAGGACAAAAGCAGCAATCTCCAGTACTACTGTTTCCTCAATCTTTAGCTGTTTGAGGTGTCAATCAATTTATTAGTTATGATCAAAACTAGAATACAGGTCTCCTGACTCCCAATCTGGTGTTCTTTCCATGGTATGACAACTCTTTCGATCTCATGGTCAGTAAATGTCTGAACCTATACTTGATCCTATTTGATTCATCTGTCTTTGTACTAACTGCCTCACAGAGTTGTTGGGAGGGAATTTTTTTTAACCACTAAAGCTTATTTTAAGAGGGAACTGTTTTGTAAAACTTAAAGTGAAACCTAAATTGTTCTTCTTGTTGTTTTCATTATTATTTATTTTGGGGGTTAAGTTATTACTCCCCATTCCTACCTGGCATATCTTCTTTAAAAATGCAAATATTACTTATAATGATAAAACAAGATATTTCAAGTGTTTACATCTTACTGTGAATAAATTTAGTGGATGGTTTTGAAATGGACTAGAGGCAGTATTAAATGTATGGGAATAGAGGTATAGGAGACTGAAGGGGAGAGGGCTATTTGTGGCAAAAAGGAAGGTGAGAGAAAAAAAAAGACAAACCTCCAATTTCACAATTTTCCATAGAAGGACTGTCCCTATGGACTCTAGAAAGACTTACATTGAGCTGATACTGAATGAAGTGATCAGAACCAGGACAACACTATACACAGTAATAGCAACATTGTGTGATGACCAACTAGCTCTTCTCAGCAACGCAATTCCAAAAGACTCATGATGGAAAATACTATTCACATCCAGAAAAAGAACTATGGAGCCTGAATGCAACTCGAAACATACTATTTTATCTCTCTTTTTTTTCTCCTTTTTTGCGTTTTTTTTCTTTCATTCTGATTCTTCTTTACAACATGACTAATGTGGAAATATGTTTAATATGATTGTACATGTATAGCCTATGTCAGATTGTATGCTGTCTTGGGGAGGGGGAAGAGGAGGGAGGGGTGAATATTTAGAACTCAAAATCTTATAAAAGTGAATGTTGAAAACTAAAAATTAACTAATTAATTAATTTTTTTTTTTAAAAAGGACTGGCCCTAGATAAAAGATACCTTCTTCTAATTTATGCATTTATTTAGGGTAAAAAAAACACATCATTTGTTCATAGTAGTAATAGGCTGACACTATGTTTTCTTGAATCCACACTTTTGCTCTGTACTAAGCCATACCCCATTCCTGGAATGCTTACCCTTATCACCCCTGACAATGGAAATATAACCATTCTTTAAAGCCTGGCTCATCTTTCACATCCTTCATGAAGTCTCCCATTATTACTCATTTCAGGAAAGATCTCTCCTTCCTGTGAACTTTCATAGTACACTGAGCCCCTCTTATTCTTTTTAAAAATTACTTTTCTAAAAGTTAAAAAAATAACATTTATAGTTGCTTATGTTCATGGTTTAGCTGCCCTACTAGCCAGTAAGTTTCTTAACGGGAGATATTGCAATTTTGAAATAGCAATATGGTGAAGTAGAAAGAATGCTAGGCTTGGAATTAGGAGTCCTGGATTCAAGTCTCAGTCACAAATAATTACTGGTTGTGTCTTCTTGAGTTAATCGCCCCAAGTCTTAGTTCATTCTTTGTAAAATGGGGATGATATGGTTTGTAATAATCCTCATTAGGTTGTTGTCAGGGAAGATCTACAGAAATATATTATATACTTACTATTATGCATCTTTTTATCCCTAAGTGAAGGCCTTGTAAATATTAAGTGTTTTCATAATGATTTGTTGAAAAAAAAATGTATGAAACAGGACTAGCAGATAAACCCTGAGTTCCAGTGATATAGTAAATACTCTAGACAACCTTAAATCAAAGCAAAACAAAAATCTTTCCCTTCAGCTCTTTGGGATTTGCCGATTTCCTTCTAGCAAAAGTTGCATGACTGGTAAATCAGGAATCAAAAGAGGAAAGATTCCATCCTGAGGGGATGGTAGAAGAAAAGTGTAAGACCCAGACACTTCTCTTCTCCCCAAACGGGCATTTTCCAGTGGAAATTCCTGAGGGCAGACAAAGGGAGAATCAGGAAAAAAAAAATAGATAAATAAAACCAAAAAATAACTTTAGCGTCAAGAATGTTGACTGCTCCCTAGAATATATCTGCTAGGATTTAATAGGTCTGCAGAAAACTTTGAGGTTAATAATAGGTTTCTACCTTATATTTCACCTAATTAATTAAATGGTAATTGGGCTCTTATTGAATAAGGAAGTCTCTTTCTTTTATATTAAACAAAGAAATCTAAGGTGTAGCCAAATTAAATGACCACACTGGCATTTGATGACAGTGCTTTCCCTTGGAAATGCAACTCACAAATTTGTGCGAAACTGATGGAATGTAGCAAGTAGAGTTAGAGAGCGTTAGTTTAGCCTTAGCCATTTTAAAACACCTACAATAATGTACTTTGTTGTCTGAAACTTTGTTACCTCTTATACACACGCCTCCTTTGTTATTGATTGTTGGTCCCCCTGCTTTCCTCCCTTTTCCTCAGGGCTTATAAAAGCCTGGAATATTACATCTAACCCCAGTGCTGACAGTGAGGCAGAGGAGAACATGTAGAATCCTAATCCCTAGCCTCCCACCTCTGATAGCCCTTCAAATACTGGAAAGAAATGAACATGTCCCCAATCTTCTCTCCACATTAAACTTTCTCAATTCCTTTAAAGGATCTCTGATCCTCCTGTGACACAGTATCTAACCTTTTCATGGGCTTCTGAACCATTTCATGTTCATTGCCTTGTAGTTTAAAGTGTGTTTACCGGAATTTAATGTGATACTCTAGATGTGGTCTAATTAGGACAGAAGACATCTTCACAGTCCTGGATCCTAAATCTTTCAATGTAGCCTAAGATCTCACTATTGGGCTACCATGTTGTGCCCCATACACATTTTTAGTTTGGAGTCCATTAAAATCCCTGAATCTTCCCCACCCCACCCCCACCCCACCCCCCATGAATCCAAGAAAGACTTCTTCATTCTTTATCTGTGAAGCTGATTTTTTAAATATCAGGATAAGACTTAGTATTTATTATCCTCCCTCAAAAATGAATTTGTATTTATTTGGTATATATTTTGGCTATGGGCATTTTCTCTGGCTGTTTGCTATGCCTGGAATGCTTTCTTTCCTCATCTCTACCTACTGGCTTCTCTGGTTTTCTTTAAGTCCCAGCTAAAATTCTAACTTCTACAGGGAGCCTTTCCCCATCTGTCTAGTGCTTTTCCCTCTCTTAATTATTTTCTATTTATTTTGTACTTAGTTTGCACATAATCATTTGCTTGCTGTCTTCTCCATTAGATTGTGAGCTCCTTGAGGGCAGGGGACTTATCTTTTGCTTCTCTTGTATCTCTAGTGCTTAGCACAATGCCTAGAACGTAGTAGGTGCTTAATAAATGTGTATTGACAGACTGTATATAACAGTTTGAGAAAAAACTAGATGTAAATAAACATCTTACAGGGCAGCTTGATGGCAATGGATAGAACAAGGGGCCTAGAATCAGAAAGACCTTAGTTCAAATCCAGTCTCAGACACTTACTAGCTATATGACCCTGGGCAAGTCATTTGGCCCTGTTTGGCTCAGTTTCCTGACCTGTAAAATGAGCTAGAAAAGGAAACGGCAAACCACTCCAGTATCTTTGCTAAGAAAACCCCAACTGGGGTCATGAAGAGTCAGACACGACTAAAACAAGTGAACAACAAATATGTATAAAGATAGATAAAACACTTCAGTGCTATGTGCCAGTATGCTTCTATATATACTTCATTGGATCATAAGTTAAAAACTGGCAAGGACCTTAGAGATCATCAAATTCAACCCCCTCACTTTACAGATAAGGAAAATGAGGCACAGAGAGGTAAAATGGTTTGTCCTTGATATTCTCTTCTTTCTAGATTCTTATGACACTCATTTCGGTATTCCTTCTACTTGTCTGACTACTTCTTCTTAGTCTCCTTTGCTGGATTTTCATTCAGGTGGGTCTACTAACCATGAATATCTCTCAAGGCTCTTTCATGGGCCTTCTCTTCTCTCTCTGTTATTTCACTTGGTGATCTCACATGGATTCATTTATCATCTCTATGCAGACGATCGATTCTGAGATCTGTTTTTCCACCCCTAATATCTCTCTCTACTTCTCTAGTCTCAAATTTCCAATTGCCTATTGGACATTAAAACTGGATGTCCCATAGATATCTTACATTCTCCCCCTCCCCCCCAAAAAATCTGTCCCCTCTTCCCGGCTTTCCTAGTACTGCTGAGAATACCACTATCCTCTCAGCCATAACCAAGGTGCCATCTTCAACTCCTCACTCTGTCTCTCATCCTGTCTTCCCCATCCATTCTGTTACCAAATCCTGTCTATAATCATAGCATGTCTTATAATAACTCTATTCTTTCCTCTGACACTGCCACCACCCTGAGGAAGGCCCTCCTGCTGCAAATTTCACCTCACTATAGTTCAGCCTCCACTCAGCTATCAAAGTGATCTTCCTAAAGCATAGGTCTGATTAAGTCACTGCCCTCCTCTTTATCCCCCTCCATTCAATAGACTCCCTATTACCTCCAGGATCAAATATAAAATCCTCTGTTTGGCTTTTTAAAGCCCTTCATAATCTGTTTCTTCCTACTTATCCAGTCTTCTTACACTTTATTCTCCTGTGATTCAATATGCTCTGTGATTAAATGACCCTGTCTCCTTCCTGTTCCTGGCTGGAATGAGCCCTACACTCCATCTCTTGGCATTTTTACTGGCTGTCCTCAAGGTCTAGAACTTTCTCCCACCTCACCTTACCTCCTTGGCTTTTCTGGATTCCTTTAAGTCTCAGCTGTAGTTGTGGTTTGTCCTTCATTCTGGAAGAGGACCATGACATCAGGAAGATGATACCATGACTTGCAATTGAATTGGATTTGAGTGAGGAAAGATTGTGCAAAGTCACCAGCCTCACTTTCTCCTCCAGAGCCATCTGATTCCAGTGATCAGATAGCGACAGGACAACTGGAGATGGCCCAGGATGCAGTGGGAGAGAGTTCTCACTTTGACTGAGACAAGACACATTCAGTGATCAGGCCTGTTTAAGAAGTCAGTCAAGGGATGGCGCCTTTAATAAACAAACAAACGAATGAATGAAACTGGAATGGGAAGACCCTCAAAAATCTCAGCTAAAGTCTCACTGCAAGAAACCTTTCCAGATCTCCCTAAGTGTACTAGTGCCTTCCCTTTGGGACTATCTCCAATTTATCCTGTATATATTTTCCCCACTATTGTCTTCCAACTAGACTGTGAGCTCCTTGAGATCAGGAACTGTTTTTGCCTTCCTTTTAATCTCCAGGGCTTAGCACAGTGTTGGGCACAGTAGGTGTTTGATATAAATGCCTGTTGATTTGATTTGACTTGACTTGCCCTGGGTTACACAGCTAGTTAAATGTCTGAGGCAAAATTACAACTCTGGTCTTCCTTATTCCAAAGCTAGCCCTCTAGGTATACATGATTCACCCAATAGAATGTAAGCTCGTTTTGGACAAAGGAGTTTGGGTTTTGTCTCTCTGTCCACAGCGATTGTCACGTTGTAGACTCTCTCCTTGTAGAATTGAGTTGAATGCCTATTAAACTTCATCTGACTAGATTCAATCAGTCAACCAGCATTTATTAAGCACCTATGCTCTATCACTATATTAAGTGCTAAGGATACAAAAAAAAAGGCAAAAGACGGTCTCTGCCCTCAAACTTACAGTTTAATGGGAGAGACAACAGGCAAACAACTAGGTACAAAACAAGATATAGACAGTATAAACTGGGGGTAGCCTCAGAAGGAAGGCACCAACATCCTAACCAGTCAAGTTTGTTGCCAGGCAGAAGACTTGGAAATAACGCTCTGTAGAAATGCGGGCCGCTCGCTGCTACTGAGCAGCTGTTGCTGCCCGGTTCCCACACGCTCCTTTCCGCGCCGCAACGGGACGGACGTGCAGGAACACAACTATACCGGAACCAAATGTTCCTGCAGTTAGTTTCCGGCCGGTACTATTTTCCACGAGTCCCTCTAAGGACTTCCGGGAGTCTCAGCTGCTGAAACTTGGATTCTCTGAGTAACGGGAGACAAAGGTTCCGCTATGGAATTTGATGAGGCGGTGAGGACTCGGGACCGGGCTGGGATAGAGATGGAGGGAGAGACGGGGCTTCGTCTAGCCTCTCGGGAGATTGTAGGGACTAATCAGTCCCATGAGGGGCTCGAGGCCGGGTGGGAGGTGGTGAATCTGGCGGTTGCGTGGGGGAAGATTTGTGGGCACTTTTTGAGTGGTGCCTGGAGAGAGGGAGAGGAGGAGGGGGAGGTGTGGTGTGGTCTCTTTTTGTCCCCTCATCACTTGGCACAGCGCCTGGCACATAGTAGTAGGCACGTAATAAATGTTTATGAATTGATTAATTTTGTTATTGTAAAAGCTTTTCAACTTTGTGTAATCAGAATTCTCTATGTTTTTGGATCACCTCTGTCCTTTAGTTGAGAATTCTTCCCCCAGCCATAACTGGGAAAGGTACCTGATTATTCTCTTCTAAGTCTTGTGACCTTTAATTAGGTTATGTATCCATTTTGAGTTTATTGTGGTATTATGGTATAATATATTTATATCTAATTTTCTATCAAACTTTTCCCAGAATTCTTGTTGCAATTCCATTATCAGGGTCGTTAGTTACCTAAAAGACAAGACTTCACCTTTTCAGATCATCTGTCTCATTATTTGATAATTTCACAGACTCACAGAATTTGAGAGTAGGAGGGACCCTAGCAGCCATCCAGTCCAATCTGTACATGAAAGGAATCTGGGCTATGATATACCCAGTGGTCCAGTGGTCTATCTTCTCTCTGAAGAACTCCCCAGTGGGGAAAACACACCACTCATCCAAGATGCAATTCATCTCACTTTTTTTGTAGCTCTTACTTTTAAGAAGTTTTTCCTGACATCTCTAGAATGGACCGGTTTCCTTAGCACCTGAATCTTCACACCTTACTCTAGATTTATGGTGACATCTCTTAGGACAAGACCATGAAGATAATCTTCCCAAATCTGCTACCCTCTCAGTCCCCCTTTCTTTGTCAGGGCCTCCAGTTCCCATCCTTATACTTAGCTACACCTCTCTGAATAGCTAACTGAAATGATGTAATAAGTAATGGAAAATGCACTATCTAAATGTACATTTGAGTTAAATATATGGAATGTATATATTTTTTTCTTTTACAGAGAGACTTTAATGAACGCTGTACACAATGTGCTGCTGTTTCCTGGGGAATTACTGATGAAGGAACTTATTTTTGCACAACTTGCCTAAATGTTACAGACGTGAGTAGTAGATATTTTAAGAAATAAGTTTGCTTACATTTAAAAATTTCTGTCCTTGGGGCAGCTAGGTGGTGCAGTGAATAGAGCACTATCCCTGGAGTGAGGAAGACCTGAGTTCAAATTCAGCCTCAGACACTTAACACTTACTAGCTGTGTGACCTTAGACAAGTCACTTAACCCCAACTGCCCTGCCTTCTCCCCTCCAAAAAGCAAAAAAAAAAAAATTCTGTCATGAATGTAAAATACTGAAATATAGTTTTCAGACTTTTATAGATGAACATCCAAACATTTCTTTATGATCTTCTTCAATCATATCATTTGAAAATATATCTTCATGAAAATTTAGACTTACGATGCTGTCTTTAATCATACTGATTCTGCCAGATTCTGCCAGATGTTTGAAGTTAGTTCTATTTAACTACTAAACATTAGGCTCCTTCGAGGAAGAAATTATCTCAGCTTCCTTCAAGGAAGAGACTTTAAATCTCCTAACTTTATCTGTGGCTTGATGTTGTTTTGGTCTAGAACCTGTGATTTTATTGATGTGGGGAAATAGCTATTGTGGAAGTTCCTTCCACTAAAGCAGATCAGCAAATCATCTGTAATATATATTTATGGGAACTTTCCTGAGGCAGTGAGAAATTACCTGATCATGGGGTCATACAGCTGGTTTGTCAAAGTATAAACTTGAAAGCTGGTCTTCTATCCACGGTGCCACACTGTTTTTGTACATAGCAGGTACTTAATAAATGTTTATTTTTAGTAGTCTTAGAATTAAACTTTGGGCCTCATTTTGTACTTTTAGGATGATTTAACTCTAGTTATTAATATTATTAAAGGTTTTAAGCATTATTCTAGATTGTTTCCTACATACATAGCTGAATAGCATTGAAAAAGACTCCCAAAATACTGGGTAGTATATATAAGAATATTGGAAACAAAATATGATCAGATCCCAACATGTGTAACCATTAGGAAAATGATGTCCTAATCATGTGGCCAAATGTCTATATGAACATTCCCTCCTTACGGCTTCCTTCAAAAAGGTTTAGTACTATCCTAGTTTCTGGGATAGAAATTAGACAGTTCATGTCTTCAAGTAGCTTATATTCTATTGGGAAGAAATAACACATGCATATATAAATAAATACTTCATACATAAAAAATAATTTTACTTTTTTAGATGGAGATGTAAATCAGGGATAAGGAAAGGCCCTGTATAAAGGAAGAACTTTAGCTTTAACTTGAAGGAAGCTAGGAGTTATAAGAGGTAGGGGTATGGGGAGATTTTGCATTCTAGGTTTGGGGAACTAACTGGCGTGTAGAAAGAAGAACAAAGAAATTTGGAAAGATATATGAAATAATGAAAGTCATGGTCAACAAAATAAGAAAAATAATCAATATATTGACTAAAACAGAATAAAAAAAGACTACTTAATTTTTTATAAACATACAGGTGAGTAAAAGAGACAAAGAGTAAATTGATTTTTGTTATTAAAATTTATATTATGTTGTATGTCAGTCATAATGTTTGGATTTGATGATTTCATCTAAAAATATATTCCATATTTTGTTTGTATTTGTTGAAAGTGTAACTTTTTTGTCTCATTTTTATTTTTTAAAATTTTTTAAAATTAAATTTTATGTTTATTTTTAGTTTACATCATTCATTTCCACAAGATTTTGAGTTA
>CM053585.1:161388922-161415549 GCA_028646515.1 Pseudochirops corinnae
AGGACATAGGAGAGATTAGATTGGGGGAGGGGTTATACAAGGGGATGGCTATTTTGAGGGGGGGGTAGGGGAAAGATGGGGAGAAAATTTGTAACTCAAAATCTCATGGAAATGAATATCTAAACTTAAATAAATAAAATAAAATATTAAAAAAGAAAAAAGGCAAATTTCATTTCAATACTAGGTAAAGCTTCTTAACAACTAGAGATATCAAAAAAAGGAACAAGTCTGCTATAAGAATAGCAAGATTCCTATCACTGGAAGTCTTTAAAAGACTGAATGATAACTTGTCAGTGACATTAGAGAGGATGATGGATCACGTATGGCTTAGAACAAAGGAATTATAGATCCATTTCAGATCTGAGATGCTATGATTCTATGGAAAAGATTTTCATGATCATAAGTCTACTGCACGGTATCAAGAAATAACTTCTGTTTTCAAAACAGTGTCTTCCAGGGAAGATATTGTACAGTGGTCACTGGTTTGGAGATACATCATTATTTTAGCAACGTTTACTCATATGTGGAGTGTGATAATTGTACTGACCTTATCAGGAGTCAAGAACTACGCATCAATGGTAGACTGCATATGGTATCAGCAGGCAAATTAAACATTATATTTTACGTTGTTTTAACCACTGGATCAAGCTGGGAAACACCCACCTATGTGTATGGTTCTTTATTTAAACATTCATGAGCTCTTAGTAAAGTTATTTTCATGCCATTTTACTGCAAGTTCTTTGAAAGCAAGGTCTATCTTCTGCTTCTCTCTGTATTCTCAGTGTTCAGTATCTGTTACGTGGCAGGTGCTCCACAAATGTTTACTGACTGACTGAAATTCTGTATTTTTTACTGCTATCTTTTGTTTTCATATCCCCTCTATTTCCAAATGCATACCTTCCCCCTCCATTCTTCAGAAAGCCATTGCTTATCATAATGAAGAAAAAGGAGAAGGGAAAAAAAGCAGTTCAGTAAAACTAACCAAATATCAACTAAGTCTGACAGTATACACAGTGTTTTATAACTCATGCTCTCCAATGTTTGCAAAGAAAGAAGCGCTGACACCGTATTTCACACAGCTACAGGCAATTAGTATGGACCTGCCCTAATGGAGATTAGAGGTAGAATTCAAAGTGTGTATAACACATAGTTATTCATTTTGGCTCTGTTATGCATTTCATGTTTATTTCCTGAAGCACCTTGCCCATTACCTTTTGCTTAGTCTAGTGTAAAAATGTCACTGCACTCTTTCCTCAAGGCAATAAGGAGGCAGCAAAACTAGAGGGTGTTTGTCACTGGAGAGAAAGCAGATTGAGATTTAAAATGCTGAAGATAAATCACAAGACTGGTAATTCACATAAAGATCACTGAAGGCTTGCCATCTTGAACTAAGGTCTACATTTAGAAAATATGAGCCATAAAAGAACTATTAATCATCTTGTATATATACATTTTTCTTACCTAAGACACTAGTAGTTTTAATATAATACATAAGTGTACTACCACCTATATATGGAAGGAATCCCCAGAAAGCAGCCAATGAACAATCCTGAACACAGGAAGTAACAAAACTATATCAGTACGTAAGAAATTTTATTCTGGGGCCGCTAGGTGGCGCAGTGAATAGAGCACCAGCCCTGGAGTCAGGATGACCTGAGTTCAAATTCGACCTGAGGCATTTAACACTTACTAGCCATGTTACCTTGGGCAAGTCATTTAACCCCAAATGCTCGGCCTTTTCCCCTCCAAAAAGCAAAAAAACCCAACCCCCCCCCCAAAAAAATGAAAAAAAATGTTATTCTGACAGTGGTACGAAGAATAGAATAATAATTCACCTTAAGTTTGTGAAGGGATTTCCTCATAAAACACTATGAAATTTGTCGAGTAAGCATTATTCCCATTTTACAGATAAAGAAACTGACACTCTGAGAAGTTAAGTGACTTGCCTATTCTTGTACACCTAATAATTGAAGACTGATCCCAGCTCTCCTGACTCCAAGGACCATGCCATGCTGCTCTTGAAACAGGGGTGATGTGTAAAGGATTTATTATAATAGTCCATGTCTTGGGGAACAGTAAGTAATAACTAATAGTTAGTTTTCATTATCTAACATTAGTCATACCCTGATCTCGTGTTTTAAAGTTTTCTTTCTTTTAAACATAGGAAATTTCTTGGAACTTAGTAAAATAAAGTATAAATTTTACTGAAATTAATCTTACAAAGGGCTAGCCATGTATTAAGATCAGAAGCGAACAAAAAGCCATCTATTACACAAGCCTTAACTTAAAATAATTCCCCCAAAAAGTTCAAGTCAAACTTTCTTGGCCCTGTGCTATCCAACATATTAATCAATAACTTGGATAAAAGCATAGCTGACAAACTTATCACCTTTTTAGATGATATAAAGTAGAGAAGAATAGCTAAAATAGTAACATATTTGGAATCCAAACAAATCTCAACAAACTGGAATGACAGACCAAATTTAATATTATGAAATTTAATATAAAGTCATTGAGTTACAAAAACCCAACAGTACAAACAAGACAGCCGTTCAAATGAAGAAGACCAAATTTTTAGCAGACTGTGCAAGCTCAACTGAACATTTAAAGACTTAAAACTGGAAGAGATTTTTAGACTTTAAACCCATCACTCTCTTTTATTATAAATCAGAAACACTTAGTAACTTGCCTAAGGTAGTATGAAGGAAAGCTGAGTTCTGAAACTTCCAGTTCTCCTTCCATTGTCTTTATAAAAGGATAGAATATAAGAGTATAGTACTAGTGCTATACTCTTCCCTGTTCAGATCACATGTGCAGTACTGAATGTAGTACAGAGAAGAAAAAAAAAACTTATACAAAGATACTTATAGCAGTGTTATAAATAATATTGAAAAGTGGAAAAAAGTTTAAAGTTGGTAGGTGGCTAAAGGAATATATATAAATAACAAAAAAGATACTCTATGACCAAGGAGAATGTAAGATAAAAAATTATTCAGAAGTATGAGGAAAAGTCTAAATAAAATAATGAAAAGTATGAAAGTAAAGGACTATGTAAATATATACACAAAATATATCTACCTATGTGAATATGTAATTGATTGATCAACAAGAATTTATTAAGCGTCTACTATGTGCCAAGCATTGTCCTAAGGGCTGGAAATATAATGACAAAACTGAAATAATCCTGCCTCCAAAAAGCTTTCACAGGGGAGAGAATGTGTATATATATTTGTATACAGAATATATGTGTGTCTGTGTATAAAGAGAGAAAGAGAACATGAGGTAGTTTTTGGGGCGGGGGGCAAAGGAATGAAGGGAGATGAGGAAAGGATTCATGTAAGAAAGTGTCACTTGAGCTGAATTTTGAAGAAAACTAGGGATTTCATTTTAAGAAGTAGAAGTGAAGAATGAAAGCATTCTAAACATGATGGAGTGGGTGTAAATGCATAGAGATGGGAAACAGTGCCATGTGATGAGCAGCAAGTAGACAAATGTAGAGTTAGTGGAGACAAGTGTAGGAAGAATGGAAAAGAAGGGAGGTTCTATAAATGCTTTTAAAAAAAAAAGGAGTAATTTATATTTGGATCCAAAAGTAATAAAGAGCCACAAGTGTTTACTGGGGATGGGAGCAGAAATATAGTTAGACCTACACTTCAGGAATTATTTTGGTGGCTATGTGGAAAATGGTTCGAATGGGAAGAAATTTGAGGCAGGAAGACCAAATAGTGTGATATTGCAATAGTCAAGTGATAGATGATAAGGGCCTAAACTAGGGCTGTGTGAGTAAGAAGGAGAAGATATATCCAAGAGATGTTATGGACCTGGAAATGACAAGATCTGACAATTAATTGGTTATGTAGCATGAGAGTAAGAAGCTGAAGACACCACCAAGGTTATGAACCTTGGTAAATGAAAAGATAATAGTGAATAGGTACAGGGAGGGGTAGAGACAGGTAGAGAATTTGGAACTGAAAACAAAAATGAATTTAAAAAAAGTTGTTATGTCTTTGATAGTAGAAAGAAGTAATAACAGGATCACTAAGAAGAGAGGGGGGTTGGAAAAAAATGGAATGATGAGTTGCATTTTAGATGTGTAGAGCTTAAGATTCCTATAAGACAGCCAGTTCAAGCAAAAGAGGCTATAGACAGATTAATTTATAAACACAACCAATGTCTGCATGTCTGTATAGTTTTATTAAGGACAAAATAAAAGGAAAAAAATTACCTTTAAAATAGGCCAGGAAATCAAAACAAACCAACTTTATCTAGCCCTCTGCAATGTATTATTCATCCACTTTCCCACAGTCTAGAAATGTCTACTTTGAACCAATTTCTTCTGAAAATCCTGTCATTTGGAATACCTTTTCTTATCTAATTTTAAATGGTGCTTTGAAAGATTTGTTCTCTCACAGCCCACTTTTCAACACCTGACCCTATATATCCTTTTGGATACAGTTTGCAGAAAGGAAAGAGGTTTTCTTAAACCAACATCGATTAAAGAACCCTTGAAGAATAGTTGACTTTCCTGAACACTGGACACTTCCCACTTTATCCGATGTTGTATCTGTGGTATGGTAACCTGGGAATGAGGCCAGCATTAGCTACCAGACCTGTATGGCAACATTTTATTCTTTCCCCAAAACATAATCCCAGATTATTTGTTTCTATATAATTTTTCTTCACTCTTAATCTCTAAATAGAATTCTCATTTGCTTTTTCTCCTCCCTGACCCCTCCCATGGTTAATTTAGAAAACCCACAGCAAATGAGAAAACTATGTAAGGGCAAGGAGTTAACTTTAAAAACAAGCTTTTTTAAAAATCATATACTTCCCCTTACACACTCCTGACCATACAAAGTAAAATACAGCTAAATAATGATCACACATTTCATTACTAAAAAGCACATTCAATTATCAATGATTTTTTAAAATCAGACTGCAATTTTAAAAATAATAATTAATTAGCAACAAGAGAAAGTTTAAAGCAAAAATAATGTTTTGCCAACACATCAAAATTTAAGAAAATCTAACATTACATCTTTAATTTCCAACTGTAATAATTGCTGAAATATTTTCTGTGGTAATATGACAGCAAGCGAAAATAACATGACCCACTTAATTTTCTAATTTACAAGATCCAAGTCTGGAAGAATACTAAAATTAACTAAACATAAAAAGTCCGGGTGGGAACAGTCAAGATTTAAAAGATAAAACACTGAGAACATTGCATTTTAAGCTAAAACCTCAAGTCATCTTCAGTGAGGCTTGTTAATGCATTTTTCATGTTGCATTAAAAACAAATGCATTTCCTTTCAACACTGTCCATTGGAGGGCAGTACACATCATAACTAAAGGCTTAGGTTTAAGCTTATAGAATATTTAAAGAATGAAAACGTCAGAGACGGTCACATGGAGTTTTCAATATTCCTTATTACATGCCACATATACAATCACTTAAAAATTTTGCAATGCTGTATGTAAAGGCAAACAATGATTATTAACTGAGAACAATCCCTGTTGTACTTCGTGTACTTTGAAGCTGGTTATGTTGCTGCCTTCAAATGACTTTAAAATCATTCTCCCAACTTTCTCTAATGGTCTCCCCACCTGACTCGGGTCATCCTCTCTGACCTACCTATTCTTCAAAGACCAATACACATTTTACCTTCTCCATGAAACCCCTGATTGTTCTAACCAAAAATTACTTTTCTCCACAAATATTACATAGCATTTTGATTTTAACTTTCTGCATGTTCTCCTTGTAATACTGTGTATTATATAGTTATACTGATGTCTTTCACCATTACTAGTCTAGAAAATTGGGCGACAGTATGGATAGAACATGAGCCATCTGAGTTTAAAACTCATCTAAGACACTAGCTGTGTGGCCCCAGACAAGTCGCTTAACTTCTATTTGCCTCAGGTTCCTCAACTGCAAAATGAGGAAAATAAGAACATCGACCTTCCCAGGGCTGTTGGGAGGATCCAATGAGATAACATTTGTAGAGCAGTCACCAAAGAGCGGGCACTTAATAAATGCGTATGTCCTTTCTTCCTAACTATACTATAAGCTTATTGAGGGGAGGGGACATCTTACCTGAACTTTGAATTTTCGCTGGCTCCTGGCATAATGCTCTGCACTTGATAAAAATTTTCTGGTTACTGTTATTGTGTATAGTATGTAATAAAATAAACTAAATTCTCTAATATAGTAAAATATTACAGATCACTAACTATCAACACAAGGGACAATAGCATACTCTACAAAATGAAATAATGTAAATTATATGTAAATTAAAACCTCATATCCTTGGCAATACATTTATGGAGGTCTTCCCAACTTGGGTTCACATTATCCTAAGCCTTTACCTTATCCTGGGTAACATGGGGACCTCATGACCTTTGGCATGTCATTTCTCTCTGGGTTTCAGTTTCTTTTATTTTTAAATTAATTAATTTGTTGTTAGTTTTCAACATGCACTCCTATAACTTTTAAATTCTCTCTGCCTCCTTCCCTTCCCTCTTCTCCCCTCCCCAAGATGATATAGGCTCTACATATGCATTCTTATTAAACATATTTTCACATTAGTTATGTTGCATAAAAGAATTAGAACGAATAGGAGGCACTATGAGAAAGAAAAAACAAAACAAAACAAAAAAGTGTGTAAATAGTATGCTTCAACCTGTATTCAGACTCAATATTTCTTTCTTTGAATGTGGATGGTTTCAGTTTCCTTATCAGCAAAACTGAGGTTACATTATACAATCTCAAAGACAACTTCCTAATAGCCTGATTCTAAGTATAAGACAGAGTATCTGTCCTGGAAGTTTCCAATCTAGTTAGAGTGGAATATAATAAATAAATAAGAATACAATTAATGACTCTAACAAAATTCTCTCTTCTGAGAAAGTCCAAGTAAATAAATGTGAAACTCCAAAACGATGTCAACATCACTTACATGGTAAATGTGTTTTAAAATCTGGGCTAAAATTCTAGCAAGGGTCTGATATAAGACATGGAACAATGGAGATTTTAAAAAGAACTTCACTTCTCTCATTAGTCAAGACAAAGTCACTAATGATCAAAAACTACAGCGATTCATTTCCATCAGCCCCTCCCAGAAATTGCACTATAATTAGGAAGAAGAGATACACACCTAGTATTACTAAACCAAAGCTACTTTACTTTCTGTATTATAACTTAAATGCTGGATACATAGTGACTAGCTATGAGCAAGTTTAGCTACTAAACTTAAAATAAAAGACTAACAATGTGTAATAGAGATACTTCAAGGATTCATGATTTCATCTGAGTCCCTTCCTTATCATGCAAATCATAACCCCTTTACGACTTATTACATAGTCTTTGTGAATTACTGTGGCCAATAAAATTTCCTCTGGAATTGGAGTCAAGAGATCTAGGCATGAATCTTGGCTGTGACGCTTACTAGCTATGTGACCATAGGCAAATCACTTTGCACCTCAATGTTTTCATCCATCAAATGGGTTTCAACTCCAAATCCAAAGCTCTATCACCTATGTAGTACTTCCTTTCATCACTTTGGAGGGCAAGTTTCCAGTCTGACAGAATTTCCCAAAACTTGCATTCCACTGGCAAAGTCTTTAATAACTCTGCCATGAAGAGGCACTGGAGGAACACCTTAGCCTAAAGTTACTAAGAAGATAAAATGAGATAATATTTGTAAAGTACTTTGCAAACTTTAAAAAGTTAATAGTCAATAAACATTCATAATAATTGTTTACTATGAGCCAGGTATTGTGGTAAACGCTGGGGATACAAGTGCAAATAAAGAAAGCCAGTCCCTGACCTCAATGAGTTTACAATCTAATGGAGGAAGACAACATAAGAAAGGAAGCTGAAAAAAGCTAGGGGTAGGAGGAGGGTATATTGTGCCAGGGAATGATGAAGAAGTCCAAAAGAAGTACATCTGCTGGGAAATGGGGAGAAAATTGTGATGGAGCTCATGGCTCTGCCCTCCAGTCAGAGGGTTCCAATCATAGTGGAAGAGAGTTATCGATGAGATGTAAGCACCAAGGCTTTTTCTATCTTAAAGGATTTCCCAACGATGAGTTTCCTGGGGTATGAAGGCATGATGAAGCAGCCCAAAGAAGTTCAAAAGTAGTGCAATTGCTGTACAAACACTACTTATTATTATCAGGCAGGAGGTGGTACAGCAGATAAAGTGCTGAGATGGAGGCATGAAGATCTAGTTCAATTCCTGCTTCAGACACTTCCCAGCTGTGTAACTCTGGGCAAATCACCTAGCCTCTCTCATCCCCATTTTTCCCATGTATAAAATAAGGATAATAATATTATCATCCAAGGTTGCTGTGAGGATCAAATAAGATAAAATATACAATGCTTTGTAAACCTTAAGACACTATAATAACGATAATTATTAATGAAATCACAGGCCCAAACCCTATTCCTATTCTTTCCTATCCTATCAATAAATTAATTTCTTCTGTAGGTAAGGTGTTAACTATTGTTGATAAAAAGATGAAAGTTAGCATTTCCTGATGCTCAAGGGGTTTTCATTCTGAAGGGAGAGACAGCATATAGATATAGATTATATAAAGAAGCATATACAAAGTAGACAAGGTAACTTTGGATGAGAAAGTACTAAAAGCTGGGTGTAAAGGGGAAGTCTCTGCAGAAGGTAACACCTAAAGCAAATCTTTAAGGAAACCAGGGATTCCAAGAGGCAAAGGCGAGAAGGCAGAGCATGCTAGGCATGGAGTCTTTACGGGAGATGAAACTTCATGTATAAGATACAGCAAGCAGGACAATGAGGCTGGATCACCAAGTATAAAAAGAGCAATGTATGAGAAAATTAGAAAGGTAGAAAGAAACCAGGGTACAAAGAACTTTAAACGTCAAACAGAAGAGTTTATATGTGATCCTAATGGCAAAAGGAAACAGCAGGAGTTTATTTGGTTTAATAAGTGATACTGATAGAGTGATATGCAATTGAGGAAAATCACTTTGCAATTGTCTGGAAAAATGGATGGGTCATAGATTCTGAAGGTCATAGACTCTACCTGGTGGACTATGAGAAAAACTAAGGAGAAACAACTAACTCTCTCTTTTGAGATTTTGGAAGCACTTTCTCTCCCTTGGATTTCAAGGAGGTGGGGGTGGGAGGGAACCTTGCAAGGGATTTATCTCAATCTTAAAGACACTGGTGGCTACAACCAAAGAGCAGCAAAATGCAGATATGAGCTTGTCCACACAAGCTTCAGTTTCAGGTCACAGATTTCTATTTTCTGTTTCCTTCCTTGAGCACAAGCCAGCCATCAGCAATCTTGAGAAATGAATTTTCCTAGCCTTGACAGTAACCTCATGTATTTAAGAAGTCAAGTTTTGGAGTCAGATATCAGCTGCCCAGTGGAAGGTGATCTCAGAAACAGCACCACTTCTCAGAGAAGCACCACCAGGAAGCTACCATAGCTGAAAAAATTAAGAAAGGCCAGGACACTCTCTGAATGGCTGTAAAACCTGAATCTTGGGAGTTGCTGAGACAGTATAGATCTGAGGTGAAAGTCAAATGTCTATTTTAAATCCCACAAAGTTGTCTTTAGTTTTTGGGAGAGTATAATACATATGACAGACTGATGTTTTATGTTTATTTGTCAATGAATGCTTGTGAATCTTTTGTGTTTTAAGCATTTTTACTAGCGTAATGGTAGCAATGAAGGAAATAAAACTGCTGTCCTATACCTGGTAACATACATATTTTAAAATGAATATTTCATCAAGAAGGGAAGGGATCCTGTTACCTACTTTATGAGGAAATCCTAGAAATATGCCATATCTAAATTCTGTTGTAGAGATTTCTCAAAGTTACTCCAATCTAGGGGAAACAAGGCAGTGAGAGAGAGAAGTCTGAGACTCCATCTTAGCTAAAACGAACCAGATCTTTGTGAATTCAGAGCAAGGACTCTTTTAGAGAGAAGCCCTTCTATCCCAAACCCAGGCCTTAGGTCACATCTGCAAACTAAGAAAGTAAAATGAAAGGGGATTAAGAGAAGGAATTCTTTGATTATGGCCCTCACAAATTGAATAAGCAATGGCTGGGTAGGGAGACAGTGGCTAACCTTATATCTATATAAGATGGGGTGGGTAGGAGAGAGAAGTAAACACTGAAAAGGAAATGACATGGAAATGAAAAGGTAAACCTATGGAATTTAGCCAGTCTATTAGGGTTAGTGCTATGGCTTTGTGGTGGGATGAATATGTGTATTTATAAAGGCTAGGATGGAACTGAATTCTGCCTATGGTAGGTGGGTATCACAGCAAGTGTTTATGCATGACCATGTAAATAAAATTATATTAACTGAAGAGAAGTAAGATGGTTCTTGTGTTTTACTGATAAAAATAATGCAGCTGAATATGAGGGAAGAAAAACTAAATTTAACAGTTATAACTTTGAATACTAGTGGAATAAATTTACTTACATACAGAAAACAGGCTACAGGATGAATAAAAAGATAAGACTTAGCAATATGTTGTCCGTAGGACACATTTAATACAGAAAGGCATGTGTTGATTTAAAATGAGAAGGTGGGGAAAAAATTACTATGTATCAACTGATACTAGAAAGGAATCAAAGTCATGATTTCTGACAAAATAGAATTACAGGTAGAAAGCATTAGAAGCAAGAAACATGGCAACTATATTGTGACTGAAGGAAACACAGACAGATTATGCTAATGTTAAATATAAATGTACTAAACAGCACTGCCATTAAATTTTTAAAGGAAAAGTTAATGTAATTACAAAAGGTTCTAAATGAAAAAGGCTTAAAAGTGAGAGATTTAATCACTCTATTTTCAAAATGCAGGTCAAAATAAAACACAAAATCAGTTATATAACTAAACAGAATGCTAGAAAAATTAGATTTGATAGATATATGGTGAGACAATGAATTTACTAGATAATTTTTTTATTCAAATGTTTGTGATACTTTTACAAAAACTGATCACACTCTATGGCATAAAAATTTACAAAAAAACCCAAAATATTTAAATAATATTCTACAGATAATGCCGTTAGAATGTTAAATGAGAAATGCAATAAATGCATGTCTAAAAAGAAACAAAATGATTTCTTAAGAATGACTAGATAAATGACAAAATAATAAAACCAATAAAAAATGCATCAGAGATAATAAACATATAAACATTTATAAGATGCAGTTAAAAGTGTTCTTAAAATAAAATGTTTCTTTGAATGTTTATATTAATAAAAGTTCAAAAGAGATAATAAACTAAGTTATTAAAAATTAGAAAAAAATCAACAAATATAAAATAAGCATCAACAAAGTTACTAAGAACAAAGGAAAATCAACAACTGAAAAAAGTGGGAAAATACAAAATGCAAAACTTTTTTCCAAAACACTCATAAAATCTTAAGCCATTAGGTAATTTAACCAAAAGAAAGAGGAAAATCAAATTGCCAAAATCAAATGTGAGAAGGAATAAACTATAACTTGTGAAAAACTGAAATATGTAAAGCAAAGTATCAGAGAATATTAAGACAATTTCATATGCCAAAAAAATGGACAATGTCATAGAAAATGAAAAATATGAAAAAAGATAAAACATAACAATTGGTATTAACAAAATTGATCATCTAAATAAACCAATATCAGAAAAAAGAAATTAAAACAAGGAATTAGTGAGCTAGTATATAAACACACACATAAATAATTTTAGAATAAATACCAATGCTATGTAAAAAGTTTTCAAAAAGATGGCTTTCTACCCAATTGTTTCAATGAAAAAAAAATACGGTTTTAATCCCCAATTAAGACAGAAGGCAGAAAAAGAAAACTATAGACATCTTCGTGAATGAATACTGGTTCAAAAATATTAAATAAAATACTAGCAAGTAATATATAAAAATACATTAAAAATTACACATTATGATCAAGCAAGAGTTATACCACACACATGACAGAATACTGCAATACACACACATATAAAATGGGCAAATCTTTTCACCGTCCCCATTTAGAACAGGGTTTGTTAAAAAAGGCGGCGCACTACCATCATCATTTTACATAGTTCCAGAAATGCTACCTCTATCAAAAGATGAGAGAAGGAAATTAAAAGAATAAAAAAAATCAAAATATTTCTGTGAATACTTTAGTGGTTAAATTAGAAAACTGAAGAGAATTCATAAAAACAATGAAATAAATTAAATTCAGGAGTACAATGGATATGAAATAAATTAAATTCAGGAGTACAATGGATATAAGATATAAAAATCATTGCCATTTCTATACATCACTAATATAAATCATTAAAAGGTGCTAAAAAAGAGAAATACCATTTAAAATACTATTGAAATATAGTAAATGCTTTATAACTTACCAAAATATAGAGAGGAACATATAAAATCCACAACTATTAAATAAATTTTATAGAAATAGGCAAGATGAAGTAAATGGAGAAATATTTAGCTACGGACTAGCTAATACAGAAAATATGGTAATATTTTCTAAACTAATATACAGATTTAATATTATACCAATCAAAATAATTAGACAAAATAATACAATTCATAGGGGAAAACAAAAGGAGAAGTATATCAAGGAGAAATATGAGAAAGAAAACAGAGAAAAGGGGACCTACTTTTCAATCTTACATCTAATATTAAACTGTAAAGAAAGGACCATCAAGACTCTCATACTAGAGTAAAAAACAGATTAGTGGAACAGATGAGAACTAGACTGAACCATATTGTACAATGTACAATAAACCTAAGATAAGTTATTCAAGAAAAAAAAAAATCACAGGAAAATTGGATAGCAATTTGGGAAAAAAAAAATTGGAATAGATAAATATCTCACATCATGAGCCACAAAAAATGTCAAATATATTGATACTCTAAATACTAACTACAAAGGAGGTGGCACCAAGATGGTAGAGTAGAAGGAAGCAGTACAGTAAGCTCCACCACTCATGAAAACAAATAACCAAACAAATAAACCTCTCTAAAAATATCTAGAAAAATACTGGAATCCTGATGTGGAAAGAAAAAGTAACAAGTCACACAGAGAAACAGAGGAGAGACTCCACACAATGTGCTATGACTGCAACTCCCTCTCTGTGCCACCTGCTCCCAGCTGACAAGCCTACCACTGTGGTTCACTGAAGACTCCAGAATTAACATGAGTAAGAACCAGTGGCACAACAGTAAAATGTTATTGGAGGGCTAAGCTGTAATATGAGCAAAAAAGCTCGCATTGAAAACCTGTCTCATTTTGCAGAGGTTGTAGACCACACAATTAAAACAGATCCCATCGTGGAAAGATCAAAGGTATTTGGATTTGTGTTTTTCAAATGTTTCCAGCGTCAATAAGGTCCTGAAACTTAAAGAATACAAGCTGGATATCAAACTGATAGATTTCACAAGGGATAAAACTTTAAAGCAGTGGTTCTCAACCTTCCTAATGCTGCGACCCTTTAATAGTGGTATATGGGCGTGTCTGTATGTGGTCGTACCCGTCTAGACAGATAGAGGAGGTTCCTAAGACCATCGGAAACATGTGTTTTCCGATGGTCTTAGGCGACCCCTGTGAAAGGGTTGTTCGATGCCAAAGGAGTCACGACCCACAGGTTCAGAACCACGGCTTTAAAGAGAAAGGAGGCTCCACAAAAAGTATCTGTCAGCAGACTGAGCCCAGACACATCTGAAGAACAAATCAAAGAATATTTTGAAGCAGCTGGAGAAACTGAGAATATGGAACTTCCTATGGACATAAAAACAAATGAAAGAAAAGGATTCTGTTTTATCACATAGACAAATGAAGAACCAATAAAGAAATTATTAGAAAGCAAGTATCATCAGACTGATTCTGGGAAATGTGAAATCAAAGTTGCCCAACCCAAAGAGGTATATGGACAGCAAAAAAAGAAAGGAGGAAGGGAAGCTACAGAGGGTAGACAAGGTGGAATTAGGGGTCCTGGCTGAGGTCTACAAAGCACTTATAGCAAAGCATCCTGAGGGTGTGGTAATCACCAAAACAATTACCAAACATATTATAAGAGGACATGGAGAAAAGAGATGCAGATGCTACAGCAATTTTTCTTGCAGGATGATAACAGGGTCTTCTATTGATCTGAGATGACTATTTTGTAAACAACTTAGTGTATATTACACAGGTGTATTCAATTGTATATAGTGGTCAATTTAGTTATCTTATTTTTCCTTTGTCCCTTGCCATCTGTTACATAAATACAAATTTCTGTTTATACAAATTTTATTTGTATAACTTCATGTTAAATGATTCTCAAAAATAAATTACTTGCACTCATTTAAAAACAAACAACAAGAAAAAACCTAGATATGATAAGCATCATTCATCAACAGCCCAGGGTAAGAGAGGAGGTGGTGAGCTGGAGGTGAAATCTGGCATGGCAGCACAAAGATGGCTGATGGATAGCAGCTAGGACTATAGATCCAGAGAATTTCAGAGCTGAAAAGTACCTTAGCAGCCAATTCATCCAATTCATAACAGAAAAAGAATCTTTGTTACAACATATTTGAGGAGAAGTTATCCAGTCTTAGCCTGAAGATTTATAAATAAAGAAAATCCATTGTCTTTCAAGGCAACCCACTGCACTTAAGAAAAGTTCTGCTGTTAAAATTTTTCTTAACATCAACTCTAAATTTGCTTCTCTAAAACTTCTACCTATTACTCTTGGTTTTGCTCTTTGAAATGAAAATAGAATAAATCTAATATTTAATTCTTATTTAACAATCATTTGAGCACAAAACAAACAGAACCAATAAAACTTTTAAAACTTAATCAAATGAGAGGAAGCATGATGGTATACAGAGTGAAAGAACACTGGTCTAGGAATCAGAAAATCACAGTTTAAGTTCTAAGTCCAATATTTATTGTTGTGTGATTGTGTATAAACCCATTTAACTTCTCTTGGCTTCAATTTCCCACCCTGTAAAATGTAGATAATAATACTGTACTATTTCCATTACAAGGCTGTTGTGACAGAAGGACTCTGAAAAATTTTACTTAAATGTGAGCTAAGAAATATTTACGAAAATTACAATATATGATTTCTGGTTTACAATCCAACAAAAAAGAAACTGAGAAAGGCAATGTTATACCATCCCCGGCTGCAGTTCTGGTTTTGGCATATTCTTGTTATGGGACTCTGGGCAAGTCGCTTAACCTCTAAGTAGTATAGGCAAACTATAAATTGCATAATGATCATTGATCTGCATTGATACAAGAGATTTCCTTACTGGAAGCTCAATGTGATGAGGAAATTATAGGTCCAAACAAAAAAAACAACCAAACAAAATACCAAAATATAAACTGAAAATTTTTTTTCTAAATTTATCTAATCAGTAACTAACCAGTCAACAATTATAGTTTATGATCTATAAACTATATTTCTATATGTGATTTGAGTTGGATAATAGAAAAATAGATCGAAAAAGTCTGTTTACATATATTACTATTACAATTCTCTATTTGAATGAATAAACTAAGTTTTAGATAATGATAAGAAAATTTAAAAAAATAATCATAGGTGAGTATGAGCAGGCTGCAACACACCACAAACAAGAAAATATGTAATGCAAGTATGAAAGATATAATAAAAAAATTAAGGAAAAAAAAGATGGACACTGATCACATGTCAAGAGTGAGGTGCAATCTGGCTTCCACACTTACCAATCTAAAGAAACTTTTTTCCCCAAGTTAAATCCATTGACCTTTTTAGCCTTCACCTTTCCTGAATTCACTGCAATATATGATACTAGTAACTTCCTCCCTCTGGAAATTCTCTCTTCCTTGAGTTTTTATGACAGTTCCCTCCTGGGGTCTCCTGTTACCCGTCTTGTCACACTTCCATCTCCTTTGCTATATCACCTGTTCCTTATCCAAGGCCTCTGTCCAGGGCTTTCTCTTCTCTTTGTCTACTCTACCCCAGTGATCCCGTCAGCTACCATGGGCTCTGCTATTATCTCTATGCAGGTGATATACAAACTTATCTAGTCCTTAGCTCAGTCCTAAGCTCCAGACCAGTATCTCCCAACTTCCTGCTGATCATACCTAATTAGCAAACTCAATGTGTCCCAAACTGAATTGAATACTTTTTTCCCCTTCAAATCTCTATACTTTCTAATTTTCCTACTTATATCAAAGGTATTACCTTTCATTTAGTCACACAGGCTCAGAAGCAGACATCTTCCTCAAATCTTTACCCACATTCATGCCCCCAGCCCCAATTAACCAATCAGTTTGCTATTATCAATTCTTTCTCTTCAACATCTCTCACACCTCACTTCTCTTTACTCACAACACGACCTTGAATCACTGCAAAAGCCTGCTAATTGGACCCTCTACCTCCAGCTTCTTCTCTCTTCCATGCCTCAGATAGCTACCAAACTATATTTTCAAAGTCCAAGTCTGACCACATCACTCCCTTGCTCAATAAATTTCAGTGTCTCAACAACGCATTTAGGATGAAGTACAAACACCTATGTTCTGCCACAATCTGGGTCCATCCTTTCTTTCCAGGCTGATGACACATTACTCCTCATCATGCTTTACTTCAAAGTTCAAGTCGAATGGCACCTCCCATAAAAGGTCTTTCCACATCTATCCTTTCCCCCCAACACTGTTATTTATTTTGTACATATATTCCATATTTGCTCATTTTCTAAAGTATTCCCCCAATAAAATGTAAGCTCCATGAGGACAAGAACTATTTCAGTTTTGTATTTGTATCCTCAGCCATTAGCACAGTTCCTGACATAGAGTAGACACTTCATAAAAACATGACTGACTGATGATCAATGTGTTATAGTCTTGCTTACTCCCATGGTATCCACACAATGTTAAGAGAGAAGAAAGAAGATACCCTTCACATTTTATGGAACCACTCCAACAATCTTACAGGAGGCTATGGATAAGAGCAGCTACACAGTATAGTGGATAGAATGCCAGGCCTAGTAGCAAGACTCATTTTTCTGAATTCAAATCTGGCCTCAGACACTAGCTGTGTGAACCTGGGAAAGTCATTTAATCCAAAGTTTTCCTCAGTTCCTCCTCATCAGTAAAATGAGCTGGAGAGGGAAATGGCAAACCACTCCAGTATCTTCGCCAAGAAAACCCCAAATGAGGTCATGAAGAATCAGACATGACTGAAATGACTGCGTAACAACAAAAAATGGATAAGAGTCAAACAGAAAAGTTAGGCTTAGATGGGCTGTGAACTGGAGAGAAAATACATAAGGAGACCACAAATCCCATGGAGTGAAATATCTCACCAAAAAGAAAAATGAGTCAAACAAGGAATATAAAGTTATTCAACAGAATGATTTACTATTAGCTTATATCACATTAGTGACCAAAAAAGAGAAAATACTCACCTCAATGGAAAAAAATTTTATGTCTTGTCCATACAACTTCATCTCCTCTGGAAAATTCTGGTAAGTGTTTATGTAGGGAATATGACCATCTTCTACAAATCTGAATTTTAAAAATTAAGATGAATCATAAACGAAAGCTATCGGTTTGTTTAAAAACTATTTCTTTCTGAAAATCTTTTATTTTGAAAAGTCAAGGTAAGAACTAACTGGATGCATTCTTACTTTACCTATATGCAAACATTTTTAAAAGCTAACCTATACCCACATATGACTAATGGAAAAGAAAGCTCTTTATACCTTTTAATCAACTATATGATTATGAGACATCTGCTATAGAAAACTGTCCACAAAACTATTTCCTTCTCGCGTCTTTTTTTAAGACTAAAAGTGGTTTCTAAGTAGTATACATTTTATACTCTAAACTTAAAACATTCTACTTTGTTTTCCTATGTCACTACATCTCAAATTTATTCACCAAGCCAGAAGTGAGAAATTTATAAGCATAAAACAGGAGTAAATACGGCTTCTAATAAAAATGAAAATAAAAGCTAATATTTACATAGTGCTTTAAGGTTTATGTTTAGAAGGCAGCTAGTGGTGGTCTAGTGTCAGGAAGATCCGAGTTAAAAATCTAACCTCAGACACTAACTAAATGTGTGACTAGGGGCAAATCACTTAACTTGTTTGCCTCAATTTTCTGAACTGTAAAATGGTGATAATAGTAGCATCTATGCTACAGGGTTGTTGTGAGGATCAAATGAAATAATATTTGTTTAAACAACAACAACAACAAAGTATTTAGCACAGTGCCTGGCACACAGAAGGTGCTATATACACGCTTATTTCCTCTTTCCCAATCCCCCATAGGTCATGACAGCTACGGGAATAATAGAAGACACTACATTAAGGAGAACAGAGAAACACATTCTAAATAGACAAAGATACAGAGAGAGAGAGATATTCAAGAAAGGAAGCAGGTTCAAGGAATGTGCTATTTGTAACCATGACTCAGGCAGCATGGAGAAGGACAGACTCTGGGAATTCAATATGAGGATTTGGCAAAGAGAGAAACAACTTCCAAGCTCTGTAGTATCTGGAGATGAATTATCTTTGCCATATGTACAGTCTACACATATGCCTCACTACCACTCTCTTCTAAGTTTCAGCTATTTTTCCCATCTGTGTATTAGGGGAGAAGATGTCCCAAGTATATGCTGAGGAATGTAATGTTTTATAGGTATTGTTCTTTCTATGCTATTTGAGCTTAAGTATCTTTGTTAAGAGCTAATTAATTCTGACTGTTAATGCAAACATACATGAAGGCTCATGATCTACAGTGTTAGGCACGCAGACCACAGGCTTATCCCCTAGAATCCAAAGTAACAGCTGTCTTCTGGGGACCCCACTAACAAATACAAATTGGGGAAACAGTCCTAAACAGGTACAGTAATGAAAAAGTAAGGAAATGGGTTTGTGTTTGCTATTATCTTCTCGGTCACTTTTTAGTGAGGAAAGGATAATAATACTATCTGTGATTTTCTGTTCTTTGAAATAATCCCTGCTATGAACTGTCTTGAAAAGTACTTCCTCAATGCTTTCACAATTCTGACCCCTGCTATCCTCAACTCTGGTATAATAGGAGGCTTTGGGGGTGCAGAACTATTTTCTATTTTGTCCTTATCCCTAAAGCCTACGCACAGTAACTTACACACAGGAGCAGCTTAATACATTTTTGGATTGCTTAGCTGTCTTCCAAATGTATTTTGTTTGGTCTACTTGCTTTTCCTGACATAATATTAAGACTTCCTCCTAGAGTATAAAAGGGATTGCTATTAAAGTCCAAATGCATTGATTCCACTATAAGAAGAAACTGTCGTGAAAATGCTAGCAACTGTTTAATTTGTGACCATTTATTGTCCTCCTTCCAGCTTCATCTATAAATGCTACTGACATAATCTGGTTTAGCTGGGTCTCATGCCAAGTTTTCTGAAGAATCGTTTTCTCCTCTACTACTTTTAGTTCGTAATATTTAACCATTCTTCTCCATAATGTTTATGTTTATACTGCAAATAATGTTAATCCCAGATGACATATCTTTTCTCTTGGCAAGGATATCATAAGCATTTGCTGGCTAAAGTGACTTAGCTGAAAGCCCAATAATATTGGACTATTGTGGTCTTCTTTTTTGTGGTAATTACTTTATATCATGTAGAATTCTCCAAGAAAAAGGGCTCATAGAGTCAAAGTTTTTATATTGATACATTTTTCACTTTTTGGAGTCAAAAGTTCATTTACACAGTCTGGGAAAGATCTATTATAATTATTTTCATATCTTTCTTGTAGCTTGGTGTTCATGTTTTGCTTTTGCCCTAAACAATCAATTTTTCAATTGCCCACAGATATCTGATTCTGAAATAATACTCACACTACACAGGGAATAACTAGGTGTATTAGGGACTCAGATAAGCAAACATTATATTGGAAGACATGTACACAACCTGTTTTTGTATGTGTATTTATATGTCTGTGAGGGTATATATGTGTATACACAACGTGTGAACTAATATACATGCAGACACGTTTTATACAAACATATATAATATACACACCCATATACATATATACACACTTACACATCTACATATCTACTCATATAGGTGGCCATTTTCTTTGTCAAGACAAACCTCTCAATGATTACAATTTCCTTCAAAGGTTGCATCAACTATCATGCTCTCTAATACTCCAATACTCTCTAAAGTTCAGTCTCTACTATCTATTGACTCCTTCCCTGCTGCCTACAAACCCATGCATACCCTTATCCTTAAAAAATACTCACTGCCTCAAGCATTCCCATTAGCTATTGCTCTATGTCTCTCCTCAGCTAAATTTCCTGAGCAAGTCATCTGTATTTGGACCATCACTTCCTTCCCTCTCACTCAGTTTCAAATTTTCTGCAATCTGGCTTCTGCCCTCATCTCATCATTCAACTGAAACTGCTCTCTCCAAAGTTACCAATGATCTCTTAAGTGCTAAACTGAATGGCCTTTTCTCAGTTCTCATATTATTTTTTTTCTAACTCTCTGATGCCTCTGACAATGTTGATTACTCAATTGGATGTTCTCTCCTCTTTAGAGTTTAATGGCATTGTTTTCCATCCATCTATAGAAGAGGTTCTCAAACTTTTTGTTCTCTGTAGCCCCTTACTGAAACATTACTTAAAAATTATTAAGGACCTGTAAAATAACTGTTGCTTATGTGCATTATAGTTGTTGTCATTTATCATATTAGAAATTAAAATGTCTTAATATTATTGTAAAAAAGACATTTAAACTCATGAATACTGTGAAAAGGTCTTAAAGACCCTCAGAAGTCCCTAGACCACACTTTGAGAACCACTGATCTAGAGAATATATGAAATATTTGGGAGTATATAAACCAAGACAAACCAAGGAACTATACAAATAAAGCTATAAAATTCTCTACAGAAATAAAGACAGCTATAGGTAACCGGAGAAATAATAAATCCTTATGGGTAGGTCATGCAAATATAATAAAAATAAAAATATTACCCAAATTAATTTACTTATTCAGTGCTGTTCCAAACTACCAAAGAATTATTTCATAGATCTAGAAAATAAAAGAATGAAATTCAACTGGAAGAATGAAAAGTCAAGAATCTCAAGGGAAATAATTTTTAAAATTGGGAAAGAAGGAAACTACAAGTAATAGATATAGAGCTATACTATAAAGTATAGTATATAAAGTAAAGCTCAAAGTACTTGGGATTATTTAAAATAGAGACATCTATTAGTAGAACAGATAAAGTACACAATATACAAAAGCAAACAAGCACAGCGGCATAACGTTCAATTATCCCAAAGCTCCCAGTTATTAGAATAAGAACTCACTGACAAAAGATGCTAGGAAACATGAATAGCAGTCCAAGAGAAAATGGATATAAACTAACATCTCACATGATATACCAAGTTACTCCAAATGAATACATGACATAGATATAAAAGGTCATATTACAAATGGAGCAAGGAAGAAATTACTTGTTAGACCTATGGATAGGGAAAGAGTCCATGACCCAACATCACAGAAGGTATATGGATAACTGAGATGACATAAAATTAAGAAGGTTTTGCAAAAACAAAACCAGTGCAGCTATAAAGTTAGAAGAAAATTAAGTATCTTGGAAAAAATCATTATACTAAGTTTCTCTGATAAAAGTCTAATACACAATTTGTATAAGGAAGTGATCCAGATTTATAAAAATGAGAGACATTCCTTGATTGATAAATAGTGAAATGTTATGAATAGGCAAAAGAAAGAAACCCAAAATATCAATAATCACATGAAAATATGTTCCAAATCAATAATAATTAGAGGAATAAAATTCAAAGCAACTCAGAGGTTCTACTTCACTTCCATCAGATGGGCAAAGATGACAAAAGCCTAAAATGACAATTGTTGGAGAAGAAAATGACAGTTGTTGGAGAAGTAACAGGAAAACAGGGATATTAATGCATGATTGGTGGAGCAACATGGTGTGAACTGGTCCAGCTACTCTGGAAAAGCAATTTGGAACTATGCACAAAAAGCCATTAAACTGTGCATA
Organism: Pseudochirops corinnae; assembly: GCA_028646515.1. Lineage (NCBI taxonomy): Eukaryota > Metazoa > Chordata > Mammalia > Diprotodontia > Pseudocheiridae > Pseudochirops > Pseudochirops corinnae. Next base: position 161,410,978 of record CM053585.1, read on the forward strand.
ATCTCTGACCTCTAATACATCTAAGGACATATCCAAAGAGACAACAGAGAGGTACATACTGGGTGCAAATGGTCTGCAATATATAACCAATGAGGAACTTCAAAGAAGAAGAGGAGTTCTTTGAGAAGACGTACAATAGGAAGAGATAAAAAGATATGAAAAGAATAACTATACATAGTTATCAGCCAATAAAGAAACATTAAAATATATAGGAAATAGCATAAAACTGCTATCAACGTGAGACAAGAACATCAATACTATGGGCAACTCTTCCTCTGAAACTGTTTTGGGTTCTGTGCTTGATGTCTAAACTGGTCCTTATCTTTTGACTATGGAAGTGAGTGTTTTAGTGTGATTGCAGGGTGGGGTAAAAAAGCCATCTGAGGCTTGAAGCAGAATAATGCATTTCTGGGGATACATCACTAGTTTTTGCTGTGTCTATATGTATTTATTTACGGGCCTCTTTTCTGTGCGTGTCCCTGTAGAGAATCTCATATGGTGGACCATAGTTAATAGCACTATGTAATTGGATTAAGGAAGATCTGAGCTCTAAACTGCATCCAGATATTTACTGAACTAGCTGTGTGACCCTGGGCAAGTTACTTAACCTCCCTAATCTATTTATTCTCTCATCTGTAAAACAGAAACAATAATAGCAACTACCTCACAGGGTGGTGAGGATAATACATGTAAAACACATCATAAACCTTAAATTGGTGTAATTATTGGTGTAATTATTACTGTTGTTGTTTTTATTATTATATTGAAATAGGTCTTGGTCCTCAAAAAAGTCTTGATTTTTCTAAGGCAAGGTAGTAACATGTTATGATACCTGGTGTGTCTAATACATAAAGAGGCACTTCCACATCTAATTCTGCAATCTGCTCATCGACCATAAAAACCTGCATGTTTTTTAAAAAATATAAAAGTTGATTATACATTAGGTTTTCTGAATATTATTTTCACTTTCATCCCTGAAATATATGACAACTTATTTATACTTTTTTTTTTTTGCTTTTTGGAGGGCAATTGGGGTTAAGTGACTTGCCCAAAGTCACACAGCTAGTAAGTATGTCAAGTGTCTGAGGCTGGATTTGAACTCAGGTCCTCCTGACTCCAGGGCCGGTGCTCTATTCACTGCACCATCTAGCCACCCCTATTTATACTTTTAGTTACTAATAATCACATAGGAAATCTGAAGATCATTTGCTCATTTTTTCTCTTATAAATTAAACTGCTTAATAATATTACTTAGCTGCATAAGTGGCACTTATAATCTTCAAAGAACTTTAAATACATTAGTTAATTAATCTTCCAAACATACCTAGAAGGTAACTATGATTATTTCCACTATATAGCCAAAGGATAATTACTACTTTGGAGTTAAGCTTCAGATTTAGAACTCAGGCCTCACTATCTCTTAGTCATCCGTTCATACTAAGTCTCTAAGATAAAACAGAAATGTACAATAATTACCGTCCCTCCAATTATTGCTATTATTTGGAATACCAAGAATTTGTTTTTTCTTCTCTGAATATTCATCTTACCTCAAAAGATCTGAAAGAGTAATTGTTTCCCTCTGCCAAAGTAATGACATATAACAGAATGCAAGTGTCATTGGCAGAGTCATCTTTAAAATCCCTTTTTCCTTCTGCCTTGCATATTCAACTCCATCAACTGATCCAGAACATACAGAGGTAGTTTCTTTGAAGGGGGAAAAAAATAAGAGACTTTAAAAAAAAACTCAAGTTATTATGTTGCACAGCAAAAGAAATACATTAGCAATATTTCCTGTCAGAACTTTACATTAGGATCTTTTGTGTGTGTGTGTGCTTTTTGGAGGAGGGAGGGCAGGGCAACTGGGGTTAAATGACTTGTCCAAGGTCACATGGTTAGTAAGTATTAAGTGTCTGAGGTCACATTTGAACTCAAGTCCTCCTGACTCCAGGGCCAATGCTCTATTAACTGTGCCACAAGCCACCCCCATTAGGATTTTAAATGAAAAAGTGGCATTTCATTTGCCAAGGACCACAATCTAGGATTCATCATTAGAATTAATAGCTATGGATGAACAATCCAACATTTGTTTAAAAAACAACAATGACTCTAGGATGCATAAGTAGGAGATGCAAAAAGATCACACCACAAATTTTTTTTTTAAAGAACAGAAGGGATTACTTTTCATATCTATAGCTAGGGGGAGAATTCTTAACTAAAGAAAAGATCATAAAATATGACTATAAATGCATGAAACTGAAAGTTCTGATAAAAGTGTGATACCCAAGATAGACATGTATTTGACACAACTATACAAGACTAAGAGCCACTCTGTAATAGATAATTGTTCAAAAAATGGGAATAGGAAAACTCTTTTGGTTCTATAAAAATTTTCTTTTATTCTGAACTTAACACTAAAGAAAATGAATGTTTCCACATAGATAGTAGAACAAAAGAGGATTGTAAACGAAATTTAAAATAATCTATTACATAAAATTCCTTTTTTCTTTTTAAGTATATAATAAATCCAACATGTAATACTCAAGGTTGTCCTGATTGGCTGTTTCCTTCTGGACATCTTTCTATTGTCTTGGGTAGATTTTTGTTTAAAAAAAAACAAAAGCCTTTAATAATTCTCTTTTGGTAGGTAAACCTATTACTAGTCCCCTTCTCCTTCACAACTCCCTCCCCAAAAATGGGAAAAGAAAATGAAAAACAAAACTCTTTAACAAATATGTATAGCCAAGCAAAACATATTTGCCCATTGGTCATGTCTGAAAATGTCTGTTTTAATCTCCTGTAGTACATTAACCCATTGGGAGGTGCATAGAAGTCTTCTTCATCAATCCTCTGAAATTGTGACTAATCAATGCACTGATCTGAGTTCTTAAGTCTTTCAAAATTGTTTTGTTATTGTAGTAGCTAGGTAGTATAATGGATAAACGTGGAGCTAGGAAGACCTGGGTTCAAATCCTGCTTCAGACACAACCTGGCATCAACCTACTTTTCCAACCTTATTATATATTATTCCCCTTTCATATTGATTGGTTCAGGAAAACTGATCTTTTTGCTATTCTTCACATGGTTTTCCACCCCTGTTCCTTTGTACTAGCTATCCTCCACTCCTACAATGTACTCCCTCCTCATTAATGGCTGTTAGAATACTATTTTTATTTCAATATTCAATTTAAGCACTCCCTTCTACATGAAACCTTTCCTAACACAGCCCTCTCCCCTCCCCTGATAATCCCTAGCCATTACTTTGTATTAATTTTTGGATATATTTAGATATGTTCGTGTTGTCTCCTGACAGAACAGAAACTCCTTAAAGGTAGACAATGTTTAGTTTTTGTTTTTAAATTCCCAGAGGGTGTTTAATAAATGCTTGCTGATTGGCTGGTAGCTCTTTAAGTGCTATCATTTACATCTAGTAATGTATATTCTTTTTGTTTTTCTTTTCTCATTCTGTCACTTTATAAAGTATTCCATGTTTCTCTGAATTCCTCTTATTTATTCTAACAGTATAGTAATATACCATTACATCTATAATGAAAATTCTACAATTTGTTTAGCTCTTCTTAATTGAAGGGAATCGGGGGGGGGGGGGGGGGTAGAGCGATGATGGCGGCATAGGAGCAGCAAGGTACGGCAGCTCCCACACAGCCACTACAAAATACCCATAAAATATGACTCTAAACAAATTTCATAGCTCTAAAACACACAGATATACTTCCCGCTGAAGGCAGCTTGCCTAGGAGGGACCATCTCGGCGCTAGGAGCCGAAACCAGGCCAGCCTGAAACCACAGCTTGGCCCTGGAGGCGGCCTGACAAGCCAAGCCGCGCCGCAGCGGGAGTTTCAGGAGAGCAGATCAGCGGCAGCTGTGGCAGTTTTCAGAATTATCAAGCCATAAGAAAAAAGGACTAAGTGAAAGGTCAGTGGAACTCGGCTAAAATTGGGGGAGAAAAGTGGGTCCGGCCAAACTGCCTCCAAGGCAAAGAAGTGGCAGAAGCGCAGCCCTACAGCTGCCTCCACGTTGCTGCTTCAGAGCTCCCGGCCTGCAGACTGCAGGGGGGCCAAGCGATCGTTCAGAAGCCAAGTGCTCTTGCGCTGAGTGGCCTGGATCTGGATTGTGGTCTTGGGTGGTGGTCCTGGGGTGCATTTTCAGTGAGCCAAAGCTGGTGGAAGCTGCAGCAGCCTCCTAAAAGCTCCAGCAGCTGGGAAAACCCCAGCAATTTGGGACAGAGCTTTCCCCTCTGGAAGCAGAGTTCCACCGAGCTAAAAAATCATTGACTGGCCAACCATGAGCAGGCAAAGGAAGTAAAGTAAGACAGCAACCAAACTCTAGATTCCTTCTTTAGGGACAGGAAGTGTCAAAGCAGGGAACGGGAGGAAGACAACACAGTCAGAACTCCCACACCAAAAGCTTCCAAAAAACATGAAGATTGCCTAAAAGCTAGAGATCAGCTTAAGAAGGATTCTGAAAACCAAATGAGAGAAATGGAGGAAAAATTGGGAAGAGAAATAAGAATGATATAAGAAAATCATGAAAAGAGAGTCAACAACCTGACTGAAG
>CM053585.1:161416049-161465923 GCA_028646515.1 Pseudochirops corinnae
CTAGCTTTAAGGCAATCTTCATGTTTCTTGGAAGCTTTTGGGGTGGGAGTTCTGACTGCATTGTCTTCCTCCCTTTCCCTGCTTTGTTCCTTTTTTTCCCTGAAGAAGGAATCTAGGGTTTGGTTGCTGTTCTTACTTTGCTTCCTATGCTTATTCATGGTCGCCATTCAGTGGTTTTTTTTTTTTTTAGTTCTGTGGAACTCTGCTTCCAGAGGGAACAGCTCTGTCCCAAATCGCTGGGATTTTCCCAGCTGCTGGGGCTTTTAGGAGGCTGCTGGGTCCCTCCTCAGCTCCAGCTCACTGAAAACACACCCCAGGACCACCACCCAAGATCATGATCTGGATCCAGGCCGCTCAGTGCAAGAGCACTTGGCCTCTGAATGATAGCTTGGCCCCCCTGCTGTCTGCAGGCCAGGAGCTCTGAAGCGGCAATGTGGAGGCAGGTGCAGAACCTCTGCTTCCCGCTTGTTTGCCCTGGAGGTGTCTTGGCCGGACTCGCTTTTCTTCCCCGGTTTTTAGCCAAGTTCCACTACCCTTAGTCCTTTTTTCTCATGGCTTGATAATTCTGGATACTGCCACGGCTGCCGCAGATCCGCTCTCCCGAAGCTCCAGCTGCCCCTGGGGCAAAAGCTGCTGTTTCAGGCTTGGCTGGTTTCGGCTCTCAGAGTTGAAATGGTTGCTTTGAGGCGAGCTGCCTTCAGCAAGAAATATATCTGTGTGCGTTTTAGAGGCCTAGAATTTGTTTTAGAGTCATATTTTTTGGGTATTTGATGTGGCTGTGTCAGAGCTGCGATTTCTTGCTGCTCCTACACTGCCATCTTGGCTCCGCCCTCAAAATTTGCCTTTCAACAACTTCCATCTCATAGCTCTCAGTTCCATCCTCTGGGACCAAATCAAAGAAGTCAAATCCCTCTCTCTCACATATGACAGTCCTTCAAATGTTTGAACATGGCGATCTTATCACCCACAACCAGCCTGAATCACCACATCTGAATCTCTTCTCCAACCTAAACATTCTTAATAGTTCCCATGATGGTTTCAAGATCTCTCATTGTATTGTACACTCACAGAATTACAGAAATTTTAGAGTTGGAAGCAGCCTTAATAACCATTTAGTCCAATCCAAATCCAAAAAGGAATCCCTGACAAGTAGTCATCCAGATGCTCTGCTCCAGAGGTCATCAGTACTATTTCCAGAGGCAGCCTACTCCACTTTTTAATAAGTCCACTTGCTAGGAAGATTTTCTTGACATCAAGCCTAAATTTTGCCACTTTGCAACTAGTGTTGCTCCTGAAACCCCGAATAAATCCAATCTCTGTCACACAGGACAGCCCTTTAGTTATAGGAAGATAGCTTTCTTGTCCCTTTTAAGTTTTCTCTTCTTCAGGCTAAACATTTCAGTTCCTTCAACTGGTCTTCCTTATGACATGGGCTCAAAGCCATTAACCATCCTGCTTGCGCTTTTGATGTTCTTCAACTTTCCAGTGTCCTTCCTAGACTGTGGGAATTAGAACTGAGCATTATATTCCACCTTTAGTTTGGTTAGTGCAGAGTACAGTGAGGACTGTCACCTAAGGAGGTCCTTGGAAACCATGCCTTTTAATTTTGGCCAGATAACATTAGATTTTTTTTGACTGTCATTTCAGTCCACTAACTGCTTTCTTTCTCCCCCCCCCCCCCATCTTTATCACAGAAACTACTATCTGACCATTCCTCTTATCTCATATTTCTGAAGTTGATATTTTTAAACACAAGTCTACTCTTTGACATTTATTTCTAATGAATTTAATCTTATTAGAGTCACCCTAATGCTATAGCCTTTTAAGATTTTTTTTTGATCATGACTGTCATCTAGTGTGTTAGCTGTCCTCCCAGTTTTGTGTCATCTGCATATTTGATAATCATGCCATCCATGTCTTCTAGCTTGGTCACTGGCTTTCCTAATGTAGTGCTGAGAGTTTAATACAGTACCTTATATGTAGTCTTATCACCTCCCTTATTTTGGACATCATACTTCTGTTGATGCTTCCTAATCTTGTGTTAACTCTTTTGTCTGCCACGTCATACTGCTGACTCATACTGAGTTTGCAGTCCATGAAAATGTCCAGCTTTATTCATATCCAGCTAAATCAGCGGTTCTTAACCTTTTTTGTGTCATGGACCCCTTTGGCAGTTTGATAAAGAAGCCTTTGGACTCCTTCTCTGAATAATGCTTTTTGTCTGCATTCATAATTAAAGAAGATTATCAATTTCGGTTAGAGGTTAGTAAAAATAAAAATATGATTTTTTACATTCTAGTTCACAAAATTCCTGAAATTTATCTGTAGACTTCTTGGGGGACTGTGGGCCCAAGGTTAAGAATGTCTAGGTGAAATCTTAAAGGTGGGGGGGCACTCCTAACCCTCAGTTCATATATTTTATGGACTATCTTTTTGATGTAATTTTTTCAGAACTTGAGAGGATCATTTTGATCATCCTATGCAATTTCCTTAGAATCATGGGCTTGTTTTTTTCTCTTTTTCTCTAAAGTGCAACCTATAACAACCTTTACTCATTACCTTTATTATTTTTATTTTCTTACTCATTTTCATTTATTTATAAAGAAAGCCTTATGGATTAGCAGGTGTATGCAGCTTTAGATTTTTTTCTCACCTGAAACTTAATTTCAAAACAACAATAAGAATAAGTAAGGGTGAGGCACTGCCTTTTTTTTAAATAACTAAGCAGGAAGTTCACCTCTGACAGGGGTGTTGTAATCACGGTTATCATAGGAGCCTGCTGTTGGGTAACAGAAACTCTAGCTTGTCCTTACCTGCCTGGAAGCATTGCTTCATGGAGGAAAATAAACCCACTGGAATATTTGTGAAATTCAATAAATTGTCTTCCCAAGCTTTCAGTTTTAATGCTTGTTAGGATAACTTAATATAGGTTTGTAACTTCTAAAAACATGTTAAACTTAGAGATCTTTTACTATTATAGTTAAACTAATCTATGTCACTCAAATTAGTTTATATGCTTTGTTCACATAGTACCTTTTAGGCACATCTTTCATTCAAGTGTAGTAATATTCCATGTACACTGAATTTCCCTCTTTTCAGGAAAAAGGTGAAGGTTTGGGATATCTTCAAGTGACTGTTTGTTTAATTGACTGGCAGCCATTCTTTATTGTGTATTTTGCATTTGCTCACAAAAGTGCATTCACTGTTCTAATAGTGTATGTTGAAACTTTAAATGGAAAAGGCTTTTCATTAACAAAGAGAGCATTTTCTTCCTTCTTTCCATGTCTTAGCTTTCTCCACTAAGTCTTGGCTTCTTCAGCAGCAGTACCTCCACCAGAAATGACAAAAGGTGCAATTGTTTTAGGAGATGGAGATGGAGATAGTGCCAGTGGAGCTTTTTGTGTGGGCTGCTAAGGACTGTTTTTCTTTGTTTGGTTTTTGTTTTGTTTTTGTTATTCCAGAAACTGAGCAAACTTTTTTTTTTTTGAAGGGGTGGGGAAAATGGAAGAATGAAAAAAAATTCTTGATGTTTTTCTTTAGCTTTAATCCTAGGCAAGACATTTTTTTTCCCCATTAGGTTTGTTCAGGTAGTCTTAATGAACTACTGCTAATATCAAGCAAGTTAATCAGATTCAGGACACTGTTATGTAGCCTTAAACAAGTCATTTACCCTCTGTGGGTCTTGGTTTCTTTGCTCACTTGTAAAAGAAGCAACTTGGATATGATAATCCCTGAGATCTATTTCAGCTCAGGAATTCAGATCCTGAATTTATATAGGAGAGTGTAACTAAGAAATAGTGTCAGTGTGGTTTGGTTTCTTTTGGGGAACAGGGATTGAGTTCCTACCATCACTCTGATTTTAGAGTTGTGCTCAGGATTTGAGGTAGGTGTGTTCCTTACATTTTAGTGTTTCCACTCATCTTGATGCACTGTCATTTTTTCCCTCAGGCAAATAACCTTTGTATCTGACTCAGCTTTCTAGAGCATGGTGTTCTGATTTGAAGCCACGTTACTTCGAGCAGAAATTTTTCTGTTTAATGAAATAGGCAATGAATCTAGTTCTGTTTCTAGGGTACTGTTACCAGTGAATGCATGAAACAATTGTTACTAATTGTTGATTTCATTCAGTGGCAATTTGTTCTGTTAATGAACTTTTGTTAGTAATATTTAGTAAGTATATTGTCATCTATGATTTCTAGTATTATTTTTAATAGATTTCAGGCTCTAAAATTTAGATAATTTCCACCAAACTATTATAATCCTTGGCAATATTTCTGTAATCCTCCTTAAAAATTAAGTTTCATCATCTGTCACAGGACTTTTAGCAAAAACAGCAGCTCTCCAGTTTTTTGAATGTTGATTAACAGCATTCTGATCTACCCTTTAAATGACTAGTAAGAAAAGATGCAATGCTTGTTCAGCCAAATCAACTGCATGGCATTTTGCCATGATGATTCATGTTGACTTTGAAAAATTTTAACACTCCTTGTAAAACCTGGTCACTATTAGCTAAAGAAGGAAAATGTCTCCCAGAGAGCATTGTTATTTTTTAAGTTCCCCCAAATGAAGGAATTAGTGGTTAAAGTTTAAATACTTCCCGGGTCTCCTGGAGTCAGTAAGAACTGCCTTCAGATCTGGCCTCAGACACTTATTAGCTCTGTGTGTGTGTGACTCTGGGTAAGTCACTTTACTTCTGTTTGTTCCAGTTTCCTGTACTATGAGTAGAAGATAATAGCACTACTTTTCAGGGTTGTCATGAGAATCAAACGTAATATTCGTAAACCACTTAACCTAGTTCTGGTACACTAGTACGTGCTATATAAATGCTTATTCTCTTCCTTTCTTTATTATATCTTATTCTATTCTAGGTCTGTTTACCATCTTACTTTATATACCTTTATATGGCCCTTAGGACACTTTTGTCACCATAATAATTTGACATATTTTAAAAGCTACCTGAGGGGAATTAAGAACAGTTTAGCAGATATTCTCTTACTCCTCCCACTCCTCATCTTCTAGGCCATGGATGGAGAACGTGAGGCCTGAGGTCACATGTGGCTTTCTAGGTCCTTGGGTGTGGTCTTTTGACTAAGTCCAAATTTTACAGAAGAAATCCTTTTATTAAGGAGATTTGTTCTGTGAAGTTTAGATTCAGTCAGAGGGCCGCACTTGAGAACCTAGAGGGCCACACGTAACCTTGAGGCCACAGGTTCCTATAGACATTGCTGTAGGATAGGATGAAAGACACCCAACCGATACTTTCTCCTGCTTCCATGTTTCCCGTCAGGATCACCATCTCTGAAGTCAAGTCTTTGTGTCTTTTTAAACAACCTCACCCTCAATGAGGTATTTGTTATATAGTAGTGTTGATGATGATGATGATGATGATGATGATGATGATGATGATGATGATAATATATGGCCATTAATATAATAGCCTTGAGTGACTGTTAAAAACAATAAAAACTGTCCAGATGATATTTGGAAATAGACTAAGAAAACAGATTGCTTCCAGGAGGTACTTCTCTTGGCTGTTTGCAAATCTAATTCATTTTTTAAAGTTATCTAAGGCAATCAACTGTTCTTTAATATTATTATATGGTATTATGTGTGTGTACACACATATACACATACATACGCACATATTATCAACTAATAATGAGTTGTAGATGTTTATGGATTTGAAACCATCCACTAAAGTCCTATTGTGATTCATCATGCCATGGAAGTAGCACTGGGGGCTCAAAGACAACAGAAGATAATTTCTAACAGGTTCTATTAGGCTAGAAAAAAGTTTGAATATAAATCCAGTTATGTATGATATGTCTGTTGTACAAGATCAGCCTGTCACATTTCAGAGAAGCTCATCAGATTGTCCACTAGATGATAAAGGTTTTAGACCATAAGAAACATACAATGTGATACAGAGAATGGTGATCTGTGTCAGTGGAGGGAATCTCATGCCAATAAAATCATGGGTCTTTGAAATATCAAAGTATAGATTTCAGATATGAGTGAATGATAACATCATTTAGAAATGACATTTCCTTCCTCATCCTTTCAATTGAGAACCCTGCTTCGGATGTTACTGAAAACATACCACCGTTTTCCAAGAGCTCCTGCTTTTTTCCTCCCCCTTATTTCACATCACCTAGATGCCTTCTGCCACTTTCTTCCTTCCCCTGTCTCACATGATGAGGTGACCCTTCTTTAACCGTTCTGCATATACAGGCGATCCTATTCCATCCCATCTCCTCTAAAAGATTGCCCCTCATATCCCCATTCTCTAACTTATCTTTAATCTCTGTTTACTGGCTACTGCCCTACAGTCTACAAACATGTCTCCCTTATCCTCACAAGACCCTCATTTGATACATCCATGCCTACCTTCTTTTTATAAAACTTTCCCTGCTTCTTTGTATTCTTCATATTGTTTTGTACAACACAATACTATTCCATCACATTCGTGTTCCATAGCTTGTTTGACCATTCCCCAGTTGCCCAGCATCTACTTTGTTCATTGCTACCACAAAATGTATTGTTATAAATATTATGGTATTTTGAGGCCTTTCATTGAATCATTTATTTCTTTGTGATATATACTAGTAGTAGGATGTCCAGGCCAAAAAGAATGGACATTTTAGTCACTTTCTTAACATAATTCCAAATTGTTTTCCAAAGTGGATGGGTTAGTTCACAGTTTCAACAACAGTACACTAGCATTCTTGTCTTTTAACAGCCTTAATAGCATGAATTCTATCTTTTGACATCTTTTGCTAATTTGCTAAAGATAAGGTGACAGAGTAGTTTTGATTTTCTTTTACAATCAGTCAATTAGTAAACATTTATTAAGTGCTTACTATGTGTCAGGCACTGTGCTAAGCTGTGAGGATGCAAAAAGAGGCAAAAGACAGTCTTTCATGGTTAGTGTCTGCACTAAATTTCATGGTTGTTTGCAATTCTCTAGAGAACTGTTTATAATTTTTGTTGTGTTTTTTTAATTCTGAACTTAAACAATAGTCAATAGTCATTAAACATTTATTAAGTGATTCCATGTGTCAGGCATTGTACTAAGCACCAGGGATAAAAAAGAGGCTCTCAAGGAGCTCACAGTCTAATGGGGGAGAAAACAGGAAGCAGATATATACAAAGAAGCTCCATATACAGGATAAGTAGCAAATAAATAAGAGGGGTAAGGCACTAGAATTGAGAGGTTAGGAAAGGCTTCCTGTAGAAGGTGGGATTTTAGTTGAGACTTGAAGCAAGGGTAGGCAGTAGGCAAAAATGAGGAGGGAGAGCATTCCAAGCATAGAGGAAAGCCAGAGATAATGCCCAGAGCAGAAAAATGGATTATCTTGTTCCTGAAACATTGAAGAGGCCAGTGTCACTGGACCAAAGAGTACAAAGTGGGGACTAAGAAGTAAGAAGACTGAAAAGCTAGGAGAAGACTAGGTTTTGAAGGGCTTTGAATGCCAGAGAATTTTGTATTTGACCTTGGAGGCAATAAGGAGTCACTGGAATATATGGGGAAGGGGGATGTTGTATATGACATGATCAGACCCGTGCTTTAAGGAAAATCACTTTGGTGGCAGAACAGAAGATGGATTGGAATGGGGAGAGACTTGAGGCAGGTAGACACACCAGCAGGCTCTTGAAGTAATCAAGGTGTTGAGGTGATGAAGGCCTGCTCTGTGTCAGAGAAGAGAAGAGGGGCATATTAGAGAGATGTTGCAAAGGTGAAATCAGCAGGCCTTGGCAACAGCTTGGTTATGGAGAGTGAAAGATAATGAGGATCCAAGATGACTCCTGGGTTGTGAGCCTGAGGGACTGGGAGGGTGATGTTGCCCTCTACTGCAGTAGGGAAGATAAGAGGGGGAAGGGTTTAGTAGAAAGATAGTGAGTTCTGTTTTGGACATAGTGAGTTTAAGATGTTGACTGGACATCCACTTTGAGATGTCTGAAAGGCATTTGGAGAGGAGATTGGATGTCAGCAGAGAGGTTAGGGCAAGATAGGATGATATGAGAATCATCAGCATAGAGATGGTAGTTAAATTCATGGGAACTGGTGAGATCACCACTAAAGTGGTTGTATAGAGAGAGAAAAGAAGAGGGCCTGAGGCACCCCTGTAGTTAGAGCGAGTGATCTGGAGGATCCAGTAAAAGAGACTGAGAAATAGTCACTAGATAGGTAGGAGACCCAGGAGAGAGTGGAGCCCCAAAAACTAGAGAGAAGATAGTATCAAGGAGGAGAGAGTTATCCAGTGTCAAAGGCCACAGGTCAAGGAGAATGACGACTGACAAAAGGCCATTGGATTTGACAGTTAAGAGATCATCACCCAAAAAGAACATTTTCATATGCACAGCAGAACACAAAAAGAATTCTTTATGAATCCATGAATCTCCATTTCACACAGCTAGCTATTTTTTGAAAAGTATATAATAAATTCTACATGTTATTTTTTAAAACTCTGCTGCTTATCTATACTTCCTTCTGAAATTTCTTAATTTGTTTAATGTGCATTTAAAAAATGTTTTAATAACCCACCTTTTTTTTTTTTGCTATTACTAAATTCTTCTACTTTCTCACTTCTTTCTCCCCAGTAGCCCAGAGAGAAAAAGAAGGGAAAATGCCTTGAAACAAATTAGCACAGTCAAGCAAAGCATATCCACATAGTAGCCATGTCCAAAAATATGCCTCTTTACCTTGTATTTGGAGGTGCGTAATATGCCTCATCACTCATCCTCTGGAGGCATTGTTTTCTTTGATAAAGTGCTTAAACGCTTCGAAGTTGCTTTTCTTTACATTGTTGTTCCTGTATAAATTGTTCTCTAAAGTCCCTGCTAACTCTGATTCTACAACAATTCTGGAAATAGCGTTTTTGGCCTGCCAGCACTGTATGTATGCAGCCTTGGGGAGAAGTTGGAAGAAGTCTACAATTGAACCATCTGTCTATTTGCCTGATTCTTTTCACTTCACTCTGAGTCTGTTTACACTAACCAAGTTTCTCTGAAATCATCTCTTTAATTATTTCTCAAGGTAAGATAAGATTGTATTAATTCACGTTACCCCAGTTTGTTCATCTGTTCTTCAAATTGTCTAAAAAGTGATCTAATGCTCCCAGGTTCTAATTATTCCCACCACCGTTTGTCAATACCTCTTCCTGGATTAGAACATTTGTTTTGCCAGAATCTCTTCTTCTTCTCTTAAATTCTTCCCATCCCAGCTTATTTCCTTGCTGAATTTGACATATTTTCGTTTTAAACTCAGTGTATATGTTTAGTCCTCCTTTCTCCATTTCTTTTAAGAGTAAAGTTTGTCTGATGCCTGCCACTCCTACACATTTCTCCATGTTTGTATATTCTCTTGTCCTGCAGTTAAGAGAAATAGCCAATTCTTCTCCATTCTTCCTCCTTTCTACATTAGTGTATCCTTATTTTATCCTCCTTGCTCTCTCCTATCTTAAAACCCATAGAATAGAACTAATACATTTATAAGATCTCTGTTTTTCTTTTTTAACTTCCTTTGTATATTAGGTGGTCCATTGGATAGAATGCTGAATCTGGAGTCAGGAAGACCTGAGTTCAGATATGGCCTCAGACACTGTGTAACTGTAGGCAAGTCATTGAGCCATAGTTTCCTCATCTATAAAATGGAGATAATAATAGCCCTACTTTCATGATTTTTGTGAGGATCAAGTGAAATAATAATTGTAGTCATTTAATCAATAAACATTTATTAAGCACCTAATATGTGCCAGGTACTGTGATAAGTGCTGAGATTTCAAAAGAAGGTGGAAAAACTGTCCTTGCTCCCAAGGAGCTTGCAACAATGTAGATATTGGTATATATTCAGTTTCTGCCACACTGTTTTTCAGTTTTCCCAACAATTTTTACCAAATAATGAATTCTTGTCCCAAAATATTAAGTGTTTACATCTGCCAAATATAAGGTTATTATGCTTATTTGCTGTTGTATATTGTATGTTTACTCTATTCCATTGATGTCACTTTCTGTTTCTTAGCCAGTCTAGATAGCTAGCCAGATAGTTTTGATATTTACTGCCTTATAATATAATTTAAGATCCAGTACTGCTAAACTGCCTTCCTTTACATTTTTTTCATCATTTCCTTTGATATTCTTGACTTTTTGTTCTTCCAAGTGGCTTTTATTATTTTTTCTAATTCAGTAAAATAATTTTTTGGTAATTTAATTGGGATGATGTTGAATATATAAATTAGTTTAGGTAAAATTGTCATTTCTGTTATATTGGCCTTGCCTACCCATGAATGATTAATATTTTGGCAGTTATTTAAATCTGATTTTATTTGTATAAAATTTTAAAAATAATTTTGTTTATATAGTTGATGTAGTTTGGCAGGTATATTCCCAAGTATTTTATACTGTTTACAGTTATTTTAAATGGGGTATCTTTTACTATTCCTTTTTACAGAATTTTGTTTGTGATATATATAGGAATGGTGATGATTTATGTAGATTTACTTTTATATCCTTCTACTTTGCTAAAATCATTCACTGTTTCAACTAACTTTTTAGTTAAGTATTTAGGATTTTCCAAGTATATCATCATATTGTTTTCAAAAACAGAGAGTTTTATTACCTCATTCCCTATTCTGATTCCTTCTTTTTCTTTTTCTTCTCCTATTGCCATTGCTAGGATTTCCAATACAATATTGAATAATATTGGTGGCAGTGCACATCCTTGTTTCACACCTGATTTTATTGGGAAGGCTTCTAGTTTATCCCCATTACAAATAATGCTTGCTGATGGTTTTAGGTAAATGCTTTCTTAAAAAATCAACTTAAGGAATAATCCATTTATACCAATACTTTCAAGCATTTTAAATAGATTCTAATATGTTTATAGCTGCTCTCTTTGTGGTGGGAAAAAACTAGAAATTGCAGGGATGCCCATCAATTGGAGAATGGCTGAACAAGTTGTGGTATATGATTGTGATGGAAGAGTACTGTACTACAAGAAATGATGAGCTCAGTGATCTTAGAAAAACATGGAAAGACTTGCATAAAATAATGAATAGTGAAATGAGCAGAACCAAGAGGACATACACAGTAATAGCAATATTGTTTTAAGTTAAAACAAGTTAGTTTAACTATTATAAATACTCAAATTAACTATAAAGGACATATGAAGAAAGATCTTTGCATCTAGAGAAAGAAATGATAAATAGAAATACATATATATGTGTATGTATATATATGTGTGTGTATGTGTGTGTGTATATATATATAAAGTACTTATATATATATATAAAGTACACACACGCACACACACATACACACACACACACACACCTATTTGTGTCTAATGGTAGCCATCTCTAGGGCGGGGGTTGGAAGGGATGGAAGAAAAAAAGAAATTTACATGATAATTTTGTTGTATATTTGAAAGGAATAGCAAGTTGTGCATAGTAGATTTGTAGTTTCATGAGTAATCAGATGCTTTTTTTTGTTCCATAAATTAAAAATAAAATAAGTTTTTAAAAAAATCTAAGGGAGAAGACAACATACAAACAAATATATACAAACCAACCTACATACAAAATAAATAGGAAGTAATTAACAGAGGGAAGACACTAGAATCAAGAGGGATTGGGAAGGGCTTCCTGAGAAGGTACGATTTTATCTGTGACTTAAAAGCACTTAGCATAGTGTCTGGAACATTGTAAGTGCTATATAACTGTTAGCTATTAGCTTTGAAGACATTAGAGTTCTGATGGGACACTTGTTTCTTCTCCTTTTTTTAGAATGTTGGTGCTGTGTCATCCAGTAGCTCCTTCTAACTGTTCAGATAAACTTTTCTAGGTTTCTCTGGACTCTTGTGTTTTTATTTCAGAGTTCTTCCTCATCTTTGTTATTTTCATCAGAAAAACTTGGAAGTCCTCATTTCCATTAAAGGACTAATTTTTTTCCCCTGTAGGATTACATTCAACTTGCAGCATTAGTTATTCTTTTTTATAATTCCCTGTCTTTTGCCTTATGTGATCCTAACTGTGTGGTTCCTTGAAATTTGAACTGCTTCTTTCTGGATTGCATTTGAGGGGAGGGGGGAAGGCAAGGCAGTTGGGGTTAAGTGACTTGCCCAAGGTCACACAGCTAGTAAGTGTGTCAGGTGTCTGACACAGATTTTAACTCAGGTCCTCCTGACTCCAGGACCAGTGCTCTATTCAGTGAGCCACCTACCTGTCCCTGGATTGCATTTTTTTTTTTTTCGTTTCTTTGATGTGAAAGCTCTGGATTTTAGCTATGATATTATGTGGTACTTTTAATTTTTTTTTTAGGAGCTGACTTGTAGATTCTTTCGGTCTTCACTTTGTCCTCTTATTCTGATAGAACTGAGCAGTTTTTGTTCACTCTTTCTTTAAAGGTAGACCGTTTTTAAAAATCCTAATTTTCAGGGAATTTAAGTGATTCTTAAATTCTCTCTCCTTATGTTGCAAAAATCAGTTGTCTTTTATATCCAAATATCTTACTTTTTCTTTTTTGTTTCAGTCTTTTGATTTTGTTTTATTTCTTGCTATTTCATGGAGTCATTGATTTCTGTTTGGTCTACTCTAATTTTTAGGGTTCCATTTCTTGGGTAAGATTTATTATTTTCTCTTCTAAACTATATAGTCTCCTTCTTATTCTTTCCTCCGAAGCTTATATTTCATTTTTCTTGTTTGTTTCATTTCTTCTATGTGTGTACCTGTGTAAAAATCCATTTTTTTTTTCAATTGACTCTCTGCTGTTCTTATTGGGTTAAATTGCCAAGTTTTTTATATTGCTTGGTGTTTCCTGTGATTTACTTATCTCTCCAGCTTTAGTTCATAAATTAGAGCTTTGTTCTCCATCTTCTCCTTTCTCTGCTATAATTTTTGGGTGGGGTGGTCAGCCCTGTTTGGTGTTACCCGAGACACCTTGTATTCTTGTGATGACCTTTTCCTCCCTGGGTTCCTCTGCCTCCTCCACCAGTCTTTAAGGTTCCGAGTTCTAGATCTTTGGGATCATCTCTGACATCTCAGGAAAGAGTGTTAAGGACCTCAGAACCCCTTGTCCTGGACTTTTTCAGTCTGTGCACTGGTCTGCACATCACTTGTTAGCATTGTGTTATTAATCCCCAGGCTTTCCATAGTCTTTGACCCTGGGACTTGCTGACCATCTGAGGTCAGAGAGACCTCAGGAGACCTTTCTCAGGAGACCTTTCCACTCTGTTGCCTCTCTAGACACAGAGCCTAGTTATAGGCTACAAGTCTCTTTCTAGAGTTACTGTGTTCTTTACTTCGCTTAAAAGCCGTTTTGTGGCTGACTTTTTTCTTCAGTTCTGAGGTGGAAAATGTCATGGTAGTTTCTCATTTGTTTTCTCTTTCATCATTAAGACTGGTGCAAACTTCAGGGTTTTGCTGAAGGAGGTAGGAGGGAGCTGGGTAGCTTGTCTCCCATTCAGGCAGCATATTCATGGAAATCTGGTCCATATCACTTTATCTTTTGTCACATATCCTAAAGTTTTAAAAACTAAATTGCAAAAATGATCCATCTTTACCTTGAATGTCTCCATTTTATTTTAGTCTTGGCCTGTCTATGAAGATATATATGAAAAAATGATTGAACTTGCAAAATTTTTGGACTTGCCTCGTTTTCCAGATATAACTGAGAATTGTTTTCTCCATCCAAATATGTTGTGTATGAAGTACCTGATGGAAGCCAATTTACCTGGTAAGTAGATGATATATCTATATCTATATCTGTATGATGTGTATGCAGGTGCATGTGTGTGTTTAGGAAATGTTTTTATGTTTATATAATACATATACGACTTATTATAGTCAGTAGAATATTATGATAGAAAATCTGAGGCCACTTGGCATTGTCACCATTAATGCACAAGAGTGATAGAATATAACAGAAAGAATGTAGCATCCCTGAGAGCAGGAATCATTTTTTACTTTGTGTCCCAGGCATGTATCACCTAGGTAGGTTTTTAACAAACACTTTTTTAAAAATTGATTTATCAGACTAATATGATAGCTCTGTCTTGACTGCTAAACAAATATGCAGATGTGTAGCTTCAGATCAGAAAAGAATTATTCTAGAAATCAGATGGTTCCTGGAAAGGTTTTAGGTTTTTCAGTTTAATGAAAAGTGGCATGTCTGCCAATGACCATCACAATTCAATGGTTTTGCTTAATCGATTTTTGGTACTGCACTTTTTTGAGGGAACTATTTAGATGTTTGGGAATTGTCTACTCTATCTAGATAAAATGAATCCATAAAAAATTAGTTCCAGGAAAAAGAGTATGTGCTTATTAAATTTTTAAAAAAAATTTCATCATCACAGTAAAGTATTTGTTTTTCACTGGATCTGTGATTTCATTGGTGTATGTAGAACTCCCAGTGAAGAAAACTCCCTCTACCAATGCAAGTCAGTAGCTGCTTTGCCACTGTCTTCTAAAAGAAGTACCTGAGAAGTTAGTGATTTGCCCCGTG
This sequence comes from Pseudochirops corinnae, assembly GCA_028646515.1. NCBI lineage: Eukaryota > Metazoa > Chordata > Mammalia > Diprotodontia > Pseudocheiridae > Pseudochirops > Pseudochirops corinnae. Next base: position 161,430,552 of record CM053585.1, read on the forward strand.
TCAGAGCTAGTACATTAAGGTGGGTCTTGAATGTGGGTTGTTCTGACTTGAAGGCTTTGCATCTGGACACTCTGCTACCCTGACTTTCAGTACATTACTGATTCTGTGTGGTTGTGAGGAAGGCCAATCTGAATTAATGAGTAGTTTGAATTAGAGAATCTTTGTAGAGAAATTCAGTGTTATTTCAGCTACATGTAAAAATTAGGGTTACATGAAGGGAAACTATTCCTTAGGAGTCTTGCTTTACTAAACAGATAAGAATGATTTGTAATTAAGAAGTTGGTGGTGTTATGCAACCTAATATTTCTAAAGCAACTAAAATAGTTTGTTCAAAAAAATATTTAAAATTATTTCTTATTTGTACTGTCAGTTTATTTGGCAAAGCATTTTTGCACATCTTTAGCCCAGAACTATTTCAAATTATTGCACACCAAAAAATATTCTTCAAAAAGGTCTTTTTCTGTCTTATTTTGCTTTCAATTTTTACTCATTTGAATTTAGACGCAAGTGCTTGAATTCACAGAATTTAAGAGTTGGAAAGGATCTTAACAGCCTTCTTATCCAACCCATCCATAAAAGCAGTCCCCAGTATAATAAAGTTTGGGAAAACTGGTTTCCAGACTCTTCTTAAGCACCTCTGGGGAGAAGGAACTTACCACTTCTCAAGTCATCCCTTTCTGCTTTTGGATAATGTTAATTGTTAGGAATACTTTCCTATATCAAAACTAAATTTGTCTCTTTGAAACTTCTACTCATAGCACTTAGTTCTTTGCTCTAGACTCAAATAGAACAAGTCTTATACCTCCCCCACAATGATAAACATGTCTCTGCTCTTTCCACTGTACCTCTTTGTAAGATGTATGATCACTGGGAGTAAAGGTAAATTCTCTCCAGATAACTGAATACATGAAATATTCAAATATTAGCATCTCCTGTTCTTCAATTACATGTTTATTAGTTAAGAAAAAAATAAAATATTCCAAAAATGACTTAATGATAATAATAACTAGCCATAGCTATTTATTTGCAAAGCACTTTATAAATATCTCATTTCATCTTTACAATGTCCCTGATAGGTAGATGCCTTATTATTCCTATTTTAGAAATAAAGAAATTGAGGCAGAAGGAGATTAAATGACTTGCCCAAGACCACACAGCTAATAAATGTCAGAAGTCAGATTTGAATTCAGATTTTTGTGACTCCAAGTCCAGTGCTCTCTCCACTAACTGCTTGAAATTCATATTGCTAGTTTCTGTTTTCATCAGAAGATAGAGAATAAAATCTAGAGTTACAAGAGTAACACTTAACTCCTTGAATTCAGTGTAGTGAAATACAGAGCATATAAAGATTCTCATTAGACAGAGCTTAAAATACACTAAGCTACAGGTAACCTAGTTGGAATCTGCTGATACAATCAGTTCCTGAAATTCTTGCTAAACTGGAAGTGTGAGAAATTCAGGAGATTTATACTTGTGAGAAAATACAAATACGGTGATCATACTGATACAGTAGTAATTTCAAAGATGTGAGGGTTTTTAAAAATAGGAATGAAATAAATCAGACAAATTGGTCATGTTAAGCAAAGTGACAATAAAACAAGTACTTTATACATTTTTTTTGATGATACTTAGACTGCGGTGTCTAGTCTAATGTTTTGTAATTTAAAAGATCAGATTTCTACACTTGAGATTATCAGTGGTCCTATGTTTAAATTATTTTTTCTTTGATTTTCTTTCAAAGAATAGAAGTTAAAAAGCCTACTTTCATTGGAGCAAAGAGAGCCTTCAGCTCTCTTAAATATTCTTCAGTCTTGAGCTAGATAAGGATGGTTCCGGACATCAGAAAAAATAACAGACATTCTCCCATTGGTAAATTCATAACTTTATAGCAAGCTTCCACCTGAGAGACCATTTCTGTGATGGGAATAGGAGAGGCAGGATGATCAGTTTGACTTACTTGGCTAGTTTAATTGTTCTTACTTGCCTGACTACCCACATCCTGTTTCAGGTTGAGTTAAGGGCTGTAGAATGGGAGAGAGGTCACTACTGTCATCTAGTGTTTATTAGGTACTGTGTGATCTGGCCTCAAAAGGTGGGCTTGTTGAAGCCTGACTGCTGCATGCCACCTCTTGGGTTTTAGGGTAACTCACTTGACTTTTCTGGGCTTCATATTTGTCAACAACAAAAAGAAGAGGTTAAATTGAATAATGTCTAATGTCCAAAACTATGATCTCAGAAGAAGACATAGTCCCTGACTATTAGAGTTTACATTCTGCGATACTAATAAAAGGTGGCATAACTACAGTATGAAATATTACATCGCAGTATTGAGGTATAGAAACCAAAGTGGTAAAGTGGTATGTCTTCTCTCTCACTTTCTATTTACTGTCAGTGCCACCTCTTCCTCGTCTTTCTCCCCTGTCTTTTTCCTATTATATATTTCTTTTGTTAGAGAATAAAGAAATTGTAATGACAAATAATAATAATACAGTTCTAGCTTACAAATTGCCCAAGAGGAAGCTTTATACTTCTCTGGAGACTGATACAAATAATGTGCAAATTTAGCATATCTTTTTGTAAACCTTTCTTAAAATATAAATGAAAACTATCTTGATGGTAAGAGCAAAGTCTAAATACCTAAGTCTTTCAGTATAATAGACATACTTATATTTAAGTTTTATGTTGGAATTTTAAAAAATTAATTTATTTTTAGTTTTCAGCATTCACTTTCATAAGATTTTCAGTTCTGAATTTTCTCTCCTTTGCCCCTCTCCCCAATTCCAAAACAGTTTGCAGTCTGATATAGGATCTATATGTATACATTTATATTAGACATATTTTCACGTTAGTCATGTTGTAAAGAAGAATTAGAACCAATGAGAATAACCACAAGAAAGGAGAAACAAAAAAAGAGTGAGTAAATAGTATGCTTCGATCTGCATTCAGACTCCATAGTTCTTTTTCTGGATGTGGATATAGCATTTTCCATCATGAGTCTTTTGGAATTGTCTTAGATCCTTGCGTTGCTAAGAAGAGGTAAGTCTGTCAAAGTTAGTCATCACACAATATTGCTGTTACTGTGTATAATGTTCTCCTGGTTCTGCTCACTTCACTTAGCATCAGTTCATGTTAGTCTTTCCAGGTTTTTATGAAGTCCGCCTGCTCATCATTTCTTATGGAACAGTAGTATTCCATTACATTCATATACCACAACTTATTCAGCCATTCCCCAATTGATGGGCATCTCTTCAATTTCCAGTTCTTGGCCACCACAAAAAGACCTGCTACAAATATTTTTGTTCATGTGGGTCCTTTTCTCTTTTTTTATGATCTTTTTGGGATACAGACCTAGAGGTGGTATTGCTCGGTCAAAGGGTATGCACAGTTTTATAGCTTTTGGCCATAGTTCCTAATTGCTCTCTAGAATAGTTGGATCAGTTTACAACTCCACCATATGTTAGAATATCTTAAAGCAAATTTACACGTTTTCTTGGTTAAACATTTTCTAATTAGTTTGAAACTAGTATTTTAGCTTTTCATTGTTAGTGAATTATTTTTTACTAAAAAATCACTATGATTTTTCATTTAGAATGACATGAAGCATGATTAGGTTAGAAAATGTGTGATAAAGACAAAGGGTACTTTAATAGATCACAGCATAGAGAAATATGCAATAAAATAAGGTTGGGTTTTTTTTGCTATTGAACATGCCAGCAATGTGATGCTGCAGATGTTAATGTGTCCAGTGTAGTTAGATGTAAAAGTCAAATCAGCAGATATTTATTAAGTGCCTGTTGTGTGTCAGGCACTGTGCTAAGTACTAGGAATACAAAGAAAGGCTAAAAAGTCCATGCTCTTCAAGAGCTGTAATGCCAAACACAAACAACTCTCCAGAGGACTGCTGCTGTGAATAGCTCTAAGGTTCTAATCACATAATATAGTGAACTTTCTATTTATTCAGCAGTAAATTAAAGCAAAACATTCACAAAAACCAGAGTGCATCATTCACAGTGATATAACATAACAACTTATTACTAAAGTGGCCACATAGTTTTAAACAAAAGATATAATTCAGTAAGTCCTTAACCCTGTCATCCTTAAGGAGCAATCCTCCTTAAGGGATACAGAGTACAAAGGTCTAAGATTTCCCACCCCTAGATCACATTATCTTAATCAGTCAAAAAGTCTTCTTTCTTCTTGATTGGAGATTAGTTTCCAGTCATCCTTAACTCAGTCATCCTTAAGGGATACAAGGTACAGAGTACAAAGTTCTCCCACCTCTAGATCATAGTAAATCATGATCTTGTCAGTCAGCATTAGGTACCCAAGGAGAGGCCTTTTCATCTTGGCTGGAGGCTGGCTCCCAAATTCCATGGTTCTTCTTTCATGGGTCCAGCTCCCTGGATTCACATGCAGGCAGCTCTCAGCTCCTCATCCAGCTGCTCATCCATTTCCTCATCTAGTTCCCATTCCATATTGAAGCTTACAGTGTCCAGTCCACCTCAAGTCCTTCGCTGTTTCTGGGAAGACAAAGCTTAACAGAGCCAAAACAACATTCATGCACATTGCTGGCACATCATCAATTTAGTGTCTGCCTGTGAAATCAACACAAACCCACAAATAAGGTCTGAGAACACAACAAAAATCATCAGTTTAGTCCTAGGACCTCTGAAACCCTCCTCCAGGACTTCTATAAACAGACAAGAAAGTCCTCTTTCAGGGCTTCCAGTAAGGTCCCAGGGCTTCTGTACAGAGTATCACAAACAAAACAGAACAGACAAACAGAGTGCCTGACCTCCACAACCGTTCCCCTTCTCAGCTCTGCTCTGTCCCAGCTGTGCTTCTCCTTATATATGGTCATTCTCCTTCCTGTTCTGCCCCTTCTTGTTGCATCAGCAAGTTCCTCTCACCTTCAAAATCACAAGGGGCTCAAACCAGGTGCTAAATACTTAAGTAGATGAAACAAGGCACTAAGTACCTTGCCATTATAGGAGCACGGAGTCTAATGGGGGAGACAATATGGAAATAACTATAAATAAGATATAAATAAAAGAAATTGTAGATAATCTTGGAAGATACTACATATTACGGGGGAATCAGTTTTCTTAATCTGTGTTCTATGGGTTTGTTTTTAAAAATATTTTGATGATATAATATCTTTATATATATATTCTAATTAAATTTGTTTAGAAAATGAAATATATTATAACAATGAATTTTAATAAATTAATAATTTAAATAATAAATTAAATAATTTACTAAATTAGCAAGTTTTTCTTCTCTTTGGGGGAAAGTATTTTATTTTTCCTGAAATATTTCATAAAATGCCATTTTTCTTAAATGTTCATTAAGTGCATCTAAATACATATTATCCATGATATATAAATACTAGAATTACCAAATTTTTAGGAAAATTCCATTTTTATTTTCCTATTTTATTCTTCTACAGATGAAATGCATAGCCTGACTTGTCAAGTGACCAGAATGACTGGCATAGGAGAAGTGGATTTCTTGACATTTGATCCAATAACTCAGAAGAAAAAGACAGTTAAATATGATGTTCAGGCTGTAGCTATCATTGTTGTGGTGCTGAAACTACTCTTTTTATTGAATGACAATGTAGAATGGTAAATCTGTGATTTTTATCTTAATTTAGTGGAGAGTAGCACTTTATAATTATTATCATATTAAGTAAACTAAAGTAATAACATTGTTATTGACTTTACTGCTTATTTTGAATGAAGAAATTCATGTTAAATTTTTTACATAGAAAAGTTTTAAGTTCCATAAAACATGTAACAGCTGTAACTGTTGTTTATATACCAGTACATTTATGTTTTGATTACTTTCAGAATATTTACTTTGACTTACTCAGTGATTTATAATGTATTAGATTCTTTCTTGACATTACGTGCTAGATATTCATATTAGGACCTTATTTATTTGGCCTCAGATTTTGATAGTGTATATATTCTTTTTAAAATTGGCTTCAGAAGGGGTGGCTAGGTGGTGCGGTTAATAGGACACCAGACCTGGAATCAGGAGGACCTGAGTTCAAATCCGACCTCAGACACTTAACACTTACTAGCCGTGTGACCTTGGGCAAGTCACTTAACCCCAATTGCCCTGCCTTCCCCCCTCCAACAAAAAAAGCAAATAAATAAATAAAATTGGCTTGAGAGAGCAAGAATTTTAGTGCTGCTTTCCCTCCTCTTCCCCTTAGTCCTAGCCATGTTTGACAAAATTTATAGTGTCTAAACAGTTCAGATGATTTGTTTTTTCCCTCCAAAGATGTGACTTCAGTTAGTTATGTGTGTTATATAGAAGAATTCAGATTGTGATTGTTTTCAAATGAGTCGATAATTTACTTATTATTTTTATAGGTCCCTTTCTAGCCTTGCTCAAGAAAAAAATGAAAGCAACCATGAAGGTACTTGAATGTCTTTATCAATATTATCCACTATAAAAACTAATTTATGAATTGCGCCCCCTCCAAATTGTACTTTATGTTTATAGGCACTTTGAGTTTATGCTTAAAGCATATTTTGAGTTTTCGTATTTTATCTGGGGTTAATGATGTTCTTAATACCAGGTTGCTTAGGAAAATGCTTTTGATATTCCTGGTCCTAGACTGAGGCCCAGTAGCTTCATGTTGAAAAAGTAGGTTGAGACCAGATGGTGGTGGGAATGGCAAAGGAATATGAATTTTCCTTAGGGCAATAGGAACTCGCCAAAGATTTTGAAACAGAAGAATAACTGGTATGAAGATAGAGGGGTGGAGAGGGTGTCAGAGGGCCTATTTAAAGGCTGTTGCAGTAATCTGAGCATGTGATAATATGGTAATAACTTTTTAAATAGAGTGATGCAGTGGAAATAAAGAAGCAAGGGTAGATGTGAGAGTTGTTAGAATGGTGGAACTGGTAGGTCTTTATGGTGCCAGCTTCTGTGGATCTGCTATAGCATTCCTCACAGAATAGGAGCTGCTTCATTCTATGAGGATCCACATACTTCTTCTGGAAGGGCCTTTTTTTTTTTTTTTAAAAAGCTCCAAGTATACAGTTGTCTTTTTCCTCTCCATCTCTTTCTGTGTGATATTTTTCTACCCTCCATCTTTCCAGTGGTTATTTTTCCTGTGCTATTTTATATCCTTTGGGTTTTTTTTTTTCCATTAAAGCTGGGATTTGTACATTTTCTTTTGTTGTTGTTTCTTTTGTTTTATTTTAAAGGAATATGAGGGAGCCCCTGTCACCTTAGGAGGGAGACCAGCCTACAACTCAGATACATAAACATCAGTTATTTGGGTGTGGCAGAAAATAAAATATTAAACTTTCAGTGGAAGCCACTGAAGTATTTGCCCTATTTTCTATACTAAATGAGATTGTTGGCCTTGATTTTTGAACTACTTGTGGATAGTTACACCTATCCCTCTATCCTAAGACTGGCAAGTTAGTATTTCATTTAAGTATGAAATTACTGGTTCTGTAATGTTTACCAAGATTTATTATTAAAATGCTTAAAAACAAGGGAGTGAAGTAGATGATCCTTTGATTTCTTTTGTCTCTAAATCTATCATTTCTTAATTCTATTATCAGTAAATGAGGTATCACTGGGGTGGTGTATAGTATTACAGGTTTTATATGGTTAATAATGAAGTTTCTTTTCTTTCAGGTAAACCATGTTTTGACTTCAGAAAGTGGTATCAGATTATGAAGAAAGTAATTGATGAAAAACAGCAAAAACGAGAGGAATTCAGAGCAAAGTACATTCCTTTTTTTACTAATCCAATTTGAATCACTTGTATTTCTAAATCACTTAGATATTCTCTAATCATCCTAGATACTCAGAAGCTGAAGTACAAAGAATTTACAGGTTTCACCAATATATAGCCATCTTTTGGACATTAGGCCACATTCTGTTTGTTTTGTGTGGTTTACACTACCTTCCTCTCAATTGATCAACACCACCCCTTTTCTAAAGTACATTTTTTATCCTGACTGATCCCAGTACTACAAAAAACCAAAGTAAAAGCCACCAGAAGTTATGCTATTTCCTTATAGAGAGAAACTGCCATTAAAACCAAACCAAAACCAAAAGAAGGGAGATGTTTTATCTTTGATTTTGCTGTTCTTATTGGGTCCCCAGAATGATTTTGTAAGAAACCAACCTTAGTTGACAGAACATGGAACTTGAGAGCTGGAAGAAACTTACTCTAGATTTCACATTTGCATGTTACATTCATATTGTAACCTGGAGTGCATCTAGACATAGGCAGCCAATATGGTGACAGTATTGGAGACCAATCCATATGAGAAGCGGTTGAAGAAACTAGATGTTTAACAAAAGTTGTAGGGAGAGGGATTTTGACTCAGTGGAAGAAACTATTTCTTAACAGTTAGCATTCTCTTAAACTGGAATAAACTTCCTCTGCAAGTAGTGGGTTTCTTATCACTTTAGGTCTTTAGGTGGACATTAAGTGCCTTTTTCAGGGAGTCTGAATGTAATTCCTCAGTTCAAGTATGTCTTGTACTAGATGATCTTTGATGTGAGATTGTATGTTTATGAGATCACAGGGGCACAATTCTACATCTAGAAGAGACCTCAAACTCCATGTAGATCAACTCATTTATGTATGGAGGAAAAAATTGAGACCCAGGGAATTAAGTGACTTGCCTGATGCCACACAGATAGTGAGCATCAGAGACAGGTTTTCCCACTGTTCTGTACTTCCTCCTAGACCAGGCATGGGGAACCTGCAGCCTTGAGGCCACATGTGGCCCTCTAGGTCCTCAAGCATGGCCCTTTGACTGATTTGATTTGTTCTTTGAAGTTTGGATTCAGTCAAAGGGCTGCACCCTTGTCCTAGATCATCAATCACTTGGCCATGTGCAGATCTTTTTAGCCATCTGTGATCAAGAATGATTGGTGAAAACATTTTTTGAGCTGATAAAATTTCTTTAATTTTGTTTTGTGCTAATATGATATTGAAGCATTTCAGAAAGATATTAAATTGAAGTAAATATATGCAAGGTATCCCAAAAGCCTAAACTTTAATAACTTAAAACTGAACTAAGACTTTTGAGACAGTCTGTATTATTTTGATTCCATGTAAATTGGAACTAGTATAAGTTTATGGATTCTAAAGCAACATTTCCAAAAAGGGCCCATTTGGCCTTTTGTTGTGTAATAAACATTGGAGAGGAAGCCATGCATTTTACAATCTACCTCTGAAATGGCAAGAGTTCTTGGGCACAGTCTACACCTATACTATTAAATTGTGAGCTCACTTAATAAATGTTTATTGACTCACTATGTTATCAGTCCTTCCTCTCCTTTCAACTTCTACTGTGAGAGTAGTTCAGGTGTTTATCTCTTCTCATGTTAATTATTCAAATAGCTTCATAAATTGTTTTCCTCCCCATTGTGTCTCTAATTCATCCTTTTCATGGCTATTTTAGTAATATTTCTAAGTTTTATTGCTCTAATTGCATCATTCCTTTACTCAAAAACCTTCAGTGACTACTCAGTACATACCAAATAAAGTAAAAATTCTTGATTTTATCATTTAAGGCCCTCTACATTCTTACTTCAAACCATCTTCTCAGGCTTATCTCATCACTCATCTCCACAAATTATTTTCAACTAAATTAAGCTGTTTTCCATGTCCTGTTCTTGCCTGCCTTTTTCATAGTGCCTTTGCCCTTGCTGTCTCCTTATCTAAAATGCACCATCACCCTCTCCATCTGTTGAATCAGTCACAAACATTCATTAAGCACCTACTATATTCCTGACATTGTCTTAGGTGCCCGGTATACAAGCCAAAAAAAAAAAATGAAGTAGTCTCTGCCCTCAAGGAGCTTTATATTATATCAGGGGGAATACTAAGTACATGTATAAGTTTATATAAAACAGTATACATACATACATATGTGCATAAGTATATACAAGATAATTTTAGGGGGACCCTAGAAGTGAGGGTGATAAAGAATCAAGAGTGACTTCATACAGTGCTTAAGCTATGCTTTAAAAGATACCGGTCTCTCCTTTCCTTCAAGTACCAACTTGGGTATCATTTACTCTAGGTAGCATTCTTTTACTTCCTTGCCTTCAACCAAAAGTGGTATCTTCTTCATAATTTCTTTTCCATCATGTTATAATCTTTTTCCATTTATAGGTACCTGTGGAAAAGTGAAAAGCCACTGTATTATTCATCAGCGGACAGATCAGTAGTTTACAAAAGACGACGTGAGTTGAATTTTTCTCAAGGATTGTTTTTACTTTCTTACTATGTAGTTACACAGTTTTATATTGTCATTTTCCTTGTCTGTGGAACTTAATATGTGACTAAAACTGTGACTAAAACTGATCAATTATGTTGGCAATAATACCTTTTCTGATAATAACAGTAACAATAATAATGATGATGATAAAAATCACACCTCTTCTTCATTTAGTTTATAAGTGGCTTTCCTTACAACAACCCTGTGAGGTTAGCAGTGCACATCTTATTTTGGTCATCTTACACATGAAGAGACTAAACCCAAAAAGTTGAGTGACTTGCCACAGAGACACCTAGTTAGGAAGTTTCAGAGATGGGACTCAAATCCAGGTCTCTTGACTCAAAGTCTGCTATTCTTGCCACTATACCAGACCACCACTTATATAGAAGTAAAAAAAAATCTGTCTTTTTAAAAATTGCAGATATTCAAAATGAGATTATAAGTTGTGACTGACTTTTTTTAAATGCCATAATGCATACACCTAAATAATAAGTATTATCCCCATCAGAATAATTATTTTAGTCATCAGTACACTTTGTCCAGTATTGCTGCGATTATTAAAAACTGAGCTTTAAATGTCTTTGCAACTCCAAACTTTAAGATTATATGAAGGTTGAAACATCTTTTGAAATGGCCTTTTGATTCATTTACATTTTCTTTTTAAATGATTTTAAGTCTTAGAGTAAAATCAAAATATTGCAAACACAGAGAAGTGAACTTAGAAATCATATAATCCATCCTTCTTCCCTCACTTGACAATGGAAGAGCCCTAGAAGGAGTTAAGTGGTTTGTCAAGATTGCATAGTAAATTAGTGTCTGATCTAGGACCATAACTCAAGTCTGTTTAAACTCCTCCTACCCCTAATCTAGTATTCTATCCCATCTTTTAAGAGAGGGCTTGTGTTTTGGGAGCAGGAAAACGCATTCTCCTGTTGATGGGAAGTCATTTGGGTCTTGGTGAATACAGTGAATGGTTAAAGTGGGGAGTATCATTTTGTTCCATAAACAAACTGATTATAAAAAAAAGTTACTGTTTTTGTGTGCCACACGAGCTTGTAATTCCAAAGGAAGATTCTTCCAAATATTTTGGAGACTAGCATCATTTTTTAGACTTAGTTTCTCTAGCCATCCAAAGGTATTACTTCAAAGTGGGACAGTATGCTAGGATATTTCATTTGAACAATTGATATTATTATCGTATTGTATACCTTCTATTTTTGTGAGTTAAGCACTGCTTTTTCTTATTCAGTCTTCTTCCATCTATTTCCAGGAATGGTAGTGAACCTCCAAAAACAGTTTAACATACTGGTTGATTCGGCACTAAATCCTGAAAAGAAAAAACTGTCAAGTTTCCAGTTGAACTGGGCAGAAGATCAGAATACGACTTGCTTCCATGGACACAGTCTTCAGATAATCCTACAAAAGAAAGGCAAATCATTAACAACCCTGAACTCACAGTATTGGCTAAGCACTCAGAAGTTCTGTAAGAGGTATGTGGCACTTCGAGGGAAGAGTTAGGCCAAAAGGAATGAAGTTTGTCCTTTTGCTAAACCAGTAACATAAGTATTTAACATAAAATTCTTCATGTAGAATTTGGCATCTTAGTCAATTATAGCAAGACTAACATGCCTGGAAGGATGAGGGGCTAAAAGTCCAACGATACACATTGTGTCATTTCCTTGTGTCGTGCAAAACAGAAACAGAGGTTTTAGAAGGGAGGCGATACAGAGTTAAAGAACTTTTTGGTCCAGCTAAATCAATCTGTAGCAAAGTAGATGAACTAGTCAGAATACAGGTAAATATTGATCAATGTTAGAACCTGTTTCTTGAAAGCATATTGCACGAATAGTCCCTTATACTTTGTATTTTAGATCACCCTTAAGGCAGCAGTACTGCAGTAAAAAGGGTTCACTTTCCTGTTACTATGGCCAGAGCAATGGACACTTTTCTTAAAATGATACTGTGACAATATTAAGGGAAAAAATTTACTTATAAGAAGGAATGGCCCCTCTTCTGAAACAAAAGTAGTCTTTTAAATAATCAAAAGCACAAAAATATTCAGCCATACCATGTGGAGAATCTTTGCTTCTTATTAGGGAAGTGATTTCAGATTCTATTTGGACTCAGTAAGAGTGATCTCACCTAAATTCTGAAAAAAATATTGGTAGCCATTTTCTCACTAACCATTTAAAAAATGTTTAATAAGCACCCAGTCTATGCAAAGCATTATTCAATCCCCTAGGGAGACAAAATTTAGATAAAGCATGATTCCTGTCATCAAGGCTGTTAATTAGAGTCTGTTAGAGGGATAAGATAATACAAATATATAAGATTACCTTATAAGTGCATAAAAAAACCTACAAAACAGGGTGGAGCCAAGATTGAGGCATAGGAGCAGCAAGGTACCGCAGCTCCCACGTAGCCACCTCAAATACCCATAAAAGGTGACTCTAAACAAACTTTAGGGCTCTAAAACTCGCACAAATACACCTCCTACTGAAGGCAGCTCGGCAGGAAGAGATCATCTCAGCTCTGGGAGCTGAAACCAGCCCAGCCTGAAACTACGGCTTGGCCCTGGGGGGGGGGAGGGGGGAGGGTGGCCAGGAGGAGCCACAACTGTAGCTTCAGGAGAGTGGATCAGCGGCACCTGTGACAGTTTCCAGAATTATCAAGCCATAAGAAACAAGGACTAAGTGAAAGGTCAGTGGAACTCAGCTAAACTTGGGGGAGAAAAGCAGTCCGGCCAAACTGCTTCCAGGGCAAGGAAGCGGCAGAAGAGGCGGCCCTGCAGCCACTTCCACGTGGCTGCTTCAGAGCTCCCGGCCTGTAGACTGCAGGGGGGCCAAGTGATCATTCAGAGGCCAAGTGCTCTTGTGTTGAGTGGCCTGGATCCAGATTGTGGTCTTGGGTGGTGGTCCTGGGGTGTGTTTTCAGTGAGCCAAAGCTGGTGGGGGCTACAAAAAAATGACAGCCCCCTAATAGTTCCGGCAGCTGGGAAAACCCCAGCGATGTGGGACAGAGCTTTCCCCTGTGGAAGCAGAATTCCACAGAGCTAAAAAATCATTTACTGGCCAACATGAGCAGGCAAAGGAAGCAAAGTAAAAACAGCAACCAAACTCTAGATTCCTTCTTTGGGGACAAGAAGGATCAAAGCATGAAATAGGAGGAAGACAACACAGTCAGAACTCCTGCACCAAAAGCTTCCAAGAAACATGAAGACTGCCTAAAAGCCATAGATCAGCTTAAGAAGGATTTTGAAAACCAAATGAGAGAAGTGGATGAAAAATTGGAGAAAGATAAAAGAATGATGCAAGAAAATCATGAAAAGAGAGTCAGCAGTCTGACTAAAGAAAATAACACCTTAAAAAATAGATTTAACTCAAATGGCAAAAGAGGCCCAAAAAGCCAATGAGAAGAATGCCATAAAAAGTCGAATTTGCCAGATGGAAAAAGAATCTCAAAAGCTTTCTGAAGAGAATAATTCCTTCAGAATTAGAGTGGAACAAATGGAAGCAAATGACTTCTTCAGTTACCAGACTGTTGTAATAATGTCCTAATTGATTTCCTGCAGTTGGTTTCTCTTCCATCCAATCCATCCTCATTTTTATTCCTGAAGCATGGGTCTGATTGCATCACTTACCTGCCCTAAAAATTTCTGTGGCTTCCTTTTTGCCTTAGGATAAAATTTAACTCTTCTCTTTGACATTTAAAGTTCTTTATAGCTTAAGTCTAGCTACTCTCTCCAGGCTTTTTTTCATATTCTTAAGTCCCTATCATTTAACTTATCCTTGTATTATGGCCAAATCAGCCTATTTACTGTTTTTGTTTCTCATTCCATACTTTACTGCATGAACTTTTCCTCTTTCCTGGAATGCTTTGTCCTCACCTCCATCTCTTGGAGCTCCTATTTCTGTTCGTGTCACCTCCTACCAGAGGCCCTTTCTTACTCCTTCTTCCCCTTTGTCTCTCTCCCATAGCAATCATTTATTTTTATTTATGTTTACCGTGTATATGCTTTGTATTTATCTGTGTGCCAGTTGTTTCTTTTTCCCCCTCCCAGCAGAATGTGAGTTCTTTGAAAGGAGGGGCTGTGTCCTTTTTGCCTTTATGTCTCTGCTGTGTAGCACAGTGCCCAGCACATAGTAGGCATTTGATCGATATTTGTTGGATTAATGAATGGAGCTCAGATGCATGCTCGCTTGCACATATCGGTGTTCCATGTATAAATGTAACCAACTATGTCAGTGAGAATACTATATAATATTTTTCCGAGACATCCAAATCTATAGAATAATCATATTATATTTTGGGATGAGATCATATTGTGATGGTCAAGTCCGAGTCTTAGTAGCTGCCTGGTGAGGTTAAGGAAGTGACCCAGTGAACTGCTAACTTTTTCTTCACATACTTTATATTTGAATATTAGACTGCACACTGATTTAATTTGGCAAGTTTTATACAGTTTGTAGAATTTCTCTGCTTTATGCATCAGCATCAATTGCAAGGGATGACAAACTTCAGTTATTTTAATGCTTGCCTTTCTGTAAATATTATAAGCACTACAGTAGGAAATGACTAAATATCTCATGGAAATAACATTATTGTATCACTGGAGAAAGCATTCAGGTCAGTGAGATCACAAAACCATTTGAGTACTTTGAATTCATTGAGTCTGCAGGAGAGAAGGAATAGAGTAAAAAAAACAATAATAAACCTGTAGTGTTTGAACTTACATAATAATGCCTTTTTTCAACAACAGAAAATAGTTCTTTTATCTGCCTTCATAATGGTCCTTTGAACATATAAAAGAATAATAGCAGGAAAGACATTTGTCCTAAGAATTTTATACCTGAACTTCATCAAAAACATAAAGAGTGGGACTATGACAAAAGAGACTGTGACTTATAATGTATAAAGTGCTGGGCTAAGAAGCGTAAAGAGCTAAGTGCGAGTATTGCCTTTGATACATACTAGATGTGACCTTGGCAAGTCACTTAACTTCCCAGTTGCTGATCTGCATTAATGGTGGAAGTTTCTACACAAAAAGTTTTCTACAGGTCTAGAGTAAAAACAATAATCAGTCTACATGCATTTATTAAGCTTCTGTGCAAGGCACTGGGGATATAAATATATAAATTGAAATAATTCTTCTTTTCAAGGAGCTAACATTCTAATGAGGGAAACAAGTATGTACATGTATTAAGTAAAGGATAGTAACTAGATCTATGATTTAATTGGGATAGGGAACTTCCAGATGAGGGAAACTCCCTCTACCCATGCAGGCTGGCATCTTCTCTGTAATTTATAGACTTAAAGAGTTATCTGGGTTCCTTAGAAGTTAATTGAAAAGCCAGTTATAATAACAATACTATCTCACATAAGATGCTTGAAATTTTTCAGAATATTTTCCTTATAACCATCATTATACACATTTTACAGATAGGAACACTGAAATTTAAAGAAATTTAGGGGACACACAGCTAGTCATTGTTGTAAGGAACTGGACCCCAGGTTTTCCCTGACTCCACATTTGGTGTCCTTAGCATTACAAAGAATTGCCTATAAGAATTAAATACCTAAATGAAAATTATTGGATAATTTAGTCCTAAGTGCCACTGATATTTTCACACAAATAATTTTGGCACAACTATTACATTATATTTCTCCTTTCTCCATTTCATGACATAGTTTCTTTTCCTATTCATTCATTGCGAATATATTGTTTCTAAGGAGGTAAATATTCTTGATATTATTGCTTAATTGGGAAAAGTGGAATTGAAAGGATTCAATTAGAGCAAATTATCTATAGAGGAAATTGTATAATCCCAGTCCCCCCTCCCCAAAAAGTATGAAAGTATATGTGAGATTTTAATTGATTTAGATTGAGCTGACTGCTGTGCCAGTTTTACAGCATTCTTCAGGTGCTTGTTTGATGATGATACCTCTTAAGTCTTTTTTTATAAGAATCAAAAATTTTCATTTAAGTAGTAGAGGAAAGGAACTCTTGTATGCATATGGTTTTCCAAAACTAACCAAACAGTTTATTTCTGTGTTTAAGACAAACCCCTATAGTTAATACCCACCTATTTGCATGTCAATACACTTATATATCTATACACATACACATATTGTGTGTGTGTTGTGTGTATATGCACGTATGTATATTTTACGAACATACTTGTATGATAGACTAGGTTTTACCTGACCTGAACTGAAATATTACCTTTGTGACCAGGGGCGAGTCATTACTAATCTTATTGCCTAAATCTAAAATTATCAGTTACAGAGGAAATGTTGGTCTGCATCTGTGGAGCAAGTTTTTATTTTGGTAGTTCTCTACACTGCTGAAATCATGGTTTTAGACCCCCAAAAGGGTATGTATATAATCTTCCAATCTGCTTTAATGGAGATGATCTTTGGTTCTCAAAGTCAGTGCCAAAAGAACAATAGCTCTGAAAAGTCCTACAGATCTGGAAAAGCTAGTGATAGACTATATGTTCTTTGGTCAAGGTCCAGTTTAACTAGGTTGAGAGACTATAATTTTTAATTATGTAATATTTTTTTCCTTAATCCCATGTGTTCTTTCATTCATTCAGCACATCTTTACTGAGGACCCACTACATATATGACATTGTGCTAGGTAGAGTGGGAAATATAAAACTGATCATGAGTCATTCTTTGCCCTCTTGAAAATTACACTGGGAAAGAGAAGTGTAATAGTATTTGAAAGTGTCTTGAGAAAGATGTAAAATGCTTTGGGAGTTCAGAGGAGGTAGAGATTATTCTTGTCTGAAAAGACTGGAAAAAGGAGACATGGGCCCTTCTTTCAAGGCCCAGTTCACATGCCAACACCTCCATGAAACCTTGACTAATGCCACTTTCCCTTACCCCAGATTTATAATAATACTTTCCTGTATCTCTCCTTTGCATTTACTTCACTCTGCCATAAGATTAGTGAGTTGCCTGGATTTATTTGAATGAAATCACTTTTCTTTATTTCGTTATTATTTATGTACTTGTTTCTCCCTCTTCCCCTTGCTCCCCCACCCCCAATTAGATAGTTCTGATTTCCTTGTAACTGTAGAGGGCAACACCATCCTTCCAGTCCAGTCCCAACCTAAGAGTCATCCTGGATTCCTCACTATCTCTCACCTCCCATATCCAGTATGTTGCCACGGCCTATTGATTTCACTTTTGCAACATCCCTCTAATATTCCTCCTCTCCTCTGACACTGCCACTGCTCCAGTGCAAGCCTTGATTATTGCAACAGTGTCTGCTTGCCTTAAGTTTCTCTCAACTCCATTCTGTCCTCTATTCAACCACTAAAGTGATTTTCCTAAAGCACTAGTCCAGCATGATTCCCTGCTTGATAAACTCCAATGGCTCCCTATCACCTCTAGGATCAAATATAAAATCTGTTTGGCATCCAAAGCCCTTCATTACCTACCACCTTCTCTGAGACCTTTCCAATCTTCTTTCACCTTATACTTCACCAAGTACTCTGATCCAGTAATAGTGGCCTCCTTGCTGGTTCACCAACTAGACACTACATCTCTCAGCTCCAGACATTTTCTCTGGTTATCTTTCATGTCTGGAATGTAATCCCTTCTCATCTCTACCAGCGAGTTTCCCCTAACTTCCTTCAAGTCCCAGCTGAAATCCCATCTTCTACAGTAAGCCTTTCCTAATTCTGGTGCCTTCTCTCTTTTAATTATTCTCGGTTTATCCTGTATGTACTTTGTCCATATTTATTTGTTTGTTATCTCCCTAATCAGATTGTAAACTCCTTGAGGGTAAGAACTGTCTTCTTTTTGTATCCCTATTGCTTAGCACAGTACCTGGCACATAGTTGTTTGTTAATGAGTATTTATTGATTAACTATAAACTTTTTAAGACTAGAGTCTGTGTTTCATTTATCTTTTGATTCCCAGTGCCTAGAGCTTGACCTTTCATATAAAAGGCACTATAAGATTTAATTGTGCTAAATATGATTGAATTAGGGCACCTAACCTTGTTGACAAGGTTCACGGAAAGTTTGTTATCTGATCTCAGTGGACCCTTGTTGCTTTTATTCTTCTCAGCTTTCTTTCCCATTGCCCACTATGGTAGTTGAAGACCTCTTTTTTTTGAAGCCTCCTACAATTACCCTGTCCTTATAGGGTTATAGTACTAGCACTTGAAGGAACTTCTGAGGCCATCTAGTCCAATTTCCCCTTCTCCTCTTCTTTGCATATCAGAAAATTGAGGCCAAGAACTATTTATGACCCAGGTCATAAAAATAATTAGTATGCTTCTCAGCAAAGGACTTTCTTCCTACTTTACTGACAAAAATATGTCATGAACTCTACATTTTCTTTACTCTGTACTTCAAAACTATTGCTATTCTCTCTTTGCATCTGTCTTTGAAAAAGAGATTCCTTAAAGAACCCACATGTACAAAAATATTTATAGCAGCACTTTCTGTGGTGGCAAAGAATCGGAAATTGAGGAGATGGCCATCAATTGGTGAATGGCTGCACAAGTTGTGATATATGAATGTAATGGAATTCTATTGTTCCATGAGAAATGGTGAGCAGGCAGACTTCAGAAAAACCTAGAAAGACTTGCATGAACTGATGGTGAGTGAAGTGAGCAGGACCAGGAGAACATCGTACTCAGCAACAGCCACATTGTGTGATGACTAGCTTTGTCAGACTTAGCTCTTCTGAGCAATACAGTAGTCTAAGACAGTTCCAAATGATTCAGAATGGAAAATGCTATCCATATCTAGAGGAAGAACTGTGGAATCTGAATGCAGATTGACACATACTGTTTCCTCTTTCCTTTGTTGTTTTTTCTTTCTTATGGTTTTTTCTCTTTTGTTCTGATTTTTCTTTCACAACATAACTAATGTGGAAATATGTTTAATATGATTATACCCTGTATCAGATTGCATGCTTCCTTGGGGATGGGAGAGTAGAGGAAGGGAGAAAATATTTAGAACTCAAAATCTTATAAAAGTGAATATTGAAAACTAAAAATAAATCAATTTTTAAAAAAGAAAGAAAAAGAGATTCCTCTTCTTCTGGCCAAATATCAACCCCTCTAATTGTCCTCCATCCCATTCCCTAGTAGCACAGGGCATATCTCCTCTGGGCGCTTGTCCCTTTGATTATTACTTCTTTGATCTTCCATCTTTAACCACTGGCTTCTTCATTTCTACCTACAAATATGTCCAAGTCAGTTCAGTCCTTAAAATAACCTTCTCTTGACTTTATCACCTTAAGCTATACTTCATTTCTCCTCCCTTATCCAACCAAACTCTAAGAAAAAAAAAAAACTTACATTAATTTTTCACTACTTCCTCCATTTCTTCTAGTTCCTTGTGTTCAGCTTTCAGCCCCACCACTTGACTAAGCTACTCTTTCCCAAGTTACAGCAATCTCCCAGTTGCTGAATTTCATTCCTAATTCTCCTTAACTTACTCAGTTTTTGACATTATTGTATACCCTCTCTTGCATACTGTCTTCCCTTGGCTTTTAAAATGTAACTGTCTTCTGGTTCTTCTGCCTTTGTGGCAGTCCCTTTTGAGTTACATCATCCATGCCCTACCCTGTAACCATAACCTCTGTTCTGAATTTTCTCTTGTTATACTTTTTTCTGTGATCTCTCACCAGCTGCCATGAATGCAGAGATCATATCCATGCAGGTGATTCTCAAGCTATAGATCTGTCCCTAATCTCTCTCCTTTGTGTCAGTCCTACGTTGTTACCAACTGCTTGCTGAACCTTTCCTTGTGATGTCCTATAGGCTTCTCATATTCAGCATGCCCAAATTTGGAATCGTTATTGTAATTTGCTAACTTCTCTGGTGAGGCTCTGCCATCATTAAATATGTGTGTATGTCCAAGTTCTGGTTGTGTAAATCATTACTTTGAATACCTCAAGCTTTTTAAAATCATCATTCATTCAACAAAATGACAGAAATTTTAAAATTACTTTATTCTTGAGTTCCTTCCCCTAAAATATTTAGGTACTTCTTCTATTTTATCATATTGATATATTAGACTTTTCTTTTTTGGCCTAAAATTTTACATGGTTTACTTTCATTTCCATTAACAAATTCTTCAGGTAAGTTTTTATAGTGCATAGACTTTTTTTGTCTACAGTCTTAGACTGAGTTTTAAATATAAACCTAAAGAAGTATCTAGGATAAATCTGAGAAAGAGTTTTATTGAAGTGTTTAAGAGTCTACTTAAGATAAAGTTAAAATGCAAGGAAAGGTTACACAGAGGTAATGAAACGTAGGTTAACTTAGCAAGCATTTATTAACAAGCACTTAAGCCTGCTATGCATATATTGTTTAGGCATTTGGTATACAGAGACAGTAAAGGAAGACAAAATCCTATAACAAACATAGTCAAGCAAAATAATTTCCCATATTGGCCTTGTCCAAATGTGTGTGTGTTTCATTCTGCATATTAGTCCGTCGGTGGCTCAGTGACATGCTTCATCCTTAGCCCTCTGGAATCATGATTGATCATTGAATTGATCAGAGTTAAGTCTTCAAAAAATTGTTCATTATCATAGTGTTGTAATAGAAATGGTTCTTCTGATTATGCTTACTTCCTTCATCAGTTTATACAAGTTCTAACCAGGTTTCTTTGAAACCATCTCTTTCATCATTTCTTATAGCAAAATGTTATTCCAGTACCTTCATGTACCCATAATTTGATCAGCTATTTCCTAATTGGTGGATAGTACCTTAGTTTTTAGTTCTTTGCTAATATGAAAACACCTACTACGAATATTTTTATACTTATGGGATCTTTTGCTCTTTTTTTATCTCTTTGAGATATAGTCTGGAATTGCGAGGTCAGAGGTTTTACACAGTTTAGTAACTTTTTGGACATAGTTTCAAGTTGCTTTCCAGAGTTGAACAACAGTGAAAAAGTGCCAATTTTCTTTCAGCCTCCCCAATATTTCTTTTTCCTTTTTTTGGTCAATGTCTTTTTCCCTTTTGGGGCAAACTTTGCTAATCTGAAGTTTATAAGGTAGAATCTCAGTTGCTCCAGTTAGCATTTTTGAATTATTAGTGATTTGTAAGCATTTTTCATAAGACTTTAGATAGCTTGAATTTCTTCCTTGAAAGCTACCTGTTCTTCTCCTTTGACCATTTATCAATTTGGAAATGAGATCTTTATCAGAGAACTTTGCTGCACAGATTTCTCCAGTTAACTTTTCCTTCTAATCTTTGTTTCGTTGCACGTTTGTACAAAAACTTTTAAATTTTATTCTCCTCTCTACCTATTTTCTTATGCTTTTTCCTCTCTTTACTTCCTGCCTCATTCCCTCTTTACAGAGAAGAGGAATCTAGAATAAATGTATGCTCAATACCGATGCTCTATACCTGATGCAACAGTTCCCACTCCTCTATCCCTCTTGTGTTCCCCTCACACAGTTCCCCAGGCATAGATACTTACCCTTTTTTTCTTTCCTTTTAAACTCTTCTTCCTTATCTGTCCCACTCAGAACTTAGGGGTTGTTTTCTTGTGACTGATTTCTCCCTAAATTTATGCTCCTTTCTTATTCCCCCATTTTCCCTGTTTGCTGTTTCTCTGTTGCATGTAGTTTTGCCCCAAAATCGTTGTCTGTGCATGTATTTTTTACCCTCCTTTGACCAATTCACTTGAAAATGAGGGTCAAGTGACACTAGGTCCTTCCTCCTTCTTGTGATTTCCTAATTATGTGAGATAACATTCTCCCGCCCTTCTCCCTTTTTCCTCCTTAGTGTATCCTTTTTCCTCCTCCCTTTCCCTTCTCCTAAGATCATCAAAACATAACAGAAATTATTCTCAGTCTTTTTGTCTTCTTTGACTTCCTCCGTGACCCATTGCTGATATCTTAGGAATCTTGTATTATATCCTACCCCATTAGAATGCAAACGCTTCATCTTTAATAAGATCTTTTCTCAATTGTTCACTTGTATTTACCTTTTTATGTTTCTCTTTACTCTCCTATATTTGTATTTCAGAGTTTCTGCTCAACTCCATTCTTTTAATCAGGAATGCTCAGAAATCCTCTGTTTCTTTAAGAGTTGGTTTTTCCCTCCTCTGGAATATACTCAGTTTTCAATTCTTGGTTGTAAGCCTTTGTCTTTTACTTGTTGGAATATCATATTTCCATGTTCTCTCTCCTCCTTTAATCTTGTGTAATCCTGACTGTTTCCTTGGTACTTGAATTCTCTCTGGTTACTTTCAATATTTTTTCTTTGACCTGAACATTCTAAATTTTGATTATGATACAAATTTCTGAGAGTTCTCATTTTAAGGTTTCTTTCAGGAGGTGATCGGTGGATTCTTACCATTTTCATTTTTGCCTCTTCTAATATAACTAGGCAGTTTTTCTTTCATGATTTCTTGAAATGTATCTCTTAGTTGTGGTTTTCAAATATTCCAATGATTCTTCAATTATCTGCCCTTAATCTGTTTTCAGGTTTTTTTATATGAGATATTTAGATTTTCTTCCCTTTTTTCCAGTCTTTTGATTTTGTTTTAACATTCTTGTTGTTTCA
Organism: Pseudochirops corinnae; assembly: GCA_028646515.1. Classification (NCBI taxonomy): domain Eukaryota; kingdom Metazoa; phylum Chordata; class Mammalia; order Diprotodontia; family Pseudocheiridae; genus Pseudochirops; species Pseudochirops corinnae. The sequence continues at coordinate 161,453,382 of CM053585.1, forward strand.
AGGAATCATTTGCTTCTGTTTGGATCATTCTAATTTTCAAGGAATCTTACTTGGGTATGGTTTTGTACCTCTTGTACTAAGTTAATTCTCTTTCCGATATTTTCTTCTATAACTGTCATTTCTTTTCCAATTTTCCCCCTATAGTTCTCATTTAACTTATAATATAATTTTAACATTTTTCCAAAAAATCTTACATCATTTCTTCTAAGACTTCAAATTGATCTTGCGGAGAGCTTTGTTTTTCTTTGAGGCTTTGCTTGTGAGTATTTTGAAGTTGTTCTCCTCTTCTGTGTTCATATCTTGGGCATCATAATAGTTCTTTATTTTTTATTGTTTACTCATTCTTTCAGTGATCTACTCTGGGCAGCTCAGCATTACTGACCTGGCAGGGAACTCTGGAAGACTGAGTCTGTGATCCTGGTATGAGCCCAGGGCTGAGTTTATCCTTGGCTCTGCACTATAGGTCTAGCTTAGTGCTCTGAGCTCTGAGTCTGTTCTATAAATCTATGCTTCTGGCCTTTCTGAGAGACCCTGAATTAGGGGCCAGGACTGAGTCCTGATTAATTGTGGGCATCCAGTCTACCTCTATTACACATTTCCTGCCCTGATGATTGCTTGTAGATCAAATATGTGATCTTGGGCTAGAAAGATGACTCACCATAGTTTCTTCTTTAAATACCTAATCATTATTTAGTCTGGGGATCTTAAATCGTTGTTGGCAGAGTGTGGGGGAGGCTAGGATATACCAGTTCCTCTTACTCTGCCATCATGAAATATGTGTTTTCTCAGAAATATGTGTTTTAAACTTAAAACACCAGAATTATAAATTGTTAGATGTTACTTCATTTTCATCCTAGATCACAGACTGGTGGTGCAGTAGATAGAGCATAGGACTCAGAATTCGTAAGACCTCAATTCAAATCTTGTCTCAGATACTTACTTACATGCTGTGTGGTCCTGGACCAGTCACTTAACTTTTGTCTACCTCAGTTTTCTCATCTGTAAAATAGAAATAATAATAGTACCTACCTTCCTGGGTTGTTGTGAAGATAAAATGATATAATACTCATAAAACTCTGAAAACCTTAAAGTGCTATATAAATGCTATCTACTATTGTTGCTGCTGCTACTATTATTATTACCACTATTAACATACTCTAGTTGTTGTCTGCCTCTTCCTGTGTCTGCCTCTTCATGACCCTGTATGAAGTTTTCTTGGCAAAGATACTAGAGTGGTTTGCCATTTCCTTCTCTAGGGGATTAAGGCAAACAGGTTGAAATATAAATTCAGGTCTTCCTGAATCCACAGAGCTACCTAACTACCTTAATACAGTCTTCATAGCCTTTACTAATAATAAGTTGGTTTTTTCAATAGCAGAAATAAAAAATTTCATTAAACCCTAAATAATTTTTCACCAAATGGTCAGTTATTTGTGATAGACTTAAGTCTGTAAGCCATATCTATTGTATTTAAGATATTATGATATTAGTGATATTAATTCCACATTGGGTTTTGTATTTTAATATTTTGGTTTATGTTTTTCAAAACTTATATGTCATATACATGTGATGGTAGTGGTAGGTCTTAAGCTTATCTCAAAAAAATTAGTTGTCATCTTATGAAGACTTTTAGAGTTTTTTATGTTATGATACAGTATTGAAAGACCATTAGATATAGAGTTAGAAGACCTGTGTTGGAATTTCAGCTATTCTGCTTACTTGCTTCATAAACTTGGGTAAGTCAACTTTACCTTGATGAGCATCTGTTTTTTCATCTGTAAAATGAGGAAATAGTCTAGATCATCCCTGAGATCCTTTCCAACTCTCTGAACTTATGATCCATATGCTAGAGCTGATGTACTTTACTCATATATGACTAATACCTCCCTCATCTCCCCACCCCCACTCTCATCATTCATAGTCTATTTATTTATTTTATATGGCAGTTTTTATGGTCTTCCCTGTTTGGGTTCTAAACTCTCAGAAGTACTACTTAGAGGCAGGCACACTGACAACAGCAAAAAAATTTAACTCCCACCCAAACAGAAAGGGAGAGTAAAAACTATAAAAAGCGATCACAAAAATTCAGAAAATATAACTGTCAGAGACAGCCCTCCTCCACCACTAGTCCTGAGAGGCTATTACCACATAGCTCAGTAACTGATATGCATCTTAATGATCCTGAGTCAACAAGTAGTATTAAATTATGTTCAGTAACTTATATTTAAGAAGGTAAAGTATGTAATACAACCTAGAGAATTTCCACCCAAAAAATAGTTTCAACCCAAAATAGTTTAGGTACCTAAAAGGAGTAAACCCATAGCTTTTTGGAAAACAGTTATACAGAATGCTTCCTATGGGTTTCAGATAGCCAGTATTTTGTATTAATATTTATGAGGTACATTCAAGTTTGAGAACTTGACTTTGATGAATTAGCAAGAACTATTCCATACCTGGGAATCGTTTAGCTTGTTTATCTGAAACTAGGGTAAACTATGGTAAAGGTTTGCATGGCTCCTTCTATATGTAGAAAAGTTTTTTGCCTCTTCAGCAGAATAGTTTAATAATATAATTTTCATGTAACAAAATCACTGTTCCCCAGCACTCTTGAGAATTTCTGGTATCTATGATGTAACCATCAATTCATTAGAAAAAATAAACATGGGAATCTTTGATCCTTATCTACAGCAATAGTTTTTAAGTGGAAGCTATTGATTTCAGTGGGTTGTTGGAGATGTGTGGAATTGACTCCAACAGTACCAGGGCTTGACTAAGAGTGGAGGATTATCAAGGTGGGAAGATGGGTTGTGTCCCACCCTCCCCCAATGTAAACAATCATGAGTTTGTCTCCAATACAACTATATCACCCCATTCAGCACTCCCTCAGATTCACCACCATGTATTCAAGTTTTTTTATTCTATTAAGTTGTGCAGGTTATAAATTTTACCAGTTCTCATTTACATTTTCTCAAGCTTCTGATTTCTCTTTTGAACCATTTTGGAACATCCTGCTGCCATTTCATTCTTTCTTGAGAAACTATGAGGTTCTCTTTTATCAAGTATTGATTCAATTTCCTTTGTCTTGAAATTTTAGTTTCAAGGGGTTTTACTCTTTTAGATCTATTATTATTCATCTTTCCTTCTGATTTTAAAGGATTTTATCATTTAAATGATGTTTTCTTTTGTTTTCCTAGTTACTGTAAACATGTGACTACCTATGAAGAATCGAATTTTTCTGTGAGCTACCAATTTGTACTAAATTTTTTCTCCTTCCTACTGAGGATAAAGGCTTCACTTCTTCATGAAGAGGTAAGCTTAATTGAAAAGAGACTTTTTTATAAAAAATATGAGGCTAAAAGTAAAGCCTCCAAATCCAAAAAAGCAGGAAGAACTTAAAAAGATAAAAGTGGAAATAAATGACTCTGAGAAATTTGCCTCTCCATACCTTCACAATATTTTTGCCACAAAATTGTTCTTCATAACTTCAAAAGATTTGTTTTTTCAGTGTGGTGTACTTTGTATCCATCACTGCATTTTCATGAGTTGTTGTAAGTCAAAAGTAAATCCTGGTACCCCACATTCCTGTGAACGCTCTTCAAATTTAGCTAGGATGATCCTTCGCCCTGCGGCCAGGCCCATCCTTGAAGTCTTGTCAGCTTGATATTCCCTGCCAGAGCTGGATTCTACTGTCTGAGAGCATTCAGAGTCACTTCTGCACTGTGAAGAAGCATCAAGAAGGAGTTAATCAAAATAACATTGTTATAAAGTCTTTATGTTCAAGTTTTAAATTATTGAGCAACCAAAAAATATTAGAAGATTATGTTTTTATTCACCTGTGAAGTAAACATTAAGACTGTCTTACCTTTTTATTTCCTCTAGTGCTTAGCTTGCAGCCTTAATAAATGTTTGTTGAATCAAATTAAAACAACAGATTGTGAAATTATTGGTTAGAGTGACATATAAATTAATCACATGTTTAGTTAAAGTGAGAAAGATTTTTTAAAAATCCATTTACATATGCGTGTATGTATACATGTATACATTTACATATGTGTTACATTAATATACTTGTATATGTGTATACACTCACACTCATTCACATAAGACAGCTCTAGTGTAATGGATAGAGTGCCATCTTTGAAGTTGGAAAAACCTGAGTTAAAAGTCCCATTTCTGACACATCCTAGTTATGTGAAGTCACTTAACCTCTTAGTACCTCTGGAACTAAGACTCTGAGTTGCAGAGCAAGTCATGGTCTGCACTGGTGAATTTCATCACTGAGAATCCCTATACCAATGAAATCATAGGTCATCTTTAAAATAACGTAATTGTTTGCATTCTCCTCTCTTAGTCTGTGAGGTCCTTGAGAGCCGGAACCATGTTTTTGCCTTTCTTTGAATCACCAGGGCTTTGCTCAGTGCCTGACACATAGGAAGTACTTTATAAACACTTGTGGATTTAACTGATTTACACTGCTCACAGAGTTATGTCTTGGAATAGCAGCTGTACTTAAAGACCATGTCTAATTTGAATTATTTATAAATGTTCTTTCAGGAATTGAGTGCCACAGAAGTTATATAAATATTACATCTAAAAATTTGTCTTCATTTTTAAACAGAATTAAAATTGTTTGTTAAAGAATTAACTTGGGGGTGGCTAGGTTGCACAGTGAATAGAGCGCTGGCCCTGGAGTCAGGAGGACCTGAGTTCAAATGACCTCATATGCTTAACACTAGCCATGTGACCTTGGGCAAGTCACTTAACCCCAATTGCCCTGCCTTCCCCCTTCCAAAAAAAAGATTAATGTGGAAAACTTTGATTTGAATCTAGATATTATGAAATAGTATGAAGTTTTATATGAATTATAGGGAGGCATACAACTGACTTGTATAGTCTTTGCATTTATGGAGCTTGAGTCCAAAGTAGGCCTCTTAAGAATGTGAGAAGAATATGTTGTTATCTTGAATCAGTCTTGATAGCCACATTTATTTGACTATGAAATGGAAAAGGAATGTAATTGGAAGAGAAGAGAATAAAGAAAAGCTTTGGAGATGTTTCTAGAATCTAGTTGAATTCATGTAAACCTCTTTCTAAGCTTGATAAAGGATTATTAGGAACACAGTATTAACTTTTGAATAGTTGACACTTTTCACATCTGTAAAAGTCATTGCTTGATTCTTAAAAGTAACCAGTGATTTCTCTTAACTTTAAAAGAGGTACCAAAATACTGTCCTATCTCCCAGAGCTTTCCTGCAAATCCTTTCTCACCTTTCACTGGAAAGGTATCATAAAGTAGACTCTGAAAAGCCTTAGAACTCCCTTCTAGCTCTGAGATTCTTTGGTTATGGAAGTGCTAACCCTTGGAATGAGACTGTTGTTTAAGCAAACTCCTCCTACCACAGGCTCCATGTGATTACATTCAGCCTATTGGGGGCAGAGTTTATTTTCTAAGCCGGAAGGGTCTTCAAATTCTCCTTAATAAAGGGGGAAGGAAGATCTTCAAATTACAATTACCATTGCAATAGTGAAAGAGTATGAATAGGCAATGTACAAAAGAGGAAAAGTATAGACATTTTAAAAATGCCAAGTTGAATCACTAAAAAATCTTCAACTTTAGTAAGTATAAATTAAAACAACTTTGAGATACCATTTCATATTTAATTATAATGATAAAAATAACTAAAGTGACAGAACTCAGTAGTAGATGGTTCCTAGGAAAGTAGGTATGCCCATATATTGCCAGAAGATTTAGTTTGTGGAGGGCAATAAAATATACACAACAAAAGTGAGAAATTTTCATACTTTCATTCAATAATCTTATTGCTTATAGTAGGTCCTCAGATAACAGATATACAGTACATCATTGGGCTTATATTAAAAGCCTCTCCAGCTTTGTATAGGACCTGCCAGGCCTTATATTCAGTTGACATAACCTTTTAGAACATAAAGTCACTTGTTTTGGGGGGGTTGGGATTTTTTTGCCTTTTTGCCTTTTTTTTTTTTTTTTTTGGAGGGTGGAAGGCAGGGCAATTGGGGTTAAATGACTGTAAAGTCACTTGTACCCTAGGATGATGGTAAAAAAAATATATATATATACATATATATATAAATTATAATTCCTCATTACCTAATGAGCATATCATTTCTTTCCTTGAAAGAGCACTGGTAAATATTATGAGAAGATGGCAATGTGATAGGATCTAGAAGAGCCCAGATCCCCCTACAAAAACCCAAGTAAGATTGTAAAAATGCCCCAGAAGGAATAATGAAAAAGAAAGCCAGAAGTTTAGCTATAAAATTCTTCCAGCCAGTACAGGGCTATATCAAAAGACTAATATTAGCAAGATAAGCCACAGTAAGTGAAAGCAGCCAGACCATAGGAGCACTGGGTTCAGGGTGACCCAAGAGACCAGCGGGAGATGGAATGGCTTAGAACAGTGCCCAACATGGAACAACCCTAGAGTTCCAGGAGCAGCAAGAAAACAGTCAGACCAGGATTCAGGCAAACCTACACCTGATTCATTCAAGCAGCCTATGTAGAATGCCTGTCTAACATCCAGGTAGCTTGGCCCTGAACCACAGTGGAAGACAAGGATAGACAGTACCTACAATATGTAGGCCCTGTTCTTAGCCACTGCAGTTAGGAGCAAGCAGGACCTGCCTAACGCATCTATAAGGATGGCAGTAGAGTTTAACCGAGGCACAGACCCATAATTCCAGAAACAGAAATTGTAAGTGAATAAAGAAAGTACCAAACACAATGAAGAAACTCCCTAGACTGAAATACCCAATGGTTACACTAGAAAAAAATTAATTCTTCAAGTCCAAGTAGAACCTTAGGAAAAAGAATATCCTAGTCAAAGGATTACAAGAGTACCTGGAAGAAATGAAATGTAATATAAAATAGAAATAGCTAAAGAGGAAAGAATGGCAAGGAGTATTAATCACTTAGAACAGATGGTGATAAACCTTACCCAAGAAATTAACTCCTGAAACTTAGAAGGGGTGGTTCAAACAAATCAGTGACTTCATGAGATAATAAGGAAAAATAAGATAAATCAAAAAATTGAAAGAATAAAAGACAATATAAGATGTTAGGAAACAAATCAAGGATAAATAAAATCCTCAGACTATCTAAAAATCGTAATTCCCCCCCCTCAAAAAAAACCAAATGACTTTGGATACCATATTTCTAGAAATTATATATGTAAACTGTCCAGATATCTTAGAATCAGAAGGCAAAGTGAAAATGGAAAGAATACACTTTTGACTTCTGAAAGAAATCCTAAAAGGAATACTCCCAGGAACATCAAAGTCAAAATGCAAAACTTTCAGTTCTAAGAAAAAATGCTGCAAACATCCAGAAAGCAAGAAATTGAATACCAAGGAGCCATAATTAGGATCACCCAAGACTTGGCAGTTGCTGTATGAAGGAGAGAAGAGCTTGTAAAAAATATACTGCAAAAAAAATAAAATCTAAAGACTAAGAATAGCATATCCACCAAAACTTCACTATAATTCTACAGTAAGGAATAGGGGATTTTAAAGTATACCTGATGAAAAGGTCAGAATTGAATAGACATTTTGAAATGGAAACATAAATGAGAAGAAAAATAAGAAAGGTACAGTTTAATGAACTAGAAGGAGAAACTTTGTGAGGATACATTGTTCACATCCTAGTAGGGTATTAAAAAGCAAATATCTTTTCAGAACCCTAATGTCTTCAAAGGACATATAGAAAGTTAAATCAGGAAGAGGGCCTGGTGATGTTTTTGCTCTATCTGTATTGATGGTTTTAATAGAAGGAAATCAGAAAAATGGGAAAATAGTTGGGGAAGAAAGTAGGAGAAAAGGAAGGGAATTCACTCTCTTGCCTTATACTAGTACATGAAATGAAGCATATGTAAAATGAAGGATAGGGGAATCAGATTTCTATGAATTTCACTTTCATCTTGACTAAATAAAGGAGTGTTGAATACATACAAAGTAAAGTGTATAAATACAGTTAAACCCAATGGAAGAGAGGAAAGGGGAAAGTTCAAAAGAAGGGCAAGACATATGAGGGAGCTGTCATAACCCCCAGGCCCCCAAATTCTCCCATGAAAGGAGGACTAAAAAGGAAAAAATAGTAAGAATCTGTGTTTATGAAACAGAGAAGAGAAAAAGATACTATAATTTATAAATCAGAAGTATTAGGCAGATTCTTAAACACTTTCTTTATAAAGAAGGAGAGAGGGGGGCAAAGAGAGAAAAAAGCAGAAAAGGACAAGATGGAGGGCAGTATACAATGAATAATTATAACAATCAAAATGCAATGAATTCATCCATAAAACAGAAGGTAAAATTGAGCCAAATATGTTTGTTGCAAGAAATATATTTGAGGCAAAGAAAATGATAGCAATCCTAATTTTTAACAACCTGCAATTAAAAACAGATAATAAAAGATCATCTGGGAAACTACTCATCCTTAAAGACATCATAGGTAATGAATAGGATCATATCTATCTCTATATACGTATGTGTATATATGTGTACATATGTATGTATGCATTCATCAAATAGTATAGCATCTAAATACTTAAAGAAAATATCAAATTGTAGGGAGGAATAGACAGTAGTGATTATAGTCAAACTATAACAGAGGAAAACAATGAAGCCCTTTCAGACCTAGATAAACAAGAACAAAGTTAAGGATATGGATGCTGTTTTTGAAAAATTAAAGATGATAGCTCCCTGGTAATTACTGAATGGGAACAGAAAAGAGTTTTCATATTTCTTAATTGTGCATGGAGCTGTTACAAGAATTGACCATGAATTAGAGGCATACACACCTCACAAATGTAGAAAAGCAAAAATACTAGCTACATCCTTTTCTGACCAAAATGCAGTTTAAAATTATATTTTTAAAAGAGCCTTTAAAAAATTAATTGGAGACTAGATCACTTAATCTTAAGGAATTAGTGGATCAAAGAACAAATCATGGAAAAAATAGAAAATTTCATCAAAGAAAATGTCAGCAAGAAGGCAGCATACCAAGACTTAAGGGATGTAGCTAAAGGAGCCCTTAGGTGAAAATTCATATCTCAATGCTTTCTTCAGCAAAAGAAATTAAGAAATTGAGGGGCGGGGGGGCGGAGCCAAGATGGTGGCGTAGCAGCAGCAACATATCGCAGCTCTCACATAGCCACCCCAAAATACCCATAAAATATGACTCTAAACTAATCCTAGAACTCCAAAACGCACACAAATATACCTTCCACTAAAGTGAGCTTGGCTATGAGGAACCATATCAGTACTGCAAACCGAAACCAGGCTGGTCTGAAGCCCTGGCTGAGCCCCAGGGGCAGCTGGACGGGAGGAGTGGAGGAGCCTCAGATTAGCAGCAGCTGCGAGCAGCATTCAGAACTAGGTCAGTGGAACTTGCGAAATCAGGGGAGAAAAGCTTCTGGCTGAAACGCCTCCAAGGCGGGAAAGCGAAAGGCAGAGGTTTTGCACCCACCTCTGCATTGCAGCTTCCATGCCTGCAGCCTGCAGACAGCAGGGGGACTGAGCTATTGTTCAGAGGTCAGTGATCTCGCGTTGAGCGGCCTGGATCCGGATCGCGGTCTTGGGTTTTTGGTCCTGGGGATTAGAGAATCTTCTAAGCAAATTTCTCTGATAAAAGTTTTATTTCTAAGATATATAAGGAACTGATTCATAAGAATTAGAGCCATTCCCCCAGTTGATAAATGGTCAAAGAATATGGATAGGGAGTTTTAAAAGGGAGAAGTCCAGCTATCTGTTTTCTTAGTTAAAGCTACAACAATATAACATCTCTAAATCACTGTAGAGAAATGCAAATTAAAGTAATTCTGAGATTCCATCTCACCTAGATAGGCAAAGTTGACAAAAAAGGAAAATAACTAATGTTGCTGCAGGGCAACAGGCATATTGATGTCCTGTTGGTGGAACTATGAATTGGCTCAGCTATTCTAGAAAGCTATTTGGAACTGTATCCAAAAAGTTACTAAACTATGCAAACCCCTCTAAACAACAATACAGGTACTAGGTCTAAATGCCAAAGCAATCAAATAAGAAACAAAAAGTCTTTCCTGCCTAGCTGTCCATCTATATCTGTCTATTCATTGAAACTTTTTATATTATCATGATACTGAAAACTAAGATATTATTAATCAGAGAATGATTGAACAAATTATGATATGAATGTAGTGGAGTATTATTTTACTGAAAGCAATGCTGAGACAATTTCAGAGAAACTTGGTAAAACTTGAATGAACTGATGCAGAGCAAAGGGAACAGAACCAGAACAATTTATATAATAACAGCAATATTGTAAAGATAAACAACTTTGAAGTACTTAAGAACTCTGATCATATCAATGGCCACAGGGATTTTAAGGCATATTTCCAGAGATGGGATGACCTCAAGAAGCAGAACAAGATATACATTTTTGGAACCTCTTTTGCTTGACTGCATATATTTGTTTCGAGGATTTTGTTTTTCTCTTTTTTCAATGTTGGAGGAAGGGGCATGATGTTTGGGAGTTGGAGGGAAAGAACATGAATGCTTGTTAATTGAAAAAAAAATCAAGGAAAGATATTAAAAAAAAAAGAAAATGTGTTAGATGCTGAGATTACAAAGACAAAAAAATAATCCCTGCCCTCAAGGGATCATATTTTACTGGGTATGGGGGTGGGCGACTTAACACATGAACAAGAAAATACAAAGTAACTTGGGGGAGAGCATTACCTGAGGGAAACCAGTAAAGACATTAGAGATGGCCCCTAAACTGAATCTTGAAAGAAAAGAGAGAGATCGTTACAGGCACGTACGACATCCCATGCAATAGTTACAAATGTCTGTTTAGTGTGGTGGAATAATATAGTGTTGTAAGAAATTACAGAGAGGATGGTTTCAGAGAAACTTTGGAAGACATGTGAACTGATACAGAGTGAAGTAAGCAGAATCAGGAAAACTATGTATCCAGTTACAATAGGCCTGCACAACATACGGCCTGCAGATCTGCTCGCAGCCCACCAAAAGATTTCTGGTGGCTGTCACATGATCTGTGGCAACCAACCATCATCATTCTGTCTCTAGTCTAACCTATCTGTGGCCCAAAGAAGTTTACAAATTGTGCAGGTCTGAATTACAATAGTATTTTAAAGACAGCTTTAAAAGACTTAGAAACTCTGATCAACTCAATAATGAATGACAATTCCAGAGGACAATAATGAAGCATACTAACCACCTCCTGGATGTACTCAAAGTACACGTTAAGACATTTTTTTAGACAAGCCAATGTGGGAATTTGTTTTGCTTGACTATACATGCTTGTAACGGGGTTTTGTTTTTCTTGCTTTCTCACTGTGGAGTGAGGAGGTGAGGAAAGGGCGGGAAGGAGTTTGAGGGAGAAAGTTGAATTTTAGTTTGAAAAAAATAAAATGAATTTTTAAAATGTTTATTTGGTCTTAACCTTGCTTAATGTTCATAATAATGTTTTGGATTTTTTTAACAGTAATTAAAAGTTACATGTAGAAGACAGTATAATATTGGGGAAAAAGTACTTGATTGGAAATCAAGGTCCACTGTATTCTAGCTCCAGATCTGCTCTAATGAACTGTGTGACTTTGGACAAGTCATGTTCTTTAAGTTTCCTAATCTGTAAAATAGGTAGTTAAAGGTGGATGGATTAGATAAGACTAGAAAAGACCACAAAGTTTTTTCTAGAGTGATTTTTCTAAGAAGTGATTTTCAGTTTCCTAGGAATTTAATGATTGAAAAGTGTCATCTTGCCATTATGACATCATATTTAGAGATTTATATAGAAATCTCATTTATGAAATCTTGTTTTATGTTTCTGCTAAAAAATGTTTTACTGTCATGAAGTATGATTTTTAATTAAAATATTGGTAATGTCTGCAAGTTTAAGGCAAAACAGAGACATATATTTCATACAGGAGGAAAATAGAACCCACTGGAATTTTATGTGATCTTTAATTATTCATCTGATAAACAGTTATTGAACATCTACTATGTGGGTATAGTCAGGGGTGGCAAAGTGTGGGGGATGCAAAAATGAATAAGAAAGATACGTTTCCTCTTCCCTAAGAGTTTATAATCTAAATGGCAATATGATGCATGCCTAAACAATTGTATAAGGCAAAATTTCAAAGTCCAATAAAAATGAAGTTTGGGGGGCGGAGCCAAGATGGCGGCGTAGCAGCAGCAACATATCACAGCTCTCACATAGCCACCCCAAAATACCCATAAAATAGGACTCTAAACCAATCCCAGAACTCCAAAACGCACACAAGGATACTTCCCACTAAAGTCAGCTTGGCTACGAGGAACCATATCAGCACTGTGAACCGAAACCAGCCTGGCCTGAAGCCCCAGCTGTGCCCCGGGGGCGGCTGGGCGGGAGGAGCAGAGGAGCCTCTCTGGTGAGTGGATTAGCGGCAGCTGTAAGTGGTAAGCAATCCGGCCAAAAGGCCTCCAGAGCAGAAAAGCGAAAGGCAGAGGTTTTGCACCTGCCTCCG
>CM053585.1:161466423-161570765 GCA_028646515.1 Pseudochirops corinnae
GTATATGATTCTTTGTTTTAATCCTAGCTCTTTTGGCCTCTGGAATATCATATTCCAAGTCCTTTGATCCCTTAGTGTAGAAGCTGCTAGATCTTGTGTTATCCTGATTGTGTTTCCACAATACTCAAATTGTTTCTTCCTGGCTGCTTGTAATATTTTCTCCTTGACCTGGGAACTCTGGAATTTGACTATAATAGGAGTTTTCTTTTGGGGATCTTTTTCAAGAGGCAATCAGTGAATTCTTTCAATTTCTATTTTGCCCTCTGGTTCTAGAATATCAGGGAAGTTTTCCTTGAGAATTTCTTGAAGGATGATTTCTAGGCTCTTTTTCTGATGATGGCTTTCAGGTAGTCCAATAATTTTTAAATTATCTTTCGTAGATCTATTTTCTAGGTCAGTGGTTTTTCCAGTGAGATATTTCACATTGCCTTCTATTTTTTCATGTACTTGGATCTGTTTTATAGTATCTTGATTTCTCATAAAATCGTTAGCTTCCGTTTACTCCAATCTAATTTTGAAGTAATTATTCTCTTCATTGAATTTTTGAAATTCCTTTTCCATCTGGCAAATTCGACTTTTTAAGGCATTCTTCTCACTGGCTTTTTGGGCCTCTTTTGCCACTTGAATTAGTCTATTTTTTAAGGTGTTATTTTCTTCAGTATTTTTTTAGGTCTCCCTTTAGCAGGCTGTTGACTCGCTTTTCATGATTTTCTTGCATCATTCTCATTTCTCTTCCCAATTTTTCTTCCACTTCTCTTACTTGATTTTCAAAATCCTTCTTTAGTTCCTCCATGGCCTGTGATCAGTTCATATTTTTCTTGGAAGCTTTTGAGGCTGGAGTTTTGACTTTGTTGTCTTCTTCTGGTTCCATGTTTTGATCCTTTTTGTCCCCAAAAAAAGATTCTGTGGTCTGAGTGTGCTTCCTCTGCTTGCTCATCTTGCCAGCCAGTTACTTGACTTTTGAACTCTTTCAATGGTAGAACTCTGCATCCAGAGTGGAGAAAGCTGTGTCCCAAATAGCTGGGGTTTTTGCAGTTGTCAGAGCTGTTGCCAGAGTTATGAGAAGGACACCCTCTCTACAGCCACCACAAGCCTTGGCGTCCTAGTGTTCCTCACCCCAGGACCACTACGCAAGACTGTGACCCAGATCCAAGCAGGTCAAAGCAAGAGCAATTACCCTCTGAATGGCCACTTGGTCCCCCTGTGAACTACAGGCTAGGAACTCTGGAAGCAGCCGTGTGGCAGCAGCTGAAGCCACCACTCATCCACCACCTCTCTCCCTGGGGGCAGGGGCCAGACTGTGGTCTTTCATCACCCAGTTCCAACAGAGTTCCTCACTGACCTTTTACTTTCTCTTTAGTGTTTATGAGTTGAGAAGTCTGGAAACCACCACAGCTGCTGGTGATTCACTCTCCTGAAGTCTGCTCTGGCCAGCCTGGGCCATGAGTCTGGGTCAGCATGCCTCATGCAGGACTGCACTTGGCTCCCAGCCCAGTGCAATAGACCATTCCTGTTGGCCTGCCAGGCTGCCTTCAGCGGGAGATTTCTTTCTGTCGCTTTGTGGGTTCTGTAACTCTAAAATCTGTTTAGAGTCATTTTTTTTCAGGTAATGGAGGTAGTTGGAGCAGAGGCTCAAGCAAGTTCCTGTTTTTACTCCACCATCTTGGCTCCACCCACCCCATTGTGCATATTTTCATATCTTATGTACTGATCAGTTAGGCTTTTTTTCTCTAACTTTAAAAAAATTTATTTGTTAGATGGGATGGCTCTTTGGGAGAAGGGATATATTGATGTATCTCTGTGTGTCACATATATACATAAATATTTTTAAAATAGACATCAATAAAAATATATTTTAAAAAGAAAACTTAAGCTCTTTAAAAGGTCAAATGGTCTACCTTGGTATGTCTTGGTTTCTTCCTTATTAGAGATCTTCAAAGATTAGATGACAACTTGTCAGTTTTGTTGTAAAAGGAATTCTTTTATATATATATATATGAGTTAGACTAAATGGCCTCCAAGTCCCTTCTAACTGAATTCCTATAATTCTCTGGGGTTTGAAAGTAAGCTATGCCACTCACTAATTTTATTCTGATGGGCAAGCCTCTTAACCTGTTTCCTCATCAGTAAAATACAGAAAATGCTTTATTCACTCATCTCATAGAGTTGTGCATAAAGCCCATTGTAAACTGTAAAACTATAAAAATGTGGACTTTGATTAGTAATAATATATTTTCCCAGTCTCCTTCCCATGGCCAACTTATAACGTCACAAAGGGGTATGTGTGCATATAATTATTTTTGAGCCATCAAAAGCACAATGTACCTTAAAATCTTAGATCAGAAGAATTAGAGTAGGAAGAGACTTTAGTGGCTGTCTCTTCCAACACCCTTTTTACAAATTAGGAAACTGAGGTGCAGATTTATAAACGTACTTGTGTAAGTTCACACACCCAATATTTAAAGACAAGTCCTCTGATTGCACATGCATTCTCTTTCCATTACACAACACTGGAGAGCTGAAAATTTTCTTAGCTCTATTTTGACACATGGAGAACTACAATTCTGAGCTTTAGTATTAGAGCAGGGAAGAGTGGAGACTAGTAGCTCCCATTTCTGTCATGTGTTCTGATTTTCCTCACAGCATTGTAGATAACAGCAAATGTCCTCTCTAATTTACAAAGAATATTTCATCAATGTTAATCAAAGGGAAAAACCTAAAATATAGTCTTCCTTTTTGTGGTTGTTTTGTGCTTCAATAATACTTGTATTCTTTCTTTAGGAAGTTTGGATGCTCAGGGGGAATTAGGCTTAAAAGGAGAGTCCCTGATTTGTTTCATGTTTGATCCTCCAGCAGTTTTGTCAATCAGCATTATTATATGACTCTAATAATAGCTAATATATGTAAAAGTCATCTAGTGCCTTATCTCCAGTGGCTTTTTCTCTGGTAACTCAGCATTGCTACACTCCAGATAGAGCCCCTACCCCAAAGCCAGGTTAGGTAGCCACATATATATACATCCCTGCAATTCCCCTCTGATCAGCTGCTCGATCTGTCCACTGTCTATGGGCTAAGAGCTCTGGAAGGAGTCACTGCTGCTGCCACCCTGGGGCTAGGGGTGAGACTTGACCATGCTCCTCTCTGACCCAGGTGCCACAGACTTTTCCTATTGACCTTCTAAGTTGGCTTTGGTGTTTGTGGGCTGGGAAGTCTGGAAACCACAACAACTGCCTGTGATTCAGTCCCCTGAGGCCTCCTCCAGGTGTTGCTGGGGCCTGCTCTGTGCCAGCATGGCCCACAATGAAGTGTGTTCCTATTTCAAACTGGTGCAGCAGACCTTTTCTGTCAATCTTCCAGATTGTCTTGGGCTAGAAATTTGTTTCTCTCTGTCATTTTGCGGGTTCTATTATTCCAGAATTTGTTAAGAGTCTTTTTTACAGGTATTTGGAGGGGTTTGGGGGAGGTCTCAAGGAAGTCCCTGCTTTCATTCCTCCCTCTTTGCTCCCTTCCCCCTCCTACCCCCTGGTCTAGTATTCTTCAAACCCACCACAGCTACACTCAGAGATAGTCTTGATCTTGCCATCATCCATAAATGTTCTACTTCCATGATTGTGAACCCTGAAATTCTTTTATTTGATCACAATCTATTGTCATGCCATCTCTCGCTTTGCTTTGCAACTCTTAACCCTAACCATGGTGTTCTCACCATGACCCTTAATTCCTCCACCCTTCAGTTCTTTTCAGAGGCCATCACATTTTCACTGGTCACACTCCTCCCTTACCCATCTGACTCCTTAGTAAACCAATTCAATTATACACTGTCCTCTAGTCCCTTGTCCCCTTATCCTATCACTGATCTGTCCTTCCAAGGCTCAGCCTTAGATCACTCCCTCTATCCTTTGTCTTTGTTCCTACTTATGTGCTACTAAACAAAATTAAAGAAAATCACCAAACTGTGTTGACTGTCCACTACAAATTTATGCCACGTAATTTCAACTGGCCCTCACCACTGCTAGGGAATCCTTTTATACCCTGATTAATTCACTATAACTTCAGTGGCTTTTTGAAATCTCTCATTCCTCTTCAAATCTCCTGTAACTTCCCCTTCCCTCTACCCTCTCAGCTGAGTACTTTGTCTCATATTTCACTTAAAAAATTCACTAAGAGCTCCCCTCCTGCTCATTGCATAGTACTTGGATACCTTCCCTTACTGTCTCCTCCACCCATATCTCACACGAGGGGATCCTTCTTGCCAAACAAACTCTTCTCCATGCACAAAAGATCCCATTCCATCCCATATTCTCCAGCATATTGCTGCCTCCATCATCACTGCTATTGTTCAGTTGTTTTCAATTGTGTCTGACTGTATGGTTTTCTTGGTAAAGATATTGGAGTGGTTTGTCATTTCTCCACCTCATTTTACAGATGAGGAAGCTTAGGCAAACAGGAGCAAGTGACTTGCCCAGGGTCACCCAGCTAGTAAGTGTCTGAGGTAAGACTTGAACTCATGAAGATTAGTCTTCCTAACTCCAGGCCTAGCACTCTATCCACAGTGCCACCTAGCTGCCCTATCATCACTATCCTCTTTACTGATCTTCAGTCTCTATCTACTGGCTGCTTCCCTATTACCTACAAACATACCTACATTTCCCTATCCTCAAAAAAACTTTCAGTTGAGGGCTGTTTATATACAACCCTTGTGCCTTTGGGCCCTTTGCAAAGATTATCCCTACATGGAATGCTCTCCCTCCTTTCTTCCATCTCGTAGAATGCCTAGCTCCATTCAAGGATCAGCTCAAGTGTCAGCTTCAAAATGGGGCCTTTCTTTCCCCCCTAAGTTGTTAATGCTTCTTCTTAAATTCCATGATATTCGCTTTGTATATATTTTGTATTGTCTAAATCTGTGGACACATTATTTCCCATACTTTCCCTTCCTTGATTTAAGGTTTTGACAGCAGAAACCATCTCATTTGTGTGTGTGTGTGTGTGTGTGTGTGTGTGTCTGTGTACATGTATGTCTGTATGTGTGTGTTTCCCTAGGACTTTGCATAACGTCTGGCAAAATGAGGCAGCTAATGTCATTGGACTGATGAGTACAGGGAGGGGAGACAAAAACAAAAAACATAATCCCTTACCCTCACTGTTCCTGTTCTATATCTTTCTTCCTTTCCTCAGGTCAATTCTTTGAGGAGACTATCTACATTAGTGCCTCCATTCTCTTCTTACTTAGCCTTCTGCCATCTGGCTTCTGACTCCATTATTTACCTGAAACTTCTTTCTCCCAAGTTGCCAGTTATCTCTTAATCATGAAATCTAATGGCCTTTTCTCAGTCTCTATTTTTTTAAACTTCTGCAGCCCCTGACACTGTCAATCACCCTCCATTCCTTGATATTCTCTCAAAATTTTCATGCACTGCTCTCCTGGTTCTCCTCCTAGCTGCCTGACTACTCCTCAGTCTGCTTTACTGACTTTTTATCTTAGTCACGCCCACTAATTGTGACTGTCCCCCGAGGCTCTGTCCTATGCCCTTTTTTTCTTCTAATTAGCTTCCATGGATTCAGTTATCTCTCTACTAATGATTTGCGGATCTACATATATGGTCATAACCTCCCTCTTACTCTCCAGAGTGGTATCTCCAACTGCCTATTGGACATCTCAAGTAGATTAAACATTTTAAACTCATTATATCCAAAATTGAATTCATTTTCTTTCCCCACCAACTCTTCCCCTCTTTCTAACTTCCCTATTGTTGTCCAGTGCACTGCCATCCTTCTAGACCCCCATACTCACAACTTTTGGTTAGTCTTGTTTTCAACTTCTCTCTCACACTGCCCCTGCCTTGGTATCCAATTCATTGTCAAATTTCGTCTCTCCTGCTTTCAGAACATCTTTCACATATGTGTCCTTTCCTCCTCAGACACTACTACCACCCTAGGGCAGGCCCTCATCTTCGCCTCGTGCCTCATCTATCACAATAGTCTGTAGTTGGTCTTCCTGCCATGAGTCTTTTCCTGCTCCTGTCCAGCTTTTGCTCAGCTGCTGGAATTCTCTTCCTAATGTGTAGGTCTGATCACATCTTCCTTCTCTTCATTAAACTTCAGTGGCTCCCTATTACCTCTAGTATAAATATGAAATTCTTTGTTTGGCTTTTAATGTCCCTCATAATTCAACCATTTCCTCTCCCCACCTCTGCCTCATGTACTCATCAATCCAGTGACCCTGGCCTCCTTGCTGTGCCAAATATTATGTAAAGTCCTAGGGAAATAAAGACCTTGCCCCCTACCTCTAGCTCCCCCCGCAAAAAAAACCAGTTCCTGCTGTCAAAACTTTACATTCAAGGAAGGGAGAGTGAGAGAAATAATGTGCCCACAGATTTAGATAATATAAAATACATGCATAGTAAATACCATGTAATTTAGGAAGAAGCATTAACAGCTTGGGAAGGGATCCAGGAAAGGCCATGTATTGAAGGCTGCGCCTGAGCTGACCCTTAAATGAAGCTAGGCATTCCAGGGATGGAAGAGAGGAGGGAAAGCATTCCAGGCTCGGTCAGCCTCTGCAGAGGGCCCCGAGGCACCAGAAGGATTGTTGTGGACAAAGATCAGCAAGTCCATCAGTTTGACTAGAGCCTAAAGTGCAAACAGTGAATAATGTGAAATATCTGAAAAAAATTCTGACTGTGGCTTTAAATGCTAAACATAGTAGCTTGTGTTTTATCCAATAGACTGGCACTTCCTCAGCAAAGGAGTGGCAATATTTAGACCTGGGCTTAAGAAATATAAGTTTGGCAGCTGTGTGGAGGAAGGATTGGAGAAAGAAAAGGCTGGAGGCAATTAGAAGTCTACTGTAGGAGTATTCCAGGGGCCAAGAGATAAGGAACTGAATGAGGGTGGTAGCTTTATGAGCAGTTAGAAAGCGACAACCATGGGAGATAAGGAGAATGAATCCACTCTCCTGTTCCTCCCTCCCCTACTGCTCATAATCGGTTGTCAAATCTTGTGGATCCCTTCTTGGCTATATCTCTCTCATCTGTGCCCTGCTCTTTATTCACACTGCTGCCATCCCTAGTTCCAGCTCTCCAGATTGTCTCCCAAAACTATTGCAAGTCTCCTAACTGGCCTCCCTGCCACCAGTGTCTCTCTCTGAAGATCCATCCCTCATGCTTTCTGGCTTTCTTCAGGTCCCAGTTAATACCCCAGCCTTCTCTAGGAAGCTTCTCCTGATCCTCTTCTACTACCTTCTCTCTATTATCTACAGTTTCTCCTGCATTTAACATGTTTACACAAAGTAGTTTGCATGTTGTTTCCTCCATTAGACTGAGCTCCTCAAGAGCAGGGACTGATCTTTGCCTTTCTTTGTATTTCTTGTATTCTTTGTTACTTAGCACATTTTCTGCTACATGGCAGGTGTTTATTGACTGACATATCTACCAAATTAATTTTTATAATGCATAAGTCTATCTGACGGGGAAAAAAATCTGCTGTGGCTTATTGTCTCCAGGAGTAAATACACAATCCTTAGCCTGACATTTAAAGAGTTCCAAAATCTGGCCCTAGTCAACCTTCTTTACAATGATAGGTCTTCACATGCATGTGCCAACCCAAACTGGACTAATTTTTTTTCACCACTTTTGCCCCATCACCTCCTGTATCTGAATAAGCAGTCTGCTCACCTCTACCTGTTGGAATCTTTCTATTCCTTGAAATTCTAGGTTACCTTTTCCATGAAGCCTTCTCTGTTCTCCTGCAGGAAAAGTGATTTCTCCCTTTTCAAAGTGTGTGTGTGTAGACCATTTTATCTGGCCCTCTTCCATCTCTTTCACATTCTTCCTTATGCGCTTATCATGTTCTATAGTTGTATTACATTTCATTTGGTGTACGTATTTTATTCCTCTTAAATAATATTTTAAGCTCTGTAAGGGCAGGAACTATAGAATGCTTATCTTTATCTCTTTCCAAGTGCCTAGCACAGTGCTTTTCACATAAGAGTTTAGTAAATGTTTGTGGGAGATATATTGCAGAGATGGGAGAGGAGATGACTGTATAGAATAATAGCCAGCGTTTGTATAGCACCTTAAGGTTTGTTAAGTGCTTTACAAAAATTATCTCATTTGATTCTCATAACAACCCTGCAAAGCAAGTGCTATTATTATCATCCCCCATTTTACAGATGGGGAAACCGAGGCAGACAGAGGTTAAAGAACTTGCCCAGGGTCACCAATTAGTGTCTTGGCCGTATTTGAATCCAGGTCTTTCTGGCTCCATGTCCAACATTCTATCCATTGTGCCACCTACTTGCCTGATGAATATACTGACAGTAATATTTAAAGTTTTGGTTAGTTTTGAGGAATTATGATTTTCTTCTTTTTATAAGACATGGATCATTGGGTATGGGAAGAGGAAGGAATATATTCATAAATGAATGTGATGTAAAAACAAAAGGCATTAATTAATAAAATAAAATGACAGACATTTTTATGGGAGGAAGGGAGAGAGAGAAGAGAGATGAGAGGGCACATTATGGAGGAGGTAAGATCATCTGCTGCTATTGACTTTGGGAAAGAGGGGCAGGATTAGGGACTTTAAGATGGGGGAATGTTTAGAACAACCGCATTTAATAAGTACTCATTGTTTAAGAAGTAAGCGCGTCCATCGTGCCCCTGAAAGGTAAAGGTAGCGATAATTTTGTCAGGAGAGCAATGGCCGTTGTCATTTTGGCCTGAGTGAGCCTTGATCCTGTCAAGCAACACTCACCATCACCACCTGCTAGACCCATGGAATGATAGTACTGTAAGAGACTTTAGATATCATCTAGCCAAGTTGTCCCAAATTAAAATTTTCTGCCTTGAGTTTCTAGCACTAAACTCTTTATGCTGCTGCTGCTGCTGCTGCTACTACTACTACTGCAACTATTCTTGCTACAATACTTATTTCTGCTATTGTCTAAATCTTCATTTCCCTGCACACATTTGTTAATCTGGTTAATGTTTGAACATCCACATAAATGTACATGTAAAAATATTTATATCAGCTCTTCTCATGGTAGCCAAAAATTAGAAACTAAGAAGGTGTTCTCCTATTGGAGCTAAACAAATTATGGTATATGAATTTAATGGAATATTATTGTGCCATGAGAAATGATGGAATGTATAATGTAAGAGGAGACTGGGAAGATCTCTAGGCACTGAGGCAAAATGAAGTGAGCAGATTTGGAACAATTTATACAATGTTAACATTTAGAGAAAAAAAACCTTTGAAAAACTCTAAATCTCTGATGAATGCAATGATAAGCCAAGAGTCCCAAAGAATGAAAATGAAACATGCCACTGACCTCATGACAGAAAAGTGATAAGCTTAAAATGTAGAAAGAGATATACATTTTCAGAATGTGACTAATGTGGGGATTTGTTTTACTATATTATGCAACTACATATCGAGAGCTTTGTTCTTTTGTTTTTGTTTTTATCATTCAATGAGGCATAGTGAGAGTGATAGATTTAAAATGCTTCTTAATTGGAAAAAATGAAAATAATTATTAAACAGAAAAAGAACAATTTTTTTCTATCATCTCACTTGACCCCTTCTCAGTGGTATTAAAAACTGTCCACCACCTCCCTCCATTTTTCTTGATGTCTTGTTTTCCCTTGCCTTCTATGATGTTTCAATCTTGTAGTTTTAACCCTAACTTTCTAACTCTTCCCAACTGGTTCCTCATCATCCTTTCATTCTTTAAATGGAAATGTACCCTCGTGGATCTGTCCTTCACTCTTTTCTCTCTATACTCTCACTGGTGATTTTATCTACTCCCATGGCTTTTATTATCATTCTTATCTCAAAATTTATATCTCTACTTTCTCTCCTGAGCTTCATTCTCATATTTCCAATTGTCTATTTAGGCATCTTTATTTGGATATTTCCACTGGAAACTCAAACTCAGCATATCCAAACTGAACTCTTTATCTTTCTAACAAATTCTATTCCTCCCCAACTCTCCTATTTTTGTTGAAATTTTCTCAGTCTCATAATCTTGGAGTCATCTGTGACTTTACCTTCTCCCTTTATTCACATATTGCCAAATACTGCTTATTCTACCTTGACAATATTTCTCTTATTTCTTCCTTTCTATTCCCACTGCCAACCTTAATTTAGGCCCTCATTATACTTACTTGCACTATCATAATTAAATTCAAGAAATATTTCTTAGATGTTTACAATGTTCAAGGCATTATTCTAGTTTCTTGGGATTCAAATGTGAAAATCAACACCGCCGCAGACTTCAAGGAGTTTACAGTTTACCCAAGAGGATGAAGAACTAGTATAGATTATAATGGATTGACAGAGACATCCATTCAAACTGCTTTTGAGAAATTCGAAGTGGGAGAAAACTCTCAGCTACAGTGATCATGGAAGACTTCATGGAAGAGCTGGTACTTTAACAAAACCTTGAAGGAAAAAAATATCAAAAGCCATCCATCTGAAGAAATGGAAATTAAGGGGATGCTCATCAATTGGGGAATGGCTGAACAAGTTGTGGTATATTACTATAATGAAATGTTACTGTGCTATAAGAAATGATGAGCAGGCAGATTTCAGAAAAACCTGGAAAGACTTGCATGAACTGATGGAAAGTGAAGCAACCAGAACTAGAAGAACATTGTACACAGTAACAGCAATACTATGTGATGATCAAGTGTGAATGATTTAGCTATTCTCAGCAATATAATGACAATTCCAAAGGACTCTTGATGAGAAATGCTATCCACCTCCAGAGAAAGAACTGATGGGGTCTGAATGAAGATCAAAGCATACTATTTTTCACTTTCTGCATTTTTTTCATAGTTTTTCTTTTCATTTAGATCTATGTCTTCTTTTACAACATGACTAATATGGTAATATATTTTGCATGATTGAAAATGTATAATCTTTAAAAAAAGAAAAAAGGAAACTCTGCTTCGTTTACGAAACTGCAAAATAAAAAGTCTTCCATCTATACCATTCCACCATCTGCCTTGCCACTGTCCCCACTTCTCTCCAAGTGAAATAGCAACATCCTTTCTACCAGACCTTTAAAAACCATATTCCTAGTCCTTGGGGCAATTAATCCACTCAGTTTTAGGATTCTTTTCAATTGAACTGTTTTGGTGATTAATTACGAACTTACATGTCCACCCTATCTAGCTGACTCCAGACCATACCAGTATCCCATCCAGCTAGCCATCCAGACCCAGGCCATTTGTTCTCCCCTCCCCCCACCATAGCTTTTCATCTCTTGCCTTTGACTTGGTAAGCAAATCAATACTATCATTACTTCTGAACAAGATATATCAAGCATTCTACTGATAGAGTAGAGTGATGGTCAGGGAAAGCATAGCAGAACAAGAATAAGTTATACAATGACAATGATACCACTAAAGCAAAAAACTATGAAGAACTTAAGAACTCTGATCATTGTAAAGACCAACCATGATTCCAGAGGATCAGTGATAAAGCATGCTATCTGTATCCTGACAGAGTGGTGATGGGCTCAAGGTATAGAATAGATTTTTTTTTAAATATGGAATTGATTTTGCATGACTGCATATTTTATAAGTTTTGTTTTTCTTTCTTTTTTAATGGGGTTGGGGTAAGAGGAAGAAAAATAGATTTTTGTTAATTTAATTAATAAGAATATAAATTTTCTTTTACCATACCCTCTCCCCAAAGAATGTAAACTCTCAAAGCCAGGGTTTATTTCACCACTTAGCACAATATTTGGTATGTAGTAAGGGCTTAATAGATGCTTTTTTATTCATCCATTCCACAGGTGGAGAAAATAATAATAATTTTCAAAATCCACCTGCCCCTTTGACTAGACTTTACTCTCTTTAATCCATCCTAAATACAGTAATGGATCTTGAGGTGGTGCAGTGGGTAGAGAACCAGCCCTGGAGTCAAGAGGACCTGAGTTCAAATATGGCCTCAGATGCTTACTAGCAGTGTGATCCTGAACAAGTCACTTAACTCTATTTTGCCTCAGTTTCCACATCTGTAAAAAGCTGGAGAAAAAAAATGGAAAATCACATTGGTATCTTTGCCAAGAAAACCCAAAATGAGGTCACAACTAGTCAGACATGACCAAAATGACACAACAATGCAGTACTATGCTCATGTTATTCCCTTACTCAAAAACCTTCCATGGCTCCCCATTGCCTACTGAGTATAATCCAGACTTCACATCTTGACATTCAATGATATCCACAATCCATTTACCCCTCACCCCCTCTCCTTTCTAGTGCCTTTCCTCTGAGGTTATCTTCCATTTATACTCTACATATTTTGTACATACATAATCATTTGCAGGTACATAGTTATTTGTACATTGTCTCCCCCATTATAATGTGAGTTCCTTGAGAGCAGGGATCTTATTTTTTACTTTCTTTGTATCTCCAACACTTAACAGAGTGCCTGGCACATGTTGTTGTTCAGTCACATCCAACTCTTCATGACCCTATGGACCATGGCATGCCAATGCTGTCCATAGGGTTTTCTTGGCAGAGATACTGGAGTTGTTTGCTAGTTTCTTTTCCAGTGGATTAAAGCAAACAGAGGTTAAATGACTTGCCCAAGGTCACACATCTAGTAAGTGTCTTGAAGCCATATTTGAACTCAGGACTTCCTGACTCCAGGCCCAGAGCTTTATCCACTGAGCCACTCAGCTGCCTCACATAGGTGAGTGGTTGGCACACAGTAAGTGCTTGATAAAGGCTTGTTGATTGACTAATTTATCTGTCCAGCATTGTTTGACTCTATTCCCCTTCACATATTTTAAGTCCTACTCAGGTGGGCCAGCCATCCTCTGTTCTTGTCTTGTCTCCCCTCATCTCTGTAACTTTGCTTGTGGAATCCCCATTTCTGTAATGGACCTATTAGCTCCACTCCCAGCACATTACTCTCTATTGAAGGCTCTTCCTTCAAACCCTAACTCAGGTGTCTTCTCTGACTTCTCCCTTTCATAACTCCTACCCTTGAAAGTCTTCTCTCATAAATTTCTCCTATCAGTTTTCCCTTATTTCACTCTACCCTCTATGAGAGTTTCATAGGTCTTTTTCACCTATTAGATTATAAACTCCTTGAAAGCAGGATATGTGTTTATCCCTAGCATAAAGCACAATGCCGTGCATATGTTTAACAAATATTTGTTCATTTGAAATTTAATTGAATACCTTAGTGGCTACCAACTCATCTGAGTAAATCGTTTTGTGTTTCCTAATCTAGTCCAAGCCCCTTAGTTTATAGGTGTGGAAGTAGGGTTTAGAGAGATGAAGTGACCTGCCCAAGGTTATACCACAGTAACTGTGGGGAAGAAATGAGAACTCAGACCTTTTTTCAAACTAGTGTTCTTTTACATCACCTAGGTTGCCTTGCCATTGAACCTCCCTGAGCTACCAACTGTAAAATGAGCATAATACTGTTATTGTGATGAAAACACTTTTTAATCCTGAAAACATTACAGAAATGTGAGCATTTATAATCTATGTCAATAACAGCAACCACTCTTGCTATTGTCAAGTCCTTGAATACCTACTATGGGCTTCACATTGCTTACTTCAGCAAGTAGCTTAGCTTCTGCCCCATGATAGCTGGAGCATGGTATTTCACAGCAACAGGAGAGCAGGAGACTCATTGGACAGGTAATTTGACCTTTCTTGACCCTATGGATAAATGGGAAACACTAATTTCTCCCTTTTACCTAATGAGGTACTGTGAAATGTTAATCATATTTACTGTGGCATCATTTAAAAGCTAAGATGTTGCTGTTAGTGAGTTTTGCTTCTAATAGCAAAACTCCCAAATGGGAGAAAATTAAAAAGAACAACTTAATCCCAGCTTGGGGCACCTAGATGGCATTGTAGGTACAGTGTTATACCTAGAATCAGGAAAGCTCGTCTTCATGAGTTTAAATCTGTTTGCCTCAGTTTCTCCATCTGTACAATGAGCTGGAGAGGGAAATGGCAAACCTTTGCCACAAAAATCCCAAATAGATTTTCAGACATGACCAAAACGACTGGACAACAAAACCTCTGGTTGCACACTTTGATGTAGTTAGGCATAGAATTTAGAACTGGAATATGGAGGTCATCTAGCCCAACCTCCTCATTTTACAGATGAGGAAATTCAAGTTCAGAAACAAAGGTGATTTGCCCAGATTCACACATCTAGTAAGCAACATAACTGCAGTTTGAACCCAGGTCCTCTCAACCCAGGTCCTTTAAATCTATTGATCTTTACACTACATAGTAGTAAGGGGAGATTGAGAAGATATGAATGCCATTGGCTCTCTACATGACCTTGCCCAAGGTATTTAAACTTTATAGCACTCAGTTTCCTCCTCTGTAAAACCAGTGATTTGGATTCATAGGTTCCTAAAGTGGGCAATACCCCCCTAGGGGTGCTGCCACAATTAAGGAAGGTGGTAGTGGTTTGCAATGACACATTTTAAAAAAAATCATCAAAGGGCCAAAGAAAGAAGATTTTCAGGGGAAGGCTGAGTAATTTTTTTCAAAGGAGGCAGTAGGCCAATTAAGTTTGGAAACCTCTGGATGATCCAGTGATCTCTAAAACTGATTTCATCTCAGAAGTACTATGATCATGAGTAGTCTTGTTGGCTCCTTCTTGAGGCAGTAGGAAACTTAATGGGCAGTTCCTATTTGAGTTTTAATTTAATCCTATGTAAGGAAGGTTTGCTACTAAAGGTTAAATTCAGGACAAATAAATCTGTGACTTTGTGTCAGGTGTTTTGCAATTGTTTAAGCTGATGTGAGCCTGATCTGGAAGCTCAGATCTGAAGTGAGGCCACAGGAAAAGAATGTGAGACATCTAGATTTTAGATTTGCCAGAAAGTGGTTGACACCCAACTTTAAATTCCATCCTTTGCAGCCCATTATTAAGAAATTTTTTCTGAGTTGACTTTTCAGACTTCCAGTCCTGCTCAAAATATCATGATTTATCCTCATCTCTAAAATGGGGGTAATTATAGCACCTACCTCCTGGGGTTGTTGTGAGGATAAAATGAGATAATATTTATAAATCATCTTGCAAACATTAAAGCGTGATATAAATGCTAGCTATTATCATCACTATGGTACATATTGCAGCATTGTGGTTTTTGACTTGTGTCTTGGAAACAGAATACGGACTAAATCTCAGTTATTTGATAAGTTCCATTTAAGAAAGTCATTCAGTAATGTTCATAGCATTAGCTACAAAATATTAGATGTGGCATCCTACCTTGGCCTCAAAGAGCAGAACAAAGACGAGTGTGTAGAAGTGGGAGGCAGATTTCTGTTCAATATAAAGGAAAATTTCCTTAGAATTAAGAGTTGTCCCACATTAATATGGATTGCCTTGGTATATAGTGAGTTTTTTGTTACCTAAGATGTTCTAGCAGTGGCCCTGTAGCACTTATTAGAAATGATTTAAGGAAATTTCTACTTCAGACAAGGGTTTGGAATAGAGAACTTCTAATTCTCTTTTAAATCTAAGGTTCTATGATTCTCTTAAGTGTATGATGAGTATTTAGTATATGCAACACTGTGAGTATCATTAAAAAGAAATATAAAATATACATACATACAGGGGCAGCTAGGTGGTGGAGGGGATAGAGCACTGGCCCTGGAGTCAGGAGGACCTGAGTTCAAATCAGACACTTGACACTTTCTGACTGTGGGACCCTGGCAAGTCACTTGACCTGCCTGGACAAAAAAAAAATACATACATAGAATGTTAGAGCTAGAAAGCATTTTAGATCATAGAACAGAAGGATCTTCATCATTTTCGTGTCGTGAACCTTTTGACAGTCTGGTGACGCCTGTGGTCCCTTTCTCAGAATCATGTTTTTAAGTAGATGAAATAAAGTACATAGGATTACAATTATATTGAATACAGTTAGCAAAATATTTAAGAATTCTTCTCATAGAATCGTAAGATGGGTCCTTAGAACAGAAACAGAGAAATAACATGCTAGGGGAGGAATGTGCTTAGAGTCATTGAATGGGGGAGGGGGAAGCATGTTTAAGCACTTATGAGGTGTCAGTTAGCAGTAGGGATACAAAAATAAGCAAGAAAGACAGCCCTTGCCCTCGAGGAGCCAACGTTGTAAGAGGGAAAGGCAACACATAAAGAGGAGCCCTGGCCAAGGAAGTCAGAGGCTATGGTGATAAGTCGTACGTTAATCTCCATAGAACCGAGTGTAGAAGATAGAATATTAGAACTGGAAAGGAGCTTGGAACTCACAGTGTCAGAGCTGGAAAAGATTTTAGTGATCATCTAGTTCAGCTTTCCTTTTAGAAGTGAAGAAACCAAGACTCAGAGTGAGGAAATGGCATGTTCTTTGCCCTCAAGAAATTTACAGTCTAGTTGGGAAAACAGAAAAAAGAAAAAGCAAACAAGACAATGTGACCAAGAGCTAAATTGTAGGCACAGATTATAAAATGGGGGCAGAAAGATTCGTGAGGACTAAAATGGCCAAGGAAGACTTCATGGAACAATTAGGACTTGAGCGTAATCTTCAAGTCTGGAAGAAAAGCCTTTTGCCTGGCCAGGAAGCCAGCCAAAATTACCTATTCACTTGTTTCTCTTTCATCTATATTATGAGTGGAATTTTCATTTTGTTGTTGTTCAGTTGTTTTAGTCATGTACAGCTCTTTGGGGTTTCATTGGCAAAGATACTGGAGTGGTTTGCCATTTCCTTCTCCAGCTCATTTTGCAGATGAAGAAACTGAGGCAAACAGGGTTAAGTGACTTGCCCAGGATCATGCAGCTAGTACACTTCTGAGGCTGGATTTGAACTCAGATCTTCCTAACTCCAGGCTCAACATTCTTATATACTGGAGTCTCTAAATGTGACTAGGCTCAGAAATGTCACCTCTTCTCCCATTTCCATATCAATTCTATTATTTAGATGGCTCCTCAAAGTATTGCTAACACCACTTGCGGTTCGAATACAGTCGTCAGCTAGCATCTCTATTCTCTGAAGACCTATCTGTGAAATGGGACTATATTCAAGAGGTGTCTTCATACTGATTCTTTCTTGTGTGTTCTCTTTTGCGGGTTTTTTCAAGCATCACAATTATTTCATGATATATCTAATCTCTGTCTTTCTTGGAACAGAAAAACAATTCAGCAAAACGGGACCACAAAGCAACTTTATTGGAAAGCAAATGCATTTCACTCACAGTCCTTCACCTCTCTACTGAGAGGAGGGAGATATGTTTTATCTTCTGGTTTGGGGAGTCAAAATTTGTCACTGCCATGGACCTGATTTCTGCTACCTTTTAGTCTTGCTTTCAACTGCTATTTAAAGTCCATGGATATGTTCTTAGCTCTGCTTACTTTGTTCTTTGTCAGTTCATAAAAGTTTTGCCATGTTTCTCTGAATTCCTCATATTTGTCATTTCTTGTATCATAGTCAGAGTCTTTTACTTCCAGATATTATAATTTTTCCTGCCATTCCCAATTAATGGGCACGTGCTTTATTTCCACGTTTGCTGTCCCCAAACTGCTATTAGTATTTCGTTTGTGGGAGAACTTTCCCTCTGCCTTTAACTTCCCAGGGGTATATCCTTTGTAGCAGGATTCTAGATCAAAGAATATGAGCACATTAATGACTTTTTCTTGCATATTCCAAGTTGTTTTACAAAATGGTTAGACCAATTTACAGCTCTACCAATAGCATATTAGGATGCACTATTGCTGACAATTTCCATCTTTTATCATCATTGCCAATTTGATCAACATGAGGTAAAACCTCAGAGGTTTTCTCATTATTAATTATTTGGAGCATTTTATTTTGTTAATAATATGCATTCCTCTTTCTGAAAACTGTTTATAAACTACTTATCTAATTGGGAGCCATACTTGTTGAAAAACTCTTTCCTAACTCTAATTCCTCTAAAACCAGAAGTTTATTTTCTTGAAACACTCTATTCCAAATCATCATCCCAAATGAGTGAAAGAAAAGCCCCTTTCTAAAAGAGAAAGATTTGTCATCAATGTTATGCACTAAAATCCTTCAGTTTTTATGCAACAGGGAGGAAGAGCTGCCACCTATCCTCTCTGCACTTCAGTTTCCTCATCTGTAAGATCAGAAGTTTGGTTGGACTAGAGTCTAGAGATCCACAACATAGGTGTCAAACTTAAATAGAAGGGGCCACATGAAGATTCCTGCAGGCCTCATATTGACTGAGAAAACCACATTAACATTATCTGATTATTTTTACTTATTTTATTAAATACTTCCCAATTATTTTAATCTAGTTCAGGCTGGCACTTGGGAATATTGTGAGCCCAATATTGGCTGTGTGATTGATACCTCTGTTTTACAGACCCTCATATATTAAAGAAGATTTAGGAGAGATACTTTCTTTAAAACCTTATTTGAAGGTCTGTCCTCTGAGAAAGGGCCAGGATTTTTCTGTTTCTGTTTTTTTTCCCCCAAAGAACAGAACTAGGAGCAGTAGGTGGAAGTTGCAGAGGCAAATTTTGGCTAAATGTAAGAAAAATTTAAATTCCCCTACTATTAAGAGTTTTCTCAAAGGAGAATAGGTAGCCATGGGATCTAGTGACTTTTTCCTCATTAAAAGTCTTCAGAGAAGAGTAGATGACCACTTTTTGGAAATGTTATAGACAGGATTTCTATATGAATACGGACTTGACCAAGTCACTTCCAACTACCAACCATCACACATAGGGTAGGTGAGCCAACCTAACTGAAGCAGCAGGGCACCCTGAGGGAGAGATAGGAGGCAGCAGGTGCCAGGCAAGGCAAACAACCACCACCACTTTGGCCACCATCTTCCCTCACACCCTGACAGGACAGGCCAGGGCTCTGAATCCAGGAGCCTTGGGGACAGCAGTGCTTCCAGCCCAGTGTCTGCAGCCATCATCTTGGAAAGCAACATCTGTGGAGACAGCCTGGCAACTCCTCCTGTAGGTGCTCTGACCAAGCTACTGAAGACCTTAAAAAGAAAGTTCTTAGAAAGTTGATGTATAACCAGAAATATAATGCTGTGTCAGAAAGTAGGAAATAAGAATGGCAAATAGTCACAACCCAGTCCCTGCAGAGTTAAAAAAAAAAATTCTTATGTACTTAGTGAATTATGTTAATTCTTAATATATCTCCCCATACATGTGTTGTGTGTGTGTGTGTGTGTGCGTGTGTGTGTGTGTGTGTGTGTGTGAGAAAGATAGAGAAATGGAATTCCTTTCATTAAAATGTACCTGTTTGGTTTAAAAAAATAAAAAAGAAAGTTCTTGCCACCAAAGTCCTTGGCATTTACAAATGGCTCAACATCAGAAAATGGTATGATTTTTTAAAAATGGAAATGACATTAAATATGAGGTATAACTATAGACTTTGCCAGTGCACTCTAAGGACCATGGGATTTTTCCCTAGCTGAAATCCATTCTATGTGTTGTCTCTCCCATTCAAATAGGAGCTCCTTGAGATCAATGAGTTGTGTTTTTCTATTTATGTGGACTTTAGTAAGCCCTTAATAAATGCTTCATGCATGCATGCATGCATTCTTCTAGCTTTGAGATCACACGGGGTTTCTATCTATGATTCATAGAATTTAGAGCCAAAAGAGTCCTTAAGGATTACCTAGTTGAATTCTTAACATTGGGTTCATGAACTCATTTTTAAAAAATATTTTGATAACTGTATTTCTATATACTTGGTTTCCTTTGTAATCCTATACATTTTATTTTATACATTTAAAAATATTATTCTGATAAAAAGGATCAGCATGGACTGCCAGAACATGACACAAAAAATTGTAAAGGACCCTCTTATCTAGTCTAACTCCCTCATTTTACTCCCTCATTGAAACACAGAGAGGTGAAGTGAGTGGCAGTTAGTTCTAGCACCAAGTTCACCCCCTCAGTTCCTTAGATTCCATGTCCAGGGATCTTTGTATTATACCACTCCTGATTCCTCTGCATCAATCCTAGATCTGGGAAGGATACAACTGAGAGACAAAGTCGATTCCTGAGGGAGGAGAATTGGAGAAGTGGAGAGAATGGTAAAAACCTATGAAATGCAATATGTATACTGGACAGATGCTGCAAATGGACCTTGATTTGGGTCCAGGATTAAACAAGAAGAGAGCAAGCTGTATTGCACTGAAATGACCCTAAACTTCTCCCTGAAACAAAGGCCCTTCTTTTTAATGCCATTACCAATGTTGTTGCATGACTGTGTCATGGAACACTAGTTTCTGAAAAATTAAAAAATTAATATCATTTAGAGGACAATGGAGATGTAAATGGGTGGATATGAGCAGGCTGCTGCACACAACAACACAAGAATAACTGAATTAAAAGATATCATCAAGGCAGCATAGGATTGAAAAAATGGACTGGTCATGTGACAAGAGCAGAGTTAACTGACAGGCAGCCCATGTGCTCCATTGGTATCCTTATATCAGGAGAAAGTGAGAAATGCCCTCAGCATTTTGGATGAATCCCCAATGGTACATTTATGGGAAGACATAAATGAGTCACAAAGGCAGGCAGGCAGGCATGGATGGATGGGTTGTGATCTACATTTTGAAGGGAATGTCCACATAGATAAAATCACAGATCCATCTGTGATTTGAGAGTAAACTGCACTGAATGTAGACTTGTTTAATGTCAGGTTTCTTTGGAGGCTTTGGAAGAAGAGCGCTGAAGGAAAGAGCCAGGAGAAGCAAGGACTATCATTTAGAGAGGTAGGTAGCTATTAGTTTCTCAATCAATTGACAAACATTTATTAAGCTAAGCACTACTATGTGCCAGGAATTATTCTAGGTGCTAGGGATACAGAGACAAACACAACAGTCCTTGTCCTCAAGAAACTTATATTCTATTGAGGGTGAGGGTGGGGAACATCTCTGTATATCTCTGTATACCAGTATATAAAAAATAAATGAAAGCTAATTTGTGGGAGGGACGGAGCTACCCACGGAGGGAAACAGGAGAGGTTTCCTGTAGAAGGTGCCGCTTGAGTTTTGAAAGAAAGAAAAGATTCTGAGAGGTAGAGGTGAGAAGTAAGTGTATGTTAGACAACCAGTGCAAAAACACGGAGGCCTGAGCTGGTGTTTGGCTCGAAGGCAAGGGGAGTAAATACATAACAAGACTGAAAAAGTAGGCTGGTGTCAAGATGGGAAGGTTTTTCAAAGCCACATAGAGGAGTTTATGTTTGACCATAAAGGTAATGGAGAATCACTGGGGTTTGTTAAGCAAGGGAGTGACTTGGTCAGACCTGCACTTGAGGAAAATCACTTTGTCAGCTATTTTTGGAAGAATTGGAGTAGGGAGTGACTTGAGGCCAAAAGACCAATTAGGACGCTATTGTAATAACTAGGTGAGAGGCAAAGAGGACCTAGCGTGATGACTTATGTGAACAAAAAGATGAAGGGCATTGAGAGGCTGTGTGGGGTAGCAATAATAGAGGGCAGGACTTAGAATCGGGAAAATCTGGGTTCAAGTCTGATCTCTAATACACTGCTAGCTGTGTGATCATGGGACCACTTAACGATTTAGTACCGCTATGATTATATGTTTCAAATGAGCACCAGTAAGTGGAAGGAATTTCCACACGGGGAGTTCCCAAGACAG
Source organism: Pseudochirops corinnae (assembly GCA_028646515.1). NCBI lineage: Eukaryota > Metazoa > Chordata > Mammalia > Diprotodontia > Pseudocheiridae > Pseudochirops > Pseudochirops corinnae. The sequence continues at coordinate 161,488,060 of CM053585.1, forward strand.
CTTAAAAATCACATAATTAGAAAAAAAAAATCTCTTCAGACTGATTCCAAGACGTGGGGATGCAAAAGAACCTTTAACATTGTCTCTTCCCCTCTCCGGATCTCTAAAATGAGGGGGTAGAGCAAGACAACGTCCTTTTCAGCTCTAAAATTATACTCCTGGAATTTTATAATATAAGAAGTTTATGCTCCTATAGTCTTCTGACTAGGAGTCAGAAGACCTGAATTTCTTAATCGTAGCTCTGCTAGTGAACTGTTGTATGATTTTTTGGTTGTGCCCCGGTCCTCTGTCCTGTCCTGTTTCCCTATCTGCAAACTGAGGGTGTTGCATTAGTTCTCTGGGGCCCCTTCCAGCTCTGACATTCTGTCACATTTGCCTTAAGGGGTTTGGACAGAGGGTGCCTGCCTGGACAGTTTCCAAAGCTGCAAAGCTCCAAAAGCTATGGAGCCAGAGGCGCTGAGGGAGTGTCCAGGTAAAGGGAGGAGGGGACTCTGGATGCTCACCACAGGTGAGGATCTATAAGTTAGGGGTTGTGGGGAACTAGAGGAGGACCGGGAATCCGCGCGCTCTACAAACTCCGAGACTGAGGGAATAAATAGGGCACGGGCTGGTGCTTTGCTACTTCCACGACAAGCATCGGGACAGAGGCAGGGAGCGTTCAGTGCGTATCAAGCCCGGCTCTTGGCCGCCGCACGTCCCCCGAGATTCCAAACTGAACGATGAGCACCCCAAGATTCCACCCCCAAAGACACGTCCTCGCCTCTTTCCCCATCTTTACTCTTCTTTTCCACTAGCAGTGTGAATGCTTCCAGTCCCAATCAAGGACCTTAGCAGGTTTCCCAGCCCCCAGAGGCCCCGCCTACGCGGCGCCAGCCAATGGGAAACCAGGCCGGTGCCCGGGGATTGGGGGGGAGGGAGGGCCCCCCATGCGCTCGGTCAGCGCCGGGGCCAGCTCAGAGAGCAAGAAAAGCGAACCTAACCCGTCTGAGCCGCTGCTCCGGACCTCGCCAAACGCGGCCGCCGCGCGCCCGCCCGCCCGCCACAGCCAACCGCGCCGCCTCCTATTCTTTCCCCCCACCCCCCGTCGGGTGCACTGTCCCAACCCGAAAGTCCAGTTCTGCGACCGAGCCGGCGGCGGCGGCGGCAGAAAGAGAGCGAGACCCAGAGAGCGGGAGAACGAGATGACCCAGGAGTACGAGAAGTGAGTGAGGGCGAGGGGAGCGCGCGCCGGGGCCCGGGGAGGCCCCGGCCAAGGGAGCGAACCTGACCGGCAGGAGGGGTGACCCTCCCTCCGCCCGGTTGTGCCAGGGAAGAGGTCCTCTGTATGAGGGCCTTTCTTCTTATCCTTAGCGTTTAGCATTGCGCCTGGCACGTAGTAAGAGCTTAATAAATGTGCGCTGACCTACTGACTGACGGACCGTCCTGTCGGGCGAGGGGATGGCCCTGGCCCTTGAGAGGTAGGTAGAGTGAGGAGATCCAGTCAAGGAAGCAGCCTCACCTCCTCCTCTGCTTTTTTCTTTTCTTCTTCCTCCTCCTCCTCCTGTCAGCCTAGCCCAGCTTGGCTCCACTCGCGGCCCCGGGGCAGTGCAGGTGAATCGGCGGGATGCGGGGGTTGAGGCTCTGGCCAGCAGAAGGAGGAGGCTGCTCTCCCTGAGCCTCCTTCTCCCTCTCCCTGCCCTGGATCGGGGGCTGGGGTGGGGGTGGAGGACAGCCCGGGGGTCCTCTGTGGCGCAGCTCGGTGGACTTGGTTAGGGAGCTTAGGCTCTGCCATCAGCCACCCGGGTGACCTTGGGTGGTTCTCTCTGGGACCCCAGTTTTCTTCTAAGATGAGGAGGTTGGACTAAGATGAGAGGGCTCTGAAGCCCCTTCCAGCCCCAAATCCCATGATCCCTTCGATCTCGTTTCCCCCCGTCTGGGAAGAGCCTTGTCTAGACATCTGCCCCGAGGGCACAGCACCCCCGACCTCCCTCCCCATTCTCCTCCTCCAATTCCCAGGCTCCGGTGCTTTCCTGGCCCTTTGATCCCGGGGGTGAGTTGGTTTGGCTGTAGGTCGCCTTGGACGGAGCGCACGCCTGGTGGCTCTGTGGCTGAAGCCAGGTGTGTGTATTTGTGTGTAGGATTGGTGGTGGATGCCTTTTCATCTTTTTGACTTCTCTCTCTGTCTCTTCTCTTCATTCTCTTCCCCCCCCCCCCCCCCTTATTCTTTGTTTAATTGAAACAGCTCGGGAGGAGATTCTTGGCTTTGGGGAAACTCGACACCTGAAAGGCGTTGGTCCTCCTCCTCCTCCGGCTTCTCCTTCCTTATAGTCTAGTCCTCCTTCATCTCCCTTTAAATGCTGAGTGCGGAGAACAATCAGTCTGTGTGTCCGGAGGAGCCTCTGAGTCCCAAAGCTTCTCTTTCCACCTCCACCCCCACCCCATTAAAAAAAATTGAAAAAGAAAGAAACCTAGCCTCTAGTTACTGGGGGACCGGCACTTGCGACTTCTGGCGGTCCCTTAACAGAATCCTGCAGCTTTGCGCTCTGCCACATCCCCCCCACCTCCCATTCCCCCTTTAAAAATATGAGTTCAGGTTAAGGTATAGTGAGAGAAACTGCAATACAGAAACATCATTACACAAGACACACCTATTTTGTTTTATTCCGTAATGGCTAGTGTTGTTGTGTCATTTGAAAAAGATTAGTTGTTCTCAGGCCTTTGGTGATTTTAAATCGATGTGCAGGTAGGAACTACGAAAATCCTTTCCCCTCGTCCTCCTCTTCCCTCTTGTGCTTAGTAGCAGCTAATGGATTTCTTTGAGACGCACCCCACAGCTGGAAAACTGGACTTATCCAGGTAATCTGATGTCACTAAATATATATCTATAGCTATATATCTATAGATATATAGCTATAGATATATATCAAATGAATGGTGATAGAGAACTGTTCTGGAGTATAGATATCACGAAGGATGATTTTTTGTATTTTGGTGGCCTCATTCCCTGGTTTTGTGAGGAAAAAACAATTGCATTTAGCTTTAAAAAAATTGCAAAGGGCTGTGGGACTTATTTGGTTACTTGTATCATTGGTGGTAATTACAGATTACTCAGATCTACACTATGAAGAGCACAGAACTTCTAAATGTGGATAATTAGTTAGAAAGTTCTACATTTCCAGAGATGTTTTTGGATTTCCATTGATTAAAACAAAACAAACAAAAAACCCTAAAATTAAAAAAAAAACCCACTTCAGTATATTTCTCTAAAAAAGGCAAATAGCCTTTTCTTTAAATTGTCATTTAACATAGATTTGGCACAGGCATTTTTGAAAGCTCCTTTTTTTTGCACAAACTAGGAACCTTAAGTTCAATATGTTATAATGGATTCTCCAAATTTGTCACAAACACTGGTAAATAAATATTTCAGTGTTTTGGTGAAGTCTTTGTTGAATAGCTATAACTAACAAATAGGTAAAATCTTTACTATTTATGTTTGTATTTATTAATTTATAGTCTAAATCATAATCACCAAGGCACCCATTGAGGCATTTAGCACATATTGTTAAATGTGAAATTTTTTTTGTTAAAAATATACATGTGAAACTCACAAAAAAAATTTTGGTTTGTTTTCTGATGAATGCAAAAAAAATGAGAAGAGGGAGAGAAAGTAGCGAAGGTAGAAAAACTAGCATTTCAGGAATGGAGGAATCCTATGCTGTCATAACACTTATGAAAGTTATTTTGATTATTAATAATAGCCTAGTTATATAAGAATAATCACTGTAATATATGACTTAGTTCATTAGCTGTAATCAGCTCTATTACTGCTCAGGGAAATGCCCACTCTGTACAATTTTAAAGTTTAAAAAAAATTTGAAGCGTGTTTAAACAAAGTTTATTTAGAAATAGATGATATACTGCAGGCACTTTCTTCCCAACCAAATGCCAGTCCCTAGTATTTTATGCCTGAGTATAAGTAAAACAGTGATTTTGAGATTTATATTCCATCCCAATTGAGAAGGCATCATTTGAACCCAGCACTTCCTGACTCCAAAGCCTGCCCTTTATTCACATTATGGTGCTGCTTTCACCACCCCCCTCAATTCCATCCCCAACCCCCAACCCCATCAAAGATGGTCTCATTTTCCCAAATGAATCTATAGCTCTGTTTTTTAAAGGGTTTGGGTGGCTGCCAAACCCTACACTTTGTTGATAGCTTTAAAAGATAATCTTTCTACACTCACTCTTAAAGTAGGTAGGTTACCTTTAGGCCATTCACACATTTCATTTGAGTGTTGCAATGAGCAATGAGTCTTATAAACACCTGTAATGCTTAAATTTGCTGGTTCCCAGATTAGTGATTATTCAGTATAGTTCTTAGCATTTTCACTTTTAAATTTGTTTTTCTTCTTCAAGACTCTTCTCTTTATACTACTGTGGGTTTAGTTTTCTCCTTCTTGCATATTTGCAGTTTGTTTCCATTATTAAATAATGCCAACTGTATAATAGTTGAGAATGTTTACTTTTCAGATTTTTTGGAATAGCTGGTGTTTGTTTTAATCTGCTGAAATAAATTTTAATCTGCAATAGAGTCAAAGCACAGGGAAAGGATAAGACTTTAGTGTATCTTATTTTACTACAATATTAAAGCTTTACAGGTGTTATCCAGTGTGATAAATGAGGGAAGATTTTTTTTTAAGAAAGATATTTTTCTGTTAAAAAAAATCACTCAGTGGCTCTGAATATACTGTTATAGGTTATTGAATGTTTATCTCTAAGATAAATAGTTGAACTGTCTTGCCAGAAAATTACACAGCTTTGCTGATTTACAGTCCCCTTTGGCCACATTCCATGTTGAATCTTCAGGGAATCAGCAGTGTATTATAACTTTCCACATACCCCCAAGGATTAAATGAGGTGTCTATTTTCCTTTCTACTCCTACTCCAATAAACTTTTGGTGGGAGAAGATAGGAAATTGTCGAAGGCATGGAAATCAACAGGAAAGGGCAAAGAAATAAATTATAGCAGTGTGTTGATAGAACTACTCAGATCCCAAGAGAATGTAGTTGTGACTACTACATAGTGCCCAAAGAAAATGAATGTCCTGTTGTTGTCATACCATGTCCTTATGTCTGTTTATGTAGAGTGTTTGAATAGCAAGGCATTCTCTTACATGGTTTGGCAAACTATCCAGTTTATGTTGGGTTCCAAGTATAGGTTAGCTACAGGTTCCCATGATGTCTAAATACTCGGTGTTCTAGTGGGTGGCCTCTGGGGCTACATTTAAGTGGGTTGTTCTGTTTGATGATATCTGGCCTTAAATTGACTCACCTGGGTTTATGGGGCAAAAGAATTTCAAGATTTTCTTAGTGATTTTTAGTTGCCTTTTATGTCTTATAATATGCTCAGTGGTTTTATTTTTCTCATTTTTGTTTTTAAAGCAAAAGACCAGTGTTGGTTCTTCAGAATGAAGCACTCTATTCACAGCGTCGACCTTACACCAGTGAAGATGAAGCTTGGAAATCTTTCCTCGAAAACCCGCTTACTGCAGCCACCAAAGCGATGATGAGTATCAATGGAGATGAGGACAGTGCAGCTGCTCTTGGCCTACTCTACGACTATTATAAGGTAGCTCTTTCTCCTTGTTAAAGGCTTAACAACAGCTGAAGATGCACTCGATTAAACTGCATATAAAACAGTAATTTGCTAGTAGAATGTAATGCAAGTTGCTCCATAGTGACTATAAATAACCTAATGAATACTTTGAGTTAATGTGGTTCAAAGCTGAAGTCTGCAATCAGAGAATCAAAGGATTGTTTTAAAACTTATGAAGTAACCAGCTGCCCTAGGACCTATCTTTACAAGTAAAAGATGAAGCTGTTACAAAAGATGATAGTAAGTTGGTCCTATTGATATATATTCTGCAAAAGGGAGTCTTTAGCTTTGGTGACAATTATCAACCAATGAACAGGCATTTATTAAGTACTATGTTTCAGGAAGTGGAACTTTGTGGCACAATGGGAAGCATAGCACCTTGAGTCAGGAACACCTGAGTTCAAATCCAGCCTCAGACACTTACTAGCTATGTGCCCTTGGGCAAGTCACTTAACCCTGTTTGTCTCAGCTTTCTCATCTGTCAAATGGGCTAGAGAAGAAAATGGCAAACCACTTCTATATCTTTGCCAAGAAAACCCCAAATGGGGTCACCAAGAGTGAGACATGACTGAACAAACAACACATCAGAAACTCTGCTAAGTACGGGGAATATAAAGACCAAATAACATTATGCAGCATATAAGAATTATTGCTACTGGCTCCCTGTACATTGGGCATGGCATGTGGACTATAAAGTCCAAAGAAGACTATAATTCTTACATGTGATGTAACTTTGTTTAACTTTAATCAAGGTGATTTCTTTTTTGGTAATATTACAATGTCCTCTGTTGTGTTTAAAGGAACTCTGGAGTTCCAATATTGTCTCTGACACAGGAAAGCTTTGTGACTCTAGGCAAGTCACTGAGGTTACTCTCAGTGACCTAGGTAACTCTACCACTACGAATTACAGAAAAATTGTTGTTTTGAGCATTGATGGAAGGAGTTTCTAATACTCATGAAATCATAGTTCCAGTCTAAAAACAAATCAGTATTCTATGCTAAATATGAAAGTCACATTAATCTATTTTTGTTGTTCTGGGCTTGCCAATTCTTATCAGTTATGGTGTGCTCTGCTGCCTGCATTTAGAGACATGAAAGACCTGGGGATAAGCTTAATGGCACAGTAATTCTACTCTCTGCATGGATCTTTTTTGCTGTCCTCTGTCTGAAGATAATGCTACTACTCATCCATCAGGAGAGCATATACTTTTAATTACTTTTCTTGCAGTGGTAATTTTTAAAATTTTTTTTGCTAGTTCAATATTAAACCCCAAGGCTTTGACGTGAGTCCTTCTCTCTCTCTCTCTCTCTATGTCTCTCTCTCTCCATGCTCTCATTTGGTGACTTCATCATCTCACGTGGTTTTAATTATCATCTCTATACTGATGACTCACATATCTGTATATCTAGCCCCAGTTTTCCCCCTGAACTCTAGTCCTGTATCACTAACTACTTAGTGGGCATTTCAAACATAACATGTCCAAAACAATCTTTCTACCACCCCTCCCACCAACTGACATATCTTCTGAAATGTCTTATTTCTGTCCCTGTCCTTCCAATTGCCCCTGTTTGAAACCTATGCGTCATCCCTGACTCCTCTCTCTTCCTTTCCCTACGTGTCTAGTCGACTGCCAAATGCAGTTTCTACTTTGACAATGTCTCTTGCACCCTCTCCTCTCTACTCATACAGACTACAGTCACCATCTTAGTTCGAGCCTTTGTCACCTCTTGCCTGGACTATTAATATAGCCCTCTAATTGGTCTTCCTGTCTTGAGTCTCTTCTCTCCTTCACATAGCTATTGAAGTAATTTTCCTAAAACACAGGTCTGACCATATCAGTCTTCTGCTTGGTAAACTCCTGTACTTCTCTATTGCCTCCAATATTAAATAAAAGTAAACTCCTCTGGCATTTGAAGCCTTTCACAACCTGACCCTAACTTACCTTTCCATCCTTGATATACATTCCTCCCTTTCCCATTCCAGCCATAATGGCTACATCTTCTCTCACTGTGCTTTGGCCCTGGCTGTCCGCCATGCTTGGAATGCACATCCCCTTTTAACTTCAACCTCATAGAACTCCTTATTTCATTTAAGAAGCAGCTCAAGCACTGTTGTCTACCTCAGAAGTGTCAGAAAACATGGCCTACAACCCTCCTGAGTGTGACCAGAACCTGATTAGAGTTGGGAAATAGTTAAAAAATAAATAAAAACACAATACAACATAGATAATGTTCATAGGTAGTTTTCTAAGTCAGTATGTGCCTGCAGGGGTTCTTCTGCAATTTAGTGGCCCCTGTTTCTATTTGAGGTTGGTATCACTATTGTACCCGAAGCCTTTCTTGATCCCTCACTTCTCATATCTTTCTATCTTGTCATTATTTTGTACTTACTCCGTATATATTTATTCTGTATATACTTATATTATCTCCTCTAATTCTGTATATTCTTGTGTTGTCTCCTCTAATAAAGTGTAAGCTCTTTGAGAGCAGTACTGGGTGTTTGTTCATTGTATTCTCAGTGCTCAGCATAGAGGCAGATATTTCAGGACATGATTTTGACTGATTGAAAGAATAAAGCTTCTCCAGGGCAAGGACTGTTTCTTTTCTGATTTCCGGCTCTGGATGCTTACTCCCTGTGTGACTTTGGGCAAGTCAGTTGACCTCTGTGGGCCTCAGTTTCTTCACTCTGAAAATGGGAGGGTAGGGTGTATTTTTAACCTGATGTCTCCTCTAGCCCTAGATTTATAATCCTGTGAATTAGTTTTTGTCTTTTTGTCTCAGCAGAGTGCCTGACACTGATGAACGCTCACCAGATGTTGATTGCTTTTATTGGTAGAGGCCAAGCTGTTAGTCCCTTGAGTTCAACTCTTTATCTTTCCTCTACCTTACAGTATCTTTGCTTTAATGCTTTCATGGGGTTTGTTGTCATTCAGTTGTGTCTGACTCTGTGACTTTTCTTGACAAAGATATCAGAGTGGGTTGCCATTTCCTTCTCCAGTGGATTAAGGCAAACAGAGGTTAAATAACTTGCCCAGGGTCATATAGCTAGTAAGCGTTTGTAGCCACATTTGAACTTGGGTCTCCAGGCCCAGCCTTCTTGTCATCATGGTGTAGTGGTGCCACCATGGTGTAGTGGTCTCACATCCGTCATGTAGTCTTATCCTCTTGTTAGTGCATGACAGAAGCCATGAGACAAAACGTCTTAGCATGAAAAATCTGCTTCTAGCACCACATTCTTTTCAGTGTTAGAGTAAGAGTCCCTTCCCCCCACTTTAACTTAGAAAAGACCTTTTGGGGATACAAAGGTGGGGAAATAAATCTGGAGGCCTGAACATGAAGTTTAATGAAATTCATTCCTGGCACCAGATGCTGTCTATCTTGCTTTCTGAATGGGAGGTTATGGTTAGGGTTTTTTGTGGATCTGGAAGAAATCATCTGAGGAATGGTTCTTGGATAAATTTTTGGCTGAGGAGATTAGCCCAGAAGGATTCTTTTGACATGGAAGTTAAAGAGTATGTAACCTTCTGATGCCAAATTTATTTATCCAGTCTATGAAAAACACAAGTTGTTAAGATGGTAATTGAGCTGTGGCATATTTCTAGTAAGTAAAATTTTCAAAGAAAACAAAAAACCTAAAACTTCAATTCTAGACAGACTGATATGAGACCAATAATTATGTGTGTGTGTGTGTGTGTGTGTGTGTGTGCATACACATTTAAAAGGTCCTGCAGATATTTTGAAAATTCTGTGAGCCTAGGGAAGGATCAGGTCTTTAGTACTGCTTAACTAGGCAGGCCTCTGAGGTAGGGAGTACAGAACTAGATGTTTTTAATGACCTAACTTATTTGTTCTTAGTTATCTAAATAAGCATCCATCATTATTATGTCATATCTTTCAGTGCTTTACTGAAGTTATTTGAAGAACCCACTTAAGAATTAGCACATAGTTTACAAATGAAAATCTTTTAAAACCATATAATAGGGAAAGAAAAAAGCAGAAATACAGCTTTCCATATCTTGTGTTATTGTATGAATCTCAAGAATAGTTGAGGAAATTAATCATTTAAAGGCCAGGATTTAGGCTTCAGAAGTAAATTGTTTACATGACTGACAAGTTCTACTCCTGTGCCTCCCCCCTATATTTAGTTTGGTCTTAGAGGAATGGTATTAGAGAAAATTAACTGAGAAATGAAAATCTGACAGATCTTTGGAGTGTAGAAAAGTTTTCATTTCATAGAACTTCATTGTATTTTCTGTAATTATGCCACATCAGTTAAAGTTTTTAAATGGCACTTATGCACAAGAGGTAAAATTTCTGGATAAAATAGCTTTCTTTTAATGGAAAAAAATAAGAATATTTGCTATGTTCTAGTGACTTGAGCTTATTTGACAACCAGAAAAAAAAATGTTCATGTCATTGCCTGGGCTCCCCAGAATAAGTAGCACTTATATATCTGTACCATATTGGAATCAAGGCCTTATGAATACAGATGCATGCACTGTATGCTTTATAAAAGGAGCCTCTTCTGCTTTTTTTTAGTATTTTGTGCATGCTGGTATGACTCAAACTATCCATCTATTTTTCTTTAGTCTTGAGTTAAGTGTTACCTAATATAGTGAGAAAATACTGAGCTATATCCTAACCTAAGTTATATTAAGCAACTAGGAAGTCAGGAAGACTTGAGTTCAAACTGGACCCCAGAAACTAGCAGTGTGACCCTCGCTCGGCCACTTAACTGCTGTTTGCCTCAGTTTCCTCAGCTATAAAATGAGGATAATAATAGCCCCTACCTCCCAGGGTTGTTGTGAGGATCAAATGAGGTAACATTTGTAAAGTACCTGAAACACGGTGGGCATCGTATAAATGCTAGTTGTTGTTGTTGTTGTTATATCTTCGGAAGAAGTGTAGTGGTTAGAAATCCAGCCTCGTGAGCAGGAGGATCTAGGTTCAGGCCCTGTCTCTGACACATCCTGGAAGTGCGACCCTGGGCAAGTCATTGAACCTCTCATTGCCTCAGGAAACGCTCTAATACTAGAAGTTCCAGAGAAGGTGCTACCTGCATTGGCAGAAAGACTTTCCTCATCTAGGAGTTCTCAATATAATGGAATCACAGCTCCCTCCCAATCCCCGTTTTGTCTTTGGATGAGGGAGGCAGCATGGTCTGGTGGGTAGAGCTTTAGCCAACATTGGCCTTAGGAAGACCCTGGCTTGAGCCCTGCCTCTGGCACATATGGTTACGTGGCCCCATGAAAGTCAGCACCTTAGTAAGTCTCAAGACAATAAAACACTGATGATTTCTAATGTGTTTGGGTGACAGGAGTTTCTCTGGTGTTCTTCACACCAGTGAAATCATAGATCTGGAGAAAAAGATATCTTTGGCTGAATTGCCATTGATTGAAGACCTGAATTCTTTGTGTGTCTTAATCCATAAGGTTCCCAGAGAGAGAAGATTATCAACAGCAAAGTCAGATGTTGAACACCCTGACCCGGATCACAACAAAAGGTACTTGTTTAAATTCATGACAACATGTGACAGGACAGTTGAAAGATGCCCCATTTCTGTGAGAATTCCAACTTGTTAAAGGTCACTGTTTTGGATTTGATATAGATGATAGGTAATATGTACCTGGGGAGAAATGGATAGGTTAGGGAATTAATGTTTAATTTCTGTTCTTGATCCTCACTGATTAGAATGCTTCTAGTTTTGAGAAACTTACTGTTGCTATCTTTAAAATGAGATAGTCTTACTCCTCTAATAAGATATCTTTAGAATTAACTTCAATAATTTTAAAAAATGCATATTTTTTATTTTAGAGGAGGGTTGAGTAAATTAAAAAATAAATAAATAAAATACAAACTTGAAATACCAGCAACTCTTGATTTATCAGCACATGGGCAACTAGGTGGCATAGAGGATAGGACACTGGGCTTGTAGTCAGGAAGACTCATCTCCCTGAGTTCAAATAGAGCCTGAGACACTTATTAGCTATGTTACCCTGGGCAAGTCAGTTAACCTTGTTTGCCTCAGTTTCCTCATCTGTAAAATGATATGGAGATGGAAGTGATAAACCATTCCAGTGTCTTTGCCAAGAACACCTGACATGGGCTCACAAATACTCAACATGACTAAAAAAACGATTGAAAAACAGTTCAACAACAACTGAGCAACTCTTGCTTTATCAGCACATGGGTTTATCTGTAGCACATTTAAAGTTGATTTCAGTGACATATCTTAAGTGTTCTAAAGTACCACTAGTTGATGTGACTTTGGGGGGGAGGGGCAGCATCATATCCAAAGAACATTGTTTTCAGTATCAGAGGGCCTAGTGCAAATCCTAGCCTTGGATAACCTTGGGGGAATAATTTTTTTTAACTTCATTTTTCTCACCTATAAAATGAGAAGGCTGGACAAGATTGAGACTAAAGTCCTAATGAAATGTAAATTCTATGAAATATGAGTTCGTTTTGATAGCTGCCTAAGAATAACACATACTGTATATTCCAAAGCTCTGTAAAAGTAATTTGAGGGTTTTCAGATATTTTAGGCTAACCAGTAGAGGTGTAGTGCTTCATTAACAAAGAAAATCATGAGGTGGCTTTACAGTAAACCTTTTTGAAAGTAGTTCTAATTATTTTAATTTGTATGATTGTGGAATTTTTTTGAACTCTACAACACATTAGTCTGCAATTGAATTTTACCTAATGGAAACAAAAGAAAAGTGCATTTTTTAAAACTGTCATCAAAGCCAAAATCTCTGACGTACAAAGAATCAAAGTGGAATTGGCTTTCTTTTAGTTAAAATAAAGGTTAGGACAACAGGAGTGCAGTTTAGGTTAGCTGCATTGTAGCTTTGTGCCTCTAGAGAGATAGGATTGTTTTCTTTTATCAGGATGATTCCTAATAAATTCCCAATAAAATGTTTAAGGGGATTGCTTAGCAGCACTCTAATTAGCTTTCATCTAGTATCCTTGGGTTTAACTTAGAGCTATTTTGAAGGATTTCATCCCTCCATATATGGGTTTTGAGCTGTTTCTAGTTTATTTGATTCATTGCCAAGTAAATTGTGCACGGCCTAACAACATGTTTAAAAACTTTTGGCCAAGAAAATTGTTAAAAAAAAAGGTATCAAAATTGAGCTTCAAGACATAGTTTTCTTCTCTTCTCTTAAAGAAACAGCATACCAAATGTGACTGAACAACCCCTGATTTCTGCTGGAGAAAACAGAGTGCAAGTTCTGAAAAATGTGCCATTTAACATTGTTTTACCCCATGGCAACCAACTGGGCATCGATAAGAGAGGTCATCTAACTGCCCCTGACACAACGGTCACTGTGTCCATAGCAACAATGCCTACACACTCCATCAAGACGGAATCTCAGCCACACAGCTTTGCTGTAGGACTTCCCCCAACAGTTTATCACCCTGAACCCACTGAGCGTGTAGTGGTGTTCGACCGCAGCCTTAATCCTGACCAGTTCAGCTCAGGTGCTCAGCCCCCAAATGCTCAGAGGCGTACTCCAGATTCTACCTTCTCAGAGACCTTCAAGGAAGGCGTGCAAGAGGTACAGGAAACAACAAATCTTCCTAATAGGGCTGTGCATAAGTATCAGGTTCTACCTTTTCCTTGTTATATAAGACTGAAATCTCAGTCTGAAATGGATTAGAAATAGAAGATTTTTTTTTTTAAGAGAAAAGGCCCATGGGTATAATTGAGCAAACTAAGCCTATAAAACCAGAAATAATTATCAAAAGCACATGGCTAATCTTACCAAGAGTTGGTTTTAAAGATCATGATTTCAGCAAAATAATTTGCTGAAGGGTAGAGGAAAAACATTTGTAATCTCATTGACAACAGGTATCTTCATGTAGTCTGTTTAATTTAAACTGTGTCCTTTACGAGCCTTTTAGAACTACATATTCTTTCTGCATATAACTATATAATTCCTTCTTATCACATATATGCTTTGTGTCTCTTGGTTGTTACCATAGTTCTAAACATATATCATAACTAAATTTTTATGTTAAATTCATGGTGTAAAGTTTACAAATAACTCCATTGACTTTCAAGTATTTTCTCTTGGTAAATGCTAAATTTGGTACCAGGGAAGGAACAACAGAATGTGAGGATAAGAGCTTTGGGATTAGAAACCTAACAGCAGCAACTCTTGAGGAAAAACTCCAAATTTCGTTAGTCAGAATATGTCCTTGATAGTGTATTTTGAACTTAGCACTCTGGAATGCTTGACTTCTAAAGGAATAGGTAAACTGAGCTTCTGATTTTGAAGTCTCAAACTTAAATCAGAATTTTGAATGTGTGGAGGAGGTGGGCGGGGGGAATAATGAATCACAAATACTTTGTGGCAGGGCCCAGAACCAGTCTTAATTTACGTGGCTTGTTTATAAAAATGGATATTGGGAGGGTAGGGGGTTATATTTAAGATGCATCCTTTTGATGCTGTAGTAAATCTTAAGTTTTTGCAGGCCCAACTTAGCTTCTGTCTTTGGTAACCATGACCAGTCCAGTAATTGTGCCTTATTATGTTGTTTGTATTTCAGGTTTTCTTTCCTTCAGATCTCAGTCTGAGGATGCCTGGCATGAATTCAGAGGACTATGTGTTTGACAATGTCTCAGGGTAATAATAATTTATGTAATTTTTTTTCTTTGTAACGTGTGAGTCCTTTTCTACCTGTTCTTAATGGTTTGATGAAGATTTTTTCCTCATTTTATTATGCCAATAAGAAGGGATAGCAGTCTAATTATTTACTTGCTAGGGTTTCCTTAGTGACAACTGATTTTGGTGCTGGTTGTGATCTTTCCAGAAGTCTTTCGCTTAGAACTGTTTTTCAAGTAAGAGTTCTTTAAATAGTAGAGTTGAAAACTACCTCAGCTCTCTCCTCCCTATGATTTTTTTTTAGGGGGGGAGGTTAATGCAATGTAATCTATGAGGTTATATACATAAAACATTTGGCAAGCATTAAATTGCTCCACAAATGTTAGCTGTCATGGAATCTAGGAGAAGAGATGGAAAGAGAGGAGGTGGGTTATAGCTAAGATTCCTTCTAGCTATAAAATTCTTTGTTTCTTTGACAATTTCAGAATAAAGTAAATTGTTGCAAATAAGTACAAGAGAAAACCACTTTTAAAATTAACCTACCTTCTTCCAGCTCATTTGCAAGGTATAAAATGAGGGCCACAGTCCTTACTCTTTGCCTGACTGGAATTGTTACTTGCATGGGGAAACTGGCTATTTGAAATACTGTAGTGAATATTGAAAAACAAACAAGTTTTTAGAAGATAGAATTTCTCTGCCTCTCTGGTTATATATTGGAATGAGAGGCATATCTGCCTTATATATTTCTCTTCCTTCATTACTATGTGCTTGATTTTTGCTTCCGTGAAATTTCAGTAGAGCATTTAAAACGTTATCTATTATGATAATAATGGTTGACATTTAAATAGTAAAGTTTACAAATTCTTTATGTACATTATCCCTTAAAATAATTTGTGAAGTAGATAACATCCCCATTTTAACAGATGAGGAAACTAAGTTTTAGAGAGGCTAATGATCTGGCTCAATAGTTACACAGAGACTCAAACCAGTCTTCTGACTCCAAATCCAGGGATCTTTTTCCTCAACATCTTACTTCTCAAGTGGATTGAGAATTGTTTTTTTTTTATTGTTAAATATTTCTGTGTGAAAAAATTATTTCCTCATGGAAATGTTAGAAAGGAGTCTTTCTTAAGATGGCAGAACCAGTTGTATTTTCCTTAACAACTTAGTATATCAGTGGATTCACTGGACCTTCTCCAAATTAAACCAAAGCACATTGGTAGCTTTCCAGAAGAGTACCTTAGTCTTCAATGCCTTTTTTGTCACATAGGAACAACTTTGAATATACTCTAGAAGCCTCAAAATCCCTTCGACAGAAGCCAGGAGATAGCACCATGACGTATTTGAACAAGGGCCAGTTTTACCCTGTCACCTTGAAAGAAGTGAGCAGCAATGAAGGAATCCACCATCCCATCAGCAAAGTCCGGGTGAGTGTGTGGTCACTTTTTTCTCCAGGAAGTGAGGGACAAAGATTCTGTGTTCTCTGTCTAAAACAGAACTTGCTGCAGGTCCCAAACTGTAGTCTTAGGCCTCAAATGCAAAGTCTAATGTCAAGTAACACTTCTCAAAAAGATTCGCCCTCTGTTTTCTCAACTTCTTTAACCTTTTGTCTTCTCTCAGAGTGTGATTATGGTGGTGTTTGCTGAAGACAAAACTCGGGAAGATCAGCTAAGGCATTGGAAATACTGGCACTCCAGGCAACACACCGCCAAACAAAGATGCATTGATATAGGTAAGCAGCTCATAAGCCTGTTCTTACTCTCAGAACTGCAAGCACCCATTTTTTTCTAAATCCAATTTTTTTTGGCAGTGTTCAGCTTCCTGACAAAACCATTTTTATTTTTTCACCAGCCACTGGCCTTTTCCAAACATTGTCCTTGGCCTCTCAGAATTGTCTTTGTCTCCACTTTGACTTCCTCTATAATGGCTACTGTGTTCCATTTAAAGGTGGAGACTCCAGCTATACAGTAAGCACAAAGGTGTCTCACTTCCCCACACTATTCAAGGATTTTTTTAGGTTGTTTATTCCAAAGCAAATTTCTGTCATTTGTAGAGGAGAAAGAAAAGGAGAAAACACTATTAATTGCCTGTAAGCAAAACAGGAATATGGCTTAATTCTAGCCTTCCCTAGTTGCAAGCTGAATTGCATTGCCAGCCCTTGATGTCTGGGACTAGGATTAAAGATTAGTCATCTGGTTCTTAACAGCAAACTCACAAAGAAATCCATGTTTTCTGAAGTAACTTTATGAAGAACTGTATCTTGTATGGTCCTTTGGAGTATAGCATGGGTGAAAGTAACGGTTGTTACTCTCAGCAGTATTTTCCCCCCCACCCCCTCTATTTTCTCTAGAGCCCTAGATTAGGAGTGAGGAGGACATGGGATCAAAGTCTTATTGTACCACTGTCCTTATGACTTTTGGCCAATTGTTTTACCTCTCCAGGTATTGCTTTTGTCCTCTGTAAAATGACAGAATGTTGGATTAGGATGGTGATTTCTATGGGTCCTTTAGAGGCTAGAATTCTTTTTTTTTTCATCTTTAATGCATTCTCTTCCACCCAAGAATATATTACCTTCAAATTCTTTAGGGAGAGGAAAAACAGTATCTTATCTTGACAAAAGTTTCATACTACCCAACTTAAATTAAAATTCACAAGTTTATCTTTTTCACTGTTTCCCTTGTAGCTGACTATAAAGAAAGCTTCAATACCATCAGTAACATTGAGGAGATTGCCTATAATGCTATTTCTTTCACTTGGGACATTAATGATGAAGCAAAGGTATGTAGTAGAGCCCTCAAGGCTTCCTATTCTTGTGTGTGTGTGTGTGTGTGTGTGTGTGTGTGTGTGTGTGTGGACAGAGGGGAGGAGCAGAGTGCCTTGACAGCTGACATTTTCTTTGGTGTTTCATTTTTGTACTAAGCAATAGATTGAATCACGTTTGATGAGAAGGTAGGTAGGCTGTTACTGTGAGTCATGAATCTGATGAAAATGAGATGGGATGGGAAGGGAGGAAAAGAAGTATTACACCATTGGGTTTTTTTCCCTCCTTCCTAAAGAACCAAGATGATTCTCTTGTCTGTTTTAACTTTCCCAAAGAAAGTTCATGCCAGCATTTTAAGAAACAAAGCAAAGATATTTCTTCCTGTTCTCTGGCAAAGATAATTTATCTTGACATACCTATATGAATGTGTAGTATTGTAAAGGGAACATTAGAATTAGAGTCAGAAGCTTGTGAATTTTAATCCTCAACCACTAACTCACCATTTCACTTTGTGACTCAACTTCCCTCTGACTCCATTTTTCAATCTGGGAAGTAGCATTAGTAATGCCTGCCTACTCCCTCACTGACAGGGATATTGTGAAGATTAATAAGAACAATGTCCCTAAGACTCATAATTTTCTTAGAGAAAGGCTTTATGGACAACAGATAATTATTTTATTTCATTGCATTTTCTCTACAAGTTCAACCCTTCTTCCTGTTCTAAGTAATTCTTGTTATTTTACAAGGCATTTGAATCATTATCACTGATGTGGATGGTCATTTGGCTAACTCTTAAGTTCAGTTCTGGTGTCCTTTAGGCAAATATAGATTCTACACAGAAACTATGTGAACATAAACATAAAACACTTTTTTATACAAATAAACTCATATCTAAATAATTGCAATAATATTTATTCTTCATGAGTCAGTGAGGCCAGAATAATTTTTTAAATGACAATTTTACCTAACTAACCTATTTATTCAATGTCATCACAATTAAATCACTAAAAATTATTTTACTGAGTTAGAAAAAATAATAACAAAGTTCATTTGGAAGAAGAGAAAGTCAGGAGTTTCAAAGAAAGGGAAAAGATATAAAGGAAGTAGAATCAGCAGTATCAGACTTTAAACTATATTATGAGGTGGGAGCATTAAGTATAAAAAGGATAATTTTGATGATTTTAAATAAAATTTTCTTGTATAAATAAAACCTGGATAGCCAAGAATAGAAGGAATACAGAAAATTGAGGGAAAACTTTCACAATCTCTCAGGTAGGATATGATTGAGTTGGAATATTGCTGTGGCATAAGAAATGTTGAAAAATCAGAGAAACAGATGATAAGAGGAAAGAAGAATAGTACAGTCATATATGTGTGTGTGTTTGAGTACATATATATGTGTATGTTTATAGATATCTATGTATATGTATGTCTGTGTACATACACACACACGTCTCTGCACTTAATTGTAGCTTTTTTGGAGGGGAGGGAGAGGGATAAAACAAAGTAAAAAGTATGCTGTAGAAAACAGAAGAAAACTAACAAGGAAGCAAAAAAAAGCTTGACAGCTTTGAAAACAGTGTATAGTATTTATTATATTGGTTTTCTGGAAATGGAAATTTATTATTTTATATTGAATCCTCTCTTATGTTCCGCAGTGTACATGTCAATTTTTTTCTTTTCTTGTTTTGTATTTAAGTTTAAAATAAAAAAATTTACCAAAAGAAAAAGGAAATGTAAGTTTACTTTTTCAAAGCATCTGTCCCCCCACACCATACTAAAATCTTTTCCTTTTAATAATATACCCTCCCCCAAGTCACTGAAATACTGAAACTTATCCCTTTAGTTCGCTGAGTTTAGGAATCGAAGAGTTCATATAGCATGTTCACAGGAAAAAGTATTTTGTGTTCAGCAATTTGATTTTTGTAAGTTTTTAATAACAAAGATTATATTTGTTATTGGGAACAATTCATTTAAGAAATATCTGAACCAAATCAATCGATAAGCAAATATATAAAGTACCTATTCTAGGCTAAACATTTTGCTGAGCGATGGTGATACAAAGACAGAAATGACAATCCGTGCCCTCAAAGAGCGTCCATTCTCTTTGAGGGAGACAACGTGTTCAGTAGGTGCAGAATAATGACAAAATAAATAAGAGCTAATTTTGGGAAGGAGAGTGGGCCCTGTTAGCAGACAGATAAGGGGGACTTCATGCAGAAGGTGGTACTTGAGCTGAATCTTAAAGAAAGTAAGGCATTCTGGGAGGTAGAAACAAGGAAAGGAAGGAATGCATTCCAGGAATGGGGGATGGCCAGTGAAAAAGAAGATGGGAGGTAGAATGCTCTGTGTAAGGAACAACAAGAAGGGTAGGTTTGGCTACATGATGGAATATAGGAAGGAGAATGGTACATAATGAGGATGGAAAGGCAGGTTGGCACCAGGTTGTGAAGATCTTTAAAAGCCAAAAGAGGAGTTTCTGTTTTATCCAAAAGTCAATAGAAAAGCATCAGTATTTATTGAGGGAGTGACATGGTCAGACCTGCATTTTAGGAAAATCATTTTGGAAGATGGATTAGAGCAGTGGTTCTCAATCTTCCGAATGCCACAACCCTTTAATACTCTTATGTGGGCATATCTGCATGAGGGCGGACCCTCCTGGAGATGGATAGAGGAGCGGTGTCTTGGTTCCTAAGACCATTGAAAATATGTTTTCTGATAGTCTTAGGTAACCCCTGTGAAAGGGTCATTCGATCCCCAAAGGGGTTGCAACCCACAGGTTGAGAACTGCTAGATTAGAGAGTGACAGGCTTGAGGCAGGGATGTCATTGTAGCAGACCAGGTGAGAGGTGATGAGGCCCTGATAAGGGTTGTTTCTGTGTGACTTGTGAGGAAGGCAATGTATCTGAAAGATGTGGTAGATGTAAAAATGGCAGTATTTGGCAGCTGATTGGCTCTGTTGGATGACAGAGAGTGAGGAATTAAGGATGACCCTGAGGCTGGAAGCCTGGGAAACTAGAAGGATTGTGGTGCCCTTGATAGAAATAGGGAAGAACAGAAAAGGTGTGGATTTAGAAGGAAAGGTAATGAGTTCTGTTTTGGATACATTGAATTTGAATTGTCTGTGGGACTTCCTATTTGAAATGTCCACTAAGTGATTTGTAATGTGGGACAAGTGCTCAGGAGAGATGTTGAGGTTGGATATATAAATTTGGAAGTCATCTGCATATAGATGATAATTAAACTCATGTGAACTGACAAGATCATTAAGTCATAGATTACAGGGAGAAAGAAGAGAAGACCCAGGACAGAGCCTTGAGGTAGACTCACAATTAGGGAGTGTTATATGAAGATCCAGAAGAGAGTAATGTCAGGAAAACCCAAATGAGAGACACTGTCCCAGAGGTGAGAGTGGTCAGTGGTGCCAAATTTTGCAGAGAGGTCAAAAAGGAAAAGAACTGAGGAAAGACCATTAAATTTGGCAATTAAGAAATCTTTGAGAACAGTTTCAATTAAGTGATGAGATCAGAAATGACCGAGCAAAGCATTGAGGAGTGAGTGAGAGACGAGAAACTGCAGGCAATGAGTGTAGAAAGCTTTTTTTTAGGAGTTTGCCTGAGAAAGTATGTGAATATGAAAGGTATATGATGATAGTTTGAAGGGATGATGGGTTTGTTTTTTTTAAAGGATGGGGGAGATTTGGACATGTTGCTAGGCAGCATGGAAGGAAATAGTAGGTGAAAAGGTAGGCTCTAGAAAGAGAATGAAGATTAGAAAGAGAGAAGTGATGATTGCAGGGCTAATCCATTGAAGAGACAGGGAGGAGAGAGTGCATTTAGAGCAGTTAGCATTGGTGAAGCCAGTTCATTATTAGAATTTAGAGTACAAGAGGAGATATCGGGGAATGACATCTTTTGAGATGAAGAAAAGAGGGAGTTCATGTCATGACGAATGGTCTCTATTTTGTCATTAAAGTACAAAGCAAGTTCCTCTGTTTGAAAGAGAGTGAAGGGAAGAGGAGATGTGGAAGGTTTTAGGAGAGAAGATTTGGAACATCCTCTGTGGGGAGTGGAATAGGATATTGGGGAGGGGGAAAAGGATTATTTTGCTGTAAGGAGAGCCCAGTTGAGGTTAGATAACATACATTTATAGTGGACCCACACAGCCCAGTTCTATAGCTCCTTCCAGCTCTCTTCAGCGGCATGTGAATAGGGGCAGCAGAGACTGGATGACTGAATACTTAGAACATGAAAGGTTGAGTGCAAAGTGAGGCACACAGAGTAGGACAAGCCCGAGTTCCTACTCTATGGAGCTTGTGGTTTGACCAGCAGAGGCAAGATACCCTCATGTCTAACCAACAGAGAAGTTCTTCTGTTGGAGCAAATGATTAAATGTATATTAAGAGGAGCCTGTGAGAGCTGCTCTTGCCATTTGCCACAGACTTCTCCAAGGCAAAGTATGGCTTTGAGGCTGCAGGCTCCAGAATATTGGACAGCCCCAGTTTATGGGGCTTTGCAACACTGGTATAAGTTACACTTTGTTTTCTGGCTGTCTTAGTAGAGCATGTGTGATATCAGCAGGTGTTTGGTGCTTTGGTGTTAGTCTTGTTTTGATAAGCGTGCCCACTCCAATCAATAGGGAATCTGAATATTCCAATCAACAAGAAATTCTCCCATACCAACTATGTGTAAGCACTAGCCTAATGTCAGAATAGACAAAGACACAAATGAAGTA
This sequence comes from Pseudochirops corinnae, assembly GCA_028646515.1. Classification (NCBI taxonomy): domain Eukaryota; kingdom Metazoa; phylum Chordata; class Mammalia; order Diprotodontia; family Pseudocheiridae; genus Pseudochirops; species Pseudochirops corinnae. The sequence goes on from CM053585.1 coordinate 161,509,802, forward strand.
GTCCAATTGTCCTTGCCTGAAAGAAGCTTCAGTTTTACTGGGGGAACAGTACCATGACAAAATATATATGGAATAAATGTGAAGGGAAAAGAATAATGTTAACAATTGCTAATTAATCATCAAAGACCTTTTGCAGGAGGTGGTGGTTAGTCCTTGTTTTATAGGAATTTGGGGATTATACAAGTCAGAAGTGAGGAAGATGGTGTGGGGTGGGACAGCCTGTGCAGAGGCCTAGAGATAGGAGATGGAGTGTAATTTGTGGGGATAAGCAAGAAGGACAGTTTGACTGGAACATAGCAGCTACATGGTAGGGGGAAGAGTGACATGAGATCTGTCTGCAAAGATGGGTTCAGGCTAGATTGTAAAGGTCTTTACTTGCCAAAAAAAAAAAAAAAAAAGAGTTTGTATTTTGCCCAAAAGACAATAGGAAGTCACTCAATGTTTCATATTGTTTATAAGTAGATTATTTAGGTAAAGTAATAAGGGGAAGCAAGAAATCGTGGCTTTTATCTTTCCTTATTTGCCCTTGTTTGATACTTTAAAAATTATTCTTTCATTCATGAGGAGATGTATTGTTTTCCATGACTTGATGACTAATAGCTTGTTTATCTTTGTAATTTAGCAAGGACCATGAGATAAACATGGTGAGGCTGTTAGGAAGAAAAGGAAAGTTTCACTTTGTATAATTATTCTTTCTCTTATTTTAACAATTAAATAATATTTAATGGCACTGAGTTTGCTGGCCTCTTAATATTGCTGATAAAAAAAAAATTGACCTATGCTCTTAGGAAGCTTCTGTTCCCAAAGTAAATTGCAGGCATATTTTCTTCTCACCATTATGGCTAATTAAGGAACTCTTAACAAAGATTCTGGGTAGGAGGACATTTAGGCCTGACTTCACTTTCCTGACCACCATTGACTCATCTGCGACCTTAGATGGGTCCTTTGTTCACTGGTCCTCTCATTTCCTTCATGTGCTTCTAGAAAAAAGTGCCACCTTGACCAGCTAGTTTTTGTCGATGAGGTTTTCTCAGGATTAATAAGCCCTTGTCAAAGTGCTTCAATATCTTGGCTGATAGTTATTGTGCACGGACAGAGTGGTTGTTTGGTTTATCACTCTTGAAGGTGGAAGTAATGAAAACCAAGACAACAGAAAGGAATAATGATGGTTGTGAGTTCCATTTTGAAGATCTTTAGCATTTCAGTATTAGAGAAGAATATTGTGTGAGGTGGTGATGGGGTAGGGAATGGAGTGGTCTACGTGGCTCAAAGAGCATCAGTAAATATTGTGGGTCAGTGAAGTTTGTTTCTCTTTCCAGACCCCCAAAGCTGATTTGGTTCTTATGCCTTCTACAAGAAGAGTGTTGTGCCATCATCTAATTAGACTGCTACCTTTGAAAATAGATCCCATATATCAGCCTTAAATGTGTTGGAATGAAGCATCTAGACTTTTAGCTTTCTTCAGCCAAGTTGATTTCTCTTTTTACTCTCAAAGTAATTAATGCCCCTGGGCAGGTGGAGACCACAAATTCTGCATGCATGATCCTGTAGTAATTTTTTTCCCCCAATTACCCCCTCCATGCACTAAGTTCCTTATCCTTCTTGTTCAGATTTCAACAATCTTATCATACTCATTTTGTGAAAACTAGGTGGTTCATAATTTCAGTAGCATCAGGATAGATAACTGGTAGTTGAGAGACTTCCAGCATATCACCTAGAAGTCTAGAACACACCTTGGCTGTGTTCATTGGCCCCATCCCAGATCCTTTACCTACAGGATGTAAGAGACTTATTCTGCTGTTGGAGGTAAGTATACCAGCAATTTTCTCCAGAGATCTAAAGCTTTCATAGCTATTGCTTTGTTGTTTTGGATTTTTTGGCACTGACAGGATAAGTAAAAGTAGGTTCTTGGCCAACTGCCAACTCATTAAGCCACATTTTAATTTCTGCCTCCCACTCTGGAAATGGTTGTATTTCAGGGTCAGATGAGATCAAATCCCATTTCCTTCAGTTAATGTGAATCTTCACATGGAAGGGTGAGGAGGGAGTCATCAATGAATGTGGTCCCTGACTTAAAAATCCAGTCTTACATATTACACCTCTTCCCTCACTTTCAGCTACCTCTTCCATGGGAAACAATGTGGGGAAAAAAAGTTTTTAGAGCATTTATGGGCTTCCAAAGTTAAAAAAAGAACCTGGAAATATCAGGAAGAGCTTTGATAAATTGAACCTAGAGGTGAACTCCTAGGCAAGACAGATTTGTTTACCTGGTATCACCCTCCTCAAAATCATCTTCCCCTATATGGACTGAATCTTTTTATTTAACTTTCTTACATTGTCTCAAATTATACTGACTTGAGATTCATTTGAATTTGCAAATATCCTCTTTTTAAAAGCTTAAATATATCTAGGATTTGTATTAGTTCACTTATTACTTTCTTGTAGTATTAATGAATGTAAGTTTTTAAAAGCACATTATGTTTTATTAACGGCTTTCTTCACATCAAAAGCAGGTAGTACAAAATAGAGGCAATAATACTTGTGACCTCATGTAGTTGTGCAGGTCACATGGTTATATATGTAAAGTGCATTGTAAACCCTAAAGCACTATATTTCAGCTATTATTATTGTTGAATATCATCAGCCTTAATTTATAGATGAGGAAACTGAGTCTTAAAGCTTTTAAATGACTCATCCATTGTCATTTAAGCTAGTAACTGTTGGAACTAGTTTTCAAACCCAGGCCTTCTGTGATGACTCCAATGTTCTTTTAGCTATACCATACTGCCTCTTCTAGGTCATTTTTCTACTTCCTAAAATGAATGAGGTATTCTGAGATTATCTGCTCTGAGAGAATGGGAGTTTTAATTGGTGGGGAAGTGATATATGTAATTATAAAGCACATAAAACTTTTGAAGATGAGCAGACCTGTTTGAGTGCTACAGTGAAGACTTCAAGCAATGTGGAAGGCCTAGGAGTTTAACAAATATACAAAGAAAGGATTGAGGATGCCAAAAACAAATTTGAATTTTTTTTTTCCTGAAATCTGCCCTGTATCCAAAAAAGAGAAGGAAATTCTCTTCTTCCTTCTTTTACACCTTCTGGTCCCATTTCCAGGATCCAGAACTTAAGCTAGTTCAATGAACATTATAATTTAGCTAACATTATGGGTTATATAGGCTCTTGTAGGCTAGTCTGAGAAGCTAACTACCATAAACATCATTGTTTATATGGAAAAAATTTGAAGTTTCAAAAACTGATTTAGAATCATATTTCTCAAATGCAACCTATTTAAAATGTAGATATTACTAGCTTCAGTCAGTCTATAAGATATCCCAAACCAAGTGACTAATTCTTTAAGATCTAAGAAACTAAAACTCAAGCTAATTTGTCAGTACTGATAGAAAAGGGTTCAGCCTTCTTAATGCCTTTGTGTTTGCTGTCCTATTCTTGGGATTATAGCTTCAGAAATGGAAAATAGTTTGTCTAAGTAAACATTCATATGATGCTTTACTAGTTGAATTCCTAATAGGTCCACAAGCTCAAGTAGCTGTTCTACTAGGCAAACCTTTTATGTTGCTTATTAGCTGTGTGAATCCAGAAGCAGTAAAAACTGTTGAGTTTGAAAATGAAAGCAGTAGTATCTAATGGTAAAATAATTCATTGATTAAGTAAGTTATTCAACATAGATAATACTTGACAAGAAAAGAGTAATTTAGCTAACATTATGGGTTATATAGGCTCTTGTAGAATAGTCTGAGAAGCTAACTACCATAAATATCATTGTAATAGGCCCAGAAGTGGCAAAAGGCTATGGTTGTTTCGTTGTTGGTTTTTTTCCCCCTGAAAGTCAAATCACTAGATTTGTCGTTGGATTTGAGTCTCCTCTCATGTTGACAATGAAAAGCTGAGCATTTGAAGTGCATTTAATGGCTACCTGAGCATGTACCCAAAAGAGGATGTGAGAAAGACTGGATATCTTAGTCTTTAATTTCTTTTTCTGTGCTGAGAATTCTAAGACTTTAAAACAACATTGAGATTTGGTTAGTTCTTCGCTCTTCTGATGGGAACCTGGTTGCCTGTTCCCAGGTATTCATCAAAACTTCAGGAGAATACCTTTCATGATTGTATTACTCACAGACAGATGGAACTGCCCCTCTTTCTAGATGGTATGATTTTATGTCTCAGGTGGCATGGCCAATTTCAACAATGAACTGAATTTCAACATTTCCATGGTTCAGTTCCTTTTAATTTTTTTTCTTCTGCAAATACCTGTATAGAATAGTTTCTAGGGAAGGGGAAAGTGAGAATCAAGAGGATGAGATCCTAGCATCCTGTTCCCCAGGGAAAAAACTGTCAAAGAAAAATCCCTTGTGTTTTTGCTTTTAATCGTAATCTACTGACTATAAGAAAGAATTCCCCGGTACTCTAAAAAGCTGTCCTTCAGAGCCTAATGTTTTGTGTGTCATGGAAAAGCTCATGTTACAAAGAGAGGGGATTAAAATAGAGTTTTGGAGCCAGACTAGAGTACCAAGGAGCTTTAACAGGAGGGATCCTGGTGTTTGGATGGAGTATTGGTATCTTTTCCCCTTTGTCTCCTTGTCTCAGCAAAAGTATATGGAGTTCCCGGTGAGGGATTATTGTGGTTTGTGAAGTTCATTTTCTAAAGAGGGGTGGGACCATTCTGGTAATTTGAACTTAAGACTTACATGTGTGCTTGTGTGATGCAGGTTTATAATTTTAATAAGTTTGTTGTGTCTAAGCACAATATTTGGAATTCACTGTGAGAGCAATTTTTAATTTGTTTGGCTTGAGCCTATTGCTTGCATTTACAGGAATTCCATTCCAGTGAAGCATCAATCAAGTGTTCCATTAAAATAAGGTGTTGCCATGTTTGGTTGCATTAAGCAGGGGCAGGTTTGGTTTGTTTCACAACTTGAAATTTCCCAGTGTGAATGAGAGGGAGGGAAGAGAGGTGAGTCAAACATCTACTTGCATTTGCAATAAAATGAAGGCAGGAGGTTAAGTTGCAGAGCTACAGATAATGCATATGCTCCCTGGCCTAAATACAGTTTGTGGCTTATGAAAGAATACCAGGAGGAAGCAACTTTTAAAACTTGAGTGTCTGGCAGATGATCAAGGTAAAATTAGCACATGGGAGACTAGATTTTGCAGAATTATAACTAGATCCAAACTTTCCTATCCCAGTGCCCTAAGAGGAGCTCTAGCTTGAAGTATGGAAACTACACAATTGAGATGACTTTTCTTAGGAACTAAAGAAAAGATGATGGTTCAGATTAAGCATCCCAACAATAAAATTCTCCTGTGGAAATGCAATAGTTTTTGGAACTGGAGGATCAGATTTGGAGAGAGCAGGGACTTTTCTTGGTTAAAAATTTGTGAATAATGTCATATTTATTCATTCATTCATTGATATGGTATAAGCTACTTTATAGCTAGAGTTTTTTAAACAAAATATTCTGGATGTGTTTGTGTAGAGTTTTCTCTGACAAAACTATTCTCAGTTTTCATTTTGAAGGGTGAGTTCTGTGGGGGTCTAAGCAACAAGATGTTTCCTAGTATAGGGGACGCTGAGTCCACGTATTATTGCCGCCTGAGCAACTAGAACTTTATAATTTCCAACTAACAATAGCTTGCCTTTATAGCATATGCCTTAGGGTAAAGTCCAGATGTTTTAACGTCTTTGATTGGATAGGCAAGATATTTGTCAGATTTTTTAAAAAAAGCTTCAGTTTGGTAGAGAAACTTGTACCTAGTGAAACAGATTAGCACCAGCCATTTTGGTTTAAGCACAGTTTGTTGGCCCCCTCTTGAGGTGGCTTCTCTTCTTTTCATAAACTACCCTCTTTACTGTCATGCAACAAGCTCAATCGTCTATGGAGCACTCTTCCTTGAAAGTTTATTACTTTCCTTTCCCCAAGTTCTTCCAGGAAATTCTGTCCAATGTAGTTTTCTAAATCTGTCATTTCAACCAGTTTTGTCACCTTAAAACAAAGATGGAGAGCTGAATGTGGCCTTAAATCATTAGTAATTCAAATGGGTGTTTTTGCTGAATTTTCCCTGAGTAAGGGGAATAGCAGCAAGAAAGACAGCTTCTGTGCAATCAAAACACTTAAGTCTCTCAGCATAAAGTACTGAACTGTCAACCTTATTACATTTGTGTATGTAATTCATCCTTAGGATTTTTTAGTTTTAATTTTTTTTAATTGAAGGAGAAAGCCCTAAGTCAAGACATCTTTCTTAGTTGGGTGTTGACATGCCTGTTAATTTCTTCTCCTTATTAACCTACAAACTTACTTTTCCTTATTCCATATTTGGTGGTGGGGATGGAATGTGGTCTATGTTTGCCTTGGGTCACACCTGCATCTAGTTCTGCAGATTTCAGAGCAAATATATTCTACTTATTTGGGACACATAGGTGCCAGGATGCTCCATTTCCCATGTGATCACAGTCTATCAGATCACTTCTAATTTGTAGGATCTGATGGAATGACAACATGAAGGCACTCCTTAGTATGGTTTATTCTTTCTGTTTTAGTCTGTGACTTTTCCCCTGGCTCTCTTCAATCTATATAGAAACTGAAGATGATGTGTGGGAGATGTGGGAAGAGAGTACTATGGCAACATCAAGGGTGATGACTAGATACTTGTTATTTCTTCAGGGAAACGCCCCACTAAGAGGGGAAGAGTCTTTAAGTCACTGTTCCTTCTTTCCCTTCTCTCCTCTTCTCTCACCCTCATTTCTTTATGATCATTTGAAGAGTGATACTCCCATGGTCACAGCACTTTGTAATTTGTATTCATGTCCTCCGATACTGGTGTCAGTCCTAGTGTAATAATTTAACTTTAGGAAAATTGAGGCAAAGAGTCATTTATCTAGGGCTGCGTAATGAAACAAAGATAGAACTGTGTGTCACCTCACCCAGTTCTCAATTTAGACAGCCGAGAATTTTCTTGTTCTTGATCAATAATCATTACTTTCTTAATAACTAATCATTAATTAGATATACATATGTTTACATAGGTCATTATTAATAACTGATGAGATTTGAACCCCAAAGTCTGTAACATGGAGATTGCTTTGTTATAACTTGGAAACATTTGTAACATATAGAACTATGATTGTAATGATGAAAAAAGTCTGAACTGAGTTGAAAAGTGGATCTTTATTCCATGAATTAAACTAAGCTATATGATTGTATCTTTTCTAATCAATTATATAGCACATTGGAAAGATTTTATGAAGGTAATCTGTATGTAGGGCCTTCCTTCTAGGATTTTAGAAGTCAGGAATGAACTAAGTATAGAGTTTATCTATAGAAATATCTACCTGGGACTAACTGGTTAGGAATTTTTTTTAACAGAATAAGTGAATGAATGAAAAAATGTGATTTAATGCTTCCTTTGTGCTAGCAATGGGGATACAAATATGAATAAAACAATCCTTGCCCTCAAGGAGCTTACACTTTAAAAGGGGGAGCCAACAAGTCAAGGGAAGATCCATCAGATAATTGTTCTTGTAGCAAAAGGTGGAAAGGAAAAGAAGAGGATACAAGTATGGTGGCATGGTAGTTGTTGTTCATCCTTCTTTCTCAAAGAGGATCAATGACATCAGGAGGGTGATGTCTTGACGTGTGCATGAATTGGACTTAAGTGAGGCAGAGCAGTGCAAAGTTGTCAGCCTCACACCTCCAGAGTCATTGAAGTCCTCTCTCCTTGGATCATGCCACCTTTGAAGAACTGAGGGCCGCCCCTAGAACAACCTCTGAAAAAAGGCACGATAATAAGATGTTGGGTGGAACAAGCTTGGGTAACTGGGGCATTAGTGGTGGGATAGTATGGCAGGAAGATGGAAGAGAAGGAGTGATGACCATATAAGTCAAAATTTCCCCGCATTCTTCTGAGATTTGTATTTTAGTTTAAGTTAATCTGTCACATTGTAATACATATATATTTAACTAGGTTGAATTTCACTACAAAGGGTTAAAATAAGGAATCTTAGAAGTTGCTGAGACTGTGTACAAAATGACTATAAGAGCATCTGTTAAATCACTGATTGGATGGATATCACGTGACTGTGTGAACCAAAGTATAACCATGGTACACGTAACTGAAGAAGCAAGTTGACATCAGTCCAGAAACAAGCAGCTATCCTGTTTTGTACTTTGCATGTCTTTAGTTTGTTAGAAGTATTACCCAATAATGGGAAAAAGCTCCTTTTGGCTCACGACTAAATGAGATCACTTTTAAAATAACTTTTCCTACTCTCTTGAGCAATGATTTTCCATTAGGAACTTGCCCTTCTTTATGTTCTTTATGATAGCGGTAGGATTTATTGGCAAGAGCCGTGGATCAGGAATCAGATGACCAGAGTTCTAGTACTCGTGTCTAGCAACCTGCATGTCTTTGATCGGGGCACCTATTTTATCTGTGCTGCTTCTCACATCAGTAAAAGGGACACAACATTTTTGTATCCACATAAAAGAATTTTCTGAACTGAGAACTGAGCCAAGTATCTTCTTGTAAGCTGTGATTATTGGCTCCATTTTCCTGATTGATTGATCTCCACTGATGATCAGACATTTAGTTTTTAGAACTCGGCAACAGCTTTAGTTTTTAGTGAGATTCATAACAATAATTGTCACTATTTTCAAAAGTATTTATTAAATTTAATCATTTTTATGTAGTGCTACACAGGTAGTTTGGATGTGTGGGCCTCCCAGACTATTGCTCACCAGGTAACAAGACAGACAATACTGATGTAGTAAAAAAATATTATGATAAAATAGAGGACATCAAACGATATATAAACAGGGAAATTAATATGCATTCAAGGATAAAATATTTTTTAAGATAGAATAATTTCATTTTAAAATGTCATCTTAGGACTTCTTTGTAAGAATGTCATTAGCTACCATTTTCCAAAAGCATCTTGCTTGATCACTTCAAGCTAATTTGTTTTATTCTTTCTCTCAAAATGTTTTGTTCCCTTGCTACCATCACATCTACCAGGAATCTGGAGTTTACTTGAAATTAGTATTGTGAAGAAAGCACTTGTAAACCTTAAAACACTATGTATAAACGTAATAGGGGTAAATTTGTCATGGTTTCAGCGAAAGAGGCATTGTAGTATGGTGGCGCAGTACATAGAGTGCTGAACCTGGAATCAAAAAGACTCATCTTTATGAGTTCAAATCTGGCCTCAGATACTAGCCATGTTACCCTGGGCAAGTCGATTAACCCTATTTGCCCCAATTTCCTCATCTGTCAAATGAACTGGAAAAGGAAATGGCAAACTACTCCAGCATCTCTGCCAAGAAAGTCCCAAATGGGGTCCTAGAGTTAGACATGACTGAAACAACTGAGCAACAGCAACAAACAGTAGACAGAGAACTGAACTTGAAGTCGGGAAAGTCTGGGTTGAAATATTGCCTCTGATGCTTATTAACTGTACAAACAATGAGCAAGTCACTTAATCTTTCTGAGCTTTATTCAACTTTCAGAGCCTCTAAGTAATAGGTTGTGGTTTGCATTAGGAGAGATGAAATCGCACCAATGAAATCACAAGTTTTTTTGATATGTGGTTGCACTGAGGTTTCTTTTCAAATGGTATCCCCCAAAATGTCCTGCACCTTATGCATGTTATGGATCATAGGTAAGCATTTATGGTGGGCTACCATTTGTAAAATGATGGAGTATATGCAATCTGAGGGGTTAGAAACAAAGTATCCTGCTCTTCGAGCATCCTTCACAGAAAATTCATGCAAGTTGTTCTCTTAATCAATTTATTCTGAGTAACAAAACTGGTTGAAGCCATATTAGAGAACTGACTTTCCTAATGATAGTAGAGGGTAGTCACATAGCTTTATTCCATGAAATTAAATTATTTGATATGTTGATTAGAAAAGAAGTCATAGTATGTGGTTATTCTGACAATTTAATTCATGACTGAAATGTTTTTAAAAAAATTTTTCTTTTTTGTATTTTTTTTCTATTCTAAAAGAGTGAAGTGAAATGGGACAGTTATTAAGGAGGCTAGTCACTTTGATATATTGAAACTCAGGAATTGTGAATTGAAGAGAAAAAAAAAACAGTAGTACACAGACCAACAAAATTGGAACTTTCAGAAATAAGGTGACTTGTCTTCAGCAAATATAGAAGACTGTGACTCTAAGAGGCAGTCACAGGTAGTACCATATCTGTAAAAAGCAACTGAGGGTACAAGCAAGGGACGGTTTTTCCAAATTCATAGTCTGGAAAAGATCATTGATCATACACCTACCTTTTCAGGTAAATGAAGAATAGGCAACTCTCTGTTGCATCTTGAAAAGTAATTGAAAAATGACAAAAGAATAAAAGAACAAAATTTGGAGAGCAAACAAGTATACTAATGCCCAATGGGCAGAATTATAAATTGGTCCAGACAGTGTGGAAAGTAACACGAACTATGCTCTGAAACTCTGCATACCCCATGACCCAGCTATACCAGTACTAGGCCTATACCACAAAGAAAGAGGAAATGGCACTATATTTCAAAAATATCTACAGAAGTTCTTTTTATGTTAGCCAAAAATTGGAGAATAAAGAGGTGTCTCTGTTGGGGAAATGAATAAAGAAATGGTGGTATATGAATGTAGTGCAATATTTTTGTGCCATGAGAAATGATAAAATGAATAGTTTTAGAGGAAGCTTGCTAAGACCTCTGTGAACTGATGCAGAGCAAAGAGAGTAGAAATGGGAGAACAGTTTATACAGTGATAACATTATAGAAAAAAACTACTTTGAAAGACTTTAGAATCTGATCAATACAATGGTAAAACATGAGTACAAAAGAATGAAGCTGAAATATGCCACTCACCCTGACAGAGAGGGAATAGGTTTAAAATTTAGAAAGAAACATACATTTTAGGACATGGTTAATGTAGAAGTATGTTTTGCTAAACTGTGCAGCTATATTTTTAGGGCTTTTTACCCCTTCTAAAATTGTTCAATTTGGGGGTGGGGTCAGTGAGACAGATTAATAAAAAAATTTTTTTTGCTCTTTTGGAGGGGGAAGGCAGGGCAATTGGGGTTAAGTGACTTGCCCAAGGCCACAGGGCTAGTAAGTGTTAAGTGGCTGAGGCCGAATTTGAACTCAGGTCCCCCTGATTCCAGGGCTGGTACTCTGTTCACTGCACCTCCTAGCTGCCCCCAAAATACTTAATTCTTGAAAAATAAAAATAAAATTTAAAGCAATAAAAGAAAATGTTAATGAGATAATAACTTGCATTTCCATAGCACTTTAATATTTGCAAAGTATTCAACATGCATTTTAATATGATCTTCACAGGTAAATATTATGATATTATCCCTATTTTACAGGTAAGGAAACTAAGGCCTTGCCTGATGTCACAGGGCTAGTACTCCAATATAATGTATGTGAGATAATAGTCCATATTTATATAGTACTTCAGGGTTTCCAAGGTACTTGCCTCAACAACCTTGTGAAGGGGTAAGACAAGTTCTATCATTCTCTTTTGAGGTGAGGAAACTAAGGTCACAGTGTCAGAATCAAGAGCTCGAACCCCAGAGGCTCCTGATTCTAAGAACAGTCCATAGTTATTATACTATGCTGCCTTTTATAATGGAAATGCTATAATAAAATGTAGCTATTCTTATTGTAAAAAACCAATAAAATACTATAGAAATTTCTGTCCTAGAGTTGGCCATAGCATGAGCAGGTCAAGTTATATTCCGTGAAACGGGATTATTTATCTACATTAATACTTCTGTTGTAACATGGCAAGCCTAAGAGACCAATGTTAGCCCTGACTCCTACCACAATTGCCTCAGAATTTATACTGCAGCTTTTCAAAAGGTTTCTTTTCCAAGTCAACTGAGTACATGCAAATCATTCATTCAAGTGCCTATTTTGTGTCTGCTTAATGTGGCGACTATAAATGACAATATGGGGTTATGGATATGAGTAATGAACCTGGAGTAAGGAGATCTGCTTTTGGCACTTACTAGCTGTATGACCATGGGCAAATCTGAACCTTAGGCTGCTCATCTGGACAAGGAGGACAATAACACCCGTAGCCTCTATCTCATAGGGTTGTTCTAATAATGGATGAAAAGTGCTTCATAGACCTTCCGTGTTAGCTTCTATCATCTCTATTTGCTGCCTCTCAAGAAGACACAATCTCAAGGCTCATGCCATTCAAGAGCTTACAGTGTAATAAAGGAGAAAAAAACATGTGCATACCTATAGTTAACAAGGAGGAATGTGGTAAGGACCATAAGGGGAATTATAGTCATTGAGTTAGAGGAATCCCAAGCAGAAAGATATCACCTCCAGCTAGGTCAGCCGTTCTCAACCTGTGGGTTGTGTTCTTTGGGGGTTGAACGACGCTTTCACAGGGGTCGCCATATTTCCAATGGTCTTAGGAACCGAGACACCCCTCTGCTATCCATCTCAAGGTGGGTCTGCCCACATGCAGATATGCCCACATACAAGTATTAAAGGGCAGTGGCATTAGGAAGGTTGAGAACCACTGAGCTAGGTGGTGATGAGGAAAGCTTCATGGAGGTTACAGTATTTAAGCTGAGATTTGAAGGATAGGTAGGAGATATAAATGGTAGATTTCCAGCCACTGGAGTAGTAGGGGCAAGTCCACAAAGGCAGGAGATAGCAAGTTGTATCTGGTAAATAGTGACTAGTTCATTTGGCAGGAGTGGGGGATATTCAGCTCAATTCAATTCAATAAACATTTATTAAACCTTACTTTGTGGTTGGCACTGTGCTAAGCACTGTATGGGGTGGTAAGTTGGAGAGAAAATGAAAGATAAAATTGGAAAAGGTAGGTTAGGATCAGATTCTGGAGAATTTTGAATGCCTAGTAAAGGAATTTGGACTTTGTTAGGTACTGATCTATTGAGGAATTTGATGTTGTAGAAATTATGGTTAGAACACATGTAGGAATTCAGGAACTGATCACTATTTGGGGATTAATCACTTTCTTGATTTAATTCTTCTACCTACTTTTTGATCATTTCTTGTTCATCTTCACCAAAACTAAGCAGAATGTTGATTAAGAGTCCTGCCATGGTGAATCCGTGGGCAAGTTTCTTGTTGGCTGCCCTCAGTTTCGTCACCTGTAAAATGAGGAAGTTATAAACTACCAGCTTAAAGATTTTAATTTTCTATTAGTTTTATTTTTTTGCTTTGACTGTTGGTTGATGTGTTTATGTGCTTTGCTTTGTTAAAGTTTGAGTAGAAGCTAAAACAGTTTCTAAATAAAGCTTTTATATAATCCGAATTTTATTTTGTCAGTATTTTTCCTTTTTATCATTATCAGTAGCTGAAAGTTTGTAGAATTTTTTTCTGAGCTCTTTAATAATATAGCTCACAGTTATACAATGTTGGGGCAATGAAGTGTTGCAGTGGATAGAGCTCTGGGCCTAGGAAGATTCATCTTCCTGAGTTCAAATCTTCCCTCAGATACCTATTAGCTGTGTGACTTGGGGGAAGTCACTTAACCCTGTTTGCCTCAGGTTCCTCATCTGTAAAATGAGCTGGAGAAGGAAATGACAAACCACTCAGGATCTTTGCCAGGAAAACCCCAAATGGGATGATACAACTGAACCCTGGAACCACATAATGTTACATATATTATCTCATTCAGTCATCATAACAACTCCCTCCAACTATTAAGATGATAGTCAAAGGACCAAAGATTTAGAGCTGAAAGCGACCTCAGAAGTCATCTGCCCTATCCCTTCATTTTAGAGAGGAGAAAACTGAGGCCCGCAGGGAGGAAATGACTTATCCAAGGTCACACAGGTAGTAAATACCAAACCTGGGCCCTATGGTTCCCAATCCTGAGCTCTTCCCTTAGCTTTATATCCTTATTAAATGAAATCTTATGAGTTCTCATTTATTCTCACGTGTAGAATATTTATTTTGTTGTCAGTTTTTCTTTGTATGGATTTAATTTTTTATCCAAAACAATCATGTGAATACCTCAGTTTCAGATACCTAATACACAATTGATCTGTATTTTTCCAATTGAAGACATCGAGAACCTGTTGGAATAGGGATGTGTTAGATTGAGTTTTGCACAAAATGTTAGTGGATTAAAAAAGATGTCTTTTTAAAGTTGTGTTTAGTCTGAAAGACACAGAATATTTTCAGGAACTAATGAAAACTCTGATTATAGTGTGCTCATCAGGAAGCTTAATAATTTAGGCTTCTGACTCAACTACTAATAATACTACGTGATGTTTACATAGTACCTTTCTTCTGAAGAATTCAAAGTGTTGCATGCTTTCTCTCTGTGAATTAGGTGGGTGGAAAGTATTTCTGTAATTTCCCCTGTGGGTAAATTGAGGCACAGAAAATAACTGACTTGTATAAGTTCACACATTAGACTGTGCTTAAAATGAGACTGAAAAAGTCCCATGTGCTACCTACCATATATAGAACTAAAGATAATGCTTTAAAAGATTGAGTTGAGTACACAAGACTTATACTTAGAAACTTTTACTTTATTTTCAAAGAAATAAGATTATAGCTCTGATGTATGTTTTAGATAGAATTCTTCCTTCTCCCTTTCCCCTATTCCTCCTTTCCTTTTTGAGAAATAACATTGGAGAATACAACCAATTGTAAGAGCTATTGTGTGGCTTTTGTAATGCTTCCTGGAACAATCATTATAAATTAGTTCAAGATCTTATTTCTTGTTGGTTTCTGGGTTAGCAAGCACTTGGTATCACAAATTTTATAAAAGTTAATCCTATGAGAAAGTAAACCACATTTACATACTTTTAAAATTTCTTCTCTTTTTCAAACTGAGACTTGAGAAATAAAATTAAATCTTTTGAAAAATAGTGAGTACATTAATTTATGGCCAAGAATGAGGAACTAGACTTAGAAAAATGGGTTGGACGTTTGGAGAGGAATCCAGCAAAGCATCTTTGGCCTGTTTAGCAGCTATTTTTTTGTGGTTAGATTTTTTTTTTCTTCTTCTAGTAATTTTAGGGGTGGGGACTAAATGGGTTACTTGCTCATCTTACGTGATTTTAAATCTTGGTACTTTATGACTTAATTCAAAGTTGCTATCAAATGTGGTAAAGAAATCTTAAAACTGGAAGAAACGAAACATTTAACACTTTTAAATAGTTATTTTTCATTTTTATAGGATATTGAGCAAGGAGGTGTAAAAAAAACCACCCCAATTGTTAGGGGAGACAGCACTCAGTTAAGCCCTAGACCCCTTTCCTGTAGGGTTTCTTTACTCCCTAATAGGCCAAACCACAAATCTGGCGGGCTGCCAACTCTAGTTTTAGCTGTCATCTGTTCCTCCTTGGTCATCTGTAGTGTTATTTACAAATGATTAACGATGGTGGAATTAAGGGAAGAAGGAGTTTATTTTTGTTTTTCTTATTTTTGCCTGGACCAAGAAAACTGGGGAAATCTAGATATCCCAGAAAGTCAGGAAAAGACTAGTACCCCTAAGTTAAAACACTTCAAGTTAAAACAGAAGTCAGAAACCCACCTTATGTAAGAATCAAACCTATTTAAAGAATAAAGAAAAACTTTACAGAGAGGAGTCTGAGAATCAGCTCATTGTACTATTCCTGTATATGTCTGGAACGTTTCTTTATACTGGGTCAGTTATGGAGTTAATTCTCAGACTGAAAAAATAAGAATGTTTTTCTTGTGGGAGAAGGGGGGTGGGGCTGAGTAGAGGGAGAGAAATTCCTCTTCCTCTTAAAATTCTAACTTTTCTCCATTCTAATACTTTGTAAGAAAGGTTGGTGGTATTTTTTTTGTTTATATCTACAGAAACTCTCTCTAAAATATGAGAAATGGATTGAATATTTTTTATAGCTTGTGGACCCTGACTGACTTTGCCTAAGGGTTTGTTCTGTTTGGGATGTGGCATACAATTTCAGAGTATATCAATTACTGTCTACTGAGGGGAGTTAAAAGAAGACTAATTCCCATTTCTTCTCAAATGAAAAGATTACGTTTATGCCTTCTCTTCCTCTTGGTGCTTTTGCCAGAAGAATGCCATTTTCCTAAATACAAAACCCTGGCTACCACCAGATGGATTCACATGCAGGGCTGATCTTAGTGGTTTCTGCAAATGAGTAGATTAAATAGATTATGCTGTGTAGAGCTGGATCATGTCACCTTAAAAGAACCAAGGGCTTGCAGACACCCAAAACTAGCTAAGAAGGTACTAACAACTAAGGGGATGATGAACAGCTTCTCATGGGAGATGGTTCATGAGCTGAGCCTTGAAGGTAGGTGTCCTAAGATGCAGAGGTGAGGAGAGGGCTGCCTGAGGCGCAGCCTGTTCAGAAGATAGGAAGGTAGGAGGTGAAGTGCTGAGTTTCGAGAACATCAGGTGGTTCAGTATGGAGAGGAGAGATTGGAAGATATGTTTAAAGTCCATTACCTTCATCTAATCATGTAATGTTTTTCATTCTTAATGATAATTCTGTTTGAAATATTAGGATTTACCCCAACATTGTTTAGTGATTTTTGCTTTTAACTCTGAATATTATGAGAAGGTTGCTTGTTTTTCCAGCTGACCAGTCCTTATCTAAAGTAAGCCTTCTTTGTTTATTATCTTTGAATTTAATTTGTTTCCCAACATACTGTTGGGAAATAGCAAAATACTACCACCACTACTACTACTACTACTACTACTTCTACTAATAATAATGTTTGAGCTTTTTACAACAAGGCATTATATTTATGGGTACCCATTTGAAATAAACCTATAAGAATTAAAGAATTTTAGAGTTGGAAGGGACTTTAATTTTTTCAATTATCAAGCACTTATTTCTCTCCTTTCTACCTCCCTTCTGTACCACAAAAAGCCCAAAATCTTTATTAAATATATGCCAAATCAGCTCAAGCATTCCCATATTTCCCATGCCCAAATGCATCTCATTTTGCATATTTATTCTCTTACCTGTCTGTCAGGAGATGGGTAGTGGTATAGCTGGGTCAAGGGCTTTGAGGATGTTTCATGCAGAATACAAATGGAAGGGGCATTAACTATACTTTGATTAGTAATCTGGGGTGGGGAGTGAGGGGCATAGTTTCTGATTGCTTTCCAGAATGGCTGGACTAATTCACAGCTCTTCTAACAGTGCATCAATGAACCTGTTTTCCCATAGTCCCTGAGTTGGAAGGCATCTCAGAGAGCTTTGGTATTTAAATGGTTCTGTAGCTTCCCATGCTACATGACCTGCTCACGTCTCTTACTGGTCATATAGCTGAATGTCTCATGACATCCTCCGTGCCTTCCTTCTGTGCATTTCTTCACAGTAACAAGTTGCTTGGCTTGCAATTCTTTACACACATCTTATGCCTCTTTATTGTCCTTTTCATTCATGTAACTTTGTCTTGGGAAATTTTGATTCTGTGATTCACAGATATACAAAATCCCTAGAAAATTACTGAGAATAAAGAGATGGGCCTTTGTCTAAGGAAGAAGCATAGTGTTTTGAAAACATTGCATGATTTTCCAAAGGTAATCCATTCTGGTTAGATTCTTTGGCTCCTATTCTAGGCCCTCTTTATTGTCTATTTGTATTCTCTGTCCAGAATAGATGTACTGATTTACCACCTCTATTAGAAATTAATTTTAACTGTATGTTATCATCTGGACAATAAATATTCTTAATCCAGTTAGGATTTTTAAAAATAGATATTTAGGTCAAACTCTCTTGAATTATTATGGATGTTTAGGAAGCTTTGAAGTGTTGTGGGGAGTGATGTAATTATCAAAATGTCATCCTCAATAGTAGTATCTAAGGGGCCTCATCATCTAGAGTTAATCCCTATTCCATTTGTAATCTGTATGAGATACCCTCAGTGATACTGCTGAGTGATGAGCTCAGTGCTCAGTGATGAGCATATATCTTCCCTTTTTGTATGGTCAAGTAAGCCATAAAAATTTAATCAGAGGATTGCCCGGGTTATGTCTTTCATGTCTGTTATTTAAGCAAATAAAAGGGAGGCATCAGGTTAGAGAGCCTTTAAGATAATATTTGGTTTTACCTAGTTACATTTTTTTTCAGAGTCAACAATTAGCACAATGGGATTCTATATTTTCTGCATGTCTAAGGCAGTAGTGTGACTTAGTTTTACAAAAGGATTTGCCAAAATATTCCTTAAATTGTAAGCTCTCACACTGCAATTAAAATAAGTATTTTTATAAAATCATTGTATGACAATTACTTAAAGTGATATTTATGCAATTAAATACCAACTAGCAGTACAACAGGGACCATCAGTCTTCAGCAGTTGTGTGACATGGCAAGCTACCTCATTTGCAGTGTCAGCCTTTAAATATGCTTGAGCAAATTACCTTCCTATCTATCCTGCTGCCAGTACTACTTTCTGTGGTTTTTCTGCCTGCCCCTGCCTTCCATAAGGAAGCTGCTATAGGCAGTTGTGAGGAAGTTCAAGGAGTCCATTAATACTTCTGGCACGTGCCCAGAAAGTCCTTTCTTGATTTTCCTCATTTAATGCCTTCTCCCTATCCTGTCACTCCTTCTGCAAACACTCAGGCTGTTATGTCAGTGTTTCCACAGTATTGTTAGTTGTGTTAGTAAAAAGTCTGTAATAACAAAATGACATATTTAATGCTGAGGAATTGAGGTTGTTACGACAATTTTCACATGAACTGATTAGAAATGTGCCAATTTTGGATGGAAATACAATTATGTAAGTTATGGGAGTAAAAAAGCTGCAACTAGATGGATCACAAATAATTATGAATAATGGTGAGAATAAGGCTTTTCTGAAATCTCTATTTATTTGTATCTTAAGATTTGACCAAATCTCGGTTTTTTTGGACATAAGTTCTAAAATGGTGGAGAGGGCGGGACTATACTTTGTATTGGATTGTCACACAATTCTAGTAGGAATATGATCAGATGCTTTCTGGAATTGATGAGACTAAGATGAACTTTCCTGGGCAAAATCTGTTCTGTTTGGGAAGTGAACTATACAATCTTTATTGAAGGAGGGTAGTTTGGTTGTTTCTTACTACAAAACTGTGTCTTGGATAGTTTTCTAATGCATACCTATTATATAATGTAAATGAGCAGTCTACACCAATCAAGTTTTCCTTCCCTGCTTTCCTTCCCATCCCCTTTTTCTAACTCTGGTCTTCAACTACAGCCTGCATCCTTAACTCTGATTTGCAGGGATAGGCCTGCTGATTACAAAAGATATTGGTGAGAGGAGATGCTTCAGGATAGATATTATAAATAGGGACAAAACAATTCAAATTTTATATTTTATCAATAATGGATTTAATATTAGACAGTACATTTTTATATAGAATAAGGGATAAATGAACTCAAAGTAAACTTACTAAAGTAATTTTAAGGTTACTATATACCAGTGTTTATTTCTGTATTCTATTATTTGAGCAAATTACTTACCCATCTCCTGGAAACTAGGAAATAATTGAGGTGGGGGGGAGCTCACTATAATCATCAGTCAACAAATGGCAGAATTTTAGATCTAGAAAGTGATAGAGATTAGCTCGTCCAATAGCACTGACTGAGAACTTGCTATATTCAAGGTACCCTCCTAGATATTGCAGGGGAATACAGAAAACTTAATATACAATGGAAGAGAAGACCCAGGCCTCTCAGGAGCAACATGCCATAAAGAACATTGGATTCAGAGCCAGAAGACCTGAGATTTTGAGTCCTGGTTCTACTGTCTGCTTGGCCTTGGACACAGACTCTTCTTTAGTTCTTGGTTTTCTCACCTATAAGTTGAAGGGTTTGGACTAGATGATCTCCATATGCTGTATCATATTTTGAATATATGTATGTGTGTGTACATACACACACAGAGGCTATGTCCTATATATGTGATCTACATAGGATATATATGTAGGCTATATCCTCAGTCTATAGGATATAGATTTTATATATAGAATCTATATCGTGATCTATCGTATATATGTGATATTTGTATGATCTCTCTATCTTATATCACACACACATATAGTCCAACCCTTTCACTTCATAGGTGATAAGAGCCTTTAGCATGTAGTGAAATATGTGAAATATATCATATCCATATGTAGATATACTATATCTATCTATCTATTCTATATCTATCTGTCTGTCTGTCTGTCTATCTACACACTATGTCTCCATTGCTCTATATCCTAGAAAGAGCTTAGAGTCTAACTTGGGATACTAAACATATTCACATACAAGAGTAACAAACTGTACCAGGCAATTGATGTGAAGTGCCAAATGAATGCTACAGAAAAGTGCTATAGGAGTTAAGATTATTGAGAAGGTAGTACTAGATCAGGGTATAACAGGTTGGGGGAAGAAGAAGGCACTGTAGATAAGGGGGATATTATGAGCAAAGGCAGGAATTGCATGAAGTATGTGTGAGGAAATTTAAGGCTGGTCCACTTGGCACAGAGGAGTTGTGGAATGGTGGAAGAAAAGTTGGGAACATTTAACCTAAATTAGAATTTAAACAGTACAAACTCTGAGACATATACTTCTCTCCCCAAAATGCTTTCGGTGTAGTTCTACTTCAAAGCAGGATACAGACTAGATCAGGGGTGGGGAACCTGCAGCCTCAAGGCCACCTGTGGCCCTCTAGGTCCTCAAGTGCAGCCCTTTGAACCCAAACTTCACAGAACAAATCCTTTTGGATTCAGTCAAAGGGCTGCACTTGAGGACCTAGAAGGCCACATGTGGTCTCAAGGCTACAGGTTCCCTACCCCTGGACTAGATCATGGTTGTAGTTTGCTCATCTGTAAGATGAAAGAATCACATCAAATTATCTCTAAGGTCCCTTCTAGTTCTGTAATTTATGAATATCGAAGTGCAGATGTGGCTGAGAGACCTAATCTACTGAGGCACTTTAAGCAATATTAGGAAAGGAAACCATTCTCTTTCTTCCCCACTTTCTTCATGGTATCATAGGGCCATAAGTTTAGAGACAGAAGGAAACTTAGAGACAATTTAGTCTAATTACATCCTTTAATAGATGAGGAAACTAAGACCAAGAGAAGTGAGGTGACCTGCCCAAATTCACATAGGTAATACAGAGGTGGAGGATTTGAACTTAGTTCTTCCAGCTCCAAATCTAGTGTTCTCTTCACCCTATCCACTTTCCCCCCCTCACATTTCTTTCTAACTCTCTCTGGTTTCCTCTCTTAACATCCAATCCTTAGATATGCCAGTGTCATCTAAATATATTGTTTTACCCTGACATTCAAAGCTAAAGAAGTTATTAACACTTAAACTTGACACTCTTTTCTTTCTCGGGCTCCCTGAACCTGGATCACAAAACTTCAGCACTTAGGAAGCTGTAATGCTAATGCTATCCACTAGGTGGTGCTCCCATGCTGCAGATAAATCCTGAACCAAAGTTCACTCTCCTTGAAACAGGCAGTTTGATGTGCTCTGAAGAAATGCATTTAAATGTAGAGAGATGAAAATACAAAAATGACAAAAAGGATAAAATTAGGCAATGATTTACTTCCCAAAATATTCACCTCATGGTTTCTTTAAAGATTAAACCAGTCCAGGGCATTTTAAATATGGTTCAACTTATAATGACCATTGTTTAAGAAGAGTCTACACAAAGTTAAATGCCACTGTATGGTGCTCCTTTTGCCCTTCCACGTGTGTATGCACACACATGTATACATGTACATAGTAAAGATATAGCAAGGTGATAGGATAGCTTACATTACTGTTAGTGAAATAGGAGGAATTCCATTTGGGGAAGAGAATCCTGATAACTTAGAATGTGACGTTAGATCATTTGCCACAAACCTAGCATTGAACTACTTTTTAAGCATTATCTAATTCATTTTTGGGGGAATCACAAAAATAAATAAGAACATTGTTGAAGCAACCTCCCACTCAGTAGTTGCAACTTTATGTAACAATATTCCTAGGCCTCCTTAAAAAAAAAAACACAAAAACTTCATGCCTATGTTCACATTTTTTAAATAATCCATAGAAATAATTTTCTTGGGGAGGCTAGGTGGTGCAGTGAATAGAGCACCGGCCCTGGAGTCAGGAGGACTTAAGTTCAAATCCAGCCTCAGACACTTGACACTCTAGGACAAGTCACTTAACTCCAATTGCCCTGCCCTCTCCCCTCCAAAAAGAAAAAAAAAAGAAATTATTTTCTTAGCTCAGATTCTATTAAAATAAAATTTAGAATTTATTACAATTTTATAATAAAGAAATATCTTAAAATACAACAAAATAACAAATATTTATGGAATTCTTTATGTTAATATTTATAGCTTTAAATATCACCCTTAAATATTATTATTAATATGATAGATGGGTTCATTTTTTAGCACAGTTTCTCAAAACAGGGAAAATATAATTGCAATTTCTACTTATAATTATCTTCATTAATTATTCAAAAATGAATTATTTGTCTTTCTAAAAGCCATAGGCATTAAACTCACCCAAAGTTGTTACTAACAGTTAAAAAAAATTGTGTTTTTAATAGCCAAAATATAATTAAATTCTCATATACAAATACTTGTTTCAATGTATCATGGCTATTCAAATATATCATAGTTGTCCACAACAAGCAAGTTTCTTGTTTATCCATAAATAGAATATCAGAACCTTTAAGATGAAAATTGCTTCTGTAGACTAGTCACAGAATCACAGAATCTGAGAGACGGAAGAAACCTCAGGAACCACATAGTCCAACTAATACATGACAGAAATACCCTCTATGACAAATCTGACAAGCAGCTACTCAGCTTCTGTTGGAGGACTGCTACAGAGGAGGAAGCATTCCATACTCAATTGAGTCGGCTTATCTAAATTGTTCTACTTTTTGGACAGCTTCAATTTTTAGGAATTTTTTCCTGACATCATTCCTAAATTTGCCTTTATAACTTCTGAAACTTTGCAACTTTACATTTATCCTTACTGAATTTCATCTTCTTAAATTCAGTCCAGTTCTCTACATAATTCTTTTGGATCCTAACTGTTTTCCATCGTTAGCCATAAACTTTGAATTTTGCCATTGTTTTTGGTTCTTCCCTTTGGGGCCAAACAGACAAGTCTAATCCCCTCTTCTTAGGGGAAAAAAAAAAACCTTCAAATACTTGAACATAGCTATCATGTCTCTCATGATTTTTTTTATTGGGTTAAACCATGCCCAGTTATATGTCATATACTCAAGACCTCTCAGAGCTTTGGTTATCTTACTCTGGACACTCTCTAGCTTGTCTTTTGTACAGAACTTAACCCAGTACTCTCAAAGAGGTCTGATGAAGACAGAGTAAAGGGACTATTGCTTCCCTGTTCCTGGAAACTATGCCTCAATGTATTCCAAGATTGTGTTAGCTGTTTTTGGTTGCCACATCACACTGCTGGTAGATATTGCTCTCAGAGTCCACTAAAACCCCCAGATCCTTTTCAGAACAACTACTATACTTATTGGTTCCTTTCCCAAATTACACTTATGAAGCGGAAATTTTTGTACCTAAGGTAGCACTTTACATTTATCCTTTTTGAATTTCATCTTAGGAAATTCAGCTCCGTTTTCTACCCTTTAAGGATTCTTTTGGATCCCAAACCTTTCTTCCAGTATGTTAGCTATCTCTCCCAGCTTTGTGTCATTTGCAGGTTTGATTGGCATATCACTGATGCCTTTATTCAAGTCATTATAGCACGGGACCAAACCTAGAGCCCTGGGATATTCCACTGGAGACTTCTTGCCTCTCTGATATTGAATCATGAACTTTGAGTCTGGTCATCTAACCAGTTCTGAATTCATCTGATCATATTATTGTCTAATCTATTTTTCTCCATCTTCTCAAGAATGTTATGAGATAGTTTGTCAAAAACTTTGTTAAATTATATATAAGCATCCACAGAATTCTCCTCAGTACTAGTTTAGAAATCTTATGGAAAAAGGAAATGAGGTTAGTCTTTCCTGATAAAGCTTTACTGTTGTTTTTTTTTTTTTAAATCATTGCTTCCCTTTGTAGATAAGTTTGCCAGTTATTTAATGAGCTTTTCTAGAATTTATTCCAAGAATCAAAGTAAAGCTCTTACCCTATAGTTTACAGATTCTCTGCTCTTTAAAAATTGGGATGTTTGCCCTTCTCCAATTTGTGTCACCTCTTCCATTTTCCATGATTTTTCAGATATAACTGACAGCAGCTCAGCAGTCATGTCTGACAGCTCTTTCAGGATCTAAGTATATATAGTTCTTGTAAGCCAGGTATCTTGAACAAATTGAGGGCAGCTAGGTGCTTCCTTATTATTTCCTTATATTAGGTACTGATTCCCTGTAGGCAAGTGATTAATAAACAGGTCTTTACTTTCTTCTGTTTGATTTTTAGGATGGCTATTTTTTTAAGTTGGGAAGCAAATATTATTTTATAAATGCATTATTCATAGCTTTAACATTTTCATAAATTAAATCACTTTATCTTTCTTGACCAGAGCATGACTTTGATTTATCTAGAAGATTTAGTGTATTTATATATTGAATTTATATCATTCTGTTTAGAAGAGTCAGTCCCCCCAAACCCCCAAATATCCAACACATATACAAGTTTCAGAAGAGGAAACTTTTATTATAAAATGAATTTGCTTCATTTTTTATTATGACTAAGAAATTTAGCAATTTCCTCTTTTAGCTCACATACACTTCAGGGTACTTTAGCAGAAGAAAGCCAACATGTTTTGAAATAATAATGTTTCCTATGCTCTATTCCTATATCATTACTTCCTTAGTTCCAGTCTGGCCACAGACACTTACTAGCTGTGTGACCCTGGGCAAGTCCCTTGACCCTGTTTGCCTCAGATCCTCATCTGTAAAATGAATTGGAAAAGGAAATGGCAAATCTTTGCCAAGAAAATCCCAGATGAGTTTACAAAGAGTTGGACAAGACTGAAAATGACTGTACAACAATAACAATTCCTATATACAGTTTTGCATAAGTCTTCCTTTTAATGGAATGCCTTTTATGATGTTGATTACTCTTGCAACAAGTTGAAAATTTTATAGCTCCTCTTTCATATTCTTAAAGCAAATGATTGTGAAATTGCAGTTTATCCATATTTTGTGAGAAACCATAGTTTTAACTACTACTTATAGGTGTGTCATTTGTCCTGAGATGAAGTGAGCTCTATCAGTATCATTCTAATATAATTCTTATGATTTCATATTCATTTTTAAAAAATCCATTGCTCATTTTGAAAATTTCTTCTCATTTGGCATTATAATAAATAGGTTTGCAAAATAACACCTTCCCTAACAGTCTCAACATGTTGTACATGTATAATCAAATGACCGTCTCTAACCACAGCTTGTTGCTGCAATCACTTTCTCATTGCAAAATGGGAAGATTTCAGTTTCTTGGGTAATTGATCAAAAAGGTTTTCAGGCCCATGGACAATCCTTCCCACAGTGTTATCTGCCAATGCAACAATTTAAAGCTGCTTTGCCCATGTTTCATTGAGCATCATTTTGCTCATATCAGTAGCTGCAGGTAGCACAGATATTTCTCCTATTAAACAAGGCCTTTTACAGTGAACAATCCTATGGACAACCCTAAATGATATCATGTAAGTAATACTTTTGGTCTCACAATGGTCTTTGTGGGGGAAAAATTGTTTTTGCTTATTAAAAGCATTCTCTGGAAAAAGTTTTTCTCTTGCCGACATATTCTACATATATATTTATCTTACCCTTAAGAAGGTAATCTCTGTAACTATTTTAGTATTATTTTCATTTTTTAATTGTAATTTTTAAAAAATCCAGCTTATTGTGCTCACCAGATTGTATGCCATACACCATATATGTGGTAAAATATACCAGGTTTTTTTTTGTACTTTTCATTTCTGCACAAAGATTGCTTAATTATGAGTTTGCTTACACACTTCACATGAAAATACAGCAAGTGACATGATGACAACCCATCTCTGTCATGAGCCTAAGTCAGTTGATAGTGGCAGATCCCATGTATGTAAAGTATTAGGGCCACCTATTGTAGCAGTTTGAATGAGGGCTTTCTCTGTGAGTTTGAGACATTTTCAAAGGATATTCAATAAATTTCTCCTATACATTTCAGTTCTTGTAGTCAGTAGTAAGTGCCTTTCAAAGTGAGGGCTCATGTGGTAACTCAGTTTCTTTACTACTGAAGGGAAAAGGAGAAGACTGATGCATAAGACTCTCATGTGAAAATGAACTTTAATGGTGTCTGGAGACCGGAGTGGAGAGGGCTGTGGCCCTTCCAGTCTGCAACCAAATTGGGGCAGGAGGTGACGTGGCAGCTCCTATAGATGACTGCTCTGCTTTCCCCATTTGTACAAGAAGAGTTTTGTCCCCGACATGTCTATTTTAGGGAGGCCAAGATGGCAATTAGTGTAGAGCAAGGTTTTATCTGTTACCTCCACTTTTAGAGCTACCCTTTGGGAGGATAGCTCTGAAAAAGCTATCTTTTGGGAGATGAGGATATGGAATTGGAATGTTTCCTAATCTTTTAGCAGTCAGTTAACATTTATCTGTGAAATGATAATTGAAGAAATTGGGGGAAGACCTTCTTGACTGGATTTGGGACTGAAATCAAAAAAGAATGAGAAGCAATTACAACTACAGAGGTTTACAGTATATTAACCAATTGATATGGACAAGAGTCTTCCCCATAAGATTTTTCTTTGAATTGTTTGACCACTGCCAGGAGTGTGGTTTTAGGATGTCCTCTTAAATAAGGATCTAAGGCCCTCTGACAGGGCCATTTATAACTTTTTTTCCTTTGGCATTCTATGCAAACTTGGCATATGAATGCTAACTCATGTTTTATAGAGGAGAAAAGATATTAACAAATGGGAAAAAAATCTTATTAATATAACTGTGTATTAATGTGCGTATGGATAACACTTGTAGTTACAAAATTCTAAGAATCAAATATATCCTTATACACTTCATAAGTTCATATAAACAACAAACCCAAAACTATGATCATGACAGGGGTATACTGTTGAGTTTGTGCCTACCATATTAAATAGTCTGCATTCTATTCAGTCATTTATCCTGTGAATTTGACTTATTATGGTCATTCCTTTGTTTCTATGTCTCTTAAATTGAAAACAAAAGAAATGGATAGGGATTGTAACTAACTCCCACTAATATTTAAGGCTTGATTCAACGTGTTAGTCTTGATTTTGTTGACTTTGATTTTAACTTCTTCATTATAAAAGGATCATCTGTTTATGTGGGAATTGTATTTTAATACTTTTGGCTATTGCTTTGAACATCCCCATCAGAGTTTGCACAATAGGTAGGAAAACTGTCCATCTACTCATTGAGGTCTGGTTATAGATAGTATGGATTGATATTCCTTCAGCATATCACAGGCTTTTACAACATACAGTCTGTGGGCTGTATGTTGTACAGGCCTGTTTTACATCCTCTACATTTTTCACTGGCTGCCTGAAATCCTTTGGCAGGCCACCAGCATCCCATGGGCTGCAATCTGTATGCTGTGAAGGCCTGGCATATCAGGTGTTTTGAAGTTTTTTGCTTTTTTGTGACATTTGAGACAAATCAGTGTGAGACCCGGTGCTATTTGGTTGTCTAGAAGATTTCATATCCATGTTGGTAGGACTACCATCAGAGGGGAGTGTTTGGTTTATAGGTGCCATTAATTTCATGGCCTCACTTGTTAACAGACTATTGTTATATCATTTTCCATTATAAGTACAAAGTGATAAGAATCCAAATTATTTTCCTTATTTTTCCAAAAATCCTCCATAGAGAAACTATAGAATTTGCTTAAGGTCTTCTTGTTATTTTGGTGTCTTTAGAATGCCAACATGAAAACCAAGAGGTGCATATGTTCTCTTTTCAGGCTTTAACTGGTGTTTGTCCTTTTCTGGTCTTGCATGTTCTCAATAATATCTTTCATGACAGTTCTTGTGAATAAGTTGTCATTGGAAACATCCCATAGCTTACTTATACCTGACATGTATGTTTCTGTTGCATTTTGGTTTATTGTATTTTTAATTCTTCTGAGATTCATTTCTCCCAGCTCCATAGTATCAATGGGGAGAATATTGGTTAGATGGGATTTTTTTAATTCTTAATTTTTTGCCAAGGACAAAAAAATCCAACCTCTAAATATATTTATCAAAAGAAAGGCTTTGAGTCATGACTCAAGAAAAAGACCCAAGAATCATGATAGGACTTGGACTGTGTGTGGCCCAATTTCTGGCTGGCATTTGCTATCATCAAAAGGGTATTGATAACAAAACTGTAAAGCCTTATTGTAGGATTATTATTAATTATTTATTTGCTTAAAATTGCTTTAAAATTATTTACTGTGTTTTAAAAATATCTTGGAATTAGAAGATCTAGAAAGAGATTTTTTTTCAAGGGGAAGGAAGAAGGAGAGAAGATTTTTCAGTCTTGTCTGGAAAGGCAAAAGAAAAGTGGGATATGATAAAAGCCCACAAATAGCATGGGTAGGTGAACATAGATATAACTCACAAATTCTGAAATACTGTGACAAGGAAGCACCCTTTAAAAACATTCAAATGACATAAATTTAGAACAAATTTTAAAAAGTGATACTTCACACCACAGACTAGAAACTTTATAGAACTCATTATTCTTCTCCTATCTCCTATCTCTCACCCCCAAAATGCTAAATACATAAAATATAAATTAATTTTTTAAAAAGTTGGACACATTTTATGACCAACCCATAACTATCTAAGGAGTGCATGTCTTTATAAATGTATTTTAGCAATAAGACAATGGATTTAACTGGACTATGCATTTTAGCTATCTTGAAAATTCTTTGGTACCTATCTATTTCTGCTAAAGTGAAAACAAAACTAAATGGCAAATACTATTGTTGTTCAGTCGTTCCGGTAGTGTCCAACTCTTTGTGACCCCATTTGGGGTTTTCTTGGCAAAGATACCGGAGTGGTTTGCCATTTCCTTCTCCAGCTCATTTTGCAGATGTGGAAACTGAGGCAAACAAGGTTAAGTGACTTGCCTACATAGTAAGTGTCTGAGGCCAGATTTGGACTCAGAAGAAGAGTTTTCCTGACACCAGGCATCACCTAGCTGCTATTATTGTCAAGTAGACTCATTGATAATACTGATTATGTCTAACTCCCAGTGATACTTCAGACCTCATTTCTCATTCACCATCTGATCAACATGAAAACATTAGTCCCATGGGACTTTTTGCTAGTTGGGAAGAAGGTGGAAAATGCTATTGCTGTTTTTTTTTAATAGAAAATTAGGCATGGAGAAGCTAGTGATAGATACCAAAGAGACGACTATTTCAATTGCTATTAATTCATATGTGCCTTCAGTTGGGTACACTTTTAAAGACTGTCCTATTGAAGACTCACCAGATGATGAAAGAAGTTTAATCCAACTGACCTAATAACAATATATGACCTTCTGAAGGATAAAATTAGAAGTATGCAGAACCACTTGGAAGTTTTCCTTTTCTCTTTTATCATTCCTTTGACCAATATTAATGCTAATTTTAAAAAAATTTCCTCATATTTTTAAAGATGTTTTGTAGAAAGCTGAGGCACAGTTCTTTATTTTAAAATTAACTTTCCTAGATATGTCAGTGAAATTAATTCTATTATGGCTTGACCTAAGCATGGTACTTCAGTAAGCTGTTCTAATTGTGACTGTGTGACTTTGTATAGACCTTGTTGTTCATGGAACTTTTCCTTATTTTTGTAGGTTTTCATCTCTGTGAACTGTTTAAGCACAGATTTCTCCTCTCAGAAGGGTGTGAAGGGGCTTCCCCTTAACATACAAATTGACACATACAGCTACAATAACCGAAGCAACAAACCTGTTCACAGGGCCTATTGCCAGATTAAAGTCTTCTGTGATAAGGTAAGATCAGGTGTGGGAGTGCTTCCGAGTACCTCTCGAGCTTCCTTTGGAAAGGAAGCTGCCAGTCCAAAGTCCTTTTCACTTGTATGCTGGATTTCAAAATAGTAAAAAAAAAAATCTGAGAACTTCGTTAATAATATTTAAATGAATGCACTGAGGACTCTTAGATAACTGTTGTTTTTTACTTCAATAAATCAATATTTTTTCTGCTTCCTTTCCCTTTCCCTACCCCTTCCCAAACACTTTTTACCATTAAAATAAAGTGGGGAAATTACAATAATTAGAAATATTTACATGTGTCCTATGTGCAAATAATTATACTGGGTACTGTAAGGACACATAAAGAAGCATAACATTTCATGGAGCAAAAGATTTTAACTAGGTCTTGAAGGATAAATAGGATGTTCTTAGTATCATAATGAAAGTAGTGATTTACCCTAGCTGTTGATAAAGAGGAGTGTAATTTCCCATCTAGAAGGCTGGAAAATATACAGTGCCTGGCATAGAGCATGTTAGAGATTCTCAACAAGTGTTTGCGGTTTGATTTTTTATTAGCATCAGTTTGCTTCAAAGACTACAAGATATTGATCAAGAATAATTCAAGAGGTACAATCAAATGGCTAAATGCTCTCAAATTTACTTTCACCAAGTTTTAAAATTACAAGGCATTTTGGCAGTTCCCTTTTGATAAAATCTCTTTATGTAAGATTTTCAGAGGGTAAAAGATTGATCAGTCGATCAACAAGCATTTATTAAGAGCTTTCTAAATGCTAGGTATTGTGCTAAGCACTAGGAACATACAAAGGCATAAGTGAAAAAGTCCCAGCCCATAAGAGCATACATTCTAATGAATACCTAAAACTTACATTTCTGTCAGAAACCCAAGCTGTTAAAAGCCATGAGAAAAGATACTCAAAATTGTTATTAGAGGAATGCATCAACTTCCTTCTCATTCCTTAGAGCAGCGGTTCTCAAGCTGTGGGTTATGTTCAATTTAAATATATCCTGCATGTCAGATATTTACATTACGATTCATAACAGTAGCAAAATTACAGTTATGAAGTAGCAATGAAAATAATTTTATGGTTGGGGGTCACCACAACATGAGGAACTGTATTAAAGGGTTGCGACATTAGGAAGGTTGAGAACTACTACCTTAGAGAGTATTTTGTTTTGTAACTCATATAACATGATTATATAATTTTATTTTGCAATGGACCTATAAATTCATTAGGATAGAGAACTCACAGTAATGGAATTACCTCTGCTAATGTAGATCAGTACCTTTTCTGCAGCTTACAGTCTTAGAGCTACCTCAGATACCAAGAAGCCAAATGTCAAAGGTGGGACTTTGACCCCAGTTCTACCTGACCGTGAGGGCAGCTTTCTCCCCCCGATGCCATGCCGTTTCTCACAATGATATGATGTGGCATACCAATCATAGGAGTGCATTCTGTAATCATATGTATTATAGTTATGTGCTTGATTCTATTTATTTGTGTGTTTTCAGTTGTTCAATCATATCTGACTCTTTATGACTCCATGGACCATACCGTCCAAGTGTTTTTCTTGGCAAAGATCTAGGAGTGTTTTGCTATTTCCTTCACCAGTGGATTAAGGCAAATAGAAATTAAGTGATTTGCCCCAGGTCACATAGCTAGTAAGTGTCTGAGGTTGGATTTGAACTCAGTTCTTTCTGACTCCAGACCCAGTGCTCTATCCACTGAGCCACCCAGACACCTCATTTATTTATTTGTTTAGTGAAGGATAAATTTTGAAGGTCGGGACTGTGTTTCATTCATCTCCCCAGACCAATCTAATTTCCTCACCTTTTGCCAAAGTCCATTTCCTAAAGTACAAGACTGGCTCTATTCAGTGAACTCCAAGGACCTTACCTCCTCTGTTTGGCTCCTTGAATACTGACCCTCTCCTACTTGTCTGGTCCCCTTACACACTGTTCTCATTCACACACTCTACGGTACAGTAATTCTGACCTCTTTGCTGCTCTGTACATGCCACATTCCATCTCCTTTCTCTGGGCCTTTGCATGGTATGTTCTCTGTTTCTCTTGGGCCTTCCCTCCTCCCCCAGCTCCTGGAATGTTTCCCTTCAAAACTCCCCTCCTTTGCTACCTTCTGAAGATCCCCTAGCTGCTCATGCTCCACCTCCCAAAAGTTCCTTTAACTCATTTTGTCGCTCCCCTGTAAAATCTTATATGTGTATATGTTGTCTTCTCCATTTGATTGAAAGATTCTTAACAGAGAAAAATAGTCACCCTATTGTCTTTAAAGCTTCAGAACCCAGCAGTATTCCATACGTGGTAGGTGCTAAATGCTGCTCCAGCGAGATTGAAATGAACAGATAGAGAAAACTTAAGTTTCGTTATTTGTCTAAGATGACCCCTAAGTGAGTGGTAGCCACAAGATTTAGAAAGCATTTTTGTTCATTGTGTGTGTCTTTCTGGGGATATGAGGATAATGATTCTGGAATGCAAAAAAAGGTACCCTGATGGGTTTGGGACCACTGACATGATTTTATTGCAGTCTTATTGCTTTCCAACTTATTTGTTTGTTTTAATCTCATGTAATAAGAACTTAATAATATCCCAAATAATGACAAGCGTTGCAGATGTTTAGCTAAGACTGAATTGTTGTAGTTATTGAAGAAAACTGCAGACAATTTTACATGTAGGAAAATGTGTGGTTTGCTTCTGGTGGTGGCTTATGGACAGTACCCCTGGGGTTTCCTGTTACAAATGCCAATTGAAAGGATTTAAATTAAAGCCTGATTTATTTTTGTGTGTGTCCCATTTCCCCCAAAACAGTACAAAGTAATTTTCAAAAAAACCATTTTTTTTTCTTCTTTCCCACATCTCTCATGGAAACCTAGTCCCATTTCCATCAGGAGAACTACACTAGACAGGTAGGGAAGAGGGGATGAGGAAAGAATGAGACTTATAGTCCCCCATTACCCTATTTTATGTTATACAAGGGAAACAAAATACCTTTATAGGATGAAAGATAAAGGCATTTTGTTTTTCTCCTAGGATACAAATGTCTAAACATTTTTTAATATAGACTACTTTGTTAATGATTAGGAAGTCAAAATAGGGGTTTTATCTTAGTAGAGAAACTATTTTAAAAATATTCCTTTTAGCTTTATAGTACTTTTCTTGAATGGAACATCATTATTATAAATCTATTCTTGCATCAGAGAAAATTGGAGACAATTTGAACCCTCAACAAACAAAGATTTGGTAGGAACCTCCCCAATGAATTTATGTGTTTTCCTGGACTTTCATAAGGGAGAAAAACTTAAATGAAGTTCATTTACCACAGCAAGATTTCCCTGGAGTCAAAATTGAATTGAATTTTAATGTAAAATTCAGTTGCAGCCATACAAGAAGATCTTCAAATTAATTTCTTGAGTTATGCCATTTCAGATAAAGAATTGACTTAATTATCTAAAGATACACTTGTTTTTCTTAACTTTCAATGTTGTAGTAGGTTAGATTTTTGAAGTTTTTTCTGTCCACTACTTTGGCCACTTATGAATTTGATTTCTACCAAAATAATTATATTCCTTTTGCTTTTGAAGTCCATTCTAATCAGGTAATCTAAAACTAGTGTCAGACATTGTCCAGTATGATCTCTCAACAGTATGATCATTTAATGTGGGTATGAAAATTTCCAAGAGTGAACTGCTTTTTTGGGAGGGTATGATTAATCAAGTCCTGGCTTAGTCTCCTACTACTTGTGTGACGCTGAGCAAATCACTTGAGTTCTTTAGTATTTAGTTTTCTAAACTGTGAAATGAAGGTTTGAAACAAGATAACATCTGAGGATCTTTCCAGCTATAAGTCTATGTTCCTATCATAAAATCTCTGTGCCAGAAGCGATTCAAAGGTCATCTGGTACAGCTCATATCTAAGGAGGAATCCTGTCTTAAAGCATTCCTGATAAGGATTCCAGTGGGGGGGGAATCATTACCTCTTGAGGTAGCCCATTCCATTAAGCGTGTTGTTTTTAGCCACTTACCCATACCTCACATTACAAGGGGAAGGAGACTTTGGTTTCACTTGACCAGTCTGAGCCTAAAAAATGACTTCCATTTCATTAATAGCACATTACAGTAGTACTGCAATAGACCTTTATATTTTGAGAAAGTTTTTTAGTAGTTTCTTTCTATTTGATCATATTTATAGAAAGCCCTTATATTTTTTCCATTTCACAAGATGTTTGTCCCAGAACTCCAAATATCAAATACAGATTTACCTACATTTGAATTTTCACTACCCTTAATCTAATCTAAAATATTTAACAAATTAACTAATGTGGCATCTAGTGGCCAAGTAGGAAACCACAGGCTTTTTTTTTTTTTTAAGTTGAGAGCAATTGTCAATTCAGTTTAATAGTTTTTAATGATCCTCATTACTTCTGGGATATTTATCTAGACAAAAAGAAGATATCAATTTGAAATTCCCAGTATGCTTTTTGAAAAAGGAAACTTGGTTCCCTTTAAATGTTTTCAGATCTT
Source organism: Pseudochirops corinnae (assembly GCA_028646515.1). NCBI lineage: Eukaryota > Metazoa > Chordata > Mammalia > Diprotodontia > Pseudocheiridae > Pseudochirops > Pseudochirops corinnae. The sequence goes on from CM053585.1 coordinate 161,544,291, forward strand.
TTCAATGTGTTAATTAATTTAATTTTTTGTCTCTTTTTCTTTTAAAAATAGTGTTTGTTATATGGGATTTTTTGGTGATATAAAAACATCAAAAATAGGAGTTAAAAATAAAGTTATTTTAAAATAAATTTCAAGGGGCAAGCAGAATTTTTTCTTAAGTGTCATGAAGAACATATTAATTTTAGACCAGATTTATATAAACAAAAATTTTGGAGAAGAGGATTGCATATATATATATATATATATATATGTATATACATACATACATGCATACATACATACAGTCTATCTATATGCCTCTTATATATTCAATATGTATAGTATAGTTGCCCACTAAGCTAGCAGTTCTTATACTAACTTACTGTGTTACCTTGGACAAGTTACTCTTTCTGCTACTTCCTTTTCCTCCTCTGTAAAATGAATTTTTTTTTTGAGAGGACTGAACAGACAGTAACACCTTTTACCTTCTCTGATAGGGAGCTGAACGGAAGATCAGGGATGAAGAACGAAAACAAAGCAAGAGAAAAGGCAAGTGTACTGACCCCAGCTCCCAGCTGAACGCCTGTAAGTAGAAACGTTTCCACTAAGAGTGTAAGACTTCGTTTCCCATGCAGAACCGTGGCTACAGTTATCAGCCCCTAAAAAACAAATGACAACGCCGTTGTGGGTGATGTTGTAAAATGCTTCTTTTTCCAGATAAGGAAATTGAGGCACACACGTTAGCAATTTGAATGGGAACCGCAGAAAAGATACATATATGTGTATGTGTGTATGTAATCTTTTCCAATATATGGACATATTTTTACTATTTTTTAACTAACGACTTTTGAAAATTTCTTAACTCATAATGGAAATTTTAATGTGCTGACACCTGTAGGTTCCACAGTTGTTCTGCTTGGGCATTTCATGAGTAATAATAATGATCATAAAAATAGTATTAGTTCACCTTTATGTAGCATTTTAATGTTTCACAAAATGCTTTTCTCACAACAGTGCTTTTAGCAGATATGATGCATGTGCTATTATCCCATTTTCAAAATGAAACAGTTGAAGCCAAAAGAGCTTAGGTGACTTGCCCAGGGTCACAAAGGTAGTATCAAGGCTCAAGCTTAGGTATCCTGATTCCAAGACCAATGTTCTTTTTACTAGTCAATCAGTAAATAAACATTTGTTGTCTACTATGTACTAAGCACTATTTTAAGTTAAGTATTAGAGATACTAAGTGAAAGGCAAAAGCCAGTCCCTGTCCTTGAAGAGCTCACAATCTGATGGGGGAGACAACATGACAACAGGTATGTATGAACAAGTTATATAGGAAATAATCAGCACTGGAAATAAGAAGGTTTAGGAGAGGCTTCCTATAAAAGATGGAATTTAACTGGGACTTGAAGGAGGCTAATAGGCAGAGATGAGGGAAAGCATTCTAGGCATGGGGGAATCAGTAGAGAAAATATCTGGAGCCAAGAGATGAAATATCTTGTTTGGAGAACATCAGTGAGGTCAGTGTCACTGGATCAAATAGTTCATGGTGGGAGGGGCTGGTATTGGGTGTAAGGAGACTAAAAAGATAGTGGGGGCTAGGTTTTAAAGGGCCTCAAATGCCAAAAAAGATTTTATATCCTATCTTGGAGGTGCTATGGAGCCACTGGAGGGGTGTGTGTGTGTGCGTGTGTGTGTGCATGTGTGTGCATATGCATGCGTATGTGACATAGTTGGACCTGCACTTTACAAAAAATCAGTTTGGCACCTGAATGGAGAATGAACTTGAGAGGGGAGAAACTTGCAGCAAGCAGAACAAACGGTAGGCTAGTATTATAGTCCAGGGTTGAGGAGATGAGACTCTATGCAAGGATGGTATCCAAGAAGAGAAGGGAACATATTTGAGAGATGTTGCAATGGTGTAACCAACAGGCCTTGGCAATAGATTGGATATAGGGGTTGAGAAAGAATGAGGAATTAAGGATGACACCCGAGTTATGAGCCTGAGAGACTGGGAGGAAGGTGGTGCCTTCAGTAGTAATAGAGAAGTTTGGAAGAGGGGAAGGTTTTGGGGAAAGATGTAGTTTAGTTTTGAACATGTTGAACTTAAGCTGTCTACAGAACATCCAGATTAATTTGTCTTATAAGCAATTGGAGATGTGAGACTGGAGGTCAGCAAAGAGGTTGGGGGGAGTAAGTAAGACTTGAGAATTATCAGTATAGAGATGATCATTGAATCCATGGGAGCTGATTCACCAAGTGAAGTAATATAGTAGGAGAAGCGAAGAGGCCCCAGGACAGTGCTCTGTAGGACAGCCATGGTATGCAGGTGGGAACTGAATGAGGATCCAACAAAGGGATGATGAAGGAGATGTAGGAGATGTAGGAGATGTAGGAGAACCAGGGGAGAGTGGTGTTCTGAACACTTAGAGATGAGAATATCAAGGAAAAGAGTTTCATCCATGTGTCAAAGGCTGCAGAGAGGTCCAGAAGGATGAAGATTGAGAAAGCCCTGCTGGATTTGACAGTTAAGAGATCTTTAGTAACTTTGGAGAGAAGTTTTGGCTAAATATGGGGTCAGAAGCCAGACTGTAGAGTTAAGAAGAGGGCGAGAAGAGAGAAATAGAGGGCCTTGAGGTTGTTTAGCTACAAAAGTCAGAAGAGATATTGACATTTGATAGCAGGGATGGAAGTATCAAGGTGAGGGTTTTTTGAGAATGGAGGAGACATGATATATTAGTGGGCAGTGGAGAAGGAGCCAGTGGACAGAAAAAAATTGAAGAGAGAGGATAACAGAGGTGGCAATCGGTTGGAGAAGACAGGATAGAATGGATCACTTGTACCAGAAATAGGGCCACCTTTTTAGTGTGAGACAAAGGTGAAAGAGATAGTGACAGAAGACATCTGAATGACATGAGATGAAGACGAGAGGAGAAGAAGGAGCTCTAGGTGAACGTCCCCAGTTTTTTCAGTAAAATATGAAGCAAGGTTCTCAGCTGAGAAGATGTGGGGAGGGGAGCCATGAGAGGTTTGAAGAGGGATGCGAAGATTTGGAAGAGTCTCTATGGAGAGTAGATAGATCACACTTTCTCTTCTATTTGTTTTATACGATTAGTTTTCATTTTCATACAGCTTTTTATCTACCTGTGGGAAGGAGAAAGAACCATTGCTACTTCTTCATTGCTCTTTTCCTTGCCAGTATGTGTGCTTTTAAGCATTTTTATTTTGAACAGCCTTCCTGAATCAATGAACATTTGCCAATAAACACATTAGTAAAGATTTTCTTATTGCAGCCCCTCAGTAGAGATTCCTGATACCATTTTGGAGGACAGCTGTATATGTGGCTAGGATTATAGGGATGTTTAGTCTATATTTAACGTTTTTGAAGCAGGGAGAAAAACATGTTTGCTCTCTGACATCTGGTACATTTTGAAGGTGAAGGGCCCTACGCTAATGGTTGGACAGTTGGAAGTTAAAGACTTTTTCTGTCTTATTTTCTGATATTTGTAACAATTTTTAACTGATATCTTTGTCTAGAACTAAGTATGCTTGGTCTGTGTTCTCTTTTGTTGTTTCTACTATTATTTTTTTCCCTTAACTTTGATAAAAGTTACAATTTTGGTTTAGATTTTGGATACAGCACATTCCCTTATATACAAAACAATTTGTATTAGCCCTCAAAATTGAATTTTATGGCACAAGTTAAATGTGAAAAGCCTTATAACCTATAATTCATTTTTTTTTTTTTCTTTTTGGAGGATGGAGGGCAAGGCAATTGGGGTTAGGTGACTTGTCCAAGGTCATATGGCTAGTAAGTGTTAAGTGTCTGAGGCTGGATTTGAACTCAGGTCCTCCTGACTCCGGGTCCACCTCATTTTTCTTATAAGCAATATAGAATATTATGCAGTGTACATCCTGGTACCAATTTTTATATTAAAATTTGTTTCCTCCCTTTATTGTCTTCCAGGTCTTGATGTTAAAGTGCCCCTGCTTCCATCCCACAAAAGAATGGACATCACAATTTTCAAGCCCTTTATTGATCTTGACACTCAACCTGTTCTTTTTATCCCTGATGTGCACTTTGCCAACCTTCAACGTGGAGCTCACGTAGGTGACAAATCTTCTAGGGGGCTCAAGATGATGTTTGATTCTGTTATTTGTGCTTTCAGTGTTACTATAGGTAGGCACTGTCCTAGTCCAGTATATTCATATTAAGTAGAGGCTCAAACTAAAAGGAATTTGACTACCTTTTAAGAGTCAGCCCTATAGAATATTAAGTGGAAATACTATGACACCCTCAAAGATACTGATATATCTTAGAAATCCAGAATGTCTTTCACTTAATTTTGTTTCTTTAGTGTGTAAATTTGGATTTTTTTTTGTGTCTAGCTTATTTTAAAAGCTCATGTATCATCACATTGGGCTTCTAATTAAGTGGATGGAGAAAGAATGCAACTGGAAAAGAGGTCCACAAGCACATGGTTTTGGGAGAGTTCATTGAATGAAATTTGGTTCCATTTGATCAGAAATCCAAAGCTATTTACATTTTGGCTCAATAAAACACCATTTAAATGCATATTTTTGAGCGTATTTTAAGACAACCCATTTTCTATTTTCTAAAGGTTCTTCCTATTGCCTCAGAGGAGTTGGAAGGTGAAGGGTAAGCTTTGTTTGTCAGTGTGGTTAAGATTATATGCTTTAGAGCTAGAAAGTATCACTGAAATTATTTAGTCCAGTCTCCTCATTTTATAGATGAGGAACTCGAGTCCCTGAAAAGGGAAGTGATTTACTAAAATCTTTGGACTCCAAATCCAATGCTCTTTCTACTTACTCTGCCAGCTTTATCCTTCCTTTTGGAGTTCAGACCACCTTTAGAAGTCAAAGCAGTAGAGATATCCAAGATGATAGCCTTTCTCTTTTAATAGGGCAGCAGTCTCTTATTACTAACTATCTAATCATTAGCATAGAAGCTTCAGGTCTCAGGCTGCATTTGGCTTTTGTCAGATGTGATAGGAAGTAGTTCTTTTTAACCAGAATTTTATGCCACAGGCATCCCAAGTACTCTCCATTCCTGAAATGGCTAATCTGTAAGAAAAACTGAGCAACCAGAAACTTCTGACATCACCACTTATTTCTAAATGATTGTTAATTTCTGGTTCTTTGGAGCCAATGGTCTCAAACAGTTGGGAATTGTTCTTTCTACCTCTGAACTTGGGCTTAACTTTTTTCAGTGCATTTGCCCCCTGCCACCCAACTGTAGCAGCAAGCACCCTGGCACACCCAGGATGGCCTGCTAGCACAAGTTCTTTGATCTGCTTTTCTTAAAGGAAAGCAACGTTTAGGGGGTCCATAATTTTACTTTAATTACATTCACTAGTTCAGGGGAAAGGTCAGCACCCTGAATGTGGAAAAAATACAAACGGAGAAATTAGCACAAAGACCAACTGTCCAGCACCACCTGTCTGAACATAGAAATATTGCTATACACTTTACATACATCACTGGATTGAGAGAGTACAGACATCTGACCATTCGGGGGAAAGGGGTCCTGAACATATGACTACTCAGAGTCTCAACCAGCATATCAAAAGATCTTTCTCATGCAAACCCACAAAGCAGAACACCAACCTCCCAGAATATACAACAAAGACTCGGCATCTGATTGGCTGAGTGCAGAGGAGTTCGAAAATCCTCATGCCCTAGCACTTAATTGGAAACTCCTCAGAGCCCAGAGCCTGATTAGCTCTGGGCTAGAGTTCTATGTGCCTATTAATGGACATGGAAGATCTTCAAATTCCGTTAACATTATAGCAACTCAGTGAGCCCAGTTATAATGCATTTTAGACCAGCCCTGTTTACAAAAACAGATACATGATATACATAATTACAACATTTAAATAGTTCTGGGGGAAATGAAAGCATATAGCACAGATTATTATACAAATGCACAAAAAGTTTTTAGTAATCTTACTAATATTTTCATTCATTCATCAAATAATCTGTTTGACTATGGGCAAATCATATTCTGTTGCTGGGCCTTAGTTTCCTTGTCTGTAAAATGAGGGGGTTGTGCCAGATAATAGCTAGTATACCATCTTACTCAAAACTGGTGACCCTATTTTTCGCATGCTTACCATATGCCAAACACTCTTCTCAGTACTGTGGGGAATAAAAAAATTACATAAAATGTGATCTTTTCCCATAAAGAATTTAGCCCTGGATGTCATGCTGTCACTTCAAACACTTGCTTAAGATGAAACTTTATCTTCTGCCCCAAACTAGCACCTGATTGCCCAGTTTCTCTGAATGGCATCATAGACCCATAGAATGTTAGAGCTGAAAGAGGCAGAAGTAATTTAGAATAATCCCCTCAATTTACTGTTGAGGAAATTGAAGGCCAGAGTGGTTACGTGATTTTAGTGCATCCTAGATTTAATGCTGGAAAGGACCTTAGACATAATCTAGTCCAGCCACCTCGTTTTACATATGGTAAAACCGAGTCTGAGGGAGATGAAGCAACTTGCCTGTGGTCTCATAGGTAATAAATTTGCAGAATGATGATTTGAACCCATTTTTTTTTTTGGTGATTCTGAATTCATTGCCCTTTCTTTTCTTCTTAAAAATTTTCATTGAAGCCTTTCACTCTTTACAGAGCCATCATATTCTGATTACCACCCTTAATCCCTGCATTGAACTCTCCCTTTTAAGAAAGAAAAACACCTAAACACAACTGACTAGCAAAATACCTGCCCCCATGGCATAAGCATTTTGCTGTTGTAGTCACGTGCCTCCCTGTGTGGTGAGAAGGGAAGTGTGTTTCATCTAGACCCACACTCTCTTACCCAAAGTCGAATGACTATTAAGTGGCAGAGCTATTGTCTGTTTGCCAAATTCAAAACTTTAGTCATCTTTGACCACTTCCTTCTTGCTACCTATACCTAATCATCCATCACATTTTAGCAATTCTGCCTTCATGATGTTCCTCCCCTCCTTTCTTTTCCTTTTGCTACCATCTTAGTTTAGGCCTTAGCACCTCACCTAATAGCATCCCACTTGGTCTCCTTGCCTGGGATACCCTGTTGCCTACTGTCTTTCAAAAACTTTAAATGACTTTCCATTAGGATAAAGGTCAAATTTCTTAAATCTGCCACTCAAGGCTCCTTATAATCTGGCCTCTACCTACATTTCTAGCCTTACACTCACAGAATCATAGATTTAGAGATGGAAGACACCTTAGAGGAACTTGTCCAGTCCAACCCTCTCATTTTATAGTTGAAGAAATTGAGCCCCAGAGAAGTTAAGGGACCTGTCCAAGGTCACACAGGAGGGAGTACAGGTAGAGATAGTTTCTGAATCCAAGTCCTCTGACTCTAAACCCAGTGCTCTTTCCATTGTACTACATAGACAAGGATCTATTGCTAGTCATCTGTGGAGTCACTCACTTCTGCCAAAGCACCTGGCACTAATGGCCCATCTTGGTACCCTTTCCCCTTTCTAGAATGTCTTTCCTCATAGGCAAATGTCCATCCTTCAAGGTCCAACTGAAATCCTACCTTTTCTGAGAAATTCCCACTGACCACTCTCCATAGAAGTGGTCTTTCCCTTTTAAGGGAGTCAGTGTTTTGTGGTAATCAAGAGCATTGGACTCATTGTCAGGATATTTGGGATCTAGCTCCAGCACTGCCACTAAACAACTGGGTGAGTTTGGATTCTCTGGCCTCAGTTTTCTCATCTGTAAATTGAAAGGTTAAATTAGGTTCATCTGAGTTAGAGCTATAAGAGGCTTCACAATCTCTTCTGGATCTAAATTTCTGTAATTGTGTTAATACTTATATAATTCATTAGGCACTAATCATTTATTCTCTGATATTGGAGTTTTTAATTGTATATAAAGCTTATTTTCCTAACTAGATATTAAGTTCCTTAAATGCAGGAACCAAATTTCTTGCTATTTTTTAGGTGCTTTGCACATGCAAAGCACTCAGTAAATTATTGTTATTAATATTTGTTTTATTGATAAGGGCACTGACAAAATAGTTTGGGTTAATTTCAGGTCTACCATGAAAAGGGGACCATATGGAACTGAAGATGACTTTACTACTACACCTCCTGCTAAACTGGCCAGGACAGAGGAACCTAAGAGAGGTTTGTTTTTACCAGACAGCTGTGGAGGATATTTTGTGTCAGAAGAGAGATTTAGCCAACTGATTTATATGTTAATGTTATAGCGTACCTTTGTCATTCTTTGATGAGGATGATAGCTTGAATTTATATGGTACTTTAAGCTTTGTGAAGTGTTTTTTACAGATGGCATGTGATTTGAAGGGTCATTGATGTTTCAATTGTAATAATAACGAAGAAAGTTACATGCCACAGGCATGACAAGAATTTGCTGTCCTCTTCTGAGCATATCAAATTGAAATTTCATCCTTTAGCCAAAATATCTTGTAGTTCAGCCATGATTTATTGCTTAGAAGAAGAGAGGTCTCACTGGAGGCAGATATTATGTCATGACCTTGCTTTTTTCTCTTAAGTTCCATTGGTACTTAAATATGAACATTTTATAGTAAGGCATAGGCTTTATAAGCCAGATGCCTGCACAAAACAGGATTGTGAGTGAGAGCTCCAAGAATGTTAATCATTGACTATGCTGATACAATCATGAGAATGGGCATAATTATTATTGAATATTAGATAAGTTAAAGCCTTGTAGAGAAGAATGTTATGTAATCAATCATTCAGTACTAAGACATTCAGTTGAAATGTTGATATTGAGATTAGCCAATAAACCAGAGTAAATTCTTGCTTCAGATTCACTCAACCATGCAAATGCAGTGGAACCAGTCTGGCTATTCCACAGCTGAAATCCCAGCAGGGGACAATCACAGGGTCTGGGACACGTATTTCAATGCTTTATCATTTTTAGGTTAATTAAGGAAAAAGTGAATGCTAAAATTAGAAGTTTCCCTGAATTTTATTAGCTCTTTCTTTCCTCCTCCCTCCCCATCCCTCAGAGGTTTTATGTGAGATTATGGGAAAGAATATCCATGAGTGTGAGCACACTTTATATTCTTAATCCTTAAACAGTGAGACTTTTCTCTTTTAAAATACTTTCTGTGAAAAATATTAAAAACTTACTGTGTACTTCTAGGGCAAAACACTAAACTAGAAGATACAGAAGAATAATTTATGAGCTAAAACTAAAATAGAACATAGTGAACACAGCCAACACACATTAGAGAAGAAACTGAAAGACTTGGGAACATTGTAGATGTAAGATATGAAAATGGAAACTCATAGAGCTAAAAGGAATTTTAAGAGATTAATCAGCTTGTCTAGTCATCCCAAATTCAAACCACACATTTGATTTATTCATTCAACAAAATTAATTAGTTGCTTTCTTTATGTAAAGCACCATACATGACACAAGAGATAAAAACCAAAAGAAAAATGAAAAACCAAGCCCTGTTCTTCAGGGCCTTATGGTCTTTTGGAGGAAATAAGACATGTACATAGATAAGTATAATAGAAGGTAGAGATTGCTAGATGGTGCAGAGGGTAGAGCGCTAGTCCTGAAATCAGGATGACTCACATTCCTGAGTTCAACTCTGGCGTAGACACTTACTAACTGTGTGACCTTGGGCAAGTCACTTAACCCTGTTTACCTTAGTTCCTCATCTGTAAGATGAGTTAGAGAGGGAAATGACAAACCACTCCATTATCTTTGTAAAGAAAACCTCAAATGAGGTCACAAAGAGTCAGACATGCCTAAAAGTGAGTAAATAACAATAACGAAGAGATGGGATGGGAGCAAATGAGAAATCAAGACAAAGTCATCTAGGAATAGTTAAGGAAAGGCCACGTGGAGGATTTGATACTTGAGGGGAAATAAAAGTTTTAAATTTATGTCATTAACCAGTTTGTACTTCTTTCTAAATATTTGTTCCTCCCACTTCTACTCTATAGCAATCGATAAAAGACTTATCAATCTAAATTCACATTCAGTCAAGCATATGGAGAAAGGTGTATAAGCAGCCCTTACGGGTCTTTAGCTTAGAGGCCATAAGCAGCCACCTATGGATTTGAGGTTTCTTATCTAGTTTATTGCCAGGCTTTTATTCTTCCCTTTTATAGAAAGACTCACACTGATATGCTCCCAGTAAGATTTAAATCTACTAAGTCCCATCCCTGTGCTTTTGCCAAGCTGTGCCCCATACCTAGAATTCACTCTTCCCTGATCTCTATGTTTTAGATTCCCTATTTCCTTGAAAACTCAAGTATACCCTTCAGTATGAATCCTGAATCTCCCGCTCCCTGCAGCTTAGTGTCTCTCTCCCAAAATTACCTTTTATTTCTTTTGCATATACTTATGTATACATATTTTCTCCTCCTATAGAATATATATTGCTTAAGGATAAGGACCAATTAATTCTTTTCTTTCTAGCCTCAGTGCCTCGCACAGCACCTGATACACATAATAACTGTTTGTTGAGCGTGTAATTGATTTACCATATTGAAGACCTAGGAATAAGGGTATTCCATATCTGTTCGATGGTTGGGGATTTTTCTCCTTCAAGTGTTTAGAAAGTCAAAATAAAAAAAAGTTGAAAATTGAGTAAATTAAGGCATATTTTGTGTAGGTTAATGTGTGTTGGCTATAGTACTGAATATGTTTTGTTTTGGTTTTAGCCCATAAACATTTTTTTTTTTACTTTCATCCATTTGTATTTTGGGGGGGACATAAGTGAAATTCATCTTTTCTCTCCATGCTTTCTTCATGTTGACTTTTAGTACTGCTCTATGTTCGAAAGGAGTCAGAGGAAGTTTTTGATGCACTGATGCTCAAGACTCCGTCTTTGAAGGGCCTAATGGAAGCTGTAAGTACTACTGTACTACATAATATTTCTTTATAAAATTTTCTTTTTTATTGTGGGCTTAATACTAATCAAGAAACAAACATTTCAATATAGAAATAACAAGAGGATTGTATAAGAAATCTCTGTGTGTGTGTGTGTGTGTGTGTGTGTGTGTGTGTGTGTGTGTGTAACCACAGGTGGCTTTGGGCTTACAGACCCTAAGTCACAGTATTCATAAATGTATAAATACTTTAAGAAGACAGTAACAGAATTGATCTTCTTGTTTGTGTCCTTTTGTACATTTTAAAAATTTTCTTCTTTGCATTAAAAAATGCTATATTGATATTCTCTTTTTTTCCTGTCACTTCCCACTAACCTACCATTCACCTCCCTTCCTTGTAACAAATATGTATAGACTATCAAGTATGGAATATTTCCAAAAACAAACTTCCTTTTACATTTTTTTCACTTAGTCACACCCATGTTAGCTTGCAAAACATTCTGAGAACTATCTGAATTTCTTAATTATATTTATTGCAATAATTCTTTAAATAGCTATCTATGTAAGTTGGCCTTTTGAGGTCAGATTCAACAGTATTTTTAAAAAGCTGGGATTGAACTTCTATTTTTATTTGGATTATTAATCCTGTGCTATATTGGTTTGTATTAAATGATGTACTATAAAATTCCTTGAATTTGTGTACCTAGTTGAATTAAAAATACAATATGAAACCAACATGTTATTTTAACCAAGAATAGGAATACATGAAAATATTGGCTCTAGCGTCTATCACTTAAATTTCTAGTCAGGGAATCACTGAATTTATGCCAAAGTTACGTATATTTACATTTGAAAAAAATGTTAGAGTAAACAACAGTAAAGTCCTCTTTCAACAGACAGAATGCTTCTGTCTGACAAAGTACCACAAATCAACACGGAGAGAACAACAGTGCCAACATCACAAACACTCTTTAGTTTCTTAGCTCTGCTTGAGCTTTCCTCTGCTCTGCTCCTTCCCATTCCACTCTCTCAACATTAAGAGCAGGGAAGGTCTTCAAATTCCCTTAGGCCTATTAAGGGCAGCACAATGTGCACTGTTTGCAACAGAGACTCTTGATACCATCAAAGGTGAGGCTCAAAGGTACTTGAATACCTGAAATGAGCAGAGAAGTACTTCTTTGCTTGTCATTATATCATCATGACCTCAATCCCTCTACTCCTGGTGTCCTGGGAGAGAGTTTTCCTTGGGACTCCTTGGAACTTCGCACCGGCTTCACTCTCCTCCCTTCTCTTCCTCAGCTGGGCCCTCACTGCAGCAAGGCAATACTTATATACCTATCTAATTGATTCAATATCCCTCTCACCATAAGGCCTCTTCCCAAACCTTTTGATCCTACCTCCAAACTCCTGTGATTTTCTTCCTTCCATTCTTTAAGCTAAGAATCTTGACTCGTATTTCACTGAAAAAATTGAGATCATTCCATTAGAAATCCTTTTCTCCTTTCCTTCTCACCTTATATTACCTAAATACCTTCTTTTACTATCTCCTCCTTCACCTTTGTCTCACTTGAAGACATGGCCTTTCTCTTTGCCAGGGCTAACCCTGCTACATTTCCAAGTGATCTCATTCTATCACATATTCTCCAACAGATTGCCATTTCTATCTTCCCTACTCTTTCATTAATCATCAATTTCTCTTTGTCTATTGGATTCTTTCCTGCTACCTGCAAATATACCCCTGTCTTCTCCATCAAAAAAACTTTCTGTTTATTCATCCTTGCTATTTCTCATCCCATAACTCTCCCTTTTGTGGTCAAACTCCTTGAGAAGGCCATCTATAATTGGTACTTTTACTTCCTTTCCTCTTACTCCTCTGTGGTATGACTTCTTGCCTCATCACTCAATTGAAATTGCTCCCTCCAAAGTTGCCATCAATCTCTTAAATGCAAAACATAATGGGCTTTTATCAATCCTTATCCTTCTTGACCTCATTATAGCATCTGATAATACCAATTACCCTCTTTTCTTTAGTTTTTTGTGACACAATTTCCTCCTGGTTCTCAGACTGCGCTTTAGTCTCCTTTGCTGAATCTCATCTAGATCACTCTCACTAACTCTGGATGTTTCCCAAGGCTCTGTCTTGGGCGCTCTTCTCTTCTACCTTTGTGCTATTTTACTTAGTGATCTCATCAGTTTTCATGGATATACTGCTTAAATACAGATAATACCTCTATATAGGTAATTCTCAGACCTATTTATCCAGCCCTAATCTCTCTGCTGAGAACTTATACTCTCTCATCTCCAGCTGCCTTTCGGACCTCTCAAACAGAATGTCTTATAGACATCTTAAATTTAATATGTCCAAAACTGAACTAATTTTCTTTCCACAGCATGCCTTTGTCTTCCTAATTTTCCTATTACAGTCAAGGGCACCACCTTCCTTCCTTTCACCAAGATGTATCATCCTCATTCTGTCTCAGTCCCCTATATAGTATCTACCACCAAGTCCTGTTGATTCTACCTTCATAACATTTCCTATATATGCCACTGCTGCCATCTTGATGCAGATCACTTCCTATCTACCCTATTTTAACAGACTTCTAGTTAGTCTCCCTGCACAAGTCTCTCTCCACTCCAGTCTATGTCTTCCACTCAACTGTTAAGTTGATCTTCCTAAAGCACAAGTCTGACCACGGTGGCCTCCAGCCTCTCCCTGCCCTGACTGCTCATTACATACCAGTAGTTACTTGTCACCTCAAGAATCAAATTTGAAATCTTGTTTGGTGTTCAGAGCCCTTCATAACCTGGTCTCCCTCTTACCTATCCAGTCTTTTTATACCTTTCTAGCCCCATACACTCCATTCTCTGTGATCCAGTGACATTATCTTACTAGCTGTTCATCACACAAGATACCATACCTCCCAACTCCAGACATTTTTACTTGCTGCCCTACATGTCTGGAATTTTCTCTCATCTCTAGCTCTTGCCCACCCTGATTTCCTTCAGGTTCCACCCTAAAATCCCGACTTCTACAGGAAGCCTTTCCCAATCCCTTTTAATTCTAGTATTGTCTGTTGATTATCTCCAATTTATCCTAAATCTGTTTTGTTTGTACATAATTGTTTGTATGGTGTCTCTTCCATTACATTGTGAAACCATTCAGAGTAGGGACTCAAATGAGATAATGTATATAAAGTATTTTACAAACTAACGACATAAAATTATATAAAACAATAGTGCTCTGTGATTGACAGTGTTTTCTTCTGTTTTAGATATCAGATAAATATGATGTCCCTTATGATAAAATTGGAAAAATCTTCAAGAAATGTAAAAAAGGGTGAGTATTAACCAACAACCTCTATGATAATATTAGTTTTATATATACTTGCTCCAGATACACATAAAGAAATATTAATACTCTTGGCTATATTTTTATAAGGAATTAAATATCAAATATTTCCATGTGGTTACTAAGACAATTTTGCTAATAGTTTTTTTTAAATATTAACTATATCATGACATGTAGAAAAAAATTAAATATAGTGTTCATTTTTATTCAAGTGAAATAATGCATGTAAAGCTAGTTCCAAACCTTAAGTGATAAGCCTGTTATATAAATGTTAGCTGTAATGATAATTAATAACAGTGTCAAAAATCATAAAAAGCAAAACCATACAAAGGGAGGCCCTTCTTTAATATGATCAGAGAGTAGACAAGTCAATAACTAACAGTTTTTGTAATACAAAAATACTGGAAGCTTTCCTCATAAGTACAGGAGTAAAACATTACTCTTCCCAGTATTTGTTATAGTTCTAGAAATGCTAGAGATAATATGGGAGAAAAATTAAAGGCACAAACTTCAGCAAAGAAGATACAAAACTAGACCTGTTTGCAGTTGACATGATGGTTGATTTAGAAAATCACAGATAATGTAGAAATGAATTAAAATGGTCAATAGCTTTAGCAAGATAGCAGGATTCAAAATACTTAGAGATATCATCAGATTTGTAGACAGCACTAACCAAAAGCCACAATAAAAAAACCCAGAAATTTCATTCATAGTAACTACAAAATACATACAATAATCAAGTGGCAACCTGCTAAGAACACAAAGTCTATATAAGCATAACTACAAATGCCTTTTTATAGGAATTAAGTAAGCCTTAAATAAATGAAGAGAGATCCAATGTTCATAGTTGGGCCACATTGATATAATAAAAATGATGATATTTCCTAAATTAATTTATAGACATAGTGCTAAAACAATCAAATTACCAAGAAGTTACTTTCTAAAACTAAACAAAAAAAAAATCATTGGAAGAACAGAAAGGAAATAAAGAAAAATAGCAGGGAATGAGTAGTAACAAAAACTATTTGATTCTGGTTAAAAAATAGAAAAGTAGAGCAGTGGAACAGCCTAGCTAAATATGATCTAGAAATAGTCACAAATAGTAGCCTGGTGTATGACAAATGGAATAACACAAACTACTCAGTGTGGGACTCCCTAATCAACAGTAACTGCTGGGATAACTGGAAAGCAGTTTGGCAAAAATAAGTTTAGACAAGCCTCTTATATTACATACCACAAACTCCAAATTGATATATGACCTAAATATAAAAAGTGATATCATTTTTAAAAATTAGAGAAGAACGTAAGGAGGTACACTCAGATCTGGGGGTGGGGGAGAATTTTTAATCGAATGTGATGCTTATAAAAGTTAAATACGCAATTTTCATTACATAACATTGAAAAACGTTTATATGACTCAATATCACTAAACTAAGTCAAGTTTCTGTCTAATGCGGAAAAAAAAACTTACATCAAACATCTTTATTATAAATCTGGATAGAGGAGATTGAAATATACAAAAGTAAGAGCTAGTCCCTAATAAATGATTGGGCCTAAGGATAAGAAATGCAAACCATAAACAACTATTTGAAAAAATGTTTCAAATCACTAGTAATAAAAGGAATGCAAATTAAAACAACTCTGGTATTCACCTCATTAATCAAATTAACAAAGATGATTGTGTTGTAGCAACTGTGATTACTGTTGGTAGAGGTGTGAATTGGTCCAACCATTCTGAAAAACAATTCGGACTTATTCTAGGAAAAGTCACTAACGTGTTTGGGTCATGCCCTTTGGTCCAAAAATCTGACTATTTGGATTTATTTACCACCAAAAGGAAGATAAAAGGTTCCCTATATACCAAAATATTGATAGCAGCATTCTTTAGGGTAGCAAAAAAAATGAAAGGGAAAGACATGCTTATCAATTGAGGAATGGTTAAACTGTGGTCGGTTGGTTTTGCATAACTTTTTCTTTGTTAAAAGGGGCTAAGAGTTACAATAATGGAGACAAAGACATTGATGATTTTTTAAAGTAATGGATACGACAAAAATAAAATAAATTGTAATTTCTTATTACTAGCCCTTTCCATACTTAGCATTTAAGGCAAACTGAATTCCAATGCTCAGTTATAACATTTTAAAGTTTCAGGAATCTAGATATTATTTTTAGTTTATATAAACTTGAATTACCTAGAACTTACTGACCTTTAGTTCTACAATACTTCAGGATTTTATGCAGCTATGTTTTTGGCACATATGTACTAAATCACCTCCAAAATATACAGTGCCCTTCAGTTTTAAAGAAGAAACAATAATTATATCTTTCTAAGTGGTTCTAATGAAAAAGTTCAAATTCATGGCACCCTGAAAAGAACATTAGATTTTAAATCCAGAGATGTAGGATAAGATCCCAGTTCTTCAACCTTAAGTAAGTCACATCCCCTTTCTAGGCTCCATCTTGGAAATGAAGAAGTTAGACTAGAAGATCTTTAAGGTTCCTTCTAGCTCTAAAAACTCTGATAAGTGTAACTTGATACATTTCTAGGGATGGGTTGTTAAGAATGTCCAGCTGCTAAAGATCTGGAGAACAAAAAGTTATCCTTATTATTACATTTTCTAATGCTAGATTAGTAGGAGCTTTTTTAGTATTAAAATTTTGAAATTTGTTTTTATATCACCTATATTTCCCAATGTGCCCCTTTTTTCTTCCCCTTCCAAAGCGCCATCCATTATAAAACAAAGAGGTAAAAAGAGAAAAAAAATTCAGTTCAACAAAACTAACCAGCACATAGAAAATGTCTGCCACCATATACAGTGGCCCACATATCTAGACCCTGACCTCCCCAGAGAAGGTGGGTAGGTGCCTTTTCATCTCTCTTTTTGATGTCAAGCTTTGTCATTGTAATTTCATATCATTCAGTTTCATTTGTTTTGTTGTTCTTATCCTTTTTATTTGCATTGTTGTAGTCATCATATATATTGTTTTCCTGATTCTGTTTACTTCACTTTATATGAGTTCATATGTCTTCCCATGTTTCAGTATTCATCATTTCTTATAGCACAGTAAAATACCGTTACATTCATGTACTTCAACTGTGTATAGCCATTCTCCAGCCAATGGGTATCTACTTTGTTCCTTTTTCTTTGCTACTACTAAAAGTGCTGCTATAAATATTTTGGTATATACGGGGCCTTTCTTTTTATTCTCTGAGTATATGTCTAACTATATAATATATGATAGCTGTGGATCAAAGGGTGTGGACCAGGGGCGGGGAATCTGTGGCCTTGGGGCCACATGTGGCCCTCTAGGTTCTCAAGTGTGGCCCTTTGATGGAATCCAAACCTCATATAACAAATCCCCTTAAGGATTCAGTCAAAGGGCCACACTTGAGGACCTAGAGGGCCACATGTGGCCTTGGGGCCCCAGGTTCTCACCCCTAGCGTAGACATTTTAGTCCTTTTCTTCACATGATTCCAAATTACTTTCCAGAATAGTTGGACTAATTCATAGCTCCACTAAGAGTGCATTTGTGTTGAGGTCTTTTCACAACCCTTCCAACACTGACTATTCTTATCTTTTTTCCATCTTTGCCAATTTGCTGGTTGTGAGGTGAAACCTTGCATATTTCTTAATGATTAAGAGAATCCTTTCATATGGCTTTTAATAATTTGCAATTCTTTTGAAATATTTTGTTCAAATCATTCGAACCATTATCTACTTGGGAATGCCTTTTAAGTCTTATATATTTCTGTTAGTTGTTATATAGCTTTAATATCAGGTTCTTATCAGAATTTTTTGGTACAAAGATTTTTTTTCTCCAGGCAATTACCTTCATATCCTACTTGTATTCATTTTGTTCATGCAAAAGCTTTTTGATTTTATGTAATCAAAATTATAACACCTTATTCTATTGGTTCTTAAAATGTAGTGCCTAATGCAGCAGTAAATAACCTTGACCTTTCCTCAACATTTAGAATCCTGGTGAACATGGATGATAACATAGTGAAGCACTATTCTAATGAAGACACCTTCCAGTTGCAGATTGAAGAGGCAGGGGGATCATATAAACTTACTCTTACTGAGATCTAAAGGCAACCAAACCCAGAACTCTACTTGGGTTAAATGAAGGTGTGAAATGGATCTTTTTGTCGAACTACAGGTACAACAATGAACCACTTCCTAAAGAGGGACACTAGTGGAAGTGATTCATTTGAGTTCTTGAAGGGGACAGAAGAGCATTTGGATTGAAAATGATGACATTGATATATTTTACATTGGTCTTCTTCAGATGACAGAATCAATATGTGAAATTTATAATAGTTTACATTTATAGAGCTCATGATAGCTACAAAGTACCTTATACACATTGTTCCCTCTGGACCTCCTGATAACTCTGTGAGGCAGATAACAGCAAGTACTATTATCCCAATTTTATAGATTAGAAAACTAAAATTCAGAGAGAATTAAGTCATTTACCCCAAGTCACATAGTAGGTGGTAAAACCAACATCTAAATCTGTACTTTAAGTTGACTGCCCTTCCCATTTTACCATACCACATCTAAATTTAGAACTAAAAAAATATTTATCCCATGGTTTAATGAACCAGTCCACTGCCATTTACCGATTTCTTATCTGTTCTGCCTACTTACGTACGGAAATTTTAACGAAGAGCAATAGATTTGAATTTAAGCTTTTCTCACCTGCAACTGTCTTGAATGTCCAGTGAGACTGTCTCATGCTTGTGAGAGTTAGACTGGAAGACCATTATTCTGTAACCCCTTATCCTCAGTAAGTGTTTACTACATAGGTATGATACTGAAATCCTTCTTTGTAACTTTCCTAGAAATATAATAATGGCCTTATGAAGAACTGAAATGGGTTATAGTATAAAATCATTTTAGATAAAGCTGTATTGTATATAAGTGCAATATATTTTTGAAGGTTCTGTAAATGTGTGTATATATATATGTCACATAAATATATAATATATAAATATGGTATCCATGTACATATAATAATGAAATACAATGAAAGCTATCTCAAAGAAATTCCACAAAGCAAGGTAAAATTATTTTTGATGGCATACACCAAGATGATCAAATACAGCATTAAAATATTCCTTTGATAATGTTTTCCCAAAGATATGTATTTATTCCATAGTGTAGTAATACCTTTTAGTATTCAGCATGAGGTAGCTATGTCCAGGTTTCTACACTACATTAATAAGTGAAATTTAAAAACAAACACTGTGTGTATGTACCAGACAAACATGCCTCTATTAAGTGAACAAAAAAAATGAATGAATAGGCTGTAGTAAATATGCACGAAATGATAAAACTTAACTCAAACTGGAGTTCCTCTTAATCTACTGCCTTGAAGATGAGAGAAGTTTTACTTTAAACAGTTTAGAAGCCTCAGGCTTTGGTTCTTTTCTATTGCAATTTTGGGAAACATTCATGAATTTATGACTAAGTTACTATAGCAGGGGAAATTTTGTATACATATAAATATATCCAACTACTGAAAAGTGTAAATTTATAACATAAACACAATCACGGGTATTTCTTAGGTTCAGGGATATAGCATAGGCCCTTTATACAAGTAGAACTGATAACAATATTTTTGTGTTTCAAATATTTTAATGAAGTATGTGAACTAAATTGATGATTTGTTTTCTAATATAAGATACTATGGGACACGGGTCATATACCACTGTTTTATATTTTGTTTTATGAAACTGATTTTTGCCTTGTGTGCTGTTTGTAATTGTATCATTGAAGATGTATTTTAAGCCAAAGGGATTAAATTTTATATGTCTATTTCTTAATATGACTTTCTTTTATATGGTCTCTTACTTTGACTTTGTCTTGGCATGAGCCAGAAAAGGATGTTGTCTTCCTAATTCCTACTTTCTTACTATAGCTAGATGGGAGTAGTGGATAGAGTGCTGGTCCTGAAGAGCAAAAGCTGAATTCAAATTTAGCCTCAGACACTTCCTATCTGTGTAACCCTAGGTAAATCATTTAAATGCTGTCTGCCTCAGTTCCCTCAACTGTGTAATGGGGATCTTAATGGCAACTACTTAATAGGGTTATTGTGAGAATCAAATGAGATTTTCTGTAAAGCCCTTAGCACAGTGACTGGCACATAGGTAGAGGTTTAATAAGTGCTACTAATTATATTATGAAATAAAAAACCAAACTGTTGTATTCAAAAATGAAAACAATTCATAACAATTAAAGAAATAAAGGCAACTATCTGTGACTATTTTGCTAAATTGTACATCAACAAACAAAACTAATAACATATAAAATAAATACTTCCAAAAATATAAAACAACCAGATTAATGAAAGAAATAGATTATTTAAATAACCCAATATGAGGACAAGGTATTAAGCCAGCCATAAATGAATTCTCAAAGGAAAAAAAACCTCCAGGAACAGAGATACTTACAAGTAAATTCTCTCGAACCTTAAAATAACAACTCTAATATTACATGAACTGTTTGCAAAAACAGTAAAAGGAACCTTTTCAAATGGCATGCCACAAATATGGCCTTGATACTTAAACAGGAGAGAAAAATGAGAAGAATAAATCTACAGATCCGTAACAGTGAATGTTGATAATATATTAAATAAAATATTCACAGATAGAGTACAGTAACATATTAAAAAGACTATTTGTGATGACCAGATTAGATTTGTACTAGTAATGAACGATAGGTTTGATACAGGGAAAACTAAAAATATGATAAGCCATATTAATAGTGAAAAGGATTAAAAAAGTACCTGATTATATTAATAGATGCTGAAAATGCTTTTGAAAAAAATCTAACACTTATTTCTGTTACACTGGAAATAAGTGGATTTTTCCTCAAATAAAATATCTGAAGTCAAGAGCAAACATTATATGTAATGGAGAAAGGTTTGAGACCTTCCCAGAAGCAATTGAACACAGTAGTGTTAAATAAACCCAAAGACCCCAGCTACTAGGCTAAGAACTCACTATTTGACCAAAAAAAAAAAAACTAGCTAGAAAAAAATGGAAAGCATTGTGGCAGAAATTAGGTTTAGAGGAACAAATCACACCACCTGTCAAGATAATCTCCAAGTAGATACATTAGTTGAACATAAAGGTTAAATAATAAATTGTAAGAGCAAAGAAAAATTACCTTTCAGATTAATTGATAGGGCAAGAATTTACCGCCACAAGAAGAGAGAGGGTCACAGAAGATAAAATGAACAATGATTATGTATAATTTAAAAATTAAAATGACAATTTTGATTATATTAAATTTGTAAGTTTTGTATATATATTTTTAAATAATGTAGTTTAAAATTAGAAATGAAATAGTTAACTGGGGTGGGGTGGAACTTTACAACAAGCTTTTCTCATAAAAGTCTCATTTCTGGGATATATAAGAAACTACTTTAAATTTATAAGACTAAGAGCCATTCCCCAATAGATAAGGGGTAAAAGAATAAATGGTGAAAATGGGAAGTTTTCAAATGAAAAAAACACAAGATATCAAATAAATGAAAAAATATCCCTTATCTTTAATAGAGAAATGCAAATTAAAGCAACTCTGAGTTTCTAACTCAAACCTATCAGATTAGCCAAGCTGGTGTCCTTATGAATTGGAATAAATAAAAGTAGGAGCTGTTTTTTTAAAAACATACAATAAGCCATTAGCTAACTTGATGGGAAAAAAAATCAGAAGGCAAGATTAGCAAAAATGTGACTTCACCTTAAATGGAAAGGAAATAAAATTATTAAAAATTATTTTGTTCAGATATATGCCAATATAACTGACAATCTAAATGAAATTGATGAATATTTACAAAAAATATAAGATGCTCATATAAAAAGAACAAGATATGGAGGATTTAACCCATTCTCATAAAAATAAACTGGACAAATTATAAATGAACTCATATAGAAAAAAACCTTGGACCAGATGGATTTAAAAGTGAATTCTATCAAATGCTCAACAAGTAATTCCAATGTTTATAGAAGCTTTTTGGAGGAGAGAAAAAGGGAAAGAAGAGGTCCTACCAAATTCCTTCTATGACACAAATACAGTGTTTATACATAAAAGATAAATAGTCAAAATAGAGAAAGAAAATCATAGACCAATATCCATAAAGATTGTAGATGACTGAGAGAGGTTAAGTAATCTACCCAAGGTCACATAGCTATTAAGTGTCAGAGGCAGTATTTGAACTCATCTTCCTAATTCCAAATCCAGAGTTCTATTCACCAGACCAGAGGTGCCAAACTTGCTGCCCTGAAAAACTCCCAAGCAGCTTGAATAACATTAAATATAAATGAGGAATGTGTAACAAAATAAATAAAAATATAATGTAACAAAAAAAAAGGTGATGATAGATGAAACAACTTTAAGTAAAATGTTAACAAGGATAATAAAGTAGCATTGCAAAATGTTAATAATGAGAAAAACAAAAAATCATGATAATTCTAGTAGATGCAAAAAAAAAAAGCTTTTGACAAGATGCAACACCAATTTCTGTGAAAAAACAGTAACAGAAACAACACACAGATGAGAAAACATAGTAATAAATGGACCTTTCTTTACTAAGTACTATTTATCTAAAAATCAAGAGTCGGAATTATATGTAATGGAGGTAAACTAGAGTTCTTTCTAATAAGATCAGGAGTAAAGCAAGGATGTCCATTATCAACATTATTATTTGGCATAGTGTTAGAAATGTTTAGCTATAGCAATAAGGCAAAAAAGAAGAAGAAATTGAAGAAATAAGCAAAGGGAAAGAAAAAATTAAATCATTGCCTTTTTATAGATAGGATAATTTACTTAGAGAACCCTAGAAAATCAACCAAAAATTAATTGAAATAATAACTTAAACTAAGTTGTGTAAAATCCACATAAGTCACCACTTTTGTATATTACCAATAAAACCCACCAGGAAGAGAGAGAGAAATTCCACTTAAAATAACTATAGCACGTATTTTTTTTTAATTGGCAGTCAACCTATGAATACAAGCACAGAACTCTACAAAAAGACAAAGCTAAATAATTGAATTTCTGCTTTGAAATTCAATTTGTGACCACGTATTCCTAGGCTTCCTTCCTTTCCATTCAAAAAATAATTTCCTTTGAGATTCTTGACCTTTTTTCCCCTCTAGGTGAATTTAGTTATTATTTTTTCCCCTGGTTCTATAAAGTAGTTTTGGTAATTTGAGTAGTATGGCACTAAATAATTAATTTAGGTGGTATTGTCATTTTTATTAAATTGGCTCAACCTTCTCATGAGTAATGAATATTTTGCCAATAATTTAGAGCAGCAAAATAGAATCCCCAAAAGGAAAATGGGAGCTGTTGGGCTTTGGAAAAATAGGCAAATTAGTAAACTGTTGATGGAGCTGTGAATTAATCCAGTCATTCTTGAAAGCAATTTTGAATTATCTCCTAAAAAGCTTCTAAAACTGGGTAAACTTTTTGATCCAAATATACTACTCTTAGGCCTATACCCCAAAGAGATAAAAAGAAAAGAGGAAAAGGACTTACATGGACAAAAATATTCATAGCAGTTCTTTTTATGGTAACAAACAATTGGAAACTAAAGGGAATAACCATCAATTATGGATTGGCCAAATAGATCATGGTATAAAAATGTAATAGAATATTGTTGTGCTATAAGAAATGACGAATGGTTTTAAAGAAACCCAGGGAGGCTTGTACGAACTGATGCATACTGTAAGAACAGTGAACACAATTAGGAGAGCAATATATACAATAATGACAGCATTAAAAAAAAAAAACAACAAACAGCTAGACAATTTTGAAAGATTTCAGAATTCTAATTAAATTAATGATCGTCAATGATCCCAGAGAACTGATGATGAATGCTACAGAAAGACTCAGATATATAGCTGACATATTTTTTTTTTTTTGCCTAACTGAATATTTGTCACAAGGGTTTTGCTTTATTCCTCCCTCAATAATGGAGAGCAATCAGAAGGATATGTCAGGAGATGGGTAGCATTGTTCAAAATCAGTCCTCTGGAATCAGGGTTAGTCTTCATTGATGAGAATTCTTAAGTCTTCAAAGTTGTTTATTTTTTTAATGCTACTGTTATAAAATAAATTGTTTTCCTAGTTCTGTTCACTTCATCAAACCTAACAAGGTAACATCCTTATGAATTAAGACTGAAGTACATTAATCTCTAATATGCTAACTTAGCAGCACTGTACAATATACCCTCCTTCCCCCACCCCCACCCCCAACCAGCCTACGTGCTCTGGCAGAGCACCTGACTCATCAGGCTGTGCTATTGGGTCCACTCAGCACATTTCTCTGCTCCTGCTGCATTGTCTGTCAGCACACTCTGTCCTGTCAATGAACCTCAATTCTGCCCAGCCACTTGCTGAGTAAGAGGCAGCATAGGAGGGCAGGACCACACTTAACCTGGTGTAGCCATACTGAGCCAACTTACTAAATAACTGAAGATTCTGGGATAGGGTACCAGCAATCAGAAATGCACAGGTCCAGAAGGGCCAATTAGGGCTACTCCTTTCCTCCCCTGAATTTACCCAGGGCAGAGACTTAGGCTTGTAAAAAATGAATTCCCCAACACAGGAAAAGGCTGAAATAATGTTGAGGTCCAGGACCAGGGATAATCCCATCATAAAAGGGGAAAAAGTTTAAAAGTGTGTGATAAGGGGGTGAAGCCAAAATGGTGGAGAGAAGACAGGGACTGTACTGAGCTATCCCAAAATTCTCCTCCAAACAACTTTAAGTAATGTCTCAAAATGAATTCTAAAGCAGCAGAACCCACAAAAGGATAGAGTGGAACAATTTTCAAACCCAAGACAACTTAGGAAGTTGGCAGGAAAGGTCTGTCACACAGGCATGAGATTGTAGCACAGCACAGTGCTGGCTATGCCAGTGTAGTCTAGGCCCCAGCAAACCAGAAGCAGTCCATGGCAATGATTGATTCAGCAGGAACAGTGGCAGCTTCTGGAGCTTTCAGGCCACAGATACTAAGGGGGTCACAAAACTGGTCAAAAGTAGATTACAAAGGTCTTTTTGCTTAGATTGGGTGCAGGACTCTTTTACATTGCCATATGTGGAAAATTGAGGCAGTATCCCCTCTATCCTAGGAACATAGACTTAAAAGTATAAAAAAAAAAGTCCAGGAAAATGAGCAAGTAAACAGACAAACAAAAAGAACAAGATCATAGAAAGTTACTACGGTGACAGGGAAGATCAAAACACATTCAGAAAAAGATAACGAGGTCAAAACTGCTGCATCAAAAACCTCAGGAAAAAAAAAGTGAATTGACCTCAGGCCAAAAACAGAATTCCTAGAATAGCTCAAAAAGGATTTTAAAAATCAAGTAAGAGAGGTAGAGGAAAATTTAGGGAAAGAAATGACAGTGATGAAAGAAAATCATGAATAAAGAATTAACAGCTTGGTAAAGGAAGAACAAAAAAAGTACTGAAGAAAAGAACTCCATAAAAAGCAGAATTGGCCAAACAAAAGATATACAAAAAAGTTACTGAAGAGAAAAACTTTACAAAACAGAATTGGCCAAATGGAAAAAGATGTACAAAAATTCAGTGAAGGAAAGAACTCCTTAAAAAGTAGAATTGACCAAATGAAAAAGGAGGTACAAAAACTCATTGAAAAATTAATTTCTTAGAAATTAGAATTAGCTAATGACTCCATGAGACATTAAGAAAAAATAAACAAAATTTTTATTTTTATTTTATCTTTTATTTTATTTTATTATTATTATTATTTTATCTTTATTAAAAGAATAAAAAATAGAAGAAAATGTGAAATGTCTCGTTGGAAAAACAACTGACCTGGAAAATAGATCCAGGAGACATAATTTAATAATTATTGGACTACCTGAAAGCCATGATTGATAAAAGAGCCTGGACATCATCTTTCAAGAAATTATCAAGGAAAACTACCTTGATATTCTAGAACCAGAGGGTAGAACAGAAATTAAAGAATCCACAGGTCACTTCCTGAAAAAGATCCCAAAATGAAAACTCCCAGGAATATTATAGTTAAATTCCAGTGCTTCTAGGTCAAGGAGAAAATATTGCAAGTAGCCAGAAAAAAACAATTCAAATATTATGGAGCCACAGTCAGGATATGTCTGATTAAGGAGGTTCAGGATTCAAGTGAATGGAACACTCAGCACTTCAAAAGATCGAATATAGTTTATTTAGAAAATAGGCAAGTGGGAAGGAAGCCAGAGAAAACAGAATAAAGGCTTAGGAATAGTAA
>CM053585.1:161571265-161590095 GCA_028646515.1 Pseudochirops corinnae
AGAGGGTATAGGTATAAGGTGAATTTGAAAGAATGACATAAAAAAACAATTAAGGAATGAGAAAGAGGAAGAAGGGAAGGGTAAAATGGGGTAAATTATTTCACATGAAGAGTGGAAACACCTATTATAGTACAGGGGATGATGGGAGGGTGGGTGATGGGTATCACTTGAACCTTACTTTCATCAATATTGGCTCAAGGAGGGAATAATATACACAATAAGTTGAATATAGAAATCTATATTACCCAACAGGAAGTAGGAGGGAAAGAAATTATGTAAAGGTGTCAGGAGGGGGGTTGGGGGGAAAGGGGGCTAACAGAAGAGAGAACAGACCAGGGAAGGTGGTAGACAGAAGCAAAACACTGTTGAGGAAAGAAAGGGTGAAAGGATATAGGAGAAAAACAGGAGGAAAAATAGGATGGAGGGAAATACACAGTTAGTAATCATAATTGTGAATGTGAATGGAATGAACTCTCCCATAAAATGGAAGTGAATAGCAGAGTGGATCAAAAACCAGAGCCCTATAATATGTTGTTTACAAGAAACACACTTAAAGCAGAGAGATACACGCTGAGCAAAGGCAAGAGCTGGAACATAATCTATTATGCTTCAGTTGAAGTAAAAACAGCAAGAGTAGGAATCCTGATCTCAGACAAAGCAAAAGCAAAAACAGACCTAATTAAAAGAGCTAAGGAAGGAAATTACATCTTGCTAAAAGGTATCACAGACAAATAAAGTAATATCAATACTAAACATATATGCACCAAGTGGTATAGCATCTAAATTCTTAAAGAAGAATTATAGGTTCATGACTAAACAAGAGGTAGAGAGCTTTAAAAAATATGAAATAGATAATTTTGATAGTATTAAATTAAAAAACTTTTGCACAAACAAAACCAATGCAAACAAGATTATAAGGAAAACAGAAAGCTGGGAAACAAATTTTATTGCAAGTATCTTTGATAAAGGCCTCATTTCTCAAATATATAAACAACTCAATCAAATTTATATGAATATAAGCCTTTCCCAGTTGATAAACGGTCAAAGGATACAAACAGGTAGTTTTCAGATGAAGACATCAAAGCTTTCTATAGACATATGAAGAAGTGCTCTAAATCATTTTTGATTAGATAAATGAAAATTCAAACAACTCTGAGATACCACTTCACACCTATCAGATTGGCTAATATGACAAAAAAAGGAAAATGATAAATATTAAAGAGGATGTAGGAAAATTGGGACACTAATGCATTGTTGACGGAGTTGTGAACTAATCTAACCATTCTGGAGAGCAATTTAGAACTATGCCCAAAAGACTATAAAACTATACATACCCTTTGATCCAGCAATAGCACTAATAGGTCTCTATCCCAAAGAGATCATGAAAAAGGGGAAAAAACCTACATGTGCAAAAAGATCTATAGCAGCTCTTTTTGTGGTGGCAAAATATTGGAAACTGAGGGGATGGATGCCCATCAATTGGAGAATGGCTTAACAAGCTGTGGTATATGAATGTAACGGAATACTGCTATGCAATAAGAAATGATAGGCAGATTTCAGAAAAAACTGGAAAGACTTGTACCAACTGATGCAAAATAAAATGAGCAGAACCAGGAAATCATTGTACATAGTGTGGGTAACAGCAACATCATCGTGTGATGATCAACTCTGAATGACTCAGCTCTTCTCAGCAACGCAATGATCCAAGACAAATACAAAGGACTCACAAAGGAAAATGCTATCTACATCCAGATAAAGAACTGATAGAATCTGAAAGCAGATTGAAACATACTTTTTTTTACTTACTTTATTTGTTTTTTTCTTTTGATCTGTTTCTTTTTTCACAACTGTGACTAATAAAGAAATATTTTACATGATTACACATGTATAACCCATCTCAAATCACCTACTATCTTCAGAGGAGGGGAAGGAGAAAAATTTGGAACTCAAAATCTTGTAAAAATGAATGCTAAAAATTATCTTGATATATAATTGGGAAAAAAAATAAAATATTTTCAAAAAGAAAAAAACATACAAATTCACAGACCCTAGGTTAAGAACTCTGCTCTAAATCTGTCCATTCTGTAAGTACTCTATACTCCTTATTTTACAAATGAAGAAGTTGAATGCAGGACAAGTTAAGTGACTGGCCCAAAGTCACGTAGGTAACAACCACGTTGTGATTCAAACCCGGGTCCTTTGACTAGAGTCATCCTGTTTTCCTTCCGCTAAAAACATAAAGAGTTGTGCATATCATTCATTGTTAAAATCCTAGTTTGTGGTGTCTAACAATCATAAATATTTCCTTAAAAGTTAAACTAAGAGGCCACGGACTGTTGCTTTCTTCTGGCAAACTGTACTGTGGTGTAGCAGTGGCCTTGGAGGTCAAAACAGACATGGAACCTCTCTCTTTCCTCAGTGATCAGCACTGTCCCCTTGTGAGAAGGCCTCAGTCTGGGTAACAGCAGGAACCTGGGAATAATCTGGGTATTTCTTTCTTTCTCTGTAGGAAACTCATTATTAATGAATTGTTCATGTCCCTGTGCTAACACATGCACTTTGTCCCTCAGGGTTTATAAACAAAGCCAGAACTCACATTCCGTATATCACAGACATCAGCCAGTGCATTGACATTCTCTCCTAGCTTCATTTGCCAACTTTGCATCCTAAGATTTACTGTACTGGAAGGAATGGAAGAAATGACACAGAGGGAAAGTTTTGAAGGTGACTAAGGAGAAGAGAGTCCGCTCCCTGAGAGACAGAGAAAGCTCAGTTCTTACCCCAGAGTACCCTCTTGTGTTCGATGGTAGTCATGGCATGTGGGGAATTAGTGCTTGAATGACAATACCTGCTCACTATTGCTGAAATAGGGTCAGGCATTGGGTAAAACAATTCCTAGATACAAATTTATACCAAATACTCTTTGGGACTATGATTCCATTAGTGTTGGGGGACTCCCTCAGGTCTTGCAGGCCTTAGCTGACAGTCTGTGAGATGCTGTGCTAAAAGCATTCGTCTTTGGTGGCCACCTGACAGTGCTCAGCCTCTCCCTACTTAGCTAGGTCAGAATCACAAGTCATCTCTGGGCCTTTACTCAAAGGTGATTCAGCCTGAAAGAACTTGTGCTCCACTGGCATTACGTTTGAGAACTCAGGGTCACCTCCATGACACTATGAGGCATCAAGGGATGACTGAAATGGAGACAGCGTCACATTTCAGTAAAATTCTTTCTCCTGCTACTAAATTTTCTTTGGTCTCAGGCTGGCTTCTTTCAGAATCTAACGATTATAAAGCACTTCACATACTCATGAGTTTGATTCTCACTGTGGCCAATGGAAGTAGACAATAAGGGTAATTATCACCCTCATTTTACAGATGAGGAAACTGGGGCTGCAAGAGGGGAGGGAACTTTTCAAAGTCTCACAGCTAATAAATATTAGAACAAAACTCAAATTCAGGTCTTCTGACCCTAAGCCCAGTGTTCTCTGCACTTGGCATCAATCAATTAAAAAGTAAACAGTGCTAGTCTAGGAGTCAGGAGATCTGAGTCTGAGTCTCAGCTTTCCCTCTGTGTGACTCTAGAAAAGTCTCTCCCATGCTTTAGGCCTCAGTTTCCTCATCTGTCAAAGGAGGTGAGTTGACCTAGATGATTTCTAAGGTCTTTCCCAGCTCTAGCTTTTTAAAAATCAATGATTAGGAACAATATCTAAAACACGTTTGGTTGAAGAAATATTTCTGGGACAGAGGGAACTGCTTTATACCACTAAGTCCTCACAGTATCTGCCCCACATGATTACTTCAGTTCTCAACCTTCTTATTGTAGCCATTAGGATCCCCCTTTTCATATGTGAGCCTCCAGAAAAGCTACCTCAGGTATGAGGCACACCATGGGTTAATATTCAACCTCAAGACTCACTAGTAAATACTAACATATTTGTTTTTATGAGATAGAAGATATATTAGTCCAAAAGAAAAGACATTTAATCAAACAACACAAGAAAAGGAGAACTTCCTCCTGTCCTCACTTGGGGTATACCTTCCCAGAAGTATACCCAGAGGTTACCCCTGAGAATACACATTATCAATGGAGCAAGGCATAGACAAGAACACATATGGCCCAGGAACACACAGGAAGAGGTACACTCCAAAAACCTCTGTGTTTAGAGATAATATGCCAATTAAAGGAAATGTGTAGAACCAGGGTGTAAGGATAGGCAGAGCATCCCATTCTTAACACTATAGGGATGTAGACTAGTCTAGACCCAGTTTGGGAAACGTTCCTCTGTTTCTTTATCTGTAAAATGGAGATTGTAGTGGCAGCTAGGTGGCACAGTGAATAGAGCACTGGCCCTGGGGTCAGGAGGACCTGAGTTCAAATTTGACCTCAGACACACGACCCTTACTAGCTGTGCGACCTTAGGCAAGTCACTTGACCGCAATTGCCCCTCCAAAAAGCAAAAAAAAAAATTTAAATTAAATTAAAATGAAGATTGTAATGAGCTGACTGAATCATAGAGCTGTTATGGGGAAAGTGCTTTGTAAATGTGGGAGTTCAATAGAAATGGGAGTTATTTTTAGCATCATGATCTTGAACCCTTTTCCATTTGGACCAACATTCTTCCACCCTCGTTAGGCTTTTAGAGCAAAGATAAGATGTCTTTAATTTTGAGGAGTAGCATTTCCTAAACAGTATTCACTCTGTGAACTAGAGATTCTGGGAGAGAGTTTCAACAACCGTAACATTACAGGTAAAATTGTGTATGATCAAAAGTATTGACTCTATACACAGTGATTTTCCCAAAATGGAAACTGGATCAATTTTTCTTTCTTCAAAATTTCTCTCATTTCTTCCTTTATCCTGGATACCTTCCATACCCTCAGGCTCCCAAACCAGCAATTACAGAATCTAAGAATCTTTCTGACTTTGTCAGATTTTAACTGGAGTTTGGGCATCACAGTCTAAGAAGGCCATTGAAAAGGTGAAGTGTGTCTACAGGAGGAAGAGGGAGAACCGAGAGAAATCTGTGTCATAAAAGGCAAGGAAGGAGAGAGTGCCAAGGAGTGACAAGTAGTCTTTTTTCAGCCCCAGTCCTCAGCCCATTCAGAGAACTAAAGAGAGAAAGTCTTATTGTGTCCAATCAACATTTCACACCTTTACTGCTACAATTGCTGACTCAGGTTTCACCACTGTACCCACTTTCTTCAAAATGTCATTAATAACAATAATGGTAATTTCCAAACATATTAATTTATAATATAAATTTAATAAAGAACAAATAACTTCCAAATATTTGGATTAATATTTACAATGTACTTTGAAAACCTTAAAGCACTACATAAATGCTAGTTGTTGCTATTGCTATTGTTATTATTAGTAGTGTTAAGAGCTGTTAAGGGGTCTCTGAACTTGTCTTTTTGAGTTGCATGGCTAATTAGGAGTTGCAAAGTGCTATTTTCACAACAGCCCTGTAAGGCTCAGAGAAATGAAATAATTGGACCACGGTTATACAGTTAATCAACAAGCAATTAACAAGTATTTATTAGTAGCTACTATATGTCAAGCACTATGTAATGCTGCCCTCAAAGAGCTTACATTTTACTGAGTTAGACTTGAATTTAGAACCCCAAGGACCTTGAGATCAGTCAGTCTAACACATTCACTTCACAGAAGACAAAAATGAGCCCCAAGAAAGTTAAGGGACTTGCCCTCCTCCCTGCACTGATTAAATGTTTGTTAAATTGATTTATTAACACAAAATATATAAGACAAAGGAACAAGTGGAAAAAACATAACAGATTAAACAGAAAAGGAACATGTCCATTTTACAAAATAATTACTAACTATCAAGAGCCATTTCAAAGACCTCTCCAAGTTACTAATAAGAGAAATGCAGACTAAAATAAGTCTCATAACTTTCACCTTACATTCAGCAAGTGGGAAAGACAAGGAAGAAAAGAAATGGTCAGAGTTGGAGGGACTACAAAAAGAGAGGCGTGCACGAGGTGAAGGACTGGTGAAAAACAACTAGGAATTCTATGAGAAAAGTCACTAAACCGGTCATACCTTTTGACCTAGATGTCTCACTACTGGGCAAGTAGGTGAAAGACAATCAATCCACAAATACTTATTAAGTGCTCAAAAGTCCATTAGGTGCCAGGTACGACGTTAGGTGCTGGAGACACAGAAGGTGAAACAGACCCTAACCTGAAGGAACTTACAGCCCGACTGCAGGAGGCAGGCAGGACGGACACTGGCTACCATGAGAGAGGCACTGGGCTAAGCACTTTTAACAAATATTATCTGACTTGGTCCTTAAAACAGCCCTGGGAGTAGGCGATTGCTACCTACATCAAACATCTAATAAGTAACCATAGTTAATGAACAGACACAAGGTAATCTAGGTGTTGCATTGGATAGAGTGTATGAGTAGGGAATCAGAAAGACTTGAGTTTAAATTTGGCTTCAGACACCTCCTAGATGTGTGACCCTGGGTAAGTCATTTAACCCATGTCGGCCTCAGTTTCCTCATCCCTAAAATTGAGATAATAACAGCACGTACTTCCCAGGGTTGTTGTGAAGATAAGGATCAGGTCGTGAGAAAATAATTGTGAAACATTTAGCAGGATGCCTGGCACAGAAATGTTAGCTATCATTATCATTTTAATCTGAGGGAAAAGGTGAATAGCATCGGAAATAGGAAAGATTTCATTTAGAAAGTGGTGATTGAGCTGAGTCTTGACAGAAACTATGGGTCTGAAGGGGTAAAGGTAAGGAAAGAGGCAGGGGATAGCCAGTGCAAAGACACAGTGATGGAAGATGAAGCATTAAGAAGGTCAATTCAACTGTTCATGAAGTAATGTGTAATAAGGTTGGAAAGGTAGGTGGAGTCACATTGTGAAAAACTTTAAATGCCAAAGAGAATTTTTGCTTGACCCTAGAGGTAGCTAGGTGGCACAGAAGATAGAGCACCAGGCCTGGAATCAGGAAGACTCATCTTTCTGAGTTCAAAGCCAGCCTTAGACACTTACTAGCTGGCTGACCCTGGGCAAGTCACTTAACTCTGTTTGCCTCAGTTTCCTCATCTGTAAAATGATCTGGAAAAGGAAATGGCAAACCACCCCAGAATTTTTGCCAAGAAAACTTCAAATGGACTAACAAGGAGTTGGAAACAACTGAACGAGAGATATTGGAGTAAACTGGAGAGTAGCGTGACACGGTGATGCTGTCATTTAGGAAATGACATTTGGGAAAATCACTTTCATAGCTCTGTGGAGGATGGATTGGAGTAGAGAGAGGCTCGAGGCAAGGAGACCACTTAGGAATATATAGCAACTGTAAAGTCAAGAGCTAATGAGGACCTCAATCTAGATGTTTAGTTGTCTAAGTGGAAAGATGTAGACACGATGTGAAAGATTATATACAGTTAGAAATGACATAGTTTATTATAGCAGCTCTTTTTGTGGTGGCAAAGAATTGGAAATCGAGGGAATGTCCATCAATTGGGGAATGGCTAAACAAGTCATGGTATAAGAATGTAACGGAATACTATTGTGCTAAAAGAAATAATGAGCAGGCAGACTTCAGAAAAATCTAGAAAGACTTGCATGAACTGATGTTGAGTGAAGTGAGCAGAACCAAGAGAACACTGTACACAGTAACAGCTACATTGTGCAATGACTAACTTTCATAAACTTGACTCTTCTCAGCAATGCAAGGGTCTAAGACAATTCTGAAAGACTGTCCACATCCAGAGAAAGAATTATGGAATTAGAATGAAGATGGAAGCATACTATTTGCTCTCTCTCTTTTTTTTTGTTTTGTTTCTTCTTTCTTGTGGTTCCTCTCACTATTTCTAATTCTTCTTTACAACATTACTAATGTGAAAATGTTTAATATGAATGTACATATAGAGCCTATATCAGATAGCATATTGTCTTGGGGAGGGGTGAGGAAGAGAAAATGCAAAATTCAAAAGTTTATGGAACTTAATGCTAAAAATGAAAAATTAATTAGTTAATTTTAAAAAAATGAAATGACAAGGTTTGACAACTTATTGGATATGCAAGGCTTGTGAGAAGTTGAGGATGACAGCAATGAGGTGGAGGCTGGAGGGTGAACCAAGTTGGTCAAGGTTGGGCCAGAAGTATGGGAGCAGCTCTCACTGGCAGAAAGCTGCCAGCTCCTTCCTTCACATGGGCTTTGGCTTCTCCTCGAAGGCTTTGCCCAGGAGTAATAAGTCCCCAATTATTGGCAAGAATGAAGCTATAGGACCATAGGCCATAGACTTCAGGATCACTGAAAGTGAGGGTTATTCAAGGACCAGGTACTTCTGGCTGACAAAAATTTCTGTCATCTCTTCTACTAAACCCTGAAGCCTATGTCTGCCCATGATATTTTTTGAGTAATATTGTAATTACATGAAGTAACATAGTATAGTCATAAGAATGTTGCCCTTGGAGCAAGTGGTGAAGTGGATAGAGCACCTGGTCTGAAGTCAGGAAGACTCATCTTCATGACTTCAAATCTGGCCTCAGATACTTACTAGCTTTGTTACTTCACCCTGTTTGCCTCAATTTCCTCATGTGTAAAATGAGTTGGAGAAGGAAATAGCAAACCACTCCAGTGTCTCTGCCAAGAAAACCCCAAATGGGCTCATGAAGAGCCAGAACTCAACTGCGACAACTGAACAACACCCAGGGAACTGGCCTCAGTTAGGTCCTTCCTGCAATAGACTCATATGTCCTGTAATCTCATCTGATTGGTTAGGGAATCCCTTGACCAAACTCCTACAATCCTAAATTCCTACAGCAGGGGGTTGGTTTAACACTGTCCTATAGAATAGCAGACACGTCTTTACCAATTAACCTTGGCTTTGCTTTTTACTAAGCTTTGAATCTGGGATGGCTTTCAGACCACCATCCTAGGCCCTGGTGAAGCCAAGAGTCTGGGGAGAGGGTAGTGAACACTCATAAAGCAGCGTTAGATGACTCAGACTTTGTGAATTGGGTCATAGTAGCCATAAAAACAAACAAAAACCAAGCATCTGGTGGCCAGCTTTTGACCAGTTTTTTAATACTTAATCAGTGTGCTCCTTGGCCAGCAGACACACCATGAGCCACTAGACATGCACTTGAATGCGTTTCACCTTGATAGGATCTCCCAGAGCTTACCCTCCTGAGATCCCTTCTGAGGACTCATGGTGATCTTCCTACCAAGATGAATAGTATAAACCTCTTTAATAACAATAACTGTGATTTATATGGGGAAATTATGCAGGAAAAGCAGAATGAAGGATGCCATCCAAGAAATGTGTGAACCCTGAAAATGGGCTGATAACCATTGGAGAGGATGCATGAATGAACAAAAAAAGTTTTATAAACACATACTATGTTCCAGGCACAGTGCTGAGTTTTAAGGATAAAAATACAAAATCCAGTTAATCCTTGCCCTAAAGATTACATTGTAATGGAGCAGAGGGAAATAACACCTCTATGGGGATGGTGACTTGGGAAGGGAGGGTCTGGGCTATCACAGGGAAGGGTCAATTGGCACATTCTTTCCAGGATCATTGGTAGTACTGATTTGATTGTTAGTACTGATCAAGAAGTAAAAGGGTGCAAAGTGGGGAAATAGGGCTCCATAACTTTGACTGGGTCCCTGATGGGGATCTTAGTGTAGGACATAGATTAGATTAGAACAGGCATCTCAGCACTGCAATCTATATCACTGGAGGGAATGTATCTGCATAGATGAGATCACAGATTCATTGGAATATTTAAGTATTTAATAACTCTCATAATGATTTCCAGCTTTCAAGCCATTCTCAAGTCCATTAACACATTTCAATCTCAGAAGATTCCAATGATGTAGCTATTACAATTATCCCCATTTTGAAGATGAGAAAACTGAGGCCCAGAGAGTTTAAGTGACTTGGCCCAGAGCACAGAATTCCTCATAAGTGTCAGTTTCAGGAAAGAATTCTGACTCTGGAGTCAGGGAACCTGGGTTCAAAACCTACCTTTGACAGTTACCACCTGGGTGGCCTCAGGAGAATAATTTAACATCTATGAGCCTCAGTTTCCTCCTCTGTAAAATGAAGGGTGGAATCAGATAGCTTCTGATGTTGCTTTTAAGATCTATCATCCTATGACTGCAGGTCTGGTGAGTAAGCTTTCAGTCAAGACATCACATGCCTATAAGGGAAGATTGGAGATAGGAGATTTTCAGCCCCTGAAAACATACCTCGGAGAACCGCTGGGGACAAGAAGACAATGGGTCCTTTGAAGGCCAGGGCCCACATCTTGCAATCTGGGTGGTGCTACCTAGTTACAGCTACAATTCCAGGCACTTAGTAAGTGAGGGGGTGGGAACCCAGTAAAGCTTAGTTAGGAATTTGAATGGCTTCCAACTGCAATTCCAACACACTGAAACTCCAGGTGTGGGACAGTCACTGTGAATGAAGCATCCTTTTCAATAACTTTATTAAATTAAAATTTCTTCTATCTCAGGTTTATTTTTATGAGGCATTTCTGACTTTTGCATTGGTTTATTCTCAAGAAAATGGTTGCCTTGTCTTGGTTTAAAAAGGGTTTCTTTGTTCCCAGTCATTTTTTTTCTGGTTTGAGATTTGAAGTTTGTCTTATGATCTCCACGACTATCCAAGTCTCCATAACTGAACTAAGGATAATTTATGCATAAAAAAGGATACAAAAGCATCATCAAAACCCAGGACTCATAGCTGTAAGGCACCTCAGAGATAATTTAATCTAATCCATTTTATTGATGAGAAAACTGAGTCATTTCCCCAAGGTCACACAGGCAAGTATCTAAGAGCCAAGATTCAAACCACATTGAGTTGTGGCCACCAAATAAATCCAAGACTCTTTCTGTTACATTTCACTGCTGTTACACTGGGCAAAGGAAGCGAGGACGTCGGTAAATAAACATTTATTAAGTACTCGCTACGTGCCAAAAACATGTTGAGCACTGGGGATACAAAGAAAGGTAAAAGACAGTCCCTGTTCACAAGGAGCTCACAGTCTAATGGGGAAAACAGCATGCAAACCATAATATACAATCTATACACGTGATAAATTAGAAATAAGCAACAGAACGAAAGCACTAGAATTAGGAAGGACTGGGAAAGGCTTCTTTTAGAAGGCAGGATTTTAGCCAGCACTTGAAGGAACCAGAGAGGCCAGGAGGAGAAGATGAGGAGGGAGAGAATTACATGTAGAAGGGATAGCCAGTGAAAATGCCCAGTTGGGATGGAGTGGTTTGAGGAAGAGGAAGGAGGTAGGTGAGACTATATCAAAGAGGTCTTGGTGGGGGTATGGAGGGTAAAGTGAAGACTGGAAAGGAGGGAGGTAGAGTATGTTATAAAGGGTTTTCAATTCTCTAGTTTATATTCGATATTAGAGGTCATAGAGAGCCATTGGAGTTTGTTGAGTACAAGGCTGACATGGTCAGATTTGTGGCTTATGGGAAGGTCATTTTGACAGCTGAGTCAGGGAGGGCCTGGAATAGAGAAAGACTAGTAGCCTGCAGATCAATAAGCAAGCTATTGTAATAGTCCAGGTGGAAGGGAATGAGGTCCTGCACCAGGATGGTAGCAGTGTCAGAGGAGAGAAGGGGATGTATATGAGAGGTGTTAACAAAGGTAAAATCATAAGACTTGGCAACAGATTGAATGGCGGTGAGGGTTGGGGGGGGAGGGTTGAGGTGACAAGGACACCAAAGTTGTGAACCCGAGTAACTGGGTGTAAAGTGGTACCTTTTACAGTACAAGGGAATTTGGAATCTGGGAGGGTCTGGAGGAAAAGAGAAAGAATTCCATTTTGGACATGTTGAATTTAAGAGTAAATTATGCAGTTATATAAGTTTAAGAGGCAGTTAGAGGTAAGAGACCAGAGATCAACAGAGAAATTAGGACAAGGGTGGGAAAATAGCCTCAAGGCCACATGTGACCCTCTAGGTCCTCAAGTGGAGACCCTTAATTGAATCCAAACTTCACTGAACAAATCCCCTTAACAAAAGGATTTGTTCTGTAAAACTTGAACTTAATCATAAGGCTGAACCTAAGGATTTAGAAGGCCATATGTGGCCTCCAGGCTGCAGGTTCTCCACCCTTGGGTTAGGATATTTTAGAATCATCAGCATAGAGATGATAACTGAATCCAAGAGAAATGATGAAATCACCAAGTGAGATCATACAAAAGGAGAAGAGAAGACCGCCCAGAAAAGAGCCTTGTGGGACACCTAAGGTTTTGCTGAATGAAAGTCCAGCAAAAGAGACTGGGAAGGAGTAGTCAGATATATAGGAGGAGAATCAAGGGAGGGGAGTATCATGAAAACCTAGAGAGAAGCAGGTATCCAGGAGAGAAGAGTGATCACAAAGTCAAGAAGGATGAAGATTGACAAAAGGCCACTATGTTGGGTAACTAAGGAATCGTTAATAAGTTTGGAGAGAATAATTTCAGTTAAATGATGTTGGAAGCCAGGCAGTAAAGATTTTAGAAGAGAATAAGAGAAGAGGAAGTGGAGGTACCTATTTTACACAGTCTTCTCAAGGAGTTTATCCACAGAAGGCAAGAGATAAATGAGACAATATTTATCAGAGAAAGATCAAATGAGGATTTTTTGAGGATGGAGGAAACAAAGAGGCATGTTTGAAGGTGCTAGGAAAGCAACTAGTAGACAGGAAGAGATTAAAGATAAGTCAAATGAAGCAATCTGCTGGAGAAGATGGATGGAATAGGATCCCTTGCATGTAGAGGGGTTTGTCTTGGCAAGGAG
Source organism: Pseudochirops corinnae (assembly GCA_028646515.1). Classification (NCBI taxonomy): domain Eukaryota; kingdom Metazoa; phylum Chordata; class Mammalia; order Diprotodontia; family Pseudocheiridae; genus Pseudochirops; species Pseudochirops corinnae. The sequence goes on from CM053585.1 coordinate 161,584,062, forward strand.
AAGGGCCACCTCTTCATGAGAAACATGGGTGAAGGAGGAGATAGTAGTGGAAGACATCTGAGTGACATGAGTTGAGGAGTTCTCAGTGAATGGCTTCCATTTTTTTCTATAAAATATGAAGTAAAGTTCTCAGCTGAGAGGGATGAAAAGGTTTGGAGGAGCTGCTGTGATGAGTAGGACAGTGAGTTAATTATGGAGGTGTAAAAGGATTGCCTTGCAACAGTGAGGACTCATTTGAGGCTACATAACATAAATCTGTGATGGACCTAGGCAGAATGGTTGTGTGATTTTTCTCCAGTAGTACTACTCTGGGGCAGCTAGGTGGCGCTATGGATAGAACACATCTTCCTGAATTCAAAGGCGGCCTCAGATATGTGACCCTAGGCAAGTCACTTAACCCCCTTTACCCCAGTTCCTCATTGTTAAATAAGCTGGAGAAAAAAGAAAATGACAAACTACTCCTGTACTTTGCCAAGAAAACACCAAATGGGGTAGTACACAACTGAAAAAAGACTGAACAACAACGTAACACTTTAAGGCTTGCAAAGTGCTGTTGTCCTCACAATAACCCTGAAATGTAGGTGCTGGTTTTTTCCCCTCATTTTCCCCCCTCATTTTACAGATGAGGAAACCGAGGCAGACTGAGGTCAAATGACTTGTCCAGAGTCACACAGCCTATTAAGTGCCTGAGGCTAGATTTATGGGAACGTCTTCCAGACTGGGGGAGTAACACCAATTTAAAATTTAAATTCCTCCTAGGGGCCTTCCCACAAAAGAGTGCAGAACTACATCACAAGAACAGTCAACATTCACCTAAGGGCTTTAAGGTTTACTATGCATTTTGACTCCCCTGCTCCCATAGAGGAGTAGGTACTACAAGTGTTCTTGCCTCCATTTTACAAAGGAAGAAAGTGAAGAGACGTGTCACCGGAGGTTTTAGAATCCCAGGTCGCTACCTTCAATGCAGCTGCCTGATCTATTAAACTAGAGATTGCATAGCATAGCATCTTAATAGTTTGGGACCTCTACATGCCCTTTAATAGTCCCAGAGTCCTAGAATTCCAGGGTCTGAAGGAACCCTGGACGTCACCTGGACCAACTCTCCTCCCTATGCAAAAAACCCCTCGGTAGCTCCCTGATGTCTGGTCACTCTCCGCTTTCATCACTCTAGTAACAGAGAGCTTGCTGCCTTACAAGGTAGCCAGTTCCATTTTCAGGCACATTTAATTAAGATCAGAAAGTTTTTCTTTCTGCATTCTATTATTACCTTTCCAACACTGCAGACTAAAGCAGATCTTGACCTCATTTGCAGACACGTGAATTGCCCGAGGCTGACCAGAGGAAATCACTCACCGCCTATTTTGTAAATGTCCTAAACTCTCCCCTTCCGGATTCCAAGTTTTCTCTTTGAACTTTCAGTAGTCATGTAAAACAACTTATCTAGTGAAACCACCGAATGTCCCAATCCCCTTGCACCTGTAGCCCCTCTCCCTTGGCCCAGATACTTGATGAGAACCCCTAGACCAGTCCCCTCTTCAGGTTTCCCAGCATTTGCTGCTTCATGGAACTCCAGTTGCAACTCACAGCCCTCATGAAAGATCACATTTTTTTTTGCTATAATGGCTTGTCTTCTTAATTCAAGTTGACACTTCCATCTATTAGGACTAGCTCTGCCCAAGATAGCTACAAAAAATAAGCCTATTCTTTTCACATGATAGCCCCTGAGACAGCAAAAGACAACTCTTATTTCCCTATGCCCCTCAACCACCATATTCTTTTCTTTCCTAGGCTCACTACCCCCAATTCTTTCAACCAATCCTTGTCCAGCATAGTTCCCAGTTTTCAGCCTAGACAGGTTTCCCCCTTCTCTGCACGTCCTCCAACCTGCCAATGTTCCTCCTAAAATGTGGTATCTAGGGCTAATCAGAGAACTCCAGCTGGAAGGGACAAGTGTGCTACATGCTGTAGTGGAGAGATTAGATTTGGAGTCAATAGAGACCTGAATGCCTGGAATTTTGCCTTTGACGCTACTTGTATGGACTTGAGGCATGTCACTTTTGTCTGGGCCTCAGTTCCCTTATCTGTTGGATTATCAGGGGTGGGGAACCTGCAGACTCCAGGCCATATGTAACCCTCTAGGTCCTCAAGTGCAGCCCTTTAATTGAATTTAAACTTTACAGAACAAATCCCCTTAATTAAAGAATTTGTTCTGTAAAACTTGGACTCAGTCAAAAGGCTGCACCCACAGACCTAGAAGGCCACATTTGGTAGGTTCCCTATCCCTGCTAGATGACCTCTGAGGTCCCTTCCAATTCTAACTGGGTGTATAGAGTGTTCAGGAAACCTATACCTTCTGGTGCGGGGGCTTGCCATGTCCTTTTCAGGGCTGTTCATTCACCTTTGGCGTCCACCTGATTCACCCAACTCTTGCCTGTGGCTCCAAGAAGCTGCAGCAAGCACAGCAGCCAGACCCGGGTAAGCCATCTTAGCAGACGAGCTAAACCAGGTTGAAGGTAAAAGACAGGCCTCAGACCCATCAGTGAGTTAGGTGGTGTCTACACTAAGCAAGTAAAGACTTCCCTCCAGTGAATGGGTAGATGAGAACAGTTTCTTCCAAAAGTCATAAAGGCAGGGTAAGCAGGCACTAGGGAGACTTAGAGCTTGTTTGGACATTTAAGACGCTAAAGTTATGCACTGCATCCCGAGCCATCATTAGTCATCTTGACTTTTGTCCTGCCACTGGACTTCAATGACTCTGGAAGAAAGAGGGAGGCTAGGGACTTTGTGCAACTCTGCCTCATTTAAATCCAATTCCTGTTCAAACCTCTCTGACTTATTGTATTATATAATTAATATATATGTCATATTGTTTTAATATATAATATATTTATAAAAATATTAAATAATGTAAATATAAAATAATAGTATTTTAATAAATAATAAAATCACTATAACTGATGTTAAATATAATCAATATAAAATAACAAATTTTAATATAATAATGTTTATATATTAGTCATAATTATATTAGTATATAAATAATATAATATATATTACCTCTCCAAAAACAGAGGACAAATAATGACAACCGCTATGATTGTGTTGTGACCAGCAAAGAGGACAGCAAGCTAGCAACTCCCACATTCTTTCTACCAAGAAAGCCCAAGAGATCATAAACAGTTCTTTAAGCTTCCAGGACAATTCTACCCCTTCTGAAAGGCATGTTTTTCTGTAATGTAATCCCAACTAATCCAACTAGAGATAGCTAGGTGGCAGAGTGAATAAAGTACTAAGTCTGAAGTCAGGAAGATCTGAATTCATATCTGGCCTCAGATGCTAAAAAAAGATAATGATTGCACCTACCCCGTAGGGTTATTGCGAGGATCGGATAAAATAATATTTGTAAAACACTTGGTACAGTACTTGGCACATAGCAAGCATTCAACAGATGTTTATCTCCTTTTCCAACCAGTCTATAACTGACAAATTTCTCAATCAAAACATTTTACAGTTTATTTTTTAACAAGTAAGATAAAAGTTCTGTCTTCCATCCTGCTCCCATCTTCCCTTACTATATGCTCTATATAAATGTTTTTTGTCCATTCTTTGAAAAACTCTGCTCTTGTACTCCCACCCTTATATATATATTATCAGAACACTCAAAGTTGAGAGCAGCTCTCATCCAGAATTCAGAGGGCATTTGAGAATTCATTTATTTACATGTGTGAGGACTAAATGTGATTATTCATAACTCTTCTCATGTCTGAACGTGTATCTCCTTACCCATGGCCAGTACTCTGGTAAATCTGTGCAACCCAGAACCACCACCAGGTTGCAGTACTTGTATTCTGGGAGGTAGAGTCTCTTCCTAGACCAAAAACTTTCAAAGGTTCCCCATCACTTACATAATAAGGTCCAAATCCTTAGACAATCTTGAAGGCTCACAATAATCTGCCCACACATACCTTTTCAGATGTATCACTTCTTATTCTCCTGCTAGTAGCTGATTCTCCAGTTAAACTGGTTCACTTGTTCCACACAACTCTTCTTGGTTTTTTTTGCTTTTTGGAGGGCAATTGGGGTTAAGTGACTTGCCCAAGGTCACACAGCTACTAAGTGCGTCAAGTGTCTGAGGTCGAATTTGAACTCAGGTCCTCCTGACTCCAGCACCGGTACTCTATTCACTGTGCCACCTAGCTGCCCCCAATACACAACTCTTCTTGAATCTTCCCACTTCCAGGTCTTTGTCTCTACCATTTCCTCTACCAGGAGAACCTTTCCCCCAACTCCCTACTGCAAGTGTACTCATCGTTAATGGCTTAGTTTAAATCCCACCTAGAATCATAAACTTGTCAGAGTTGGGGGGAAAAATGTTAGAAACTATCAACTTTAACTCTCTTATTTTACAGATTAACAAAACTGAGGTGCTAAGTAATTCTTACATAAAGTCCTTCCTCATCATATAATTTTAAATCTGCAAAAACCAGTCTATTCCTTTTATGAAATTTATAGCTTCTGATGTCTCTTCCATTCATGTGGGACTTATGATAGGTTGCTTTGCTTCTTTAAATTAATTTATTAATGTTTTCCCAACTTGACCTTGAGGAAAAGAAATGTCTTATATTTATTTTGTCTCTTCTTTGGTAATGTGTTCTGCACAGAAGAGATATTTAATAAATGATTGTTGTGAAAGCAAGAGAGGAAGGAAGGAGGAAAAAGGCATCAAAGAAATGGAAGAAAGGGAAAAGAAAGAAAAGAAGGGAAAAAGGGAAAGAAAAGGAAGAAATGAAGAATAGATCCCTAGGCAGCAAAGTTAGGAGTCATCTAGTTCTTCTGGCTTCTATGGACTTGGGAAAAGTCTAAGTACATGAGTACAGAGACAGGTCAGGAAAATGCAAGGGTAGGCAGAAATCCAACAGTGTTCTGGTGAAAAAAAAAAAAAGCCACAACAGAACAGAACTTGGGAATTTAGAAGTCAAACCAGGTCCAAAAAGAACAAAGTCAATCATTGAGAGGCCCAGAGATTTAGAGATCTGTTCTCTTCTTTCTTGGAAAAATAGGCAGGTTTTCACTTGATGACCTCTTGCCTCAGGGGGTCAAAGACAGTTGCCCCAGTGGTTAAATTCTTCTTTTTCCAATGGGTTGAAAGTTCCTTTCAGAAAGGTAGATGATTATAAACTTGGGAATTATTAGGGAAAAACTACTACCTAAGAGTCAGTAGGCAGGCCCTTGGCCTACCTCTTTAATACCACATTTTCTCTCTCTGCCTATACATTCCATCACTTCCTGGTCACCTCTCTAAGAAAGCAGTGAAACATTGGTGTTTGTAATTAAGAAGGGTCAGAGCTTTTGTAGCCAAGAGAGTCCTGAGATAAGGAAGTGGTATCTATGATTCCTTTCGGTACAAGGCCAAAGTAATAATAGCTCTACACTTCCTACTGTGGGTCTCTCTCCTTTGAGATTAACCCCTGAGTGTCCTGGCAATGATGGGCTCCCTACCTTATATTATGGTAATTTTTTTTTTAAATCTCAGGAACTGTCGTTATCATTTTAGTGACAGGGGCTGGTTAGAAATCTAGGTACAAAAGCAATACGCTAAGTAACTTATGGAAAAATAATAACCTCCAATTCACTCCAACACTTCAAGAGTCTCAAAAAGCACTTTTCCTCACAAGTTTGTGAGGTAGGGAGTACAAATATTACTATTCCCTTTTACAGATGAGGAATCTGAAGGTCATGAGAGTGAAGTTACTTACCCATGATCCCTCAGTTAATATAATCTAGTAAATGGTAGAGAGTGTACACAGAACCAGATTATCTGAGTTCAGTCAAGTCCAGGACTTGCTCTTCCTTCCTTCCTTCTTTCCCTCTTACCCTTCCTTCTTCTTTCTTTCTTTCTTTCTTTTTTTCTTTCTTTCTTTCTTTTTTTCTTTCTTTCTTTCTTTCTTTTTCTTTCTCTTTCTGCTTTCCTTTCTTTTTCTTCCTTCCTTTTTTCTTCCTTTCTTTCCTTCTTTCTTTCCTCCTTTCTTTCTTT
>CM053585.1:161590595-161623095 GCA_028646515.1 Pseudochirops corinnae
ATTCAATATCAACCTCAACAACCAATAGTCTACAGAATCCTTTGGGGGGCAGGGAGGGTGGGGATGTGGAGTACATTTGTATTTCTATATTGTCTCTCCCATTCTCTTCTATCTTCCACGGATTGTTGCTTAGGAATCCCAACTATCCATTCTTTATTATCTTTGTCTTCATCTCAATACTAATAATTTTTCTTCTGCCCTTTTCAGTCAATCACTAAGCATTGACTATGTGTCAGGCACTGTGCTAAACACTGAGGATATGAAGAAAGGCAAAAAACCCTGATCACAAGGAGCACACAGTCTAAAGGGGGAGAGAACATGAGAACAGTTATATATAAAAAAGAAATATACAGGACTAACTGGAAATAATCAGTAGAAGGAAGGCAGTATCATTAAGGGGGATCTGGAGAGGCTTCTTGTAGAAGTAGGGATTTTGGCTAGAACTACAAAGGATGCCGGGGAAGCCAGGAAGCAGAGATGAGATGAGAAGCAGAGATCAAATGGGGGAGTATCCTAGGCATGGGGTGAAAATTTGAACTCAGGTCCTCCTGACTCCAGGGCCAGTGCTCTATTCACTGTGCCACCTAGCCGCCCCTGTTGTCTCCTTTTCTTAATCATTGTAAGTACTTCTATGTGTGTCTTCAGATAATAATTTTTGAGAACTTCTCATGATGCTTCTTATATTAATTTATCCTGTTGAATTTTTTGCTCTGATATAGCCCATAGCCTTCCTAGGAACCCTTTGAAATCTGCTCTCCCCAGCTCTAGGTGATATACCAGAATCACATGCCAACTTTCCTCTTCTATCATGAAGTTTAAAATGTAGTGGTTGCTTCCCAATAAGAATCTTACTGATTCTATTTCAGTAATCAACCTTAAGTCATTGGTCAGAATTGATTTAGAACCAAACCATTCTTTTATCTTTTGAAGGGTGAGATTATCCTTAAGGCCATCCAAGACCATTAGCTGTTCTGCTTTTGGTACACAAATACACAGATAGTTCTAGCAGATGGCTGGATAGTTAAAGACCTCCATCATATTATGCCTCTTTGCCACAATTGTGATTTATTTCTTGAATATCTCATTTATTTCCTGTCCAGGTGATCTGTGGCATACTCCATGACACCATTGCTTCTGTTTCTCCCTCTGCTGATCTTTATCCAAAGGTTCTCCTGAATTTCCTCAAGATTATCTTTATCAATACTGTATGTAATGCAGCCTTGCCCCTCCTTTCTTTGAATATGTTATGCCCTTCCAGGGTTACATCCTTAGGATGACAAATCTAGAGCTGGAACAAACCTGAAATGTCATCTAGTTGTGCAAGTCACTTTCCTCATCTGTAAAATGGGGATAATAATAGTACTTAACTCTGGGTATCATTGTGAACTTCAAATAAGACAATTGTAAAGTGCTCTGCACAGTGCCCAGCACATTGTAAGCACTATATAAATGTTATCTTTTATTAGTCATAGTCCAACTTTCTCATTTTGCAAATGAAGAAAGTGGGACCCAGGAAAGGTTCAGTGATTTGCCCAAGGTGATACATGTGAAAAGTGGTAAAACCATATAGGATCCTAGATCCTATAGGGTTGGAGGCCACCTAAAGAGCCAGCTTATCTAACCTCTTTATTTTCCAAGATAATGAAAGTGAAACCCATGGCACCTACATGATTTGCCCAAGTCACATGTCATTGTTTGCTGTTCCATTTCAAAGAAGACCAATGACTTGGCAAATCCTCACACAATGCTAGTCCTCCCTGAATACCCCATAAACTCCAAATCACATAGGAATTCAGAACCAGGCACTCTTCTTATTTCATGGTTCTTTCCACTGTACCAGAGAACCTTCAGGGATTCAAATTCAGTTCCCACAATTTCATATTCAGTGCTCCTTCCCCTGAACCATACTGCCTTTGCTCACTATGTCTCAATGATACCTATGACATCAGATGTACTTCCCAACATTAGAATATCTAGTTTTTTTAAATCCATCTTTTGTGTTTTTGCATACAGACATACGAGGTCATAGATTTTATTCCAAGTACTGACTTGCTTGGGCTTTGTCAGGTGTGTATTAATGGACATTTTTATTGCTATTCGTAGGTTGTAACCACTACTCTCTATATGTATCTATGTTATAAAGAGGGAGCTTAAAGACATATTTAACAATAATATGAGAAGGCAATGAATGGGGTTTCCTAGACAACTTTCTACATACAGCAGACTACATCTGCACAGTCATAAGACTGAGAGGTTCAAGGAATACAAGATCCCCTTGTGTTTATCCTTTGTTGATTACACAAATAAAGATTTTTAAAAATATATTGACTCAGTAGAACAAAACACAACTTTAATGGCTCTTATCCAACAAGTTTTCTTCTATGCATTTATTACTATAATACATGCAACTACAGAGATCTTTTGATTATCCATACCAATATAGGCATAAAACAGGAAGATGGATGCTCACCAAAGGTGTTTGGTTTTCAGCTGTGAAAGAGAAGAGCTCTGTGAAAAGTTCAAAGGGAACAAGGATTCCCTATAGGGCAGGTTCTTAATTTTTGTGTGTGTACCTTTGACAATGTGGTGAAACCCTTCTCAGAGTAATCATTTCAAAATATTCATAATGTAAGAAAATGCTAAGTTTTAGTTATAGGTTAGTGAAAATAAAGATTTTTTTTTTCCATCCAAGTTCATGGACACCCTGAAACCTGTTCATGGGCCTACTGAATTTGGGGATCCTAGGTTAAGAAACACTGTTATGGGAGGTTCTCTAGAAGTTCCTTCCTGTAACAAAGGACTGATTTCGTCATGCTGCAGATCACTAAAAGGCCTCCTCAGTGAGACTCAGGATCACTCAAAAGAGAATACATATGTTTTGTATATATTTTGTGAAATCCTACACACACAGAGCTGAGTGGCACAGTGGGTAGACTGCTGAGCCTGGAGTGGGGAAAACTCATCTTGATGAGTTCCAATCTGGTCTCAGACACTTACTAGCTGTGTAACCCTGGGCAACTCACTGTTTGCCTCAGTCTCCTCATCTGTAAAATGAGCTAGAGAAGGAAATGGAATCAACTCCAGTATATTTGCCAAGAAAACCCCAAAATAGAGTTATGAAGAATGACTGAAACTGACTGATCAACAACAGTACATACACAGACGTATTTTTCCTTGATAGCAGGGACAGTTTTACATGAACCTTTGTATTTCCAGTACCTGATACAGTATCTGGTCCTTCATAAATGCTTGTGAATTGATTGACTGACCTAGTAATTCAATTCAACAAATCCAATTCAGTAAACATTTATTAAGCACCTATGTGCCAGGCACTATGCTAAGTCCAAGTAAACAAGTAATTTTTTTAAAAAAAGAGACTCCTTGCCTTCAAGAAACTTACAATCTAATTAAGGATGATAACACACAAAAAGAAGTCAGAAAGGGCTAGGGGTGGTACCCAGATATCACAGAGGAAAAACCCTGATGAAAGCAAGCAAATCTTATCACAGCAGATAGATCTGACAGGAAATCAGACAACCAGAACTGCACTAGAGACCAGAAATAAGGGAAACAGAAGGATCGTATTGGGAGAGAAGACTCTGGCCCCTTGGAAGGGATGTGAAATTTGTACATTTATGCAGCCTTCCCAGCAGCACCTCTCAGCATCTGAGATGAGAGGTGTATAGAAGAAATGTCCAAGAAGTTCCAGAGAATGGTACTATATATAGCCTTTGGAGAAGAGGGAACCACATGGCCCCAGAGACAGCAGCAGATGCAGCAAGGTACCTCAACTCTGAGCCTTAGCTTCATCATCTGTACATTTAAAGGGTTGGATTGATGATTTCTAAGATTCCTTCCAGGTCTAAATTATTATTATTATTATGAAATTACAAGAATGTGTGTGAAATGAAATGGCAAGAATGAACCTGCCCTATAGGAATCCTTGTTCCCTTTGAACTTTTCACGGACCTCTTTTCTTTCATAGCTGTAAACCAAACACCTTTAGTGAGCATCCCTCTTCCTGTTTTATGTCTTTATTGGTATTGATGATGAAAAGATCTCTGTGGTTGCATGTATTATAGTAATATGTACATGGAAGACATCTTGTTGGATAAGAGCCATTAAAGTTGTGTTTTGTTCTACTGAGTCAATATTTTTTTAAATCTTTATTTACTTGTGTAATCAACAAAGAATAAACACAAGGGGATCTTGTATTCCTTATACCTCTCAGTCTTATGACTGTGCAGATGTAGCCTGTTGTATGTAGAAAATTGTCTATGTAAGCCCATTCATTGCCTTCTCATATTTTTGTTAAACATGTCTTTAAACCCCCTCTTTATTACAGAGAATAGCAGTTACAACATAAGAATAGCATTAATACACAATTGACAAAGTCCAAGAAAGTCAGTACTTGGAATGAAATCTATGACCTCACATATACCCATATGCAAATATACAAAATAGATCAAAAAAAAAAAACCAAGCTAAATATTCTAATGTTGGGGAGTAAATTTGATGTCATAGGTATCATTGATGTCTCCTGGATGCTCCTATTAACAGAGTGAGCACCCAATCTATGAAGCTCAGGTCCACGCTAGTTTTCCGCTGCCTCCTATTCTATAGATGTTTTGTTTTTTTTTTTAAACTATGCTCCAGAAGAGGAAGGAATTTCTATGGTAGATTTTGTCTGATTTAGCTCCAGAAAAATGATTCCAAATACAAAATTGCAGAATCCAGATTCCTATGATTTCTCCCTTCTTAGTATCGCTGAAGGCTTGTACTGAACAATTAGCTAGTGTAAGGTGAAATAGTCTTCCTTTTGCTTTCGGTCTATGAAGTTACTTACATTTCTTTAACAGCTCTCACCAACTGTTCAGTAAGGCTTCTACATTGTTGATGCTGCCAATCCTATATATGCTCCCACAGGAAAAAAAAAATGTATCTGTAGGGAAAATTCCTCTTTAAAACAGGGAAGGGGGATGATTTGAGGAAATATAGTCAATTTTTGATTGTAGAATGTACACTAAGCTGCTAGGAAGTTCCAGTCCGATCCCTTCGTTTGATATCCTTCCCCCTCTAATAAGTGAGTAAAATGAAGCCAAAAGAGGGTAACTGACCTGTCCAATCCAATAAGTGACAGAGGTAGGACTAGAACTGCAATCTCCTGACTCCTGACTTTCTTGGCACGAAAAGCATTTGGGTAAATGAATGTTGGTTGTTGTTCAGTCATGTTCCACTCTTCATGACCTCATTTGAGGTTTTCTTGGCAAAGATATTGGAATGATTTTTCATTGCTTTTATCAGCTTATTTTACAAATGAGGAAACTGAGGCAAAAGGGTTAAATGACTTACTCTGGGTCACACAGCTAGTGAGTGTCCAAGGCTGGATTTGAATTCATAAAAATGAGTCTTCCTAATTCCAGGCCAGGTGCTAACCACTGTACCACCTAGTTGCCCCAAATGAGTTTCTAGGTGCTAAAAGAGTAGTACACAAGTATCCTTGCACTGAAGAAGGATTCCTGGGCTGAGCTGAGATATCTGGTTTCTAGTCGATAATTTACTTTATAATATTAATCTAGTCAGTTTTCCTTTCAATTCTGGAAGCATTTAGTAACTACTTATTTCATCAGAGCTAACCACCAGCTGTGCCAGCTGCTCTGGATTCAAACACAAAAACAAAATAACCCCTGACCTCAGGATGCAAACCTTCTTCAAAGGGTTACAGCAAGTTCAGAAACAGAAAGTAAAGGCAGATAAGGAGCAGTTTAACTGTAAAGATGGGGCCATACTGCAGATCACAGCTAATTCAATCAAGAAGAAACTTGTTCAGTAGTGTAAAGGGATCAGAGAGAAAGCTGAAAGGGCTGGAGAATTTGGTCATGAAGATGATGGAATCCTAATAAAGCTGCCCCCAGCCCCAGTATTCTAACTTCCTTATAGGCCCCACTGAGCAGCAGGCCCACTGCCCCACCTAGCCACTCACCCCTTCCTCCCCCACTCAATATCCTAACTTCTTCATATTTGCCTTGCTGCTCACTAGAACAACAGGTCCATGAACTCATATTTCTCCCTGAAACAGCAGGAGTGTCCATGTGATGAGATCCCAGCCACTGCCTCTAGTAAGCCACTGCCCCCAGACCCATTCCTCTTATTTCCCACAGAAACAGCACTCAACCACAACCACATTCATCTAGTCTCAGACAGGACCACAATACTCAGTCAATCAGAAAGCAGTACCACCAGGATGCCAGAGCAGGATGTGGACCCCAAAACAATAGAGACCTGCACGGTAATAGCAAAAGTTGTCCTTTAGGTGAACTTGTGATGAGGCTTATTATAGAGAGGCTTATGATAATGTTATTATCATAAATACATACCCCCTCATGGATTTTTCTGTATGCACTGTGGGTTATCACATAGGCATTTCCACTATGGCTGGGACCTCTCCCCTATAACCTAATCCCTTAAAAAATTCCTCCTGCTCCTTTAATATTCATAATTTCTGTTATGTAATTACATCTTTACCCTTTAAAAATCTACCTAGCTTTCTGTGAAGTTGCTGGTTCCTCTTGGAATTTAGCACACTTGATGAGAGTGATTTTAGCGTACTTCTCAATAAATGCCTATACTTGATTAGAGGTGGTCTGACTCTGAATTCTTTCAGACAGTTCTACCACTATACATCATAAAACCGAAACAAAGCGGCCTCAGTTTGGGGTGATGGTGAGGTCTCCCCAGGGGTCACTCTTATGGGTACCTCAGGCAGAGGTCAGTTAATAAACATTTATAAAGTGCTTACGATATAAAAGGAGCTGAGGTAGACACTGGGGATACAAAAACAAACAAAAACAAGGACAGTCCTTGCCCTCAAGAAGCTTACAATCTAAAGGGGAAAGGTAACGCACAAAAGGAAGATGAAAAGTGTGTGGGCCAAGCTACTTGGCCTCAGTGCTAGATGGAGAGTTCCAAAGCATTCTGAAAGCTGTTGTAGCTCTTGGGAAATGGGGAGAAAACCTGTGCTGAGGCCCTCTATAAATCAAGGCCCTAGAGCCAACGGCCCCACCTTGAAGGAAAAGTGTTCAATGGGAAAGGCAAAGGATCCTGAGGAAATGTGAGATGGACCTAATGGAGATGTGCAGCTAGGTCTTTAGAATTGAACAGGTAAATTAACTGAGAACCCAGAGCATTCTCTTCATGAATACCAATGTCACCAATAATTAGGGCAAGTATTAGAGTTACTGAGGCAGAGTCTTTGAGAAATAAAGGAGAGTCACCTGGGACCTAGTAGACGAAAGGAACAGGGATCTAGATTGGGACAGGTAGATGAATGAAACAAACCTCACAGAAGTCTAGCACCTACTAGCCCAAGGTATCCAGCAGGCAGAGAGAAAGAGCAACTAAAACCAGAGACAGTGGCCAAGGACAAAGTGTCTTTTGGTGAGAGGCAGAAGATGGAAAGAGGGAGAGGTCTAAGATGAAGGGGTGTTTGTTAGCAATGAAGTAAAGGTTCCAGAGGTTCGAATGGAAGATGAAGGTAGAGGAGGACAGGGGCTGCAGAAGGATGGGACTAAAATGGAAAGGGATGATTGTGGAGAGAGGTAGTATGTGAAAGATACTGGGCCTGTTTTAAAAAAAGGAGGGAGTTAAACTAAATGATCCTTCACATTCCTTCCAACTCCAAATTGAAGAATGAATGAATAAAAAAACCCCAATTATTACGCTTTAATAAGTGCAGATCTTTGTGCTAAGTGCTGGGGATACAAAATCAAAAGCAAGAAAGTTGTTTCCTTTATTGAATTGACATTAGAATAGAGGGAGAAAATACACATTGGAGAGGGATGGGGGGGAGGTACATTTTGATTTGGAAAGTTAAGGGAGATGATGAGTGGTTTCTTAAGGACATCTTTTCCATAGCGGCTGCAGTGTTAATTTGATTTCAACTTCCAGACTACAAAGAGTGAGAAGAGAGGGGGAGTTGCCTTTCTCCTTGGGGCCAAAAGAGTATCCCAACAAGCATCCTCGAATGGAAGAAAGAGAGCTTTGGGCTGAGAGTTGGGAGACAGGGTTCTATTCATTAGCCAGTCACTTTTCCTTTCAATTTCTGGAAGCATATAATAATTGTCTTTTTCTTCCCAGCAAATACAAAGACAAAACCTAAGTAATCCCTGACCTCTGGATGCTTAAGTTCTACTAGGGGTGACAACCATTCTTAGAAACAGAAAGTAAAGGCAGATAAGGAGTTAACTGTAAGGATAGGGTCACATTGCACATCCCAGATTATTCAGCCAAGGAGAAACTTGTTCAAAATTTTGTAAAGGGATTAGTCATGTGCCCCTATCTTTGTTAGAGTAGGAGAGAAAGCTGGAAGGACTGGATAACGGGTCATGAAGGGGCCTTAGTTTTGGGTGATGGTGAGTGATGGTGAAGTCTCCCCAGTGATACCTGAGGTGAAGGGGAGGTCAGCCTGGATTTATTATTAGTCACCTATAATATAAGTGGTTAATGAATTGTGCAGTGTGGATGGAGCCACTGGCCTGATGGAGTTGAGAAGACATGAGGCATCACAATCTGAATCTCCTAGACCATTTTTTGTTTACAGAACAATTTGGATTCAAAAAGCCACACTTAAAGATCTAGAAGGCCACATGTGGCCTCAACACCACAAGTTCCCCACCCCTGACCTAGACCCTCAGCATTTACATCCCTTTTTAGATTGAGGAGGAAGTTTTAGAATGAGAAGGCAAGGAACCTTGGACTAGAAGTCAAAAGCCTCAAGGTTCAGGGGGAATCCCTTTCCCTCTGTAAAATGGGATGATAACAATCCAAAGAGCAGAGATTTATGACACATGACAGAGGTAGAAACTGAGGCTCGGAGAGGAAATGAGTGGCTGGATATCATAGGGATAACCAGGGGCACAGTCAAGATGCAGAGGCAGCTTTCTGCCTCCAAATCTGGGGTGGTCCCCTCTGCACAATCCACCCCCCCTTAATTTTTTCTAGCGCCTTTTTATCTTGGATGTAACTTTGCAGATGTTTGCTGCTTGGCTCCTTGCTTAGACTGAAACCTTCTTGAGGGCAGGTACTGTCTTTTGCCTATTTTTATTCTCGGCTCTCAACACAGAGCCTGGTACACAGTAGGCGCTTAATAAATGTTTATGACCTGACTGAATCACAAATGCAACTGATAACCAACTGGTCTGTTTTGAAAGCTTTGTGAAGCACAGACATGTAGGATTAATTTCACTTTAGGACAAAGAATGTAGGTTACTGATCTATTTTTAAACGTTATACCCCCAAATACCCCAACTTGGCAGTCCACACAGCTCCAATAGAATCCAATGCGAGCAGGAGAGAGCATCCGGCAGGGAGAGAGTAAAGGCCGAGGTGGCCCCTTTAAAATACCCCGAAGCTCCGCCCCACCCCTCCTCCCCTCCTCGGCGCGCCGTAGGGACATCCCCGCCCGCCGCCGCCACCGCCCAGGCCGCCGCCGCCGCTCCTACCGCCGCCGAGACCTTTCCCCTACTTTCCACCCGGCGATTCAGTTCTCCCGCCCTCCCCCCCACTCTCGTAGGTTTCCCCCTCCAAGCCCCGCCCACTCTCTTCTTGGTTCAGTCCTCCCACCTCCCTCTCTTCTCCTGGACTCTTCCTTGCAGCCCCGCCCTCTCCTCCCTCTCCCTCCTCGATACAAACACGTGCCCGCACCCCGCCCCTTGATCACGCCTGGACCAGGCTCCGATCACGCGTCGCCCCGCCGCCCTCATTGGCCCGGCGGTTACGAGGTCGCACTTGATTGGCCTAGCCGTTCCCCGTATCCCCCGCGGCGGGGCGCGCCGTATTTTGGTTCGCCTCTGAGCCCCGCCCTCCCTCCCGGGCCTCTTCGCGCCCTCCTCCTTCCCCTCCCCTGCCTTGCCCCTTCTCCTCCCCTCCCAGCACGTAGAGGGCTGTGGCCTGGGCGGAGCGGTGTGCGCTGGCGGGTAGGCGGGCGGCCTGGCGGAGGCGCGCGCGCCCTGCCCGGGGATCTACGCCGGCTGCTCTCCCCGAAGTCCGTGCAAGGTTGCGGAGAGCCGCTTTCCGCTTTACACATGTGCTGCAGCCGCCCGGGCAGGAGGGTCTCAGCTCGCGCCGGTTTTGCTGCCTCCCGATCTCTCTCGCCATGCACACCACCGGCACGGCCAGCCCGGGAGATGCGTCCGCTGTGAGTTTCCGGGCTGGACTGACCGTCAAGTTGGGTGGTGGGGATCGTGGGCCCTTTTATTTTCTTGTTTTTTGGGGGTGAGGGGGCATCCCGCCGTGCAGGAGCGGGAGAGCTGGTGCTTTGCTTTGGGAGGGGGCTGTGCGCGTGCAGCCGCTTTCATTCGCTCCTGATGCTCATACCCCCTTTCCGCCTGGGAGCGGGTGGGTGTGCGTACGGGGGAGGGGGGGGGGCGGGAGAAATAGCCCCAGCCTTGCAAGGCGAGGAAGGAGGGTGCAGAGTGGGTGAGATCCTGCTGCCACCCTAGTCCCGTTAGGTGCTTGGGGCGGGGCAGGGCGGCGTGGCGTGCTGGCAGTCCGGGCCGTCCTGGTGCAACCTCCGAGAGGGCGCCCGGGGAGGCCTCTGTCCTCTGGAGGGGCTAGGGGTGTGGACAACTCATTCGGGGTCGCGTCCTACCGGGTTTCCAACCCCGACTCGTGGGGGTGGGGGTGGGTCCTGGATGCCAGACTCAGTCTCTCTTTCTCCCCCCATCCCAGTCTCCGCCCCTCCCCCTGAGTCGAAGGGTCTGCCTATGGGGCCCCAGCTTAGCCCACCTATGACATCACCGTGCCCTTGTAGGGAGTGGGTGGTGGTTGGGGCGGGGCAGGGGAGGTGGGGCTCAAGGGGCCCCTCCTCCCAGGAAGATCGCTATTTCCTCACTACAGGGGCTTGGGATGGAGGTTGGCTGGGGGGAGTTAGGTTTTTAGGTTGAAAAGACATGTGGGACTTGACCCGACTGGGGAAAGTGAAGACCTACACCCACTCCCCTTTTGGGAAAAATGAACTTGGGGGAAAAAAAAAAGGAAATGTTACTTTTTCTTTCCTTGGATTTCTCCTTTTGCCCGGGAGGGACTAAACCTCCCTCCCCCGAAAAAAGGCTAGATCAGGATCCCTTATCTTTGGATCCATGAAGTTGGTTTTGGCTTTTTTTTTTTCTTTTCAATATTTTGATAACTATTTTAGTAGAATTTGTTTCTTTTGTAATCCTGGAGGTGTTCTATGTATTTAAAAAAACATTTTTAGAAGGGGTCCATGGCAACTCCAGAAGACTCATGATTGAAGGAGATATCCACATCCAGAGAAAGAGATTCGGAGTCTGAGTGCAGATTGAAACAAACTGCTTGCTCTGTTTCTTTTTCTTGTTTTGTTTTGTTTCCTCTTTCCCACTGATCATTCCATCAGTTAGAATCCTTCTTAACCTGACTAATGATTAATGGGAAGATATTGGTAGATCTTGTATCCAAGTGCATGCCACCGTGATGGGGGAGAGGGAGGAGGAGAAAATCTGAAACTCAAGGGACTGTGTAACTGAATGTTGTAAACTAAAAGTAAGTAAACCAACTTAATTTAAAAGAAAAAAAAAGGGGGTCCATGGGCTTTACCAAAGGGTCCGTGACACAAAGAAGTTAAGAACTTTTGGGGGAAGGTGAAGGGTTTAAAGCTGGACACTGGTTCCCTCACCCCTGAATTCTGCAAATGGAGGAACTGTGGCTCTCAGAGACCCAGTGATTTGCTTAGGGTCATATAGTTAGTTTTTAGAAGAGCAAAGACTGCAGTTCTTAAAATCCCATAATCTTAGAGCTAGAAGGAATTTAAGAGATAATAGATTTAGAGCTTGAAGGTGTCTTGGAGGTCATCGAGTCCCACAAAGGACATGCTGAAGAAAACAGATAACAAGTAGAACTGAGGAATGAAGCCAGGTCCTAACTAGGAATCCATCTCTCTTTTCATTATACTGTATTAAACAACTACTTCTTCAGCAGCTAGCTGGCTATCCAGCACAGTCTTTACATTATGGATGCTCTAATCTAGAGATTCTTAGCTTTTTTTTTTTTTTAATGGTTTCCTTTAGCAGTCTGGTGAAGTATGGACCCCTTCTCAGAGCAATAATGTTTTGTTTTGTTTTAATTCAGAATTAAAGGAAACGCTCATTTTTGGTTAGAGGTTAGTAAAAATCAAGATATAATTTTGTTTTCCCCAGCCGAATTTCTGGATCCCCAGAAATCTTACCACAAATCCCAAGGGCCCCAAGTTAGGACCTCCTTAACCTGAATTCTTGACCCAGCATCTGTCTACAGTACCTATCCTTGAGAAGTAGTTATCCAGCCTTGGATTCAAGTCCTTCCAATATGG
The DNA here is from genome assembly GCA_028646515.1 of Pseudochirops corinnae. NCBI lineage: Eukaryota > Metazoa > Chordata > Mammalia > Diprotodontia > Pseudocheiridae > Pseudochirops > Pseudochirops corinnae. The sequence continues at coordinate 161,602,960 of CM053585.1, forward strand.
GAGAGGGGGAAGGAAATTCATTACCTTTCTGGGAAGCCATTCATCTCTTGAACAGCTCTCATTATTAATAAGTTCTAACGTATTAAAAATCTACCTCAACAGCTTCTATCACTTGCTTCTTCTAGTTTTGTTATTTGGAGCTATAGAATCTCAGAGTTGGAAAAAAGATCTCAGGTCACATGACTCAGTCCAGTAGACTGCTTGAGTACCTATAGAATGAGATTTCAAACCCATGACTTCTGACCTTAGGTCCAGGGCTCTTAATATGAACAAAAGCTACTTGTGAGTAGGAACTGATTTTTGTTGTAAGTCTCTTGGTGCCTAGTACAGTGTTTTGGTACTTAAAATATGTTTTTGGGTTGCATCGTTGCCTTCCACCAAATGAAGTCCAAATTGCTTTGTCTGCTTTCAAAACTCCAAAGTCTGATTCCCACGTGCATTTTTAGCTTTACCTCTCCCAGGCTGCATACAGCTGGACTACTCAAAATAGCCAGAGATACTAAGAAAACTTAGATTCAGAAAGGTATTTACATACCATGAGGGCTTTCTAGAAAACCTGGCATTTTATGCTGTTACAGTTTCTCCTCCAGCAGGTCCCCCAAGGGAGTATTGTAGTCCCTTAGCAGGTTGCTATTTTCACCAGCTTCATCCTGTTGGCTAATACAAAGGGATAGTGGTTCTGAAATAATATGGATTTGTATTTAGGATTGGGGATGCTTTGGGATTTTATAAACTTCACCCCACACTGCTAAGATCATTTAAAGGAGTGTTGGGTTTTTTTGGGGGGAGAGGCTTGTGTTGTGTGGAGGCAGAAAGGATATGTTCACTGATTGCTTTCCTTTAGTTCTAGGTTACTATTCCTGTTAATGGGTGTCTGAGTTAGTTTAGCATGGTTATTGCTGTTATAAGTACAGCTTGGAAAATGGGGCACTTTGGGGAAGTATCAAGGTCTTGAAACTTTGCTTGAGGTTGTGAGTAGTTCTCATAGTGTAAGGAAAGAGCCCTGCATTTGCAGTTAGACAACTTAGATTTTATTAATTCCTGCCCTGAGTATGTCACATCGCCCCCAAAGGGTTATAATTTCTTCATAAAATGGGAGGAAAGGTCTTGGACTATGATCCAGATCTTTAGTCCTTTCAACTTCAGAAACCTCTGAAAGAATTTTTGATTAGTGGTCTTATCACAAGCTAGTGTTGGGGAAAAGGCTTACTTTGATTTTATGGGTTTGTTTGAAAGAGGTCTCAGTTCCTCTGTGATAAAGTGAGGGGAGTTGACTCCAGGGTCTCTAAGGTACCATCTGATTCTTAATGTGAATATTGAGGGTTGCAAGGATGGGGAGGAGAGGGCTGTTGGCTTATTCAGGAAGAAAGGTAGCCAGATAGAATGGGAAGGATATGACACTGTAAGAAAAGAAATCTGGGTTCCAGTCCCCTCACCCCTTCCTTGGCTCTGCTTCTTAGCTATATGACAAGGTATACGTCATTTAACTGACATGGATGTCAGTTAATTCTGTGGGTAGGCAACATGGTATACTCAAATTTAGAAGAAACCTGGGTTTAAATCCTGCCCCTATACCATACTAACAAGGTAACTTTGGGTTACTTAAAAATTTTTTCCCCACCTTCAATTTCCCTTTTTATAAAATGGGCCTAATAATAACTGTGATACCTGCCTCATGCTCACAGGGTTGTTGTGAGGATGAAATTTGATGGTGTGGTGTAAAGAGTGAGGAATCTGGAGTCCAAAGAACCCAGGTTCAGATCCCACCTTTGTAACTTATTACTTGTATACATAGCATTAGCAAACTTCCCTAGGCTTCAGTTTCCTCATTGATAAAAGGAGGGGAAGTTGAATTCCATGGCTTCTTCCAGCTTTAAATATTAAAACCTTATGATATGTTTAACATACATCTCATTGCTTTGTCTTCTTGGGGAGGGATGGAGAAAATGGAACTCAGAATTTTGGAACTCAAAAAAAATGAATGTTGAAAATTGTCTTTACATGTAATTGGAAAAAAATGAAATATTATTAATTTTAAAAACCTTATGATATAAAGCACTTTCCATGTTAGTTGGTATTATTGTATAAAGTGGGTATTTCTTTAGCAGATATTTATTGAATGCCTATTATATCCAATATAGTTCATTCTTCTTCATTAGGGATCCAGGAAAGTCTAAGACTTGACTCTGCTCTTGAGCTTATAATTTGATAACCAGGAAAAACCTCTCCTGAGATAATACTATAACTTTAGTCAGGGGATAGATTTTTTTTCCCCCTAGACGTGCAGCTAAAAGTGGTTTTTTTTATTAATGCTCCAGAGTGACTTTGTAAAAACTCTTCAGAAGGTGAGGACTCTTCTTAAGCTCCCTCATATGAGGCTTTTGCTTTGTCTAGACATGTGCCATATAGTACTTACTGGTGCCCATTGGTGAAGGTGATGGACGTGTTGGAATTCACCATCAGCAGGGGATTTGCTCAGTCTTCTACACTGAGGATGGTTGTTCCAGTTGATGCACTGGCTGTGGCTTTTACTTCTGTGGTTGAAGTTTTAATCTTTTACTCAGAAAAATACATATTTTTTAAAAAATCTTTTCTAGAAATCAGTGTGCTTTACATAAGAATGCCTTTCTCTTAAGTGCATTTTTTTTTTCTTTTGGACCTATGGTTTTAAAAAGAGAAAGTGAAATTCTACTTAGGAAATGTGGTTTAAAAGAAAAAAGAAACTTAATAGAAAATGGAATGAACAGGAATCTGTTTTAGCTTCATGTAATAGACAAAGGATTCTGGTAGAGGTGGGTACATTCATGTGTGTGATAATGATTGTACAATAACAGATATAAAACTGAATGGACCATAGAGATCATATAGTTACAGCCCCTTACTCCCATTTTCCAAGAGAGGAGTAGTAGGTACCAAAGCTGGAGTTTCTACCTAGGACAGTGTTTCTTTTTTACCATAATGCCTCACAAAATTGTTGTGGTTTGTTTCTCTTCAGGCTGACATCATGGACATATGTGAATCTATCTTGGAAAGGAAGCGACACGACAGTGAGAGGTCCACATGTAGTGTCTTGGAGCAGACAGACATGGAAGCTGTTGAAGCTCTTGTTTGCATGAGCTCCTGGGGTCAAAGGTCCCAGAAAAGTGACCTCTTAAAGATAAGACCACTTACTCCAGTCTCTGATTCAGGGGACTTTACTGCCCTTCATGGTGAAGCTGCCACCCTATCTGAGTTACCAAAGGACTTCCATTCTCTTTCTACTCTGGTAAGAAAGGGAGGGTTTAAGGAGGGGCAGATATGAAGGTGGGGATGGGGAGTGTTCTTGAAATGGTTATGTGTATATATAATTCAGCCCCTTGTTTATTCAGTGTTATTGTTGGGCTTCAGTACTTCCGTACCCACTGTGGGAACTCCTCTGCAGCTTGGTAGAAGGTGGCAGCCTTGATGAGGAGCCCTTATTACCTTAGTTGGGCTGGTCTTCAGAAGGCAGATACACAGTAGGCTTACTGGGCATAGCCTTTTCAAAGCCCAGGATCACTCCCACACCACAGTGAGGCATTAGAACAGGGTGTTGATGGAGAGTGGCTACCATTTTAACCTGGTTTTTATATCGAAGTATTTGTCTTGAGTAGATACAGTGAGTTTCTGTGAAAAGTGTTATTTGGCCTCCCTGCAGATGTTGAATTAAAGCTCCATTTTACCATGTAAAGCATCTTTCCTTTTACACATCACAGTCAATCCTCAAGTTTAAATGGTTAGGTAACAAAATCTGCCTGCTGACATGGGTGTCTCCAAGGTCAGTGGTATCCCAGCAGCTTAGGTGAGGAAAATATACTGTGAAATGGTACCAGTGTGCCCCTTAGTATTTTGGGTGATGCTAAAATACATCCCTTAGAACAGCGGTTCTCAACCTGTGGGTTATATTCAATTTGTAACAATGAAAATACACCCTGCATATCAGATACTTACATTACGATTCGTAACAGTAGCAAAATTACAGTTATGAAGTAGCAATAAAAATAATTTTACGATTGAGGGTCACCACAACATGAGGAATTGTCTTAAAGGGTCAAGGCATTAGGGAGGTTGAGAACCACTGCCTTAGAACAACCAAAAATGAAATTGGAGTGTTGAAATTTGGCCATGTGCCTCTGACTTACTTCCCTTGGTTATCAGTCGTTTTGGTCAGTCTAAGCAGGACTACTTCCTCAAGCAAAATTGTAAAATGTGTTTTTTAAGACATCCATTGGCACAGGTGCTCATCTCAGATTCCTCGCCACCTAGCTATTACTGCCACGGCCCCCTTCCCTGTGCTGTTCCATCTTTCAGACAGCCCCCATTGAAACTTCTTTGTCTTGTATCTACTGAGTAGTTTAGTAGATCAGTTTGTGCTAATGAGAAGGGGCTTTTCTTTCTAGGTAATGTGTGTTTTAACTGGGAACTTCTGGACATAATACTCCCGTCACCTCTTTTTTAACCCTATTAGTGATTGTGATGGTGGGATTTAATAGACATATTTCCTAAAAATTACAAGTCTCTATAAATGGAATAAGTTGCCTAAAGAGATTGTTGGAGTCTCCCTCAATGGAGGTCTCCAAACAAGGGTCAGTCCTACTTGTTGGGTATTGCTGAAGGAATTCTTATTAATGTATGAGTAGGATTAGTTGATGAAAATGTATACATTTATTGAAAGAATATTTTAAAACATTTCCTGGGTTTTGTTCTCTAGATGGGTCTGTCTTTCGCTGCTTCCAGCTCTGTCTGAAGATTTATTTGTTTGTGAACTTTGTCAGTAAGGGTGATATATCAGGTTGATGTTCAGATCCCCCAGGTGACCACCAGAAGTGAGACTAGCCTCAAGCCCTTGAATTGGAGAGAAGTGATGAAGGATTCAGTAGAGGAAGAAGTATAGGAAGTGGATTGGGTCAGTAGTTGGTGGGATAAGACTACGAAAATGATGGCAGTGTTTCAGAGACCCTTTAAACTTGTACCAGGTACAGAACAACAGGGAATGGGAAAATCATACAGGGAGGCAGTTGGTGTAATCATGCCTGTCTCAGAATAGTGATGTCTAGTGGATTGAGGCTCCAATTGGAATTTTGTTTTTAAAGAGTCTCAATGTAAGGAATGTCATGAATTGTAAGTCTAATTGAAGAAATTACATTGTTTCACTGTGTACATCTGAAGTTGCATGATCTAAGAAAAAAGAAAGAACAAGGGGAAAGGCATTTCCTGCACTTCTATGATTGGTTTGCTCTGTTTAGGCAAGTGTATGGGAAGAGAGAATGGATGTTTAGGTAGAAAAAGTAGAAGAAACTGGCAAATGAAGGGGCTTTGGTTACAGTTCTGCCCGTTGCTGCTACTATGAGATTATAAGGGAGCTTGTACACTGAGATTTTACTGGAGTCTTGTAAACTTGGTCAACTCATTCAGGTTTTTTAAGCTATTTGTTTCATAGAATATTTAAATCATTTTGTTTACATCTTCAACACATAGAATCATCATCATATTTTTAATATATATCCTTTAAAATCAACCCCAAGCCTCTATGATAGCTTTTTCATACCTTGCCTTATCTGTTCTTTCTTTTCTTTTCAGTGCATGACTCCCCCTCACAGTCCCGATCTTCTTGAACCATCTACTTCGTTGCTTCTTCCCTCCCAAGTCACTGCTTCCCAAATGGGGCCAGGCCAAGCAATCTATTCGGCTACCTCTGCAAATATGACCTCTGTTTTGGTAGCCAAATTGTCAAGAATGAAGATGGAGTCAGGACTGCCCAGTCAGAAGCCAGAGGTGCCAGAGGCAGCTTCTCTTCAGCCCTACAAAGCCATGGTAACCAGTGTGATCCGCCACACTGGAGACAGTTCTGCTTCCTCTCACATTCCTGCAGCCCAAGGAGAAATGGAAGGCATTTCAGGCAACAGAAATTCCATAGGCCTGAAGGAAACTCACCACTCAGGAATTTCTGAAGCTTTTCAGGCCCTGCACCTTGAGAACAGTTTAAACCGTGCTAATCTAGTCCCCTGTCCCCCTCGTTTACAAAGTTCTGGTTCTTCTCTTTCTGATAAAGGACAACAGGGGGTATGGCCCATCGCAACACACACCAGCTCACCAAAGAATTGTGACAGTGATGCCCCAAGGAAAACTGCCTCTTATATTTCTGTCCCTGTTCCCGTCCACCCTTCCCCTGTCCTCTGCCATATGATCCCTGTGACTGGTCAAAGTGCTGGAATGGTTTCAGCTTTCTTGAAACCTCCTTCCCAGGCAAGCCCAGCACCCATCAAGCCCATTTTACCCCAGACTGCTCCGATCTCTCAGCCTCTGCTCATGGGAACATCGATGCCTCAAGGAACTGTTATGCTGGTTTTCCCCCAGGCTGCTCTCCCACAGCCAGCTTCTTGCCAACCAAATGTCATGACTCTGGGGAATACCAAGTTACTCCCTCTTGCCCCTGCTCCTGTTTTCATTACACCCAGTCAGAACTGTGTCCCTTCGGTAGACTTTTCCCGAAGAAGAAACTATGTTTGTAACTTTCCAGGATGCCGGAAAACTTACTTCAAAAGTTCCCACCTCAAGGCCCATCTTCGTACTCACACTGGTGAGTATGTATTTAGGAAAGTTGAATGTTGCTTAAATTTCTGGCCAAATTGCCCTAATCTTTTTTTTGATGGGAAAATGTGAGCGTATAAAGGATTGCTACATAATATGGCTGATTTGTGGGTCTTGTTCTTCCACTGCCAAAATAGTAATACCAAAGCAATAGGGCATTCTGATTTAACTGATTGTTGACCATTAGTGACTGGATAAATGTTCAAAATGTAGGTCAGGGGTTCTTAACCTGGGATTCATAGATTCCCTAAGAAGACCATGGAAAGATTTTAGGGATTCTATGAACTTGGATGGGAAAAAAAATTACATCTTCATTTTCATTAACCTCTCTAACTGAAAATTATCATTTTGTTCAATTAATTTAAAACATTATTCTATAACCAGGTCCATTACCTCCACCAGATGGCCAAAGGGATCCATGATACAAAAATGTTTAGAAACTAAAGTGCGGGTTAGCTTGAGTGATGTGTGAAGTTCCTTCCAACTCAGATTTTATTAACGTTCTTAGGAATTAGCGATTTCCAAAGCTATACTGAGCACCACTTTTAAATTTTGTGGTTTTTTAATTCAAATTCAACATATATTAAATTCCTACTTTGAGCAGAGCACTGTGCTTTGTGTTGGGAGAGACAGAAAAGTTACTGAAGAAACGAGTCCCTATTCTCCATGGAGCTTATGATAATTCTGAAGACACTTCAGGATGTTTCTTGTCTTAAAGGCATTAGTTATAAGCATTAGTTTTAGTACCAAAGTGGCTTCAGTTGATAGGAATGGTTAACAAAGCTTTTTTTTTTTTAAACCATACTTGGTACTGTAGCATATAAGACATTTGGTACTATAGCGTATAAAATACTATCCGCTTCTTCCACCTCGTGGATATTTTGCATTTTAGAAAGTGTACCCTTTGCAAAAAACAGCCTCAGTGCCTAAGTAAAAAAAAAAATAGCAAAAATATGGTGAAATATCATTCATTTGGACATGTGGGTAGGATGATCAGTCTGAATTAGAGTCTTTTAAAAGGGCAATGCAATTTGGTGATTTCAACATGTGTATTTTAATTCTACTTTCATAGAATTATTGGTTAACATTATGAAAGTACTAATCCAAGCCCATAAATTGATTTTTTAAAATAAATATAGCTAAAATATTTAGGTGATAGTTCCTTTAGAAAATTTTTTTTGTGGTAGTAAATCCCATCTGTGATAGTACCAAGGCACCTCAGTCCTGCCTCTGTCTGAACTGCTGAATATAGAATTTATGTTAAAGGAGTTTTGTTGTACATGAAGCCAGCATCTATCAGTGGCAGCAAGAAAATGGTATAGGGTAGGAAGGAAATAAAAACAAGTCCTCTTCTTGCTATCCTCAACTTAATTTAAAACCTCTCCTTCAGAGTGTGTTCTAAGATAGAATGTCCGCATCCTAATTAATGGTCTAACTGCAAGGCGCTAAATCCCATAATACTATGTTGGTAAATTTTGCAGCTAAATCATTTTAAAAGCACATCTTGTTCAGTTTGATAATTGTATTGAGTACTGAGTTTTTCATAAGAAACTAAAACTTTGGATAAGAATAAATATTTTATATATAGGGTTTACAGGATTATAGGATTCACAGTAGCAAGACCCTTCAGAGATTATCTATTCTGGTCCCTCATTTTACAGATGGGATTCATCTATTCCAGTATGCTCCTTACTGTCCTAGCCCACCTAACATAAAAATAATAAAGCAAAAAAGAAACTTCTCACAATAATCAGACAACAGGTCCAACTGCTTAAAACAAAATTAGTAAATTTATTCATTTTCAATATGGATGAGCCTGCTGTAACGGAGCCTTGGATTTAGAGTTGGAGAACTTGGTTTTGAATCCTGGCTTTGCTGTTAACTTCTTTGTAATTTCCTCTGGTCCCGGTTTCCTGCACTGTAAAATGAAATTGGTGGACTAGACAACCTCCAGTGTCCATTCCGGCTCTTCAGTTATTAACCCGGGACTTCATTACCTCCTCTGGACATTTTCTATGCCCTGTGTCTGTAGATATATCACTGAAGACTCAGGCTGCCTAGCATTGGAGGATGGAAATTTTCCTGAGGGCATTTGGGCTAAACTTGGCCTACTGACAGTCTCCTGCCGAAGCTAGGTCTTGAAGACTGGAGGAAATTTATAGACCTTTTGTTCTTTGAAAAGTTCCCTAAGAGACCTTTTGTTTTTGTTGTTCAGTTTCACTCTTGTTGACTCTTCGTGACCTAATTTGAAGTTTTCTTGGCAAGATATTGGAGTGGTTTGACATTTCCTTTTCCATCTCGTGTGATAGATGAGGAAAGTGAGGCAGACAGGGTGAAGTGATTTGCCCAAGGTCACACAGCTAGGAACTGTCTGAGGTCAGATTTGAACTCGGGAAGATGAGTCTTCCTGTCTCCAGGTCCAGCACTCTACTGCACCACCTAGCAGCCCCATAAGAGACTTCAGTCCGGGGGTGAGCCACCTTTGGCCTCAGTGCCACCACACATGGTCCTCTAGGTTCTCAAGGGAGGTCCTTTGACTGAATCCAAACTTCACAGAACAAATCCTTTGGTATTTGGTTCTGAATTCAGTCAAAGGGCTGCATTTGAGCACCTAGAGGGCCACATGTGGCTTTGAGGCCATGGATTCCCCACCCCTGCTTTGGCCATTTTAAATGTAATTTTACTGACCTCAATGCAGTTTTCACCAAAATTAGAAACTTTGGAGTCTCAGTCATGTAAATGCCTTGCTTTTTGTGTTCAAACAGTACTTTGAATCAGGAAGTATTTATTGAGCATTTTATGTTTAAGGTGTGAAGCAGGGGCATAAACAAAGTCTTGCTCTTAAGGAGTTTCCAGTACATCTGAAGACAAGATACAGTAACAGTATAAAAAGTAACAGATACATACAGGAATTGACACGGGGGCTGATGTTCTAGCAACCCTATAAGATAGGACACTGGGGTGGCTAGATGGGGCAGGTCATAGAGTGTTAGGTCTAGAGGCAGGAAGACTCATCCTCCTGAGTTCAAATGCAGCCTTAGACATTTACTAGATGGGTGATCCTGGGCATGTCATTTGACCTTGTTTGCTTCAATTTCCTCATCTGTGGAATGTGCTGGAAAAGGAAATGGCAAATTGCTCCTGTATCTTTGCCAAGAAAACCCTGAATAGAGTCATGAGGAGTCAGATATGACTAAAATGACCCAGCAATAAAAAGATGGGACAGTATAAGGATTAGACAGCTAAGTGCTACACTGGATAGAGTGCTGGACCTGGAGTTCGAATCCTGCCTGGACATTGCTGGTTGTTTGACCCATTACCCAAGTGGACAAGGTGCTTTCAGCCTCAGTGTCCTCAGCTATGAAACAGAGATAATAATAAGCACTTAACCTTACAGAGTTGGTGTGAGGATCAAATAAGATGTGTATAGGGTGCTTTGCAAACCTTAAAGTGCCGTTTAAATGCTAGCTATTTCTGTTGTTATCCCTATTTTTGTTACATTGTTGGATAAAAAAAGAGACAGAGAGAGGGACCTCGTGACTTGTGTGATGTTAAATAAAAGGCCAAAAGCTGTCCTATTTAGATGGTTAATGTTTTCTCTTTTTTTAAACTTGTGTTTCCCCCTCTTCCTTCCCACTCATAGGAGAGAAGCCTTTCAACTGCAGCTGGGCAGGTTGTGATAAAAAATTTGCTCGCTCAGATGAACTTTCTCGACATCGCAGAACGCATACAGGAGAAAAGAAATTTGTGTGCCCAGTATGTGCTCGGCGATTTATGCGAAGTGATCACTTGACAAAACATGCTCGGCGTCACATGGCGGCCAAGAAGGTCCCCAACTGGCAGGCTGAAGTGGGCAAATTAAACAGGATTGCTTCATCAGAGAAACCTGGGAGCACCGGTGTGTCTCTGAGCCCGTTGGTCCCCATGCCATCATGCTCTACCTAAGGAATCATTCAGGACATAACTTGCAGCTGATATTTTTTTAAAAGCCTTTATTCAGAACACTTACTATAATGGCTAAAACACAGAATTGACATAATTTTTTTTTCCAGGTTTTTTGGGCAGTTCCTGATGAAAGCATGTTGTTAAAACATTTTTTTTCTTTAATTGAGGCCTGTTCACAATTACAGTTTTGTAGTTTATAAAACATTTGGATTTTTTTAAAATGGAAGATGTTCCAAAAATTGATTATCTGAATCACCAGCATTGAAAGAAAACAACATCTTAGCCATGAAGTTTACAGAATCTTGATTCACTTAACCTTTGTATTCATAATTTTTTTTTTTATGAAATGTTACAGGGTACTAATTTTTATACTAGTGTTTTCTATAAAGGTATTTATATCGTAATTACTTTGCAAGCTGTTTTTTATTAATAATGAAAAGACATTTTTTATAATTATCCAGCTTGGTAAACTTGGAACATCATCCAGACAAACGAAGTCATTAGTCGTGGTTAGTTCTCTTTAAGCCTAAGAATTTTTAAGACTCGTAAAATGATTGACTAGGGGCCTTTTAAAGAAAAAAAAAGATCCTATCACCTTCTCAGAACCTTTAAAAAAGTTTATCTAGTCATTTAAAGTAGATGCCCTAAGCCTCACCATACAGGCTGGGCATCCATAATGTTGGAGGACCAAGACCTGCCCATTGCATACAGAGTGTCCTGTGTGCTTTTGAGTAAGAAACTGCCTCATGATTTAAATTTTCTTGATTTAAGACAATTACTTTTATATTGAAATTTGGGTTGTTTGTGTTCACTCTTGCAAACCATTCCTACTCTTTCATCTTACCAACCCAAAAGATGTGAAATCACTCATTTAAACACTTCTTGAATTGGAATCTCTTGACGGGTGGCCTTGGATTTTTAGTATGTTGTGTGTAAATTGACCTTTTCAAGTAAATGGAAGTGGCCCATTGAATGATTTTTTTTTTCTTTTTGTTCACCAAAGTACTTTACTTTTAAAGTGAAACATGTGTTGACTGGCCAGCTCTGGTTTTTTAATTCCCTCACATATCAAGAATAGAAAATAATATTGCAGATGTCAGTGTTAATAAAAATAACTTGTCATTCAACAGCTTTTGTGACTGGAAAATGAAAGTGCTTTTTGGAAGCAGCAGAGAAAAATGTTTATAAATGGGAAGACATGAAGGGGAAGGTAGAAGTTAGTTGGCTCTTTCCTTTGCAATCCACTGCTACCATTTGTTAATTTTTTTGTATGTTTCCCAGACCCTGGAGGAATTCTTCTGTTTTTGTCCATCAAGGCACAAAAATTCTTTTTTGTTAAGCATTGCACTGTAGTTCTAGACAGTCAGACAGTAGGGATTGTGTTGTATGTTGTACTACTGCTATAATTTAGAAAGCTTATGTATTTAGATTTTTACATATGAACATAGTTATTGGCAGTTTACCTTTATAAAAATTATGATAAATTGAAATGTTGAATTTGGTGTTATAAAGTTTTGTGCCTAGCTTATTTGATATTGAGGCCCTTATTCAATGATACTGAGCTATTCCAACCCCACCCACTCACCCCCTCACTATCTTTAGTGATTTTTATGCTACCTAATGTCACTATGTTATTTAACCTATATGTAAGTGATGTGTTTGGAATTCACCTATTAGACTGTAGAGATTTGGATACAGTTGTAAAAGTAACAATTTCATATGTATATTTTATGTTTTTTACTTTTCCTCCCCCAGCCCTTCACTCCCAAATCTACTACAGTAGCATTAGCTACTAAGTCAGCATCCAGAGTTTTATGATTGTATATATTCTGTAGGGCCCCCAATCTGTGTATTTTTCCTAATTAAGATATACAAAATTACAAATCCTACCATTAGTACCCTGGAATATGAATGGATTTAAGGGAATTAGGTTTTGAGTGTTGGGATTTTAAATTGTTTCATTCCCCTGACAAAAAGGACTTAATGGTTGATTCTTTAAAACATACACACAAGTTTTATTTGTACTGAAAATGGTTTTTATGTATTCTTCCCTTCTTGAATTTGGCTAGAAAAATTATAGAAATGTCCTTAGTAAAACTCTTCTTAGTCCTCTTATTTTTTTTGTCCCTTTTTGAGTATATAGAGTTGGGAAGCAAGTCCCCTTATTAACAGAAGTTAACTCACAAACCAGAACTTTTGTTGTTATTTTTTTTCTAGGTTCGGAGGCCTTCATCTGAAATCTCTGGATATTATAGATTGAGAATGATGAGGCAAATTTTCCCTGTGCACTTTATTGCCTGAGTAATTTCTCTTGATTTTTTTTGAGCCTTTTTTTTAAGTTCCAAGAATAAAATTTAAAATGTTTCATAATTGTTTTTATAACAGATATTTTCAGCCTCTTATTTAATGAAACTGTAATGTAACTTTTTCCTTTGAATCATATAAAACTTTTGAATTGCAAGTTGTGTGTTTTCTTTTTATTGCAGAGCAACAGTATTTTACATTCAGTACTTGTCATAGGAAAAATTTCCAAAGTCCTCTGTGACTTTGAATCCCAATTTAGGCTTTTCAGAAAAACAAAAAAGTTTTTGTAGTCTTGCTCTGCTTACTATCTTTCAGCATCTCTGTGAGCTTCATCCTGATGAAAAAAAAAATACATGGGCAAAGTTATTTCTATATTTGGAAAGGGAAAGCCAGCAATCTTCCCAACTTGAAAGTGGGATGGAAACTTGGTGGACAAAATTCAAACGTGAGATTGGCTGCTGGGCTGTCTTGCCTTCATGTCTTACTTTCCTGGCTAGTGGATTGATTTTCTGATGGCCGAGGGATGAAGAATTAGGAGAATTTCTCTTGGTAGTAGAGTATCACAGTATTGTAGGGAGGAGCAGCAAGAATTAGTGCAGTCTCTTTCTCACCGAGATAGGTACTGAAATGGCTTAAATAAGAATGAATTGGGGAAGAAAAGCAATACTTGATGCAGTTGATTGGAAGGATAGGATAGTTTAGGGATTCATTCTGATGATAACTCCTCTTGAATTCTGCTCTAGGTTAGTGGCTAGGACTTTCAGAGGATTTGAAGCTAATTTTCTCTGGTTTCAGTTGCTTTTTCTTGGCTCTAATAGGACAGAATGTGGTAGATAGTCTCTCCTGCCAGCTGAGTGCTGAAATAAAGCAATAGGTTGTGATGTACAACTTCTAAGCATGAAAAGTACCAGGATTGTAGGGTTTGATGGAGCTGGAAAGGACAGCAAAAGTGATCTAGTCCTCCTATCCCTTCATTTTGCAGAAGAGAAGTAAGAATATTAAGGCCGGGGAGATTACATGTCTAAGGTCTTCCGTTTAGTAACCTAACAAGTATTTAATTTGTACCTGCTACATGACAGATACTGTGCTGAGTGCTAGGTATACAAAGAAAACCAAAAGCCAGGTCCCTCCTCTCCAGAAACTCAGTCCAGCATGTAAACAACTATGTACAAATAAGATATAGTATAAATTGGGGATAAATCAACAGAGAAAAGGCAGTAGCTTTAAGGAAAACCAGGAAACCTTGTAGAAGTTGGAATATTTTTAATATTTTTTTCCAGTCAGCAAAATCCTCCTTCCTACCCCCTCACAACTACACTGAGAATGAAAGAAAAATAAAACCCCTATCATAAATATAGTCAAGCCAAACACAATTTTCCATCGACGGAATTGAAAAAAATTGGTAGATGGCTCCTGAAGGACTCTTGAGTCCTTCACTTTTATATCAGGTGTTGAATAACATGTTTCATTATTAATCCTCTGGAATTCTGGTTGATCATTACACCGATCAGAGTCCTTAGTCTTTCAAAGTTGTTACCATTTTGTTATTGTATAAATTGTTCTCCCGGTTCTATTACTTCATTTGGTATCAGTTCATATGCATCTCTAGATTTCTCCAAAACCGTCCATCCCTAGAAGGCAGAATTTTAGCTAGGATTTGAAGGAAGCCAGAGGACAGATGAGATTCAAATCCGACCTGGGACCTAAAACTGGAAGGAATGTTAAAGGCCACCATGTCCCACCCCTTCATTTTACACATGAGGGAACTAATCAAAAACCAAGCTCTCCTGACCAAATCCATTGTTCTTTACACGATCGCATGCTGTCTTGGACACAGACTGCCTTGCACTGAATCCTTTGCCTTAAGTGAATTGTAACACTTGTTGCCTCTTAGGACTATTGTTCAGTCATCTTTCAGTCATGTCTGACTCTTCATGACCTCATTGACTTTGCAGATAGTTTTATTCAAGGAGCATTGTAAATTCTGGTGGCTCAGGACAGTTCTTTTGTGTGTGTTGTGTGTCCTTAGTTTTCAGAGAGGACCAATGATACCACAGGGTGATTTACTTATTAATTGGATTTAAATGAGGCAGAATTGCACAAAATCATCAGCCTCACTCTTCCAGAGTTATGAAGTCCAGTGACAAGACAAAAGTCATGGATGTGACAGTGGGTGACCTTGGGATGTCCAACCAAGGTACTCCACAGTACCTGCTTTAGCCACCTTCATGGCCCTTGTTACAAATTGCTCTCGTCCACCCATTCTGCCAGGGGAAGTCGTCACATACTTGGGTTAGACACCCCCCAATTCATTGATGGGTTTGAGACCTGTTGGTTACCCTTAGTCTGGTTTAGACCATCTACTGAAACAATTTCATGAGGCTATGGCTTCTGCACGTGCTACAGCTTTTTGTAGCCACAGGTAAGAGTTGCGTGAATCGGGTGGACTCCTGAGGTGGGGGAGCAGCCCTGAAAAGGGCTTGACAGGCACTCATCCCAGGGGAATTAGGTTTCCCTGAACACTCCCATAAACCCCAGTATGGTAGTAGCACAGAGGAACCTGTGAGATGAACAAATCTAGAGACATCTGCATCTCAGATATTCAGATCGGCTCTTTGTGCCCAGTTTTACTGGCTATGGCTGTCCTTCTTGCTAAAGCATCTTAGAGTACTGTTGGAGTTTTGGTGGAGTTTGAGAGAAAAAGAATGCATGGTTTCAGTGTAGAGAAAGCTTGTAATTGGAACTGCAAAGGAAATAATCTGTGAAATAGCAAAATCAAATGCAGTTCAGTGTGTAACTTGATAGGTGCTGAAAGAAGGAATTACATTAGTGGAATTAACATTAATCAAAGGAGAGTTTCACAGAGGAGCTGAATGAGCCCTTAGTCATATGGAAAGAAGAGAAGTCAACTGGCAAAGATCTGGAATTCTGTGGGGGCTGGAAATAGGATAAACAAAGATAAAGAACAAAGATGGGACTGTGAAGACACCTGCCTAGCCAGAGTAAAGGGTGCGTGATGGCAAAGCCCTTGAGGAAGGGCTTTGAACACTAATGTTAAATACCTAAGGATATCATGTTAAGTACCTTAGGTCTGATTCCATACCAAAGAGGAACCACTTTGTGTTCTAGAGCAAGAGAATGATTTAATGAAACTAATATTTGGAAGAGTTGCATTAAGAGGTTAAAAGACTCTAAGGAACCTGAAATTGCATTAATTGTTGCAGATCTGCTTTGCAAGAAGGAATTTTCTAATCGGGAACTCTTGACATGAATGAAATCAGGTCCAGAAAGTTCCTTCCCCTTTGCCACCCCTGCCCCCGCCCCTTAAATAAAGGAAATGTGTTTGATTAAAAATTACTTTGGCAACTGTGTGCATGTTGGCCTGGAGCCGGGTGACCAGATAACAAATTGTTGCTTTTCATCCATTTGTGAGGTGCTAAGGGCCTGGACCACAGTAGGGGCTGTAGAAATCCCTGACTCACTTAGGTATATTTTTCCATACCTTACTCTTGGGTGTAGAGATTTGCTTGGGGATGAGAGTCAATTTGCAAGGATTCAAGGTAGTCTTAAGCATACAGTTGGAAATGATCAGTTGAACACTTAATAAAAATAGCAGTTAATGAAATGTAAGCTTGTACCTATAGATTTATTTGTGTTGATCTTGAAAAAAAAGATTTTATGATTCGTTTGGCCACACGGCTAGTAAATGTGTCAAAGTGTCTGAGGTTGGATTTGAACTCAGGTCCTCCTGACTCCAGGGCAATTACCCATAGAGGATAGCACCTCGACCCAAGCAGCAGGAGGCTGCTACTAATTTGAAAGCAGCCCCTTGACTGAAGCTGAATCATGATAACGATATGTACAATGACTGCAATATTGACATAATAGAAAAATAACCTGAACACTGTTACTGTAATGATCAAGCTTAGCCCCAGGAAGAGCTGAAAAAATGCACCTCCCTCTCTGCAGAAATGGGGGGAGGGGAGGGCAATTAGTGTGGAACATTGCATATGCTGTCAGACTCAGTAATGGGTTAGTTTTGCTGAGCTTCTCTGTCCCTGCCTTTTAAATTTTTTTGTTATA
The DNA here is from genome assembly GCA_028646515.1 of Pseudochirops corinnae. Taxonomy (NCBI): domain Eukaryota; kingdom Metazoa; phylum Chordata; class Mammalia; order Diprotodontia; family Pseudocheiridae; genus Pseudochirops; species Pseudochirops corinnae. Next base: position 161,619,901 of record CM053585.1, read on the forward strand.
AATTTGACAGGGAGGAGGAATATATTTGGAAATGAAAGTGATGTAAAAACAAAAGATACCAGTAAAAAAAAAAAGTTAACAAGGTATTAGCCCACTGTAAATTTGGAGAAACAGCATAAAAAGCAAAGCAGGCTTTGTGTTGAGATAGATGTGCAGATGAGGTCATAGTAACATCAGAGTCCTGACTTCTCATCCTCACAAGTGAGTGCTTTGTGGCTTTCTGGGGTCTTGATCTGATCTGTCGGACACCTGTCATGTCTTCCCCGTGAGCAGGGATTCCAATAATTTTATGAATAAGTTGTATTTGTCTGGAGCAATGCGAACATCAAAGGATATGTCAGTGGCAAAAACAAGTTGTCACCTAGTCCTTAATGTGTTCCACTTGGCTGATGCAGCTTTACTGAAGCATTCTTTTCTCAGGATAGTACTCTTACAGTCTTCCTCATGATGGACTCCTATTCCAAAGTTTATTTTTTAATTTATTTTTTTTCTTAACACATGCCAAATAAAATTAATGTACATATATATATACACACATATGTATATTATATACAATAAAACAGAAAAAGAGGATTGCACATTAAACTTTGAATATCTATAATGTATAGTTTGCTTTTCTTTTTAAATATTATAATAAATTCTGTGTATTAACTTTCAAAACCATCCAGCTTGTCTAGTGTTCTTATTTCTTCTATGATACCTCTTCTATGCTCTTTTGTGCATTAAAAAAAAATCTTCAAATTACCTTCTTTCCTTTTTTTTTTTTTTTTTGACAATTCTAGCACTTCTCTCACTTTTTCTCCCACCTCCCCTCCCCAATTGAAAACAAAAACCCTTGGAACAAATATGCATAGTCAAGAAAAACAACTTCCCAGATTTGGCCACATCCCCAAATATGTCTCATTCTTCAACTTGAGTCCATCACTCCCTGTCAGGAGGCAGGCACATTTCCTTGTCAGTCCTCCGGAATCCTCACTGGTCATTGCATCAAACACAGTTCTCAAGTCTTTTAGAATTGTTTCTCTTTATAATCCTGTTATTACATCAGTTGTTCTCTGGGCTATGCTCACTTCACTCTGCATCTGTCTGTCTAGGTTTCCTTGAAACTGTCACTTTCCTATGGCACAGTAATATTGCATTACATTCATATATCACCATCACAATATCCAATTAATGGGCACTTCCTTAGATTTCAGGTCTTTACTATAACGAAAAGAGCTGCTATAAACATTCTTAAGTGTGTAGGTCCCTTTCTTCTCTCTTAGATGTCTTTGAGGTGTAGGCTTAGAACTGGTATCACTGAGAGAAAGGCTATGCCCAATTAGTTCCAAAATTGCTTTCAGAATGTTTGTTGACTTCACATACTTGTGTATGGAAATTTTGGTCATTTTATTTGCATGATTTCAAATTACTTTCCAAAAATTCCCTAGTGTGTCTATCTTCTCACAGCCTCTCCAACATTGATTATTCCCAATTTTTGTCACTTTTGCCAATTTGGTTTTATGTCTACTACACACACACACACACACACCCCCACACACACACACACACACACGCACATTTCTGCCAGACTATTCTAAAGTCTCTTTCCTAACAGTTTTTATCAAATAGGGAATTCTTTCCTAAGTAATTTACATTTTCTTGTTTAGGGACCCTGGGTTATTGAGTTCCATTGTTTCTGATTCTCTCTCGTCTAATCTGTTCCATGGCTCTACCTGTCTATCATTTAACCAATACCAGCTGGTTTTGATGATTGCTGCTTTATAATATAGTTTGAGGACTGGAAGCGCCCTATTATTTTCCGTGATTTTATTTGATATTATATATCTTTTATTTTTCCAAATGATTTTTATTATTTTCTTTAACCAGAACTTTGTATATTTTGAATGCTTTGGAAGATTTATATATCCCTAGAAATTTTTCACATTTTATTGTTATTTAGAATAATATTTCTCTTTCTTGGGTTTTGTTATAAAACTATAGAAATGCTATTGATTTTTAAAATTTTATTTATTTTTTAATTTTCAACCTTCACTTCCATAAGTTTTAAATTTTCTCCCCTTCCCTCCCCACTCTCCCCCCAAGATGGCATGCAATATAATGTGGCTCTATAATACATTCCTGTTAAACACATTTTCACATTAGTCATGTTGCGTAGAAGAATTATAACAAATGGGAGAGACTAGGAGGAAGAAAAAACAAAGCAAAACAAAACAAAAAAGAAAATAGTCTGCTTTGTTCTGCATTCCAGCTCCATAGTTCTTTGTCTGGATATGGATGACATTTACCATCATGAGTCTTTTGGAAATGTTTTAGATTCTTGCATTGCTGAGAAGGGCTAAGTCCATCAGAATCAGACATCACATACTGTGACTGTTTCTGTGAACAGTGTTCTCCTGGTTCTGTTCACTTTACTATGAATCAGTTAGTATAAGTCTTTCCAGGATTTTCTGAAGTCTGCTTGTTCATCATTTTTAATATTTAATAGTATCTCCTTATGTTCATATACCACAACTTGTTCAGCCATTCCCCAATTGATGGCCATCTCCTTAATTTCCAATTCTTGGACACCACTAAAAGACTTGCTATAAATGTTTTTGTACGTGTGGGTCCTTTTCCCATTTTTATGATCTCTTTGAGATACAGCCCTAGAAGCAGTATTGCTGAGTCCAAGGGTATGCACATTTTAATAGCCCTTTGGACATAGTTCCAATTTGTTCTCCAGAATGGTTGGATCAGCTCAAAGCTCCACAAACAATGAATCAGTGTTCCAACTTTCCCATATCCTCTCCAACATTTATCATTTTCCTGTTTTGTCATGTTACCCAATTTGATAGGTGTGATGTGGTACCTCAGAGACGTTTTGGTTTACATTTCTCTAATCGATAGTGATTTAGAGCATTTTTAATATGACAATAGCTTTGATTTCTTCCTCTGAAAACTTCCTGCTCATATGCTTTGACCCTTTATCAATTGAGGAATGACTTGTAATCTTGTAAATTTGACTTAGTTCTCTATACATTTTAGAAATGAGGCCTTTGTTAGAGACACTAATTGTAAAAATTCTTTCCCAGTTTTCTGCTTCTCTCCTAATCTTGGTTGTGTTAACTTTGTTTGTACAAAAACTTTTCAATTTAATGTTGTAATAGTAATTAATTTAGCAGGTACTTGGTCCTTAGTAACTAAGGGCTAAGT
>CM053585.1:161628095-161733697 GCA_028646515.1 Pseudochirops corinnae
GACTTCTCAAACTGGATGTCCAGTAGACATTTAAATCTCAATATGTCCAAAGTGGAACTCATTATATCTTTCCTCCAAACCCTCCCCTCTCTTACCTTTCCTAGGGATAACACTGTAGAGGGATAACACCATCCTCCCAGTCCCTCAGGCTCACAACCTGGGAGTCATCCTGGATACCAATTCACTATCTCTCACCCTTGTCTCCAAGCTATTGCCAAGGCCTGTCGATTTCACGTTTGTGACATTTCTTGAAAATGCCCCCTTCTCTCCTTTGACGCCACCATCTCTCTGATGCAGCGTCTCATCATCACATCCCTGCATTACTGCAATAGCCTGCTGGTGGGTCTGCCTGCCTCAAGTCTCTCCCCACTCCAATCCATCCTCCATCCAGCCACTAATGTGATTTTCCTGAAAGACAGGTCTAATCATGTCACCCTCCTACTCAATAAACTCCAGTAGCTCCTTATCTCTAGGATCAAATACAAAATGCTTTGTTTGGCATTCAAAGCCCTGTTTAACCTAGTCTCCTTCCCCATTTCCAGTCTTCTTACACTTTTTTCCCTGACACATGCTCTTTGATCTGCAGGTGCTGGCTTCCTGGCTGTCCCACAAACAAACCCTGCATCTCTTGGGTCTGGGCATTTTCTCTGGCTGTCCTGCATAGCTGGAATGCTCTCCCTCCTCCAATCTGACTCCTGACCTCCCTGACTTTCTTTAATTCCCCATAAAAATCCTACCTTCTACAGGAAGCCTTTTCCAATCCTTCTTAATTTCAGTACCTTCCCTCTGTTGATTATTTCCCATTTATCTTGTATAAAGTTTGCTTTGTATATATAAGTTGTTACGTTGTCTGCTGATTAGATTGAAAGCTCCTTGAGGGCAAGGCACTCTTGTATCTCTTTTTGTATCCCTATCACTTAGCACAGAGGCCAGCACATAGTAGGCTCTATGCCAATTGATTGCCTACTATGTGCCAGACACTATGTGCCTATTAAATGTCAAGCTCTTTGCTAATATTTGTTCCTCACAACAATCTCGTGAAGTAGGCAATATTTTGATCTTCCTTTTACAGTTGAGGAAACTGAGGCAGACGGCAGTGAAGTGACTTGCCCAGGGTCATTGTTGTTGTTTGTCCTTCATTCTTGAAGAGGACCATGACATGCAAGTGAATGGGAATTAAGCGAGGCAGAGCTGTGCAAAGTCACCAGCCTCACACAGATCATAAACGACTTGGGCTGTATTTGAACTCAGGTCTTCCTGATGGAAATTGAATAAGAACTCACCGTGGTTTGGAATCAATCAAAGAGGGCTTCATGGAGGAGGGGAGACTTTAATTGACCCTTAAAGGGGAAGGAATCTTTGCTTCAAAAAATTATGTTTGCACCTACTTATATTTTCTTCCTTCAGTGTTTTCCTTGGATTTTAATCAGTTATACCTCAATGCCTTCTTTTAATTTGTGACAGCTTCATGACACAGTGGAAAGAATTCTGGCTTTGGAGTCAGGAGAACCTGGGTTCAAATCTTGGTTCTGCTATCTCCCATCTAATATGACCTTGGGCAAGTCACTTTTCCTCTCTTGACCTCAGTTTCCTCATCTGTAAAATCTCCAAATCGAACATTTTATGCTTTATGAAAGATATATAATGGCTTGTGATGTAAACGGGTTTACTAGGTTAAACTAATTGGTTTGCCAGTTTGACAGTGATCATGTACATAGATTTCAGGAAACAGATAGAAAATAATTATTTACACAGGAGGTCTTGGTGTTACCTATTTATCAGATTTCCACTCAACTCTTTCCTTCTGTCCTGTTGTGTCTGCAGTCAGATTTGAATTTGAATCTTCCCCTATCCAACATGAAAAAGATTGGAACTCTCGCTCTGCTACTTACTTTGTAGGTGACTTTGGTCAAGTCTCTTTATTCAACCAACTAACCAGCAAGTATTTATTAGGTGCCAACTGTGTGCCAGGAACATCTCTGCTTGGAGATGAAGATACAAAGAATGAAACAATCCCCATTCACAATGAGTTTATTTACTAATGGGTGGCCCTCAGTCTTCCCATCTGAAAAGTGAAGGGTTGGACTAGATGATATCGAGGGTGTCTCTTAGCAATAAAATCTATGATCCACGATACCCTCAACAATCACACTGCATGACCCAAAGTTTGTGATTCAAGCTAACTCCTTTTACATAAAACAAGTGTTCTTTTAATTGACTTTTCACTCAGTGTCCTCAAGTATACCACATCTCCTTGAAAACAATACATTTTTTTGTTTTGTTTTTTATTTTTTCCTTTTTTGGAGGAGGGAAGGCAGGGCAGTTGAGGTTAAGTGACTTGCCCAAGGTCACATGGCTAGTAAGTGTTAAGTGTCTGTGACCGGATTTGAACGCAGGTCCTCCTGACTCCAGGGCTGCGCCACCTAGCAGCCCCTGTCTGTATTATTATTAAAGGTGTTAAATAACAATTGTTATTTTACTGTCCGCTAAATATTACTAGTCTGCCTGATTGACAAAATACACGATCCTGTCTTTGTGAATTTGACTGTCATACAATTTTGCCATTAATTTGATCTTGTTTTTAGATATCATGATGATAAGGAACACCTTCCATTTGGCAGCATTTAGCTGGGACTTTATAGAGGGGCCAGGATCAGGACAGCCCAGCTGAAACTGCAAGGCACTCTGAGGGAGAGACAGACACTACCACCACCACTCTGGACCACTACCAGACCCTCAGACCCTGATGGAGACAGCCCTGGAGGTCCCTGAACCCAAGAACCTTGGGAATGGGAATGCTCCTAGCCAAGGCCTGCAACCATAACCCTGGGAATGAACCCCTATGAGATGCAGCCTCTCAAGCACTCCCAAAGGTGCTGTCGTCACAGATATGAAAGACCCAGAAAAGGAAGGACTTGCCACTACTGTCCTTGGCATTGTCAAATGATCCAGCATCTGAAACAAGTGTGATTTTATTGATGGAAATAACATTAAAGAAGAGGCATTACTTTCTGCTTTGCTACTGTGCTTTAAGGCCCATGGGACCTTTCCATGGTCCTTGCAGCTGAAGCTTTCCATATGTGTTGGCTTCTCCATTAGAATGTGAGCTCCTTCAGAGTGAGGACTGTTCTGCTTTTAATTTTTATTCCACGTGTTTTGTACATAGCAAGTACTTAACAAATACTTCATTCCTGGAGTCTGAGAGCCAGCAATCTCCAGGGGTCCTGGCATTTGGGGGCCTTGGGCACAGGTGCAAACTCCATGTGAATCTCCTTTGAAACTCCTGCAGACTTCAAGAAAATGAGAAAGTAAGTCTATTATATGGCAGTTCCCTAAGAAGCCTCTTTTCCCCCAACACCCCCCCCCCCGTATTTATTTTCCCCTTCCTTTCCTCTTACTAGAAGCCAGGAAAGTGAAGAGTAGGAACCTAGAGCCTCCTCAGGGCCCTGGCAGAGCTCCCCAAAGCAGTCCATAATAAGTTATTGGCTACTCTCTTCCCCACCCCTACCTCCGCACAGTTGTGGACATTGCCCCTTTCCCATACCCTTCACCTCTTCCCTTCTCAGCCCTCACCTACTCTCTTTTCTTTTTTTTCCAGGGATTTCCTTTTCCAACCTTCATCCACCCTCTTTTCTTTTTTTCCAATCTCAGGCCAGATTTGAATTCAAACCTTCCTGATTCTGGGCCCTTTCTCGTTACACCCCACTGGCCCCCACGTTGCTGTAATAAACGCTTTTTGGAAAAAATCACTACATAATAATGATAGGTGACATTTCTAGCATTCTAACCAATCTGGAAAATCTGCTATTGGATTGTAGATGTGCTGGTTTTGGACCAGCCTTCCAAGTTTGGAGCATCTTACCACCAGGTTGGATGAAGGGTGATGAATTTGCTAACCACAGTAACCGCAGCATTCTACATTGGTGGAAAGAGCATCGACATGACAAAATTATAGATTCTTGAAGTATGATAATTTACAAAACCTTTCACACATATTCCCTTGTGTGGTCCTCAGTAATAGCCCTGTAAATTAGGCAATATGCATATTATTTATCAGCCCCATTTTATAAAGGAGAATGTTGAGGAGATAAAAGACTGATGTCCAGAGAAGGGCAGTGATTTGCTAAGACCCCAGAGCTGATGCACTTTCCCAACCCATCATGGTTCTTCCTATAAGGCATAGAGAAAGACACCAGAAGGTGGCAATTAGTGATGGCAGTGCCACTAACTAGCTGTGTGGCAGCTTCTCTGGGCTTCTATTTTTCCTCTCTAAAGTAAAGGGATTGAAACCAGATGATTCAAAAAGTCCTTTTCAGCCCTAAAATCCTGTGTTCCAAGGTCCCCTCTAGCATTGACATACTGTGTTTCTGTGACCCTTAGAGTTGGAAGAGATCGTTGAGAATGCCCAGGACAAGCCCATCATTTCCAAGAGGAAGAATGAGAGTTCCAGAGAGACTGAGGTTTATCCAAGGTCACACAGTAGGGGAAGGGAAAAACATTTATAAGCACCTGCTATGTAAATAGTGGGGGGCAGCTAGGTAGTACAGTAGATAGAGACCTAGGTCCTAGAGTCAGGAAAACCTAGGTTCAAATCAGGCTTTAGACATTTACTAAGCTGTGTGACCCTGGGCAAGTCATTTAACCCTATTTGCCCCAGTTTCCTCCTCTGTAAAATGAGCTGGAGAAGGAAATGGCAAGCCATTTCAGTATCTTTGACAAGAAGACCCCAAATGGGGTCATGAAGAGTCAGACATGACCGAAGCAAATGAACAAAAATGTACACAGTAGGGGATGGGACATGAGCTAGAACCTAGGCCTGGACTTTCTCTCCAGAGGGCATTTCAGCATAGCATACTAACTCTTCTAAAGAGATGCTTGTTTCCCCTAGATAACACGTGGTTTTCCATCCCATTTTTGTTCATGTTTACCTTCTGGGCAGATGTTGTTTATAGGCTGGCTGCTGGCCAGCAAAGGGCCTCATGTACAGTATCCATCTGGTCTATGCAGCTTGCTAGGCCTGGGGTCAGTCCGTGGCAGGTTCCTGGACTGGGCTGGGGTCATACTGCAACTTAGCTACAGACTTCTCTGTATCCATGGTGAAAGAATGGGGGGGGGGGTGATCCGAACTGGGGGTGGTGCCTGTTACTGGGGAGGCTGAAGCTGAGGCTGGTTGTCCCCTTGAGTTCAGGAGTTTTGAGCTGAACAGCAAAGCCAAAGCTGAGTGGACATCTGCACTAAGTCAGGAAACAAAATGGTGAGGGGGGAGAGGGCTCCCCAAGAAAGGGTGAACCTGGCCCAGATCAGAGACAGAGCAGGTCAAAACTTCTTTGCTGATCAGCAGTGGGGTGAGTGCTTATAACATGATAAACATCCAGCCTGGATGAGAGAGAGATACCCAGTCTCAAAACAAACAAACCCAAAACAAAGAAGAAGGGACTCTTTGGCTGGCCTTCCAGTGAGCTCAGCTTCGACTGAGATAGCACAGAGGAAAATAGGTTAGTGGGTTGCTGTGGAATAGTGGGAGAAGAATGGAAGAAAGTCAGCCTTGGGAGAGAAAAGGAGGTAAAGCTGAGTAAGTTTTTAGCAGAAAAGTAAGGAATTTTCAAGAACCAGACCCAAGTTGATAAAAATTCCTTAAGCCAATAAGCTTCGGACCTAGGGAAGCGCAGACTAAGAATGGTGATGGAGCTGAAGTCATACTAGTAGTCGTATTACTATTGTTATTATTGGAAAGACGGCTGATATTGTGCAATGCTTTGTAAAATGTTTTGTATAAGGATTTACAGTTAAAAAAAAACCTTTTGATTGATTATATTGATTCATTTAAAACTTAACCACAATCCTGCCAGAATATCATGTGATTCAGAACTGGAAGGGAGGGATTCCAGATATTATCTATGCTTACATCCTTGCTTTTTCAAGAAACTGAGACCTAAAGATGGGAAGGGATTTGCCTCAAATCGCAGAGGTAATAAGTAACAGAGACGGTACTCAGGACTTAGGTCCTCTGACTCCAAATCCAGTATTCTTTTCATGATGCCATGCTGCTTTTCCAGTTTTATTTTCCCATTCTACAGATGAGGAAACTGAGACCCAGAAAGAAATGACTGCCCAAGTCCACAGAAGAAATACTTAGGAATGAAGAAAGAGAATTAAGTGCTACATTATTTAATAATAAATAATAAATTATGTGTGACCTTGTATAAACCTCATTAAAATAAAAAACAATAATAACCCCTCAGTCAAAAATCACTTCGGCAAAAGATAAAATTAACTCTACGGGCTTTGGGCTCCATACCACAGCAATCTGCAGGAGGTTCAGGTTGGTTCCCAGAGAAGATGAACTCTTAAATCAGTGACTGAGTGCCAGGAAACATGTATTACTCAGCCTGACTCCCTGACACTTTGGTAAATGTTTAACACAAACCTTCAGTTCATCCTCATCTCCCCAACTCAGGGATGTGATTAAGTGTTTGTTCTAGACAGTTAGCAAGGGCTTCTGGATTTTGGGGCAGTTTCTGGACACTCATTGACTGTTGTATTCCCCATCTAGTCCTGCCCTCTATCACCTCTGGGCATTGGTACGAGCTGCTCCTCATGACTGAGAAACCCTTCCTTCACACCTGTGGGTTGGAACCTTTGTCAGCCTTCAAGGCCTAGCTCAAGTGCTAACTTTTTCTTGAAAGTGGACCCAGAGGAAGAGAAACAACTTATCCAAAGTCATACAGGTCATAAGAAAGAGAGAAGGAACCTTGCTGGGAATGCTTTTTGTTCTCAACTCTGCTGGCCTCTCAGAATCCCCAGCTTCCTCCAGACTCAGCTCAAATGTACCTCCTATTAAAGACCTAGGAGCAGCTAGGTGGGGCTATGGATAGAGTGCTAGCCTTGGATTCAGGAAGACCTGAGTTCAAATCCAGGCTTAGACACTAGATGTGTGACCCTGGGCAAGTCACTTAATCCTGTTTGTCCCAGTTCCTCATTTGAGGAGTGAAATGAGCTGGAGAAAGAAATGGCAATTTCTTTGGCAATTTCTCCAGTATTTTTGTCAAGGAAACACCAAATGAGGTCATGAAGAGTTAGACAACACTGAAAGGAGTGAACAATTTAGAGACCTACCCTTATCCTTCTGGCCCCTTCTAGTTACTATTGACTTTGTCCCATTCTCCAGATTATTTTGTACATACTTTGTATTTATTTTCTTTGCTCTCTGTGTACAAGGAATACCCCAATCCCCCTTCGATTGAATGTGCATACCTTAAAGGGAGGGAGTGTTTTGCCTAGAACTTTGCTTTGGTCCTCCAGACTAGTGATTTCACTGGGATAGAGAACCTCTCCATCTAATCAGTCAATCATCAGCATTTACTAAGCAACTATTATGTGGCTAGCACTGTGTTAAACACTGGGACCCAAAAAGAGGCCAGAGACATTCCCTGCCCTCTATTTATTGCATAAATAGGAAATAGTTAACTGAGGGAGGCACTAAAATTAAGAGGGATTGGGAAAGACTTCTTGTAGAAGGTGGGATTTTCATTGAGACTTAGAGGAAGTCAGTACGTAGAGCTGAGGAGGGAGGGAATCAGGCATGAAGGATAGGCAGAGAAAAAGCCTTCGCTGAGAGGTGGAAGATGGTTCCATTTGTAGAACAGCAAGGAGGCTGATATCTGTAGATCAGCAACTGTTTTGCAATTTATAGTCTTAAGAGAGTTGCCTGGGGAGATGGAGAAGTTAAGTGACTTGAAGGATTGCCCAGCCTGCACATATCTGAGTCCCAAACCTGATAATAAATTTTCATAGGATGAATGAAAGACTGAACATCTGGCAAGAACAATGGCTTTTGAGTCAGAGGAAACTTGGCCTTCATTTACTACCTTTGTGATCAAAAGTAAGTCATTTCCCCTGGCTTGACCTTAGTTTGCTCTTCTATATAATAGATAATAATAGTTAATATTTACAATATTGCTGGGTTTTCAATGTACTTTACATATTCTCCACTGATCTTTACAGCAACCTTATAAAGGTAGATATGGTTATTATCCCTGTTTTACAGATGAGGAAACTGAGGCTAAGTGACTTGGCCAGGGTCACAGCTACTAGGTACCTGAGGAGGGATTTGACTCCAAGCCTTGTTGACTCTTCCAAGTCTAGAGCTCTAGCTATGCTACTATACCATTCTGCTTGATACTCCTCTTTCTCATGTGAAGTCCCCAAAATATCTATCCTGAATTCAAGGTACTGTTGATAATGTTTTTCTCTCTCCAGCCAAAGGACATAGTTCAAAGCAAAAACAGCTCTGGGCAGCTAGGTGGCACAGTGGATAGAATGCTAGTCCTGGAATCAAGGAAGACCTGAGTTCAAATCTGCCCTCAGACACTCACTAGCTGTGTGACCTTGGACAAGTCACTTAACCCCACTTGCCTCAGTGTCCTCATCTGTAAAATGAGTTGGAGAAGGAAGTGGCAAACCACTCCAGTATCTTTGCCAAAAAAACCCCAAATGGGGTCAATGAAGAGTTAAACACAACTGGAACAATAACAAAAAGAGAGCTCTTAGCATAGTGCCTGGCACTTAATCAGTGTTTATCGATTGACTAATTGATTTAAAGAAATAGTATAGTAAGAAAGTTTGCAAAACAGTATTTCCCCCTATAAATCTAGGGTCTATTCACCCACAGATATACACATGAGAGTGAGCACACAGAAAGATGAAGTGAATGAGAATACCTGTGAAGGGTCCTTTCAGGCTAACATAGCTTATTATGTCATCAAGTTGCTCTCACTGCTCCTAACTCTGATGTCCCCACTGGTCCCCCTGTGGCAGCTAATTCTATAGTCTACAGCTGGTAGTGTATAGCTGGTCCTATGGGAACTGTCATGCAGGGAGAGATGTTATGCTGATTTTATGTCCTCTTGGCCATGGTATCCCCACCAAACAAAAGTTGGGTAGATTATCTCCTGTCTAAGTTTAGGTCTTTCCTTTCCACCCAGCCCCCTTTGTTTGACTGGAGTAACTTCTATTACACATAACTATCTTACTTGGGGTTAGAGACTCTAGATACTACTGAGATCCTCTTTAGATTAGTGTACAAATGGATTCCAACCAAAACCAAAGTTAAACTAAGGAGCAAACTTTGCTTCTGTCATTTGACCAGCAGAAAAACCTGATTCTCCCTACATTTGTAAAATGAAGGGCTTTTTAATTGAAGAAAATTTCAGGGTATCCATGAACTTGGATGTGAAAAAATACTTTACTTCAATTGGTTTCCCTTGTAAGCCTGTGCATTTTATTTCACACGTTCAAAAACATTATTCCAAGAAGGGGTCTGTAAGCTTCCTCAGATTACAAAAGGGGGTCCATGGCACAAAAAATGCAGAGAACTTCTGGACTAGCTGATCTCTAAGATCTCCTTTAGTCCTAAATACTAAAACTAAGTATTAAGTACTGGTTGAGGATCATTGTTCCCTTTTGAGGAGACTACAGAGAGGCATATTCAAAAATAAACTCTTTGAAGGTAGAAATACTGTCTTCATCTCTGCATCTCTTCCAAAATGAGCATAGGACCTCAGACACCAGAGATGTTTAACAGACGTTGAAGAATAAATAACATACTCCTTGACTTGTTTTTAAAATTGCATTAAAGCCTTTTGTGTCCAGTCTTAAGTATTCCTTCCTTCCCCCTCACTAGCCTCCCAATCCAACTCAAGAAATTGTAGCATGCCCAATGCCCATATGTTGGTAAGACCATCTCAGCAGATAGGCTAAATCAGGTTGAGAATAACTGACAGGCTTCAAACCCATCATTGAGTTAAGGGAATGTCTCCCTGAAGCATGTGAAGATTTCTCCTTGTACAATGAACAGATGGGAACAATTCATTCCAATGGTCACAAAGGCAGCTAAGGCAGGTGCTATGGAACACTCAGAGATTGGTCAGGCATCAAAGATGCCAAGGCCATCTACTGCATCCTGAGCCATTGCCAGTCTCTTGACTTTTTTCTTGCCACTAGACTTCAATGGATCTAGAAGAGAGAGGGAGGCTGAGGACTTTGTGCAACTCTGTCTCACTAAAATCCAATTTGGTGCAAGTTGAGACATCACTTGATGATGTCATTGGTCCTCTTCAAAAATGAAGGATGAACAACAACAATCCAAGCCCAGGGGATTATAAACTCCTCCAGGCAGGAACCATGCTGTGTTACATTATTGTAGTCTCATTGTTGAGCCTGGTAAGCTAATACATATTTTTATTTGTTGAAGGCAGATTTCCCTTTGTGACCTGGGGGGTGGGGGTGGGGTGGGGCAAGGAACAAGAGCAGATGCTCAGCTAGTCTGAAGCCATGTCAACCCCATTTTATTGCCTGGCTCAACAATACAAGTTATTATTATTATTTTTTGGTCACATATATTTCTTACCTCTTTCCAGGAAGGTTTTGTTTTTTTTCCTAGAAATGATTCATGGGTATATTTCCTCACTCCTAGTAAGGAAGCCTATGCAAATCTGCAACTGAACAACAGTTTACAATTTTAGAGAGTTGCCTGGGGCACTAAGACATTACATGACTTTACCAAGTCACACTGCCAATATGTGTCAGAGACAGGAGCCCAAGTCTTCCTGATTCCAAGGCTGATTCTCTATCTGGGGAGCCCAAGCCTTCCTGATTCCAAGGCTGATTCTATATCTGGGGAGCCCAAAGCCTTCCTGATTCCAAGGCTGATTCTCTATCTGGGGAGCCCAAAGCCTTCCTGATTCCAAGGCTGATTCTCTATCTGGGGAGCCCAAAGCCTTCCTGATTCCAAGGCTGATTCTCTATCTGCTACAGAAAAGATATATTTTTTTTAGGTCAAGTATTTCCTAGCTTGTGTTTTTAAAAGGCTTAACTTGGGAAAGGGCAGGGGATCGTCTTTTACTAAAAACAAAAAAAACCACAAAATAATCTTGCTAATTTATCCTGTTTGTGCAAAATACTGAAGTGTCAAATTAGAAAATACCTTTGCAATCTGGGATAGGGCTGTAAAAACTGACAAAACAACTCTTTTTCACAAAGAAAATTTTTATTACCAAGATAGTAATGAAAACATTTCAGTTATACTTAGTACAACTTAGTTATCCATGGTTCTTTTATCCATTGAGGATAGCAGGGTTTCTTTTTTTTTTTATCCAAGGTGAATATTTTCTAATTAAAAATAGTCCCGTTTCCCTTCCTTCTACATGTATTGCATGACCTAGATATATATAGACAGCTGACGTTCTCATACAAATTGTCTCAACAGCTGGAACACTGGCCTTTTAGAGAGGGCACAGACAAAAGCCAGAGATCATCAGAATCATTGTGCTGAGAAAAACCTACCTGTCTTTGCATCTCGCTGCTTCCTGAAATAGCTCTAACAAAAGTAAAAGAAGTCCCGATGGGAGAAGAGCAAAAACGGCTTATGCTTTCTTTCAGAAAGGAAAGTTGTCCCTCAGGCACTTGAATAAAAAGAGTCCTCAGCTCTGGGGATGTTTTGAGTTGAATCCTGGCATGTGTGTACTTTCTCCATCCATCAGTTCCTTAGGAAAAGTCTTCTGGCTGCTGCAGGCAGGTTGAATAGATTTGGAACCAGGGAACCTGGGCTTAAATCTTCTCTCTACGAATGACCTGGGGATAAGTCCCTTCCTCTCTCTCAGCCTATTTCTTCAGCTGTCCAATGAGGGGGCTGGACTTTTATCTCTATGGTTTCATCCAGCAATAGATGCTAAGATCCTAAATCACATTAGATACCTGGTTGTCCCCATGAAGACTAAAAAAAAATCCTTTCAAAGGAATCCTGGTTTTGACTTTGATTATGGATAGTGAGTTAATAATATATGTGAACAGCTGGGAAAATGTATGAAGACAAAGCCTCTTTCAACAAAGTTGGTCTGAATGTGTGTGTGTGTGTGTGTATGTGTGTGTGTGTGTGTGTGTGTGTGTGTTTGTATGTTGGGGGAAGAAACATGATGTTTTCAAGTATTTGAAAGGCTTTCCTGCACAAGAGGGATTAGATTGTTCTATCTGGTCCTCTCAGAGGGTAGAACCAGGAGCTGATGAATAGAATTTGCAAAGAAGTAAATTTTCACTTAATGCCAGGGGGGAAACCCTAAACTTCCTAACATTAAAGCTTTTCTAAAGTAGAAGTTGCTGCCTTGAGAAATAGTGGGTTCCTCATCACTGGAGTCTTCAAAGACTGTCCTGTACTAGGTATGTTGTGTGCGTGGGGGGGAGGGGTCAGGTGTGAAACTAGACTAGGGACTAGATGGCTGCTTAGGTCCATTCCAGCTCTGAGATTCAGTGACAGTGGGACCCTGAAAGCTGAGCAGCAACTGGGGGGGGGGGGTAGGGGGAAGGAATTCACTTAACCTCAAGCTCATTTCCATGTCTTCTACCTTATCTCTACTTTTAGTAACAGAGTTTCTTAGAATAAAGTGTTGTTGGAATTCATTCTCCCTTGTGGTAGATAATGTGACAACTGTATTCTAGGCACAATGGACAGTTTATGAGCTAATGCCTTAAAGTACAAACTCATTTTTCTATTAGAATTTAGAATTCAGAATCCTTACTTCATCTCTGCAATAAGTAGTGATTTGGATCATGGGACTAATAGTTGATAATTGACATTTGCCTATCCCTCTAAGAGTCACAAAGCACTTTCCCATAATGGGGGAGGGGTGGTCATATTATTACCCTCATTTTATAGATGAGGAAACAGACCCAGATAAGTGAAATGACTGTGATCACACAGGCTACCAAGGACTGGCTGGTGTGGCAGCTGGAAGGGACTTTTGAGGTCATCTACTCTAACACCTTGATTCTGCAGATGGAGAAACTGAGGCCCAGTGAAGAGAGGTGTCCTGCCCAAGGTCACATTGGGAATAAGTAGAGAGTTGAGATCCTCTGGCTTCAAATAAAGCTGCTTCTCAATCTTTATGCCCAGGCCAGGGATGTGTTTCAGACACCAGGGGAATATTTAGATTCATAGGAATGACAGTGGTGGGAGGGACCAGTTCAACCCCTTCATTTCATAGATGAGGAACTGGGACCCCCAATAGGTTAAAATGGTCTCAAAAGGTCCATGGTCCCTTGAATTTAAATACGTAGTGTTTTCTCTCCCCCCTCCTTAAAAGAATGGGCAGAGGAACAGGTTACTTATAGAATATCCTAGTTTAGTTTCCCCTCAATATGCCAGATATTCAGTCTGGATCATTATAGATCATAGCTCTAGAGCTATAGGGTACAAATGAAAATGACTGAACAATAAGAAGCAATTTGGCCAAGGTCCCACAGCTGCTAAATATCAGAGTTGAGATTTGAACTCAGCTCCTCTGATTCCCAAGAGACACTGTTCTTCACTGTGTAAGAATGGTTCTCAACAGAATCCTTGGCCAGACACTTCAGACAACAATGCTGGATGGCCAGCCATGCTGAAGACTACCCTTTGGGGCTGACTTTTGAAAGGTCACATTTTAAAAAGCCAACTACCAACTGGAAGGTAGGATAACATAATGGAAAGAGTACTGGCTGGATAGTCAAGAGATCCAAGTCCAAGTCCTGGCTTAGCAATCAGCACCTTGTATGGCCATAGGAAGTTATCTTTACCTCTCTGGAGCTGAGCTTCCTCACCTGCAAGTACTAATGTTGGACTAGATGATCTCCAAGGTCCCATCAAGGTATAATAGTCTAAGGATCTATAAATGCACTTCAGAAGTGATTGCTGTCTTACTGGAAGGCTCTACACCTCCCTTCCCAGTGGCCCATTGCCTAATAGAGAGCTGATGCCCTTAATAGACGAATAGCTTGACCACCCGGAGTTATGTATTGTGCTGATGGGGAGGAGGGTTAGAGACAGCAGCTGATGTTGCCTCCCATCTCCATGGAGGAGGTGCCTTTTTCACTGCTCAGGGGCTACCATCCAAAATCATGAGTCTTCCCTGGTTTGTGGCAGCTCTCAGCGGCCATATTCCCGCTCAATGCTCGCCATCAACTCCTCTTCTGAGCAGTCGTACAAGATGGGAGTTTGTCTTTCAGGCCTCTTGCTGCTTCTGGTGGAAGTTCTGTGAGTAAAAAGACATAGCAGGGATTTTTAAAAGCAAAGCTTGTCAGGGAGAGCAGGATTGGGGAGAGGATAGTCTCAGATAGTGGAAATCTCAATTTGGTCTCACAAGGATGGACTAAAAAGTACACATATTAGATGTATATCCAGAGGCTCCAGGGGCAGCTGATAAAAAGAACTTTAAATAAAAGTAGGTCTGGCTCAAAGCACAAATACTATATACCATAGGATCTAAGAAACAGAGATTACCTAGTCTAATCTCCCCTTTACAGATGAGGCACAGAGAATTTGTAAATGACATAACCAGGATCTGAAAATGGGTCTTTAGATTCCCAATTCAGCACTATAGTTACTATACCATGCCACCTCCCCTCAAGAATAAAACAATGATAAATACAGAAGGGACCTTAGAGGTCATCTGAACCATTCCCTTCATTTTATAGACATGACTCTAGACAATTCATTTAATGTCTCTGAACCTTAGTTTCCTCATCTGTAAGATAAGGATAACCAATCATACTTACACTACCTGCCTCAATCCTTAAAGTGCTATATTAATGTGGGCTATTATTATTGGGAGTGGGAAAACTGAGGTCAAGGAAAGAGTTCATTTATCCAAGGTTGCACTGTTGGTTTTGGAGTTTGTTTCTTTGTTTTTGGTAGTTCACATCTGGCCTCAGTCACTGGCAGTATGACCCTGGGCAAGTCACTTGTTTGCCTCAGTTTCCTCAATGTAAAATGGGGATAATTACAGCACTTACCTCTCAGGGTTGTTGTGAAGACCAAGTGAGATATTTATAAAGTGCTTAGCACAGTGCCTGGAGCATAGAAGGTACTTAATAAATAAATACTTTTTTCCTTTCTTCTAACTAAGGTATGATATGTGGTATCTCCAGGCTGAGTTACTCTTTCCACTAAAATAAATTGCCTAAGGGTTCACTTAGGCCTCCTTGCCCCTTTTCTTGGTGAAAGATGGAAGTTCTTAGGATGAAGGAGAAGAATGCTTTTTGTCTTTGGTATCCTAGAACCAATGAATGACAAGTATTTATTAAGCCTTCAATATGTGTCAAGCACTGTTCTAAACACTGGCTATACAAACAGAAAGAAGAGAGTCCCTGTTGTGAAGGAGGCAGCCAGGTGACACAGTAGATAGGGCATTGGACCTGGGGTCAGGAAGACAGGACTTCAAATCCTGACTTGGATGCTTACTAGCTGTGTGACCTTGGGGAAGTCATATAGCCTCTCTCAGCCTCAGTTTTCTCATCTGACAAAAGGGATAATAATAATAACACCTACCTCACAGTGTTGGTCATAAGGTTCAAATGAGATGGAATGTGTACTATGCAAACCTTACAGAGCTATAAAAACACTAGGTAGATTTTTTCTCGGGGGAGGATAACACATTTAGGAAAGTTCAGCTTCTGAGTCTATGAAAAGGCATGGAAGTCATAAGGGTGCAGCTACAGGGTAGACAGCAAGACCTGGGTATCTGACCCACTACCACTTGGAAGAGAGAGTGGGCTCATGAGTCAGAATAAAGAGAAGTTCTCAGATTTCCTCTGGCAGGAGTAGGAGTTAGGGTTTGGAGTGTGTGTGTGTGTGTGTGTGTGTGTGTGTGTGTGTGTGTGTGTAGTTGAATATTAGAGATTGGGAGTGGGCTTAGATGGAGGAAGAAAGAAGTTGGCTTGAGCCCATTATCACCATAATGGTTTCTAATGACTGCACAGATACTACCTTACAGCCTGACTGACCTGGCTGTGGTGTGTGTCTAAGGTCCTTGGAAGCAAAACTGGTGATATGACAGATGAAATGCCCATCTTACTTGATCCAATCTCCCCAGGGGTGGTGATCAATTGTAGCTCATATTTGGTTCTGAAGTTGTGAGACTTAGTGCTCCCAATATAGGTTCCCATGACCTCTGACCTTGACCTGCCCCCCAAAATAGGGGAGTGCTTATGAGTTGTTGCCAATGGCAAAACTGTTTATGACCTTGTGATGAGGAGTTATTGCTGCCTAGTCACTAGATGCCTGCTGTTCCTTATGACTTCCAGCAGTATTTATAGCTGAAATGGAAAAGGGCAACAAATAGGTGAGAAATGGAAGATGTTTTACTATGTTTTCATAGCAACTTATCCTTGTAATCAAGGACAGTGGGACCATTATATTTGGACTCTACCACTTCTGTCTCTAACATGTTTATTGAGTCCAATTCAACAAGAGTGTATTAAAATCTACTATGCCCAAGGTATTTGTGTTAGATGTTGGGTATACACATGGTTAGCCAATTAGTATTTACTAATGCCAACTATGTGCTAGAAACTGTGCTAAGTGCTGCTGACACAAAGAAAGGAAAAAGAGAGTCTTTGCTCTCATGAAGCTCCCTATCTAACAGGGGAAGTTCAAATGAATTGAATCTGTAGTAGATCCAGGAACCTGATGCCTTTAAGCAGTGCTGGCTGAGAACTGATGGGCTGTGAATGGCAGCATACAGGAAGCGGCATGATAGAGTGGAAAGGGTCTGGCTCTGCCAAAACTATTCTCAACTTTCATGGAGCTTACTGTCTACCAGGAAATATGACATAGAAACAGATCACCCATATAGGATAACCTGAGGAAGGAGACAGTACTAACAGCGAGTGGGGGCCAAAAAAGCTTTGTATAGGAGGTGAAAGCTGAGATGAGTTTTGAAGAAAGCTGAGGATTCTAAATAGCAGAGGTGAGGAGGGAATTTATTCCAGGCATGAGAGAACAGACATGGAACAGAAAAGGGAATGTTGCATTTGGGTGGCATCAAGGAGACTTGTTTGGCTGGGGGGTGGGGGTGAGGTGGTGACATGGTCAGACCTGTACATTAGGAAGAACATTTTGGCAGCTGCATAGAGGATAGATAGGAAAAAGGAGAGACCAGAAGCAGGAAGAACAATTAGGAGGTTAGCTTTCAAATAGGCCTGAGATAACAAGAACCTGAATTCAGACCAATGAGGAGGACAGAGAAAAGATGGGCGTATTATGGCAGCAGAATGGACAAAGACTTGGAAACTGCTTAGAGATGTAATGTAAGGAAGAGAGAAGAACCAAGGATAACTTCACAGTTGCAAATCCAAGTGACTAGAAGGGTGGTAGTATCAGGGGTATGCTGGTAAAATGTATAACCACTGGGTTATCTGGAAAAAATGCACGTATATTACTAAGTTTAATCTATATTATTAACATTTTCTTAAGTCCAGATAATCAACAAACAATAAACCAAGCTATGATTTGTAGAGACTGATGATTTCTAAGGTATAAATACTCACACTTAAAATCTAATAATCTTCTTTCAAGCTGGTTAGAGCTGGCTCAAGCAAATCCCTGGCTGTTACCCTCCACAGAACTAAGGAAACTTTAATAAGAGGTAGGTTTGGGGGATGGGGGAGATAATGAGTTCTGTTTTGTATGTGTTAAGTTTGAGATGCAACGGGGACATCTAGATGGAGATATCCAGCCAGTTATTGGTAATAAGAAATTCCCACTCGTAGGTCTAGATATATATACATTTTGGAGTCATCTGAATAGAGATGATAATTTAACTCATGGGTACTGATAAAATCACCAAATGGATATAAATATAAGGTCAAGTACTAGGAAAGGGATTCTAGGTGGGCTTGGGAGGGTTAGAAGTGACTTAAAGAGCTGTTGCTGATATAATGATTAAAAATCTACTAATGGTCCATGGAAAAAATTGGCTAATACCTCATTATACTGGTAAAAAAACCGGGATTTCCATGATACTTACTCAAAGTTGTTATTGTTCTCTATATCCTGGGTGCTCTGTATAGGAGATACCTTGGGAATAATAAAATAAAGAAGCATCAGAGAGCTATCAGAGTGATCGATGAAATATACAAGTCAAATACTTGCTGTGAGATGGTGACACCTCCCGATCCTCAAACATACAATATAATATTAAACAACTGAGATTAGCACCTCACTTCTTTCATTCATTTATTCATTCTTTTTTTATTAAGAACCTGATGTAGATACAGCACTGTGCTGGGTACAGGGGGAGACCCAAAGTTGATATAAGACTTAGTGCCTGCCCTCATGCTTTTTATAGCTTACTACAGGGATAAAATATGAACAGATATCGATATTGTGTATTGCACGATCATTACATTAGAAGGATCCCCCCAAAAAACATGCTGAGGTCTGTGGATGAAGATAATTAACAATTTGGGGGATCAGGAGGTCAGGGAAGGCTTCATTGAAGAGGTGGCATTTGGACTGGGCTTTAAAAGATAATTAAAAATTCCATGTATGAAGAATGGAGGGGCACATTTCAGGTATACAGATAGAACAGAATAAGCAAATGCATGGAGGTGGGAAATCAAAAGGCAAGTTTAGGAATCAGAGCATGGTCATTTGGTCACAGTATATAGTGTACATAGAGGGGGAAAATGTCATGATCTAAATTTGGAAAGGGAAGGTTGTATTAGACTGTGGAGCACTTTGAATGCTAATATTCAGTTGTTTTTTTTGGGGGGGGGGAAAGCAAGACAATTGGAGTTAAGTGACTTGCCCAAGGTCACACAACTAGTTAAAGTGTCAACTGTTTGAGGTCGAGTTTGAACTCAGGTCCTCCTGACTCCAGGGCCGGTTCTCTATTCATTGCGCCGCCTAGTGCCCCTCAAGATAAGTTCTTTGACGTCAGGAACTATATTGTTCTTTCTATCTCCAATGCTTAGTTTAGATTCTTACATTTATTTAGTTGGTGCTGTTTCTTGGCATTGTTTTTTTTTTTCATTTTTTACAACATTTTCCTTTTTGTTTCCTTGCAGTTGATTTTTGATTTGTGGGCTTGAATGATCTTTTAAACTTTTGACTTCACCAAGCCAACAGTTATTGCAATTTCTTGTTGGAAACATGTACTACAAAATAGCTACAAATTTACACATTTCCTTCAAGTAACATCCATTCTTTAAAACCACAGGATTAAAAGTGCAACAAAAGAAACCAATGAAACCAACAACTATGGCATGAAATCCAGCCCTCAACTGGCAGGGGATTAACTAAAATTAGGGAAACCAGTTCAATCCAGTTTCCCTTGGTCAAAGTCAGAGTTCAGAATCAGCCCAGTGTGACTAGACTCATTCCACCATGATCACTGCTATCACAAGATGCAAGCATATCAAAATTACTACTTGTAACCACAAGAATGTCTGGGACTCTGGCACAGTCTGGGACAGTCTTTGACAGGTGGTAATGTTGCTTCTGGGAAAGTCAATTTGCCAGAATGGATGAATATATTGAAGTCTCCTATATGAAGTCACCAAAGCCTTTGGAGAAGGAAGCTCAGACTACTTTTGAATACACAAATGTAGGAAATTGTCAAAATTGCCAATCTCTAGGATGCTGCTGAATGTGTATGTTTTTATTATATGGTACCAACCATAGCAGACTGTCAATGCATCCTTCCCATGACACAGCCCTTAGAAAACAGTTGTTTCCCTCCCTTTTTAGTGAAGATCTGTTTTATCAGTGCATGACTGCTTTCAGTTAGAAATTAAATGTTTTATATCTAGTTAAAGGTCAAAGACCTTTCTAGTTCCATGCACTCCCCAAGAGAAGTGCCTATGTGGTCACTTGGTGGGAAAAGGGCTGTTAGGACTTCCATAACACAGTCTTCTTTCTGTGCCTTTAGGCAATGTCCACCTCAAAGATCTTACTTTCAGTCCAGTCCAGACATCAAGCCTCCTTGCAACATATTGGAAAGAGTGGCCTGGTGGGTGTATATATGGGATCCTTGGACATTCAGAAGGAGATTTAACCATTTTCATTTGTTAAAAATGTAAGTGCCAGGGGCACCTAGGTGACGCAGTGAATAGAACACCTGTCCTGGAGTCAGAAAGACCCGAGTTCAAATGTGGCATCAGACACTTGATGCTTACTAGCTGTGTGACCTCGGGCAAATCACTTAACCCCAATTGCCTTACCTCCCCCCATAAAAAAAAAAAGGAAAAAAAGGAAAAAAGTGAAGTACCAATAAGCTTGGCACCTCTCAAAAAAAAATTACTATTTGTTCCAAGTAATTAGTATACTACTGTAGGTATTTTTGGGGATAGACAAACGTGAAAGAAACAGTCCAATGTCTCTCCAAGAGGTCCCTCTCTCCTCTTCAAACTGTATTTATATTTAAAATAATAATAATAAATAGTAATAAATAAATTTATTTTTAAAATTTTAAATATTTTAATTTAATTTAAATATTTTAACTTAAAATATTAAAATATTTAAATTTAAAATATTTTTAAAATGATAAAAAATATTAAACATTTCTTATTGGAAGGTATGTTCTATGCTGTTTGTACTAGGGCACAAAAATTGCTAGTTAATGATTTTAGGGACTTGAATATCAGGCTAATAGGTTTGTACTTTGTCCTGTGGGAAAGGAGGAACCAGAGGAGTTTCTAAGCGGAGGTGGTAGCATTAATAGGAGTGAAGTGTTAATGATATTGTGAAAATAAACTTCTCTGTTTCTTTCCTGTAAATCCAGTTGGTGAACCTTCCAGGCTATGACATTATAATATATAGTTCTTAGGTTTGGTGACAATATCCATGCCCATGTTGGGGATTTCTCCTTGGAGAGCAGTCTTCAGAATCTGAGTGAAGCCCAGTGGAGAAGTGATAATGAAAATAAGGTTGAATTTGAAATCAAATAAATAATAATAATAACAATAATTATAACTGTAATTTATATAGTACTTAAAGGTCTACAAAGTGCTTTATGTGTGTTCATTCATTGGATCCTCACTACAATCTGGTGAGGTGGGTGCTACTGTTATCTCCATTTTCAGATGAGGAAACAGAGGTTAAATTATTTGCCCAGGGTCACACAAGTAAATGTCTGAGGCAGGATTTGAACTCATATCTTCCTGGTTCGAAGCCTGGCCTGTATGCACTGAACCTTCTAGTTACCTCTCTCTTCAGGTTCAAATCCTAGTCCTGCTACTTACTACCTTTGTCATCTTGCACAAACCATTTCACTTCTCTGGCCTCCATTTTTTCATTGGTAAAATGAGGAACTTTGACTAGATGATCTCTAAGGAACTTTCTGGCTTCATATTCTAGGACCTCGACTACACTTAAAATAGAAATTCATGTGACTGTTCCAACCAGCTCACTGCCATCTCTTGTCTGGAAGTTCAGAGAACACAACAGCTTCTGTCGATCCAGCAAATCTGAGCAGCTTTTCTTAGAAGCCCTGTCCACTGACACCTCCAGCCATATCAGAAGGAGACCAAAAGGCTCAGAGTGATTTTCCTTTAGCAGTTAAGATGTTGAACTTGGTTGGGTACCATCTAGTTTAGTGCTAGTATCAAGAAGGATTGATTGCCAACTGGGTCATAGAAGAGGGCAACCCAATTGCCCTCACCTGTAAGCCATAAAGCTGGGATTCAAACCCAGGTCCTCTGATGCTAAATACAGTAGTACTTCCACTAAACCATACTGCAGCCTTTTCTCCCCTGAAATTCAATGCAAACAGCAGCAGCTCCAAGCAAGAGGACTTGGGTTCAAATCCTACCTCTGACTCTGAATATCTGTGTGACCTGGGGCAAGTCCCTTAACCTTTATCTTATCTCAATTCTACTTACCAAAGTCTTCTGATGGTTCATTATGACTTGGAGATCATCTTGAGCTCCCACAGGTTTGGACAGCAGAGGATAAGTTCTGCTAGTTCCTACCAAGCTGGAAGGATGTCTGATATGGACTTGGCAGATGACTGTATGTCTGTTTTCTGAGGAATAGTCTAAGTCATCTCATAGAGGCTCATTACTGGGAAAGCTAATCTATATAGGTGGTAAATTTAGAGGGGGGTCATTTGTAAAAGCCATCTACTAGGGTATGGAAGGTGAGCCAAGTTAATGAAGGAGGTTCTCATCATACTGGTGAAATCATTGATCCTTGAAGTATTGAAACATCTTAAATCTACCTCATGTTCTCCAAATTCCTTCCTCTCACAATTCCCCAACTGACTCTCAGTTCTGTTTCCTCCTTTGTTATTACAACATTTTGACCCATGAATCTGCTTAGGAAGGAAATCTAGAGACTAACAAACCTGATCGATAAGAGCTGGGAATCTGGAGATAGCATTTGAATCCCAGCTCTGTCAATGACTATCCACAAGACCATGGCTCGTCATTTCCTTTCCATTGACCCTTAGTTTCCTTTCCTGGATACTACATCATAAGATCATAGATACAGAGTTACACGAGACCTCAAAAACTATCTAGTCCAGTCACCTCATTTTATAGATGAGGAAAGTGAGACCTAGGCAGGTTAAGTGATTTTTCCAAGTTATATAGGTAGTAAGAATCAGTGGTGGCATTTGAAACCAGGTCCTTTGATTCTAGAACCAAAGCTCTTTCCACTGATCCCTAAAATCCACTAGAATCTTCAGAATCTTTAAGAAAAGATAGCTCCAGACCTGGAAGGAGCTCTGGAGTCCAACCCCATCATTTTCAAGAAACTGAGATCCACAGAGATGGATTGATTTGTCCATGGTCACATGGCTAGTAAGCCACAAAGCTAGGATTCAAACCCAGGTCCTCTGATGCTAAATACAGTGGTACTTCCACTAAACCGTACTGCAACCTTTTCTCCCCTGAAATTCAATGCAAACAGCAGCAGCTCCAAGCAAGAGGACTTGGGTTCAAATCCTACCTCTGACTCTGAATATCTGTGTGACCTGGGGCAAGTCCCGTTAAGGGACTCCCTGATTCTCAGTTTCCTCATCTATAAATTCAGAGTTGCATACTTCTCCTGGTACTCAATAGTTTTGAGATCAGAAGACTTTGGTTCAAATCTCACCTCTGACTCTTATTACTTGGGCAAGTCATTTGAAATCTTTGGATCTTCATTTCCCTCACTGAAAAATGAAGGGGTTGGACTACAATTTTAGGGTCCAAACCTTTGAACTTCCTATTGCCTTTTGGATACAATGACTTGTGACTTCCTTATTACTCAGATTAGTCAGCAGCCATAACTAAGAGGCTAGTAGGTGAGTAGAGAAAAGTTGGACACTGGGGCTGTGTCACTGTTTCTCTCTGGAAACTCATTGATGCACCCAATAACTGTTTATTTCTTTCACTGAGACGAGGTAGACAACGTTCCTGCAAACTCTATCAAACTGGAAAAGCTTCAAATACAGGCCAAGTGACAGAATGTGTATTGGCTGTCTGGGGCTCACTCTTCCCAAATAAGGGATGTTAATCATAATAGGCCCTTGCCAACATGCTTTAGGTACTGCCAGGTCAATGAGTATCGAGCAAGAGTATATGGATGGTGCAATGCATTCCATCACCACTCTTCATAAGGCCAAATAAATAGTAGGCCAAAAGTTTGTCAGTAGATCTAGCAAAAATCTGTCTGTTGGCTATGCTGCTTTGGGACACAAGTCTTAGCTGAGCTATGAGGTTTTCAACTAAATTCTGTTAGAGCTGGGAATTAGACTAACAAAAACATTCTATAAAATAAGCTTCAATGGAGTTTAAAGCATCTCCTACCCATTATCTTAGTTGAATTTCTATACATCCTTCAAGGTCAAACTCCAAATGGCCACCCCCTTCCTGAAGCCTTCCCTGATTATATCCTCCCCAGAAAAAGTGATCTTTCTTTCAGCTCTTACATACCACTTCTGCACATGTGTGTGTGTCTTATATTCCTGACTAGGTTATCAATTCCCTGAGGAATTGATCTTCATTTTGTCTAACACTTACCATAGAATTTTGCACATAAAAGATTCATTAGGTTTATTCAATTTGGTTCTCACAATAACTATGAAATGTATGTTGGACAGGGGCTCAGTAGGGTTTAGGAGGAAAGAACATAGAATTAGGGATCTAGATTTGAATTCCTTCAGAGACACATTTGAATGAATGAATGAATAAATGAATGAATGGCTGGATGAATGAATGGATTTAATGAAAAAAGCATGTTAAACTCTTTATGCTTAGAATTGTGCTAAGTACTCAATCTGTCCATAAAGAACTTACATTCTAATAGAAGATGACAAAACATATTAAGAATGATGGTCAGGGAGGAATGTTTTGGTCAAGGAAATTGCAGATGATAAATGGAGCTATAGGACAATTGATTGACATGTCATTTTCAGGAAAGGTAGTATTGATTCAACTATTGTTCCCAGATTAAAAGGTGGAAAGTGGGATTGGGGGTAATGAGAAGGATGGAGGGAAATATGGTATGAAGATAACTGGGTAGCAGCATGGTGGGACTGGTTTGGGCTAGATATAGTGAACTATTGCCATATTCTTACCTAAGGTATTTGGTACTGTAATGGAAGATGTCCTGTCATGAATTAAAATGGAAAAGGGGGTCCCTACAGATGGTAAGGTATTCCAGATGTTCTTTTCTGCAGATGACATTGCTCTGATTGCATCAAGCTTGAAAACAATATAAAGGTCTTGAAATGAAATTCACAAGCATTAAAATAAAAAAAAACAACTTAGTAATTCACATAGGAAAACCAAGTGAATGAAAAATGCCTATTGTTCAGACTGATACTCAGTGGAATGGACAGATCATTGTATATACTGGACAGACGTGGAATAAAGTCCATAACTGAACAGGAGAAAGAGAAAAAAAAATGGGAAATTTTGTATTTTGTGTGCCTTTGGGAAATTATGTATCACTTTCAGTGATCCCTAAAACACAAAACCTTTTTTTAAAAATACAAATATTTAAAGTCTCAAATTATGCTCCTGATGGTGCTATGTGACTGTGATCTATAAAAACCACACTCTCTAAGGCACAGCATGTGGTAAGACAGCTAGGTGGTAAAGTGAGTAGAGCCCTAGGCTGGAGTCAGGAAGTTCTGAGTTCAAATCCACCCTCAGATATTACTAGCTATGAGACCTAGAACAAGACACGGTTGTGTTTCCTCATCTATAAAATTGTTATAAAATGGCACCTACCTCCCAGGGTCATTGTGAGATCAAATGAGATCATATTTATAAAGTGCTTAGCACAGTGTCTGGCCCATAGTAGGCACTTAATACTTTTTCCCTTCCTTCCAAAGAATCCAAGGTGGCTCCCAAGGGCAATGAGGAGATAAGCGATAGGCAGAAATAGGCTGCATCACATTACCAACAATGGCTTGTGTGCCGACTGATGTAAATGAGATCTCTGTAAAATGAGGGGGTGGGTTGGACATGATGACCTATAAGGTCCCTTCCAGCATTAAATGCAGGGAATATACAATGAGAACAAGAGAATGAATTGTCTTATATTGAGAGCAATGGATAATATAGGGACTACCTGAGGGCTGCCTTAGTATTCTGTTTGTATTAACTGTCTAGAGGAAAGGCACCAAATCCTTCCAGGAAAGTTTGCAGGAAGGCATGAACAAGGATACTAAAGAATTCACAAAGAAGAATAAAACATAATTTCCAACCAACAGGCGCTTACAGCCTAGTTGAGGGAAAGACAGCCTAATGAAATAGAATGTACGATAACCAAATTGTGCTACTTCATGCCCATGTGACTTTGGGAAGTCACTGCCCTTCTCTTATCTGTAAACTGAGGGGGGCTTGATTGAACATGATGTTCCATGAAGTACCTTCTGGCTCTAAATCTATCATCTATGAATGAAGGAAGACAAAAAAATGGTGAGAATGGGAATGAGAGTAAAGAGCTTCAGGGACTGATTCTTATTATCTCCTCCTCTACCCCCAAGATGGACTCATTATTATGAGAAACCCTAAAATGTTGATTCCTGCTATTTGGTTATTGTAGTACCTTGATGCTCAGCATTCGATAACCAACTAAAGAAGAGATTAGTAGAAATAAGAATGATAACTTTATGTTACTCGTAATAGCTTACTCCTTTCTCTGATGAGCTCCAGAAGTTTTATAGATATCATCTCATTCATTGCTGACCACATCCTGGTTCTCAGAAGAGGGAGTGGGGACCACTGGCTCCCACATAGATAAAATGCTCAGTAGTCTGTTTCCCTCCCATGCCCAGTAGCTCAGGTCATTGCAAGGATTATAGGCCCCATTTTGGGTCCTACAAAAATCACAGAACCTCAGAGTTCAAAGCCTCTCCTTCTCATCTACCTCCTACCCCTTCCTAGCAAGCCAATCTAGACTTGAACAGGAAATCTTTTTACAAAAATCTTTGATAAGTGCTCATCCAGTCTTTGTTCAAAGACCTCCAGTGACACAGAATTTATTACTTTGAAAGGTAACCCATTCTACATTTGGATATCTACAAAGGTTAGGAAGTTTTCTATAGCTTCTACCTGTTTCTTCTACTTCTGCTCATGAAATCAAAAGAAATTAAATTCTTTTATACAACAATCCTTTAAATTCTCAAAGATAATTTTTATGCCCCCTTTCCCAGTTTTCTCTTCTAGGGGCTAAATACTTTCTGCTTCTTTCAACTGATCTTTATGTAATCTAGGGTTTAAGCCTGGATATTTACAAAAGACTCACCTCATTGGTGGAGAGAATGATTATTTGGCACTATGTCTACACCACCTTACATTTCTGTGGCCTGGTTTCTAGCTGCCTCCCATTCGTGGTCTCCTTCTGGATACTCTTCACTTGTTAGCATCTCTCCTAAACTGCGACACCCAGAAATGAACACAATAACTGAATTATGGTATAACTAGAGGACTATTATCTTTCTGCTTCTGGATAGAATACCTTTATTAATGAAATCTAGGATAGCATTATTTCTTTTCTTTTTGATCACTATATCACACTATTAATTCATTTTGATCTTGTCTACTAAACCCTCAGATCCTTTTCAAATTTGCCCTCAGAAACTTCCTTTAATATCTAACAGTGCTAAAACTACTCTTTGGATTACCCACCATCATGCCAATCACTATTAAATCCAGCTTTTGTCCTAGCAAGAAGACCACCAAATCCTATGCTCCATTTTTCTTTAGTCTTTATTGTCTGTACCACACATCCTAGCAGTGATTCTATCAATCATTCATCAACTCATTCAATCAACTAACAAGCATTTATTAGGCACCTACTATATACATACCAGGCACTAGAAGGTACCAAGATAAAAAAATGAAATAGTTCCTGTCTTCAAGGAGCTTACGTTGTATTTATTCAATAGCCTTCATCATACCTCACATTTCTTTCTATTGGGACTTTAAGGTTTACAAAGCAACCACCTCATGAAGGGAGAGTACAAGGATTATTGTCCCTCTTTTCAGATGTGGAGACTGAACCTCAGAGAGATGATGTAATTTGCCCAAAGTCACTAGGCTGGTAACAGTCAGAGTCAGGATTCAGATGTAGCTTCCTGATTCTGGAACCAATGTTTTTTCCTGCTCTACCTATGACATGCCCAGTACTGTTGGGGAAAGAGGTGCCCACAGATCATAGCAGCAGGACACTTTACAATCTAGTTATAGAGATAAGACATGAAACAATTAGTGAATATTATTAACCAGATAATCTAGAATAACATGATAAAATGTAAAATGAGGGAGCTGCACTAGATTACTGCTAAGGAAACTTCCAACCCTGACATTCTATGATGTTGGATAGAAATGCAAGATTATGTCCTCTTATCTTCTTCTTGGATTCATAAGACCATGGATTTAGAGCATGGCACACGCCATCTGTTGTGTTCTGGGGGTGGGGGCAAGAGAATGGATGGGACACTGCCCCACAATGGGGAAATGGAGGCCTTGGGCATTATCAGCAATAGGCTACTGCTGGAGAATGCTACTGCATATGTGTTTGGGGTGAGAAAGAAGGGGACACTCAGGAGAGTAGTGAGCTCACCTTAGCCCACTGTTTGGTGGCTCCCCATTTTAACTAATTCTTCTTGCTAACCAGATGCTAAACTGTGTTGTTTCTACCCTGCTTAAAGATTGCTGGTGCTGTTCTGTTTTACAAAATACGAAATAACTGGGACAAAGGCCCATCATAGTTATTTGTGTTGGTGTCTGATCCCCTTATTGAACAATGAATTCCATGAAGTGAGGAACCCTGCAAATAACAAGTGTTTGATAAATGTTGGATCAATTGACTTATCAAAATGGTGCTTCAGTCAACAAATCATCCGCAGATCCTGCCTCCAGAGGCTGGACCCCAGATGTGCCACATTTTCTTGTGTTGAGAGCAGGAAAAAAATGAGAAGTTTTTATTTAAAAATAGTTTTAGCTGAGTGATAAGAACATAACAAATGTATATCTTGCAACAAAGGACCCTTCAGATGCACAGGAAAAGTTTAGAGGAAGAAGTTTTATGCAAACAAAGGCCTGGACTTTGAGGAACCTCAGACCAGTCCAGTTAAAATACTTGGTACGTTGTTGCTTTTCCACCTGAAGAGGTATTTTATTCAATTACATCCTTGCCTCCAAAAGCCATGCACACCCTTCAGGTTCTCAGGGCTCAGGGCTGTCTCAAGGTCAGGTCCATGGGCCCTCTAATTTCTTCTGTGTGTGTTTTCCCTCTAGGGCAGCAGGCCACAACAACCCCATGCCTTAGTAGCAGCTAGTTAGGGAAGAGAAGAGAGCAGTAGACCTGTTGTCAGGAAAATCTGAGTTAAAATCTGGCTTCAGACACTTTATGACTCTGGGTAAGTCACTTAACCTTGTCTATTTTTAGTTTCTTCATCTGTCAAGTTGGGATGATAATGTCAACTACCTCCCAGAGCTGTGGTGAAGTTAAAATGAGATAATATGTACAAAGTGCTTGGCTTTCCTTAAAGTAGTATGTAAATGCTAAGCATTATTGCTGTTAGACAGGTCTTCATGAGTTGCTATGTCCAAAACCAATCCATTGTTTGGTGGCAGAGTAAGGAATCTATATTTCTTCCTGATGCTTTTTAATGGGCAGCCTTTGGCCATTCTTTTTTTCTTCCTAGAGGAAAGTAGTGGTTTTCCAAGTGCTGTAAGTGCTCAGATGGAAGCTGGATGGTCATCTATTAAGTAAGTTTTAGCAGTTTTATTCCGAGGTTCTTTTCAATTCTTCAGTTTAGTGACCTGGGCTCAGATCTTGCCTTTGCTGTTTGGTAATTGTCCGTTCCTTATTCTGTGCCTTATTTTCTTTAGCTGTAAATTGCAGAGAATGGGGCAGCTACATGATGCAGTGAATAGAGCACCAGCCCTGGAGTCAGGAGGACCTGAGTTCAAATCTAGCCTCAGACACTTAACACTTACTAGATCTGTGACCTTGGGCAAATCACTTAACCCCAATTGCACTGCCTTCCCCCCTCCAAAAAGAAAAAAAAATTGAAGGGAGAGAGGAGTAGGAAGAAGCCCACCCTAACCCACCATCTTTTAGCTTCCTGTTTTAATGAATTAATCTTGTTAACTAAATGATCTCTAAAGTCCCTTTCATCCCTAAAACCTATGCTCCTAAAGTCACTAACCATGTGACCCTTCACATCTCTTTCATCGCTCAGAGATTGTTTCGTCATCTTTAAGATGGGGCTTTTGTTGTTCAGTTGATTTAGTCATGTCTGACTCTTCGTGACCTTGTGGACCATACTGTTTGTGAAGTTTTCTTGGCAAAGATACTGAAGTGGTTTGCTATTTTCTTCTCCAGGCCATTTTACAGATGAGGTAAACAGAGTTAAATGATTTGCCCAGGGTCATGCAGCTAGTAAGTATCTGAGGCCAGATTTGAACTCAGGTCTTCCTGACTCCAGGCCCAGGGTTCTATCCACTGAGTCACCTAGCTGCCTCTAAGACAGGGCTGATCATGCTCATATTCACATTTGTAAAATATATAAGAACTTCCACATTTTGTAAAACTGACACCCAAAACTTCACATGAAGAAAAATATCTGTAAACTTAAAAAACATAACAGAAATAGGAGCTGAAATTCTTTTTGTTTGTTTTGCTTTTCGGAGAGGGGAAGGCAGGGCAATTGGGGTCAAGTGACTTGCCCAAGTTCACATGGCTATTAAGTGTTAAGTGTTTGAGTTCGGATTTGAACTCAGGGCCTCCTGACTCTAGGGCTGGTGCTCTATTCACTGAGCCGCCTAGCCACCCCAGGAGCTGATATTCTTAAGATACCTGATCTACATGCATACTAAATTCCATATGGTATGGCGGAAAAAGCCCTGGAAGTGGTGTAAGAATACATGGATTAAAATATCACCTCTGATGTATGTGTAGTACCTGCATAATCTTGAGTGAATTAATTTAACTCTGAGGACCTCAGTTACCTCCTTTGTAAAAAGAGGGGTTTGATCTACACACCTTCTGAGGTTCCTTCTAGCATTATCATGCCCTCAGCTAGCAGGAGTGGATAGTGTACCTATGGGCAATGAATGACACAATGTCTCCCCCTTGTGGCCATTGTGGCAGCACCAGCCCTTCCCCTCTGAGCTGGTGGTTGATGCTTGTGTCAGAGAAGGGGAACTGCCAACATCAGGTGGATCCTGAGTTAGGGTCAGGATGGCAGAGGTTGTCTGGAACTTGGCTGAACCTGTTCTTGATACAGCAAGGCTCAGGATGTGTATGGCTTCCTGGGGTATGTACTGGATTGTTTGAGAAAATCGACAGGCACCAGGAAGAGTAAAAACAAATGCCTACTTGCCTGAGTGTCCTGAGCAGGTGCTATAGAGAATGATGCAGAAAAGATCCCTGTTCAGGTATGTTTGGGTTCCTCAAACCAAGGAACACACACACACACACACACACACACACACACACACACACAGCCAAATTCAGACTCTCAAATAGATTCTACCTAAGCTCAGAGAAAAGATTCACTTAAGACTTAAAACAAACAAAAGAAATGGATTCTTTTAGAAGGGAATATTTGTATTGTTTAGGAAAAACAAGCCAAATTAAACAAATATTTATTGAATCAAAATTGAAAACTTTTATTCACTTCAAGAAAGTGTGAATTCAGTTCAGAAGTTTTTAAAATAAAAAACCCTAAAAATTTTTGCTGTTTGTGACTGTTGTTAAAATACCAAGTCAACCTTTTTTTCAGCATGAGGGTTAGTCCAGTCAACTAATCTGTGGTTTCTATATATAGGCCATAACTTATGTAACAAAGTGACTTCATTTAATATTTCAAAAGATCCCTGCTTATGTTGGTGTGGGCACTGCCTACCACTAGGTTTTAAAGGACTATCTTGGGGTCATCCTTAACAGGAGTTACTTGTACTCACCCCACATATCCTATTTGTTGACAATTTGGGACAACTAGGTAATGGTAGATAGAAAGCTGAGCCTGGAGTCAGCAGGACCTGAGTTCAAATCACATTTACTAGCTGTGTGACCCTGGGCAAGTCACCTAACCTCTGTTTGTCTCAGTTTTCTCAACAGTAAAATGGATGTAATAATAGCACCTACCTCCTAGGGTTGTTATGAAGATCACATGAGATAATAATTGTAAAAAACAGCACAGTGCCTGGTGCATAGTAGGTATTCAATAAATGTTAGCACTCTTTCTCCTCTCTTTCTCTCTCCTCTCCTTCACCCTCTCCTCCCTCCCTCCCTCCCTCTCTCTCTCTCTCTCTCTCCTCATCTCTCTTCTCATCTCTCTTCTCTCTCATCTCTCTTTCTCCTCTTTCTCTCTCCTCTCCTTCTCTCTCTCTCCTCCTCCCCCCCCCCCTTTTTTTTTTTACCTTTATAGCACATCACTCTAGTTCAATTCTTACCTAGACAATTGCGATAGCCTCTACTTTGGTCTCCTTACCTAGAATCTCTCCCCATCGTCTCTAAATCAGCATCCACTAAGCTGCCAAGGTGCTTTTCTAAAGCAGAGGTCTCATGATGTCACTTCATTACCCAATAAATTCCATCATTCCTTATCTCCCAGATGAAATATAAAATCCTCTGTTTTGACTTGTCAAGTTGTTCACAGCCTGGCCCCTTTCTATCTTTCTAGTCTTTGACACTTTGTCCTCTTCTACCCAGTCTACAATCCAGCAATGTAGCCCTTCTTGCTATTCCTCACATACAACACTCTCTCTGCTCAGTGCCTTTTCGCTGCATGTCCTCCATGGTTGGAATGTTCTTCCAGCTCACTTCCACCCTCCACCCTTCCTTTAAGACTCAGCTTAAATCCCATTTTTTGCAAGAGTACCTTTCCTCTGGGATTCCCTTTCATTTGCTCTGCATACCTCATATGTGCAGAGTTGTTTGCTGTTGTCTCCTCCATTAGATCGTACACTCTGAGGGCAGGATCTGTTTTTTGCCTTTCTTTGCATCCCCAGTACTTAGCACAGTGCCTGGTACATAGTTGGCCCTTAATAAATGCTTATTGACTGACTACAATTCAGTCACCCTAACTCAGATAAGAGTAAGAGCTGGAGACCTTCTATGAGAAGAACAAGTTTGTAGAGTCAAACTGTTGGCCCGAGTGGCCCTTTTGGGCACCATTTGACCAGTGGCTATTTAACAAAAAACTGAAGGTATGTTGGCCTGACTGAGGCATGTGGCCCAGGAAGCTTACTCTGAAACAGAGACAACTGTTCCTAATAGGGTCAGTAGGAAACCGGAGCAGGATGGGTCCTGAAGCTGCAGAGAAGACAACGGGGTAGCAACGCAGAAGCCAACAAATGGAAAGTATAGCAAAGGATGGACTCAGCAGATATTAGCTACAACAATATGGTAGTGAGCTTCCCAGCCTGCAGAAGAGTCCTTGAAGCACTCCAACTATGGAGGC
The DNA here is from genome assembly GCA_028646515.1 of Pseudochirops corinnae. NCBI lineage: Eukaryota > Metazoa > Chordata > Mammalia > Diprotodontia > Pseudocheiridae > Pseudochirops > Pseudochirops corinnae. The sequence continues at coordinate 161,660,825 of CM053585.1, forward strand.
AAAGCTGAGCAGATTCATGCAGGAGAAATCTCCTAGGTACAATGCAAAGCACTTAGACCCGAACCCCTGTTCCCTTTTGAGGTCAGGGGATTTATTCCCTTTCCCACTGAAGCATGAGTATGTGGAAGATTGTATCTGTTTGCATGTCTGGGAGTGGGGTGGAGGACTGATGCAGATTTTTTGCTTGAATTACTCTATTTACTTTGCTATCCTATTCAGTTAAATACTTTGCTTTAATTTATGGTTCCTGGACTGTTGGTGGAGAATGTCCTGGGTGAGGGCACTAGATAAATGTTGCCTTCTTTCCCTTATTGAACTCAAGAAGTAATGTGATCCTGGAGATTAGGGGATATCCATTCCACATGCAAAACTGCCATCAATCCAAGTCTAATGGATTTCACTTTTAGCAAAGAATTGGAAAAAGCAAGGGAAAAAAATCCTATCCATCAGCTTAGTGTATGTAATGAGAAGACCATACCATTGAATTGGAATCAAAGGACCTGGATTTGAAGCCTCATTCACTTATTTGCTCTGTGACCTTGAGCAAATACTTTCTCCCGCTGTGAGTCCAAGTTTATTTATCTGGAAAAAGAGATGTTTAGATGTGATGTCAAATCATTTCTGTTCTCTCTGATTCTACCAGAATCTGTCTCTGCCACAAGAGGGCAATATTTCACAATAGGTAATCATCAGGAGCCCCTAAAACTCCTCAGACTGCAGGTGCGCCCCCAGAGCTGTAAGGATTGCCTGCTGATTTGCTGCCTAGACTGAGAAGATTTTCACAGAATTTATTTGACTTCTACAAGTCCATGACTCATAGAATAACTGAAAGAACACCGGGCTTAGAATCAGCACACCTCCATTCTTGTACTGACTCTGATAGTAACTTACCTTGTAATTTTGGTCAACTGATTCCCCTTTCTGGGTCCCTGTTCTCTGTAAAACCTAAAAGGTCTCTAACATCCTTCCAGCACTAACATTCTATATTCTAAGGTTCCTTCTGCACCTGATAGTCTATGTTCTAAGGTCCCCTCCAGCTCTGATATTTTATGGTTTGATCTCTCTTCTGAGTAAAAGCAGTCTGTTAAGAAATGTTCAGCAAATATACCTCCTCATGTATCAGAAAGGCAGCCTTACATAAGGAAACTAGGGGAATTCACCCAGCCAAACCCCTCCCTGTTGCCATACCAACTGTCCACTCACCCTTCCCACGAGGAGAATATTTTTAAAGCCACAGATATTTCCTCCCCAGTGGAGAAGGCAAAAAGAAAATCAGAAACCAAGTTCGGGCTCTTGAGGAAAAGCATGGCATTTATAAAGGATGGGTAGATCTTAGGTCAGCTCAAACCATCATAGTCACATTGCTTGCCAGCTACCACATTGACTCTCCTTGTCAGCCCGGAGCTCTTTCCACTATAAACTACAATGCTTCTCTCTATGTAAGAGTTAGTAACCAGTTTCCTTGGAGTGACCTTGTAGACTGAAGGCCTTCTATTGAATTACCCTGGGGCTTTAGCTTGGCTTTATAGAGTTGGCTTTCTAAACGTGTCATCGTTCTCATTACTGGGCCATCTTTAGATTTCCCCCATTCCAGTTTAGCAATGGGGCCACCAAGGAGAGCAAGGAAAGGGATAGAATCTTACCCTTTAAAGAGTATAAAGGTAAGGTTACTTCCTCTTGGAAGCCACAATATCCTCTGCTAAAACACAGTTTAATATTTGCCAAAATGTTGGAGAAGGGCCTGCTTTGCCTAAGGAGAAGCAGCAGATTCTCTAGAAGTTTCCCAAACCAATCCGGCCACAGGCTTAATGGGTCCCCTCCCCCCTCTTTACTGGATTTGTGATTTAACTGGCCTAGGGATTTCTGGGTGAAGAACTTCCACTACCACAGCAGATCTTCACTCTCTTAGAGTCTTAGACAATTGCCCAGGGCACTGAGGGTAAGTGACTTGCCCAAAGTCACACAGTCAGTACATGTCATGGGTGGGACTTGAACCTGGGTCTTCCTAACTGCTTTCTACTATATTACACTGCCTCTTAATCAGCAGATTAGTCATGGAAATTCATCCTTGAAAGAGGTCTTTCAGAAGCCCTTTCATTTTACAGATTAGAAAACTGAGGCCCTGGGAGAGTAAAAAGAGTTCCCATTTCTCTTTTAAGCCTTAGAGCTTACAAACTGCTTTCTTCACAACCTCTTTGAAAGGTAGATAGTTTAATTACTGTTATCCCCAATTTTTTTTGCTTTTTTTTTGGAGGGGGGAAAGTACAGCAATTGGGGTTAAGTGACTTGCCCAAGGTCACACAGCTAGGGTTTTGTGTGTGTGTGTGTGTGTGTATGTGTGTGTGTGTGTGTTTATGTGTGTGTGTGTGTGTGTGTGTGTGTGTGTGTGTGTGTGTTAAGTGTTTGAGGTCACATTTGAATTCAGGTCCTCCTGACTCCAGGGCTGGTGCTCTATTCACTGCGCCACCTAGCTGCCCCAACTCCAGTATCTTTGCCAAGAAAACCCCAAATAGGGTCACAAAGAGCTGGACATGACTGAACAATGACAAAATTTGTAAAGTGCTTTGCAAACCTTAAAATGCCATATAAATGTTAGCAATTAGTTTTATCTTTCTCACCATAAGTCTCTCCCCATTCCAATCCATTTCCCATTCATCTGTCAAAATGATCTTGCTGAAGCATAAATCTAACCACATCACTCTAACCACCTACTCAGTAAACTCCAGCGTGGCTCCTTATCATCTCCAGGATCAAATACGAAATCCTTTATAACCTGCCACCCCCACCTTTTCTAGACATCTCACACCTTATACCCCACTGTGTTCTCCTGGATTCAGTGGCATTGGCTTCCTTGCTGTTCCTGTTCACTTGACTCTGGCATTTTTCCCAGCCATTCCCCCACGCCTGGAGAACTCTCCCTCCTCATCTCTCTTCTCAGCGTCCCAGCTTCCACCTGACTCTCCTTTAATGCTGGTGCCTTCTCTCAATAATCAATAGATTATTTTTCATTTACCTTGTATAGAACTTGTTCATGCATGTGTGTTGTCTTCACCGGGTGACTACCAGGGCCTTGAGGGCAAGGACTAGTTCATGTCTTTCTTTGTATCCCTAGAGCTCAGCACAGTGTCCAGCACACAGTAGGCACCTAAAAAATGGTTCTAAACTGACTGATTTGCTCAAGGTCACATAGCTAGTGAGTGTCAAAGGAGGAATCTGATCTCAGGTCTTCTGCCTGACCCAGGAGATACAGCGCTAGGCCCGAAGTCAAAAAGGCCTGAGTTCAAATCCTACCTCTGACACTAGCTCTGTGAACTTGGCCAAGTTGTTTAACCTTTGGTGTCTCTAGAACTCACCTAATAAGTTTAGTCTGGTGCTAATCTATAAATGAAGGAGATTCTCACACCCAGAAAGCTTTTTGAGTTTCTCATGATTTTATATAGGAAATCCCAAAAGTCTGAGTGCAGTTTTGAGCTATTAAAGCCTAAAACTGCACTCAGACCTTTGGGACACCTTGTAGAATACCTAATGGGGAATGTTTCATGGCCATTAATACATTTGCTTCTCAGGGACCACCTCCTACATGAGGCATTTCCTGAATTTCAAAATGTTCATACTTTCTCTCCTTCCAAAATTTATTGTTGTTTGTTCAATCATTTCAGCCATGCCTGATTCTTTGTGACCTTATTAGGGGTTTTCTTGGCAAAGATACTGGAGTGTTTGCTATTTCCTCCTCTAGCTCATTTTGTGGATGAGGAAACTGAGGCAAAAAGGGTTAAGTAACTTTCCTAGGGCCACACGGCTAGTAAGTGAGATTGGATTTGAACTTGGGTCTTCCTGATTCCAGGCATGGGGCTCTATCCACTGTGCTACCTGGCTGCCTTTTTCCTAAAATTACTTTGTATATTTTGTATTTACTTAGTGATGCAAATGTCTATATTGTCCCAATATAATGTAAGCCTTTTGAAGTCAGGGACAGCTTCTTTTTCCTGTCTTTGTATCCCAAGCTTCTAGTCTAATGCCTGGAACGTTCATTGTTTAATTGTTGGGAAATGACTCACTATGTCACAACAGGAAAAAGAAGAACTAGACCCTCCAACTAGCCCCAAATCCAGGGTTCTTTTCTCTGCCTTCAGGCAACCTCAGACATTCTGGTCAATAGAGTTATCATTATGAAGAGGCCTCAGTTTCCCTCTCTGTAAAATGGGTAGGTGGACTAGATATTTTTACGGTTTAGCTCTAACTCTAGATCTGATCTCTTAAAATTATTACAACAGGGGAGGGCTAAAGTGTTGATCAAAAGAGATTTCCAAGGGGAATGAATAGCCAGAGAACAAAGGCTTTTCTTAAATTAAAAAGCAAAGCAAAGCAAAACAAACACAACAGGCTTGGGCATTTTAAGAAGCCCAACTCCAGGATCTTTTAGCCTATCTTACATTGTTCCTCTGTCCTAAACACCTCTCTAGCACAAATCTCCCAGAAGATCCTGATCTACTGCCAAGTAGCATAACCAAATTTGGTGAAGGAATTCTGCCTCATAGAACTGAGCCTTTAAAAAGTCTGAGTTAAAATCGTATCTAGAGTCCATCCTCTTGTTGGCAGCCCTCCTGTTTCTGCTACTTCTCACAATCACAAGAAGATTGTAGATACCATACAGACCAGATCAGATTCTAATTAAATCCTCTCCAGCTTTAAAGATAAGGAAGTTGAAACAGACTTTTTCAAAGTCACAGCTTATCAGTGGCAAAGCCTGGAGCAGAATTTGAGTATTTTTCCTCCAAGACTAGTATCCTCCAAATCATGCTTTGGAGGTCTCATTTTGGTTCTCTATCCAGGATTCCTTAAACTTTTTCTACTTTCGACCCCTTCAGCACTTGTTAGACTGTGGGTCTCAACCCTATCTGGGAGTAGAGACTTTTAGGAAGGAAGTGGGGTGGAGTGAGGAAAGAGATAGTGAGTTCAGTTTATGTGTAAAGACAAAAAGCATTCATGAAAATGTGTTTTCAGATATGTGTCCAACAATCAAGGAATGAATGACTTAAAAAAATTATGGAAATGAATACAACGGAATGTTACTGCCCAGTAAGAAATGATGACTATAAAGAATTCAGAGAAACATGGGAAATAAATTTGGAAACATTTGTGTGAATTGATATAGAGCAGTGGGTCTCAACCTTCCTAATGCCACGACCCTTTAATACTCGTATGTGGGTGTATCTGCATATGGGCAGACCTGCCTGGAGACGGATAGAGGAGTTGTGTCTCAGTTCCTAAGACCATTGGAAATATGGGTTCTCCAATGGTCTTAGGCAACCTGTGAAAGGGTCATTTGACCCCCAAAGGGGACGCGACCCACAGGTTGAGAACTGCTGATATGGAGAAAGCAAACCCAGAAAACTATATATACATGCTTGTGTACGTATGCATATATGTATTTATGCACACACACATATTTATCCACATCCACAATGACTATGACCTTACAAATGAAGTCAAGGTGGAAGGTGCCCAAAACTCCAGGCAAATAAAATGCTAATATCAAGCTGTCAGGTTAAGTGACCTGCCCATCCTTTCTACTCATTCTCAACCATGTTTTAAGAAATGCACTTTGTCCGCGTATTTGTTGGAAGTATTTGTTATACCCGAAGACAAAATACAGCGATAGAATTTTAAGCCTGAAAATAAAGAAAAAGGTTTTGTAGGACAAAACTGATTGAAGATTTAGAATCATTTCGTTTATCCAGAGGTAGAAGCCTTAGATATCTGAGACATAGTTAAAAAACCAGGAAAGAAGCAAAGGAAAAGGAAGGAAACAAGCATTTACTAAGTGCCAACTTTGTGTTCCTTACGTTTTATTAGGGAAAATTATATACATATATATATATATATATATATATATATATACACACACATTTATATATATGTATATACACACAACACACACACATATATAACATACCCATACATAAATGTACAAAATAAATTTATCTTGATAAGTTGGAAGGAACTCACAATTGGGGGAGGGGAGTAATTAGGAAAAGCTTCATATTGAAAGTGTCATAAGTATAGTTTTGAAATCAAGTTTTGAAGATATAACTCATTTGAGCCTCACAACAACCCTGGGAAGTAGGCACTATTATTGTCCCCATTTTGCAGTTAAGACAACTGATGAAGAAAGAGATTGATGACTTGCTCAAGGTCACATAGCTAAGAAGTATCTGAGGCTAGATCTGAACTCAGGTCTTCCTGACTCTAGACCTAGCATTCTATCGACTGAACCACCTAGCTGCCACTAAGGATGCTGGGCAGCAAAAATAGCTGTCAAGCAAACTAAGAAAAAAACATAGGCTTTAAAGCCCTGTGTTCTTTACTCATAAAGCCTCTCAAGGTCTCTTTTCCCTCAGTCTCTCAGGGACTTGCTCAGAGTCTTTTTACTCTTAGTTAACATATACTTCTAATATGCTTGGCTATCATGATTCTTTGTAGCAGCTTGGAAAGAGTAAATTAGATTAGGTGTTTGGGAATGAAGCAGAAAAGGATAGCTGGATTTTAATGTACTTAGAGAAGTCAAAAGTGAAAGCTGAGACCTGGACAGTGGTGAAGAGACAGAAAAACTATAAAAAGCTGACACTAGAATTCAAAATTCCACAAAAAACCAGGTCTTATGTTGAGGAAAAATTGTCCCCATGCAACGGTTGCACTCCTAGCTATCTCTGTGTTACAATAGATAATAATAACATTATAATAACATATTATATATTATATATAATAACATATCTATAACATATATAACATACAATAACATAATAACATTTGCAAGGGCGACACAATAAAAAAATAAGATTGAATTATATTCAGTATAAGTTATTTCTTCCACAAAAATCCTCTTAATCAAACAGCTTCGATTAAGCACCTACTATGTATGTGCCAGGTATTGTTCGAAGTACTAGAGATACAAAAGAAAATCAAAGTGACCCTTCTTCTTCAAGGCTATCCCACTGAGCTCTCTGGCTCTATCAAGGTGGAAAGGTTTCAGGTTCAGGTTCAGAACTAGATGATGTATCTTTTACCTGAGACCAGTATAATTAAATGTGGAGAAGCCTGGCCAACAGGATGGGAGTATTTCTGGTCACGATAATTCATGAAGACTCGTCATCTAAGGTGTGTGTGTGTTGGGGATAGGGTGAGGTTGGGGGGTAAGTGAGATCTAGCCTGTGGAAGAAATGCCCACAGAAATAAAACACTTCCCATCCTTGGAATCCTGAGGTAGAAGTACAAGCTACTGAAGAAGGAACAGAGACAAATCACACATTTTAAAGATTTCCATCCCAAATCATGAAAATAACAGGTTGGATGCTTAAAGTGAGGAATTTCAGTCATTTGCAAAATTCACCTGTAAAGAACAGCAAATTCTCCAAAGATGATGGATAAATGAAATATTATTTTAAAATATTGTCATTGTCATATGAGTCCTATAGCAAGTTTTCTCAGTGCATTGAAAGGTCTCGGCCATCACAGACAGGCAAGTTTCTGGGTACATACCTTTGTGTTCTAGTCGTCCATGTCTATAACCTTTGACACTGGTGAGCTGTGTGACCATAAGCAAGTCACTTAACTATAAAATGGGAATGATAATACCTGTAACACCTCTCTCAGAGGGTTGTTGAGAGGTTCTCTGTCATTAGTAATAAAGAGTCATTAGTAATACTAATATTATTGAGGCAGTGGCTTCCTTTAAATATCAGCTAAAGTATCATTTTCTGTAAGAAGTCTTTCTTGGTTCTCTTTAATCTCACTGCCTTCCCTTCAGTAATTTTCTCTAATTTATCTTGTGTGTGTGTATATATATATATATATATATATATATATATATATATATATAAAATACATATAATTGTACCTACTTGTATGCCATGGTACAATGGATAGAGTGCCCTGCCTGAGGCAGGAAGACCTGAATTCAAGTCCTGCTCAAGACACTTTGTAGCTGTGTGACTCTGGGTAAGTTCCTTAACCCTGTTTGCCTCAGTTTCCTCATTTATAAAATGATCTGAGGAGGAAATGGCAAACTACTTCAGTATCTTTGCCAAGAAAGCCCCAAATGTGGTCATGAAGAATTGGATGAGATTGAACAATAACAAACCTAGCTGTACGCATGTGTCTCCCTGTGAGAACAGGGACTATCTTTTGCCTCTCTTTGCATCCCCAATGCTTAGTACATCTCCTGGTACATAGTAAGTATTTAATAAATGCCTATTGATTTGGTAAGTGGGTTATAGTGAAAAGAGGTTTGATGTTAGCATTATAGGACCTGAATTCAAATCCTTACTATCTGGGTGACCTTGGATAAGTCACTTACCCAAGTGGGCAAGTTTCTACTTTTCTAGACCTGTTTCTTCATCTGTAGAATTGAGAGAGTTGGACTTGATGCCCTCTAAGACCTTGGTGTTATTAGTGTTATCATTATAATTACCATCCTGTCCTGGGAGACATATGGAAAGAACCCTGGCATGAGACCTGAGTTCGAGCCCTGTCTCTATCATTCACCACCTCTATAACCTCAGGTAAGCTGCTTTACCTCTCTAGAGGCCACTGCTTCTTTACCTGTAAAATGAGCAGCTCAGACTTGGGTTGTCTCTAAGGTCCTTTCCAGGGTGAACATTCTATTGTGTCCTGTGGACTGGGGCTGCTGTTGCTAAGGATACACTATTTAAAGGTGTAGTCTATAAAGATTCATCTCCAAACTGACGTTTCCTCAGGACCTTATTATCTTTCTTTTGTCTCTCTACTGTCCTTCCACCTAGGAATTCCAGGGCTAAGAACAAATTTCAGCATTTCCTCCTTTTTATCTAATTAGACTGCAGGAAAAAAAAATATACACACACACACAAAACATTTTCTCTTTTGTCTTCCTCAGTTATCATCTGGGTTGTCCAGAGGCCTTAGGAAACAAAAGAACATTAAAACTGGCTCCCCACTTGGGGATCAAATTCACATTAGGAGAGAGGTTTCTTTTTTCTCCCTCCCACAACTGTTACTCTTTTTTTTTTTTTTAAAGCTTTATAGGATTGAATACTGATACAATTTTAAAGGTTCATTGTTATAATGATGAATAATTAATATAATCATAGCTAGCATTTATATAATGCTTTAAAGTTTAGAAAATGCTTTACAAATATTCTCATTTATTCCTCACAATAACCCAGGGAGTTAAGTGATACTGCTACTACTACTAGTACTACTACTACTACTAGCACTACTACATATACAGCTGAAGAAACTGAGGCAGAGATTAGGTGGCTTGCCCAGGGTGATTCAACTGTATATGTTTGAGTCTGGATTTGAATTAAAGTCTTCCTGACTCCAGAGCCAGCACTCTATTCATTGTAATACCTGGCTCCTTACAATCCTGATTTAATTTACCTCATTTAAAAATAATTGTGGAGAAAAACCTCTGAGTTACAAATAAATATTTATGGCTCACTTTCCCTCTGTCCCTAGACCCCACTTCTGATGCTTCAGGAAGGAAGATGTTAGCTACCTTCGACAACACTCCCAGATCAAGTGAGTCCCCATGGTATTAAAGACCTTAATTCCCTTTCATTCAGAGGGAAAGGGGGAGCAAAGACTGTTAAATACAGGTGTTAATTAATTTTATTTTAGAGTTATCATTATAAGTGGCTGGGAAAAGAAATAAGGAATGTTAAATAAGAATTTAATGTTAAATAAGGATTAAAAAAAAAACAAAATAAAGGAATATTATAGCTGCTTTAGGGGGAAGGGAAGGTTCCAAACCCAGTTCTGTCACTAATTTGCTTTGTGACCTTGGATCAGTCCAAGAGCCTCTCAATTTTCTTCCCTTCTTGTAAAGCCTAGAATCCCTAGATGTTCTCTAAGGTTCCTTTCACCTCTGAAGTTTTATAGTGGATTCTGACATTACATCATAATATTCCAACTTCCTTTGCCTTTTGGCCTCAGTCTAGAAATTCACTGTATAAGGAAAGCCCCCTTTGGCTTTAATACTCTGAGGTCCTTGCTATTACTTAGCTCCTAAACTGTGTACTAGAGAGGAAAGAGAACGGGAAAGGGAGAGGAAAAGGAAGAGGAAGATGGAGAGGGAAAGGAAGAGAGGCAGAGAGAGGGAGAGAGACAGAGGCAGAAGGAGATTCAGAGAAAGACAGCACTAGAGACAGAGACAAAGAAAGATAGAGATAGAGACACACACACAGACAGGGATATAGACAAAAGCCAGAAATAGAGAGACTGAGATTGGAAGAGAGTGAGAGAGGCAAGAGACAGAGAGAGAAAGAGGCATATGCAGAGACAGACACACAGAGAGACAAAGACAGAGACAAGAGACACACAGAGAACAATAGGAAGATAGAGAGGAAGAATCATAGAATTTCAGAGTTGGAAGGGATATCAGCAGCAGTCTAGTCCATTCTATGCACCAAAGCATTCCTTCTACCACCTACCTAACAAGTATTCATCCCGTCTTCACTTGACAATCTCCAAAGGGGTGGGGTGGGGTGGGGGACCCACTACACTTTCCAGTCATTTTGTGGATAGCTCTAATTATTAGGAAGTTTTCCTGATATCAAGCCTAAATTCACTTCTTTGCACCATCCATCCATGGCACCTGGTTCTGCCCTCTGAGGCCAAACAGGACAAATCTAATCTCTGTACTATATGACAGCCTTTCAAATACCTGAATATAGTAGGCAGTTATCAAGCATTACTACCCACCTCCCTTCTTCTCCGCTCTAATTCCTTCAGTGGATTCTCATTTCATATTAAACTAAAATCTTCTACAATTTGGATCTCCTCTTGATGAGAATAACTAGCATTTATATAACAATGCACTCTATAAATACTATTTCATTTATTCTCTGTAGGGAAGGTGCTATTATTAATTATTCCCATATTACAGATAAGGAAACTGAGTCTGAGAGAAGTAAAGTGACTTGCTCAGGAACACGTAGCTTTTTGGAGCAGGAAGCACTTTGATCCACTGGGCTACCTAGCTCGAGTAGCTATTCAAGTTATCAATGTTCTTTCTAAAATGTGGTGCCAAGAAATGACCGTGCACTTCTAAATGTTGGCCGACCAGGACAGAATACAATGGGACCAGCAGTTCCCATGGTACCCTGCTTCTCTTAAGCTTTAAGATGGCCTCAGGTATTTTGTCCGTTTGTTTGTTTTGCTTTAGTTTTGGCTGTCATATAGCAGGGTTGACTTATTAAGGTTTCAGTCCATCACTCCCTCCCCCCCCCATCTTTTTTCAAATGAGCTGCTATCTAACTGCTGTCTCCTTTGTATTCTTGAAATAAATTTTTGGAACCAAAGTGTAAGCGTTTCTATACATTCTTATTAAATTTCCTTTTATTAGCTTCAGTCTACTGTTCTAGTCTGTCAAGATCATTTAGGATTCTGACTATGACTCAGTGTGTGAGAGAGAAGAGGAGGCATGGGAAGAGGTGGGGAGATTTAGAGGGAAAAAGGAAGGGAGGAAAAGAAAAATGCAGGGGAGAAGTGGAGAGAGAGAACAGAGAGAGAAGAGGAGGGAGGAAGGAAGAAGGGATGGAAGAGAGGGAGAGGGAAGTGAAAGGGAGGAGAAAGAGAAGCGGGACGGGGGTGGGGGCGGAGGTGGGGGAAGAGGCTAAGAGGGAAGTTCCCAGGCAGAGAAATCTCCAGCTTGTCCCCGAGCCCCTCCTCCCCCTGGGGAAGACGTTTGAGTCCAAGGTGTGGGAGTGGTCTGCTTTGCGACCTAAGGGAACCAGGGAGATTGGAAGGCCAGGTAGAGTGAGGGAGAAGGGCTGGGAAGGACAAGCCGGGCACTGGCTGGCAGGTCAGAGGAGAGGAAGTGGCGGGGAACCGGGCATTCTCTACAGAAGGCGGAGAGGGATTAGGGAGAGGGGCGCAGACTGAGGCCAGGTACTGGACTGGATGGGGTGGACGGCGCGGACTCTCATCACTCACCTTGCGCTCTTCGCTGCGGCTAAGGTTCGCCTGGGAGCAGGAAGCCCCACCCAGGTGTGGGTTCGGCCGCGGCCGACAGCGGGAGGCCCGACTTGGCCAGGGTTCGAATGTTGGGTCCCAGGCTTCCGACTCGGCCAATACCTGGTCCAGCAGCAGTGACTCTGACTCCGGATCCTCCTCTCCTTTTGGGAGAAACTCAGAGTCTTGGACAGCGCAGTCCCCTTGGGCCCCTTTCCTTGAGCCTTCCTCCTGCCCATCCTTCCCGTCCTCCTCCTCCTGGCAGGCCTCAGTGCCCTGCTTCCCATCGCCCAACTCCTGGACACCAGGGACCCCTGGGTTCCTGTCAGGAATGCGCAACTGCTTCCGCACCCGCCTGCTCCTGCTGCTCCCGCTGCCCATGGCCCGGCCTTGGCCGCTCTGGTGGGAGAGGTTGCTGAGCCTCCCGCCTCAACCGAGGTCTCCGGGCATCCCGGCAAGGGAGGGAAGAAAGAAGGGAGGGAGGGAGGAAGGCAGGGAGAGGGTGGGACTGGGAGGGGCGGGCGGGCTGGCGGGCGATGAGCCCACTCTTAGGCTCTCATTGCTCTCCATTCCCTCAGTCGCTGGCCCTCCCTCTTTCCACCCTTATGTATTCACCCATTCCCTCCCTCTTCTTGCTTTTCTCTACTTTCCATCCCTTTCTCTCTTTCCTTCCCATCTCTCCTTTTTCTTCTCTTTCTTCCCCTTCATCCCTCCTTTCTTTCCGTCACTCATCTCCTTCTTTTAATTCTTCCCATTCCTTACCTTCAATCATTATTATTTTCTCTTTCCTAACTCTTCTCCCCTCCTTCATCTTCTTATTCCCTTCCTTTCTTTACCTCATTCCCCTCAACATTCCTTTCTTTTTTCTCTTCTTCCCGTTATTTATCCTCCTCCAATTCCCTTCTGTCTTTTTTCTTTATCTCAATCATTTCTCTTTTCCTCTCCCTTTGTTTTCTCTCCCTCTCCCCTTTTCTTTCTACATCTTTCCATTTTAATTTCAGTCTTCCACTTAAGAAATCCAGCCCTCAATCTGGACTGAATGAAGTCTTAGGGATGTCCAAAGAAAGAGATAGAGAAAAGAAATTTTCACTCCATCAGAACCCAGTCTGTGTTTTCCACTGAACAGGCTTCCCTCTTTCCCAAAGCAGAGCAGCTTTCAGTTGGCAGGGCTTCCCTGGATTTCCTCCCCCTTCTTCTCCCCCTTCATCTGAATTTTAGTGTGTGAAAGTGGGCCCAGTTCAAAAATAGTCCATAATGACTTTTTAAAAAGAAGAAAAAATAGAGAGAGGGAGAGTGGGAGAAGAGAACAAAAATGAGGAAAGGAAATTCCAATATGTAGTGATCACAAATATGCTCTTGGTTCTGGACATTGGACTAGAATGAAAATAAACATGCAATTAAAAAAATCAGACAAATTCCCAAATAAGTGAAACAAGAGAAGATCTGTAACTATTTGTCTCAGAATCAAGCCGGGATTCAAGAAACACAGCTTCTATATTTTACATAGTGGGTTTTGGGGTGTGCATGTGCGGGTTTCCTTTCCCCACTCCCTTTCAAATTCAGCCTTTTCAGGGCAGGACAACCCAAATGCCTGCAGCTGTAATTGACACATTTTGACTTGGCATTGACTCTGGTCCAGATTAGATTGCAGAATAGCTAATGTTTGTGGACTTTTCTGACCTGGGAGTGAATTGATATTCAACCCATTAACCCACTAGGTAAGGAAGGAAAAGTCAGAGATTCAGGATACAGTATAATGTTATGATTAAAATGCATTTGTGTTTAATTCTCAAGGGAACAAGGCATTGCTTAATTACATCCTTCTTATGTTGTACTGTGGTTAACCAGCCAGATGGATGAGATGGGGCCAAAGAAATGCATGCTTTGGCCCCATTTGGTCAAACTAAGTCTACAGATGTATCTCATTTGGAAGATATTGATGTAGGTTTTGTTTGTTCTCTTAGGGAAAACCATTATCTTGAAATTCTTTAAGGCTGAGGGAGAAAAAAAAAACTTATCAAAAAAGGGGGGGAATATCATTCTTGAACTGAGATCAACCTGTTAATCATTTAAAACACATTTTTAGTCTTGCCCAAAGAATATTTAGTCATGTGATTTGGAGTTTAAAAATATCCTTATTTAACTTGCATTTCCCACCCAGACTAACATAACCAAATTTCCCAGAGACTAGCCTTCTCATGGTCCACCCAGAGACTACACTCTGGATGAACTTCTGTCCTGGGGTCCTGCTCTCTTGATTAGTGACTTCCTTTCTCACATGACTATTTCAGGAAAGCCTTACCTAGCCATCTCTTTCTTCTCTCTCTCTCTCTCTCTCTCTCTCTCTCTCTCTCTCTCTCTCTCCCTCCCTCCCCCAATCCCTCCTTCTCTCTCTCTCTCTCTCTCTCTCTCTCTCTCTCTCTCTCTCTTTCTCTCTCTCTCCCTCTCCCCCTCTTTCTCTCCCCCCCCTCAGTGTTTCTGCCTCTGTTTCTCCCACCTCCACTTTTCTGGATGATGGTACCTCTCCCTGGTTACCATTCCCTATGTTGTGTGCAAAGGCAGGAATTGTCTTTCCTTTTGTATTTCTATCCCTGGGGCTTAGCACAGTGCTTGGCACATAGTAAATGATTAATAAATGGTTTTTCATTCATTTATTCATTCAAACGTATTCATTTTACAGATTTACAGATTTTACAAGATGACTTGCTCAAAGTCACTTAGCTGGTTAGTGTCAGAGTTGAAATTGATTGTAATAGCTAATATTTACATAATGCCTACTATGTGCCAGACACTATGCTAACTAAGCACTTTACAATTATGATTATATTTGATATTCATAATAGCCTTGAGAGGTAGGTGCTGTTGTTATCATCCCCATTTTCCAGATGGGTAAATCAAAGTAGACATAGCCTAAACGACGTGCCTAAGTGTCTTGAGGTCAGATTTAAACTCAGGTCTCATTCCTTCCACTGTGCCTCCTAGTTGCCTCCAACTAGAATGTAGGCCCTGAAATGCCTTCAGAATTATCAAAGAAAAGCAAAATTATGTGTATTCTCTCTCTTGATATCACCAGCTCCAAAGGATCCAGCTGTCCACCCACGAAGACACTTCCTAAATCTTTTTTATCCTCTCGCTGAGAGGTCTAGTCTCCTAAGCTCTAGTTCCACATTGCTAAGTATCTACTCAGTCTCTATACTTGGGGGTTCCATGTGTATCTCGAATTCAAAATGGATCTCATTAGCATTTCCCTTAAATCATTCTCCCCTTTTAACTCCCCTATTCTGTTAAGGGCACCATCATTTTTTCATTCAACTAGTTTCAAAACCTAGGAATCACTCCAAATTCTTTATTTTCCTTTGCTTCCCATAGTCAGTTAGTTGCTGAGTCTTATCAATTCTACCTCCTCAACATCTCTCAAATTCATCTCCTTTTTTCTATTCATATAATTACCACCCTAGTCCAGACCTCATCATATCTCAACCTGATTATTAAAAATTTTCTAACTGATCTACCTTTATACAATTTCTCTCTCTCATAATTACTCAATTGCTTTTCCTAAAATACAGATACAATCCTATTATTTCATGGTAATGAAACTTCATTGGTTCTTGTGGCCATTAGGAAAAAATCTTAACTTTTCTTTTTTAGCATATAATCTTAATAATCAGGTTCTAGCCTACCTTTTCCACATGACTCTCCGTCATGCACTCTCACATTCCAGACAAACTGGCCTACTTATAGTCCCATCTTTTCCCTCTCTGTCTGAGCCTTAGTGCAGGTTGTTGTCTCCCATACCTAGAATGCTTTTCCTCCTCCCCTTTGCCTAAGGGAACCTTTGACTCCCTTTAATGCCCAGCTCATGTGGCATCTCCTTCAGAAAGAATTGCCCTCAATTAATAGTGAACTTCCGACCTTCAACCACTGTTTATTTGTTTTATATTCATCCTCTATTAACTTCTATGTAAACATCGGATCCCCCAGTAGAATGGACGCTTCATGAGGGCAGGAATTGTCTCACTTTTGTATTTTCACATCTAGTACCTAGTGTAGCTTCTGACACACAGTAGGCACCTAAAAAAATGCTTGTTAATTGATGGTTTCAGATGATTGTATTGCTGTGTGGTTTCACAGTGTATAAAATTTATGGAAGCTTTCAAGATCACCTCATTGTTACCTCTGGTCTGATGCCCCTTCTTTTATCACAAACCTGGATGATTTAGGAGGAAACTACTTTTTTCTCCTTGTGTCGATGGGAATAAGACCCAGAAGTCTATGTTCCTTATGAACATAAGCTTGAATTTAAAATGAGCTGCCTTTGCAAGTTTGGGAAAGAATGCAAGACATGCTGTAGCTTCAAATTTAATTTCATTAAAAATTTTCTATAGTGAGCAAATGATCTAAGCTTTTTCAATATGACTAGTATCTACTGATTACCTCTCCAGAGATAGGCAAGTGACTTGTCCAAGAGTATTAGGTGAGGCCTAGAAATGTTTGGCATTTAGAAATAGGAACCAAACTCCTTGTCATGAAAATAATAATAACACAAACATCATAGGATCATAGATTAAGAGTGTAGGGGCCCTCAGAGTTCAGCTAGTTCGGTTCTTCTCATTTTATAGATGAGGAAGAGGAGTGAAGAGATTTGCTTGAAGTCATATGCACAGAAGCAATAACAGCAGCTAGCATTTTTGTAGTCACCTAGGGCCCACAGAATACTTTCCATAAGACATAGGTCATGTCATCTGATCTTCACAACAACCCCAGGAGGGAGATGCCACTGTTTTCTCCCTTTTATGGTTGAGTAAGCTGAGGGTGAGATAGTTTGTTTTGCCTAGGGTCACAAAGCTAGGAAGTATCTGAGGCAGGATTTGAATTCAGATCCCTGACTCTGGCCGGGTTCAGCACTAGCTACTATGACACTTAGCTGCCTTTACTCAGTGGCAGAGCTGGGATTTCCATCCAGCTCTTCCTAGTATAAATCCAGCCCTCTTTCTCGGGTATTATGGCTGCCTCCCATATATAACAAAAGCCCATCCCTTCACAGTAACACCAGTCCTGTGAGGGTGTTAGCAAAAAGTATTATGACCCCATTCTGGGTTGATATTATGGATATGATCTCCCTAAGATGGGTCCTCCCTTCACCGGTGCAGATTGCATCCCATGCATGCCTTTTCTTCCTGCATTCTTGTCTGTGGCTTTCCATAGGGGATCCGCCCAATGTGCTAGAAGTTTTCCTCTGCTCTTTTAACATTTTGTGAGTAGCAATGCAACCCTCTTACCATCATCTGTTCTTCATTCTTGCTGGAGGGTTGGCCCAGCTCCTTTTCCGATCATGAATTTCCTTGGCAGTGTTTTTACTCCATTTCTTTCATGCAAGTTACCGTTGTTAATATCCTTCAGCTTAATACCAGTCATTCATCTTTTCACTGCCCTATGGGTCACCAAGGTGAAATCTTGTGGTTTTCCATGATTCCCTGGCATATTGAATCACCATACTGGTGTTAAAAAGATGGCCTTTTTATTGATGAGGAAATGGCTAAGTTGAATGTAATGGGATATTGCTAAACTGCAGGAAATGTTGACTATGATAAGTAAAGAGAAGCATGTGAAGATTTAAACAACTAATTACATAGTGAGAAATGTAAATGATGGAAAAATATCAACATAGATTTATTAAAAGTGGAAGATGGACTTTTTCAGCAGTAAACAGTGAAAGTACCACACAATTTCCCAAATATAATCCATTCCGATCTCCTACTGAATTATCTTACAGAGAAGGAAACCGAGGCTCAAAGAGATAAAGTAAATTGTTGAAGATTACCCATCTAGCAGGTTGCATAAACGAGACTAGAAACCCAGGTCTTGGGGCTTATTGTTGTGGTTTATTGTTCAGATGCTTCAGTTGTGTCTGATTCTTTGTGACCCATTTGGGGTTTTCTTGGTGAAGAGAGTGGAGTGGTTTGCCATTTCTTTTTCCAGCTCATTTTACAGGTGAGGAACTAGGCAAACGGAATTAAGTGACTTGCCCAGGGTCACACATCTAATAAATGTCGGAGGTCAGATTTGAACTAAGGAAGATGAGTCTTCCTGACTCCAGGTCCAGCACTCTGTCCATTGTACCACCTGCTCCAAGGGCAATACTCTTACCACTACCCCATGTTGCTGGGGTAACTACATAACTACAACATTACTCAAAAAATATCGTCATGAATTTGTAGTGTGTGACACTTTTTGTTGTCAAGGCACAACCTGAAAACTGTCTACTTGAAACTTGGAAAATCAGAACTGATTTTTCAGCAAGCAAATGAAAATTTGAAATACAATAGCATCCAGGCCTAAGAAGTTGGTGAATTTTTGCAGTTGCCTGAGATTCTTCAGGAGACCTACTCCTAAACAACTTTCCAACCCAAAGTCTGGAGGGAAGTATTTTTCTTGGCAACTGGGGCTCAGCCTATTCATGTGGAAGTGAAAGCTGATCTCTCTCTCTCCTCCACCATGGACTATTCAACCTTTTCAGCTTTTGCTCCAGCTATACAGACTAGCTTTCCAACGGACGTGTTCCTTGCTTTTCTTCCTCTATACTTTTGATCAAGCTTTTTTCTACTTCTTTAATGTCATCCTCCAACTTTTCTTTTTACCTCCCCCTGTCTGCCCCTCACTATTTCTACTACTTATCCCTATCATGCATCCATCCATCCGTCCATCCATCCATCCATCCTTCTAGCCCTCAAAGACCATTTTGAAATGCTATCTCTTCCATAAAGCCCTTCTCTGCTTCACTCAGCTGGAGGTAAGTGCTCTCTGTCTCTCTCTCTGTCTCTCTGTCTTTCTCTCTCTGTCTCTGTCTCTGTCTCTCCTCTGAACCTCCATAAATCTTTGAATAATTTCTTGAAGCACTTATCATATTTTGCCTTGTGTTATAATAATGTTGGCTCATATATGGACATATCATAAAATATTTTCTTTAAATGCATTATTTAAGTTTGTCTTCACTATGAGGTAGATAATGCTGGTATTATTGCCCCCATTTTTCAGATGAGGAAACTGAGGCTTAGAGAGGTGATATGAAAACCCCAAAGTCACACACCTATTCTCAAATCCAGGTGTCTCTAGCTCTAGATACCACATTTGTTCATAGAATTAAAAGATCATAGTTTCAGACTTGGAAAGGAGCTGCAGTATTACCTAGTAGAACTCTTTATTTTACAGGAAAATGTTGGACAAGGAAGGTGAAGGAACTCACTCAAAGTTATTCAGGTAGTAAAGTGTCCTGCTCTACCATGCTACCTCTCTGGGTTTAATCTCTTTTCTCCCTTCTGAAACTATAAGTTATTTGAGGATTATATCTTAACATGCAAGGGATGAAAAGACATGCATGGAAAGGTACAAGAAATAAAAAATGGATGGGTGACTTTCCTTTTGCTCCTGTGTATTTGCCTATGCTATATATTTCCCTGGGGATGTCTTGTGTATTGGACTATGCTGTGAGCTACCCAAGGTCTTGGACAGAGAAAATAGTGAAAACCTTTGAATCATAATGACCTAAAGGTCAGAGAAATCTTCCTTGATAATACTTTCTGAACCTTTCCCTATGCTATCAGGTGTGTCACTCTAGCTAGTTATCCACGAGCAAACATTTGCCTAGCTGAGCATTTTGCAATCTGTCCTGACATGTTGCTTGTTCTCCACACCTCCGAAGACCCAATCTCCCCTCCCTCGGGAAGTGCATTGGCTCAGCTGTGGAACTGCACCCTGGGATGGAGCTGTCCTGAGTGATAAATGAGTGAGTTCAAACTCACTATATATCTAGCAATGCCCAAACCATTGTTCATATCCGTATAAATTCCCTTAGGGTAGGGACTTTTCACTTTTGTACTTATAGCTCCAACTCGTAGCATATTACCTGCCATACAGTTGGCACTTAATAAATACTCATTCATTCATTCAGTCATGTCTATACCAGAGGTAGTAGGATCTTGACATTATAAGATTCTGAGCAAATAATTTCTCTGGGACTCAGTTAACTCTGCTATAAAATTTAAGGCCTTGTATTTAGAAGATTTAAGGTCCCATCCAAGTCTGGAATTTTATGATTCACCTCATTATTAGGGAAATGGAATGCATATGCCTTGCAGATGTCTCCCAGAATGGCATGTTTAGCTGATGGTCTTGTGAGATACATTCAAGGAACTGGTTAAATGCTGTTTATTCATGAAAGAAATGCCAGTTAATATTAACTATCCAAGTTTTTCAGTAACTTATTCTAGCTTCCACTGCACATGAAGTGTTGTTCCAAGAGGGGCCCCAGGAGAGATTGTGAATCCCAAGGTGAAAGTGTTCCAATGCATAATTCAATACCCTGGCTTTCTGAAATTCCTGTTTATGTGGAGACAGAAAGCAAGAACTAAAAAAAATTAATTATTTCCTGGTTTGTCCCCTGCTTGTTACTCTTTTCAATAATACTTTTAAATATTTTAAATAATATTTGAAAGTAGGAAAATTTTTAATTTTGAGGTCTTTGGGACAAATGGTTTCAAAAAAGTATTCAGAATCCCTCTTTTGATGTAACTAAATAGTAATTATATAACATTAATATAGATGTGTATTTATAAACATATAGACCCCACATATATATATGTGTGTGCACACACATACATACATGCATGCATACATACACACATACATGTGCTATAAGTATGTGTGAATAATATTATGATAGGAAGGTGAAAATAGAACACTGGAAAAAAACCTGGATCAATAGTCAGGAGGCCTGGGCTATAATGATTATTTTGCCACTGATTTGCTTTGTGTGAACTTAAGCAACTACCTTTTCTGCTCAGTCTCAGTGTCCTCATCTGTAAAAGTGGAGTGGGAGAATGTTAGACTTTTGAGATTCCTTCCAACTTGGAAAAGCTATGATTCTATACTTTAAATAATTAACCAGGGGCATGTCATTGTTGTTGAATTGTTTCAGTTGTGTCTGACTCTTTGTGACTCCATTTTAGGGTTTTCTTGGCAAAGATATTGGAGTGGTTTGCTGTTTCATTCTCCGGCTCATTTTACAGATGAGGAAACTGAGGCAAACAGGGCTAAGTGACTTGCCAAGGGTCATACAGCTAGTAAGTCTCTGAGGTCAGATTTGAACTCAGGTCCTCCTGACTCCAAGGCCAGCTCTCTATCTGCTGCTCCACCTAGGTGCCCTCAGAAAATGCATGCATGCTAAAAACACAAATGATTGAGGAACGTGTAGGATCAGAAACATATCGGAAATATGCCATCAAGAACTCCAGGTGAGCCCCTGCCCCCATCCAGCTTCTTACCACCAGCATTGGAGAGTGATCACCTGACTGGTGCAGGCTGCCTTCATTCACCTGTCCAGCAGAGAGCAGATGTGTTGCAATCTCCTTTTTCTAGGTCTTGTTATTGGGGTCCCTTTAGACTCCTGGCTTTGATCCTTGTGGCATTAGTTCTAGGCGTTTCTCCATCCTGGTTGCTCTGCTTTAGATGTGCTCAAGCTTGTCAGTGTCCTTTTTAAAAAATAAGCACTCCCCTAGGAAGATTTGTATTTACTGATTCAGAGTGAAAATAAACAGGAAAATTTATGCACTAACATTAACAGTGCAAATACAACTTTAAAGATGTAAGAATTGTGATCAATGTGATGACTAAGAATAATTCCATAGGACTGATGATAAAACGAAAATTAGTTTATCTGGAAACAAAAATTCTTTTAAAAAGAACAGACAGTAAATAAAGAAGACTTAAGGGTAAGTGAGGCCAGTCTACTTTGTAGCAGTAAGGCAGAGGATAGGGAGGAAGTCAAGAGGGAACTAGTCCTGTAGCACATTCTGTCCAGAAAGGTCATTCTTTGAGTAGGTCAGTGAGTCAGACAAGATTCCAGCTGCCCATAATTCTATTCAGTTAGGAGTAGCCTTTCCCTTGCAGTCAGCCCCCAGGGCTCCAAAATTCCCAGGCTTCCCCAGTCCAGCTAGGCTTCCACTCTACTCCTCCCTCTCTTAAGACTTTCATTCCCTCCTCCGGTTCTTAAGTCTGGGAAAATCACACTTTCCTTTATCCTGCTGGCCAGTATGGAACTACACAGGCATCAGAGAACTTTCATGGAGGAAATATATGTATTTATATTTTAGTCTTTAGTAGGTATGTCAATTTAAAAAAACTTGGAAATTATTTGTACTAATTTCAGCCTTCAGTGTATTCTATTTTCAGTCAATCTCACAGAGGAATATTATCTCATCTGCGTTCATTCATACTGAGCAGTTGATTGAGCCAGACAACTAAAAATAGAAGATTTGCCAGTAGAGGAAAAAAAGCATTGTTAAAAATGTTTGGGAGATATTTGTCTTTCTGTGAGTGAGGAGAAGGGTATCTTTAGCCTCCAGGGTGGAGCTTATTATCTCCAGTGTCACAGGAAACAACACAACACACATAGATAGGAGAGAAACAAAAATCCTCTGGCTCTCTCAGAGAGGGAAGGTGGAGGGATATGTTGAGAAATGAAGGTGTTATAAAAACAAAATGTAAAATGTAAATTATAAATGTAAAAGAAACAAGTGGAAAAAATGCTCAAAAAAAAATTCCCGCTTGTCTTAAATACATAAAAAAAAGAAATGAACCAAAAAATAACTCAAAGCCCTCTAACTGAAGGGAAGCAGAGAGAGCGAAGGGACTAGAATGAGAGGGTCAAGACAATTGTATGTCTTTACTCCACTGAAGTCTTATTGAATGAGAAAGTTCGGGTAGATGATTTCTAACTCCCCCTAAAGCTCTGGTGTTCTGTGACCCCTCCTATGTCAACATTCTGGGCTGTGTCTTTCTAGCTCTCAGACAGTCTGGGCACTGAAATCCTTTCTAACTTTAGAATTCTGATCTATGCAATGATAAAGCATGACTCTAGAGTCCTGAAGATGAAGAATTCCACTCACTTCCTTCTAGAGAGAAGGACTTAAAATTAGAGCAAGACATACATTTTTAGCCATGGCTCATTGGACTATGCAAATATAAGGACTACATTTTTGTTTTTGCTTCTTTCTTATTTGGTTGGTGGGAAGTGGAGGGAGACAAAATAAATGCTAGTTAAACAAATAAGCAAATATTAAAACAAAATCTCTTCTTTCATGCCTTCTGTTCTACGTTCCAAGGTCTATGTTCCATACTTCCACGATCATGCATTTCTACAATCTGGCTTTAGTTTCTTCTTTTTACAAATACAAGAACTTGTTTGATTATCTCTGACATAACCTCCTAGCATTAAAATTCTATAAGAAAACAGACCCAGAGAGAGGAAGTGACTTGTTCAAAGTCATACAAGCAAGTTAGTGACAGAAGCAGAACTAGAATCCAGGCCTCCTGACTCCCAGAGCAGGGTTCTTTCTACCATACCGCGTCAATTGGTGTTCAATAAATATTTGTGTGCATAAATGAGTGAATGAACTCTGTGGAATTCATGAAGTACATGGTTACCTGAGTTACCTATTGAAGAACTGCAAATAAACAAAACAAACCCCAGTGCTTCATTATGGCACACTCCCAGACCTGCACCCTTTTCAGCACTTCCAGTCTTCCCAAGAGGGGATGGGTCCTGGAGTCAGACAAAGGGTTGGTTTGAATTGCTTGGCTTACCATAAGTCCCCTCGAAGTTGCTTCCTTGACTGGAACACTTCCACCTTGGTAAGGCAATTATTGAACTCCTCATCTGAGTTCAAAGAAGCTCCATGCATTTCTAGCAGCTGCTAAACCTCTCTGGCCAGAGGACCAAGTTTTGGTTGCCATAGTGATTGATCCTGCTTGCAATGTTATGATAACAATATCAAGCTCAGAACTCTAAGGCTCTGGAAGGAAGAGCTGCTTGTTTTGCTGCAGACTTACAACTGGACAGTCCAACAGCCCACATTTCTACAGGGCTATATAATTATCTCAATCCTTGTATCTGTCCTGGGACTCAAAGGGGACTTTGCAAATGAATTAGAATGGCTAAAAAAGGCAAGAAACCTTTATTGGAGCACTTTTTAGCTCCCGCAAGGAAAAAATCGAGTCCATAATGGTGCTGTTAGAAGCCTCCCTCTGACCTTGGAATATCAAGGTTAAAATGTACTCTCAGTCTTCCAAGCAGAATACTTTAGTTCACTATCATTTTATGAATGAACATAAAGCTTGATGATGATGATGAAGATGATGATGATGATGCAGCTAGGTGGGACAGTGGAGAGTGCCAGGCCTAGAATCAGGAAGACTCATCTTCTTGAGTTCGAATCTGGTCTCAGACAATTTCTAGTTGTATGACCCTGGACAAGTCCCACTTAACCCTGTCTGCCTCAGTTTCCTCATCTGTAAAATGAGCTGGAGAAGGAAATGACAAATCACTCCAGTATCTTTGCCAAGAAAATCCTAAGTGGGGTCACAAAGAGTTGTACATGACTGAAATTACTGAACAATGAGGATGATGATAGCTAGCACTTACGTTAAGGTTTAAAAATATTAAAAATAGCTATTTTGCTTTAAAAATTTTTACTTTATCATAAGTTAACATAAAATATTTTACTTTAGAAACATTACTTTCTTTTATCCTCACAACCACCATAGAAGAAAAGTGCTATTATTATCTTCATTTTACAGATGAAGAAATTGAGGCAGGAAGAGATTAAGTGACATGGCCAGGGTCACACAGCTAGTTTCTGAGGCTGAATTTGAACTCGAGTTCAACAAGGTTGAAGGACAGGGATTTTATAGAAAAGATCTCCTTGATTTTATTTCCCACTTTTGTCATCACAGGCAAGTTGGTGCTAGAGATTGGCCTTCATGGTCCCTCTTGTACCATGGGCCATAGGATAATAGGATCATAGATTTAGAGCCAGAAAAGAAACTAGAAATCACCTACTCCAGCCCCCTTATTTTACAGATAAGGAAACTGAGGCCCAGAGAGGTTAAATGATTTGTCCAAGATCACACAGGTAGCAATGGGCAGGCTGAGTCAGGAATAGAACTTAGGTCTTTCAGCTCCAAATATAACACTTTTACCATGGTGCCATTGGGTTCCAGAAAAGGGGCTAGGACAGAAGGAAGAGACATCTTTAGTGTAGAAGGTAGCTGGTTGCATGAAAGGCTAAACCTTCAAAACCAGTGGCTATTTTAAATGGCCACAATCACAGTGGTTTAGAGAAGAGAATGATTGCTTTCAGCACAATTTTCTTCTATGGAGAGTGGACATGAATTGGTGCCTTGTTAAGAAGACAATCAACAACTCCTCATTGGTTTCTTAGGACTGGGATTGCCTCCAGCATGCTTGGCTGGTTGGCACTCAGGAGGATGGAATCTTTTGAGAGGAACCACATTACTCCCTGGTTTATAAAAATAAATTATCTGATAGGCTAGTGTGGTCATTTTTTCCCATCTAGAAGTCATACCAGCAGCAAACTAGATGGACCTGTGTTCTACAAGAAGGCAGGGTAGGGAAAGAAGTGAGTATGTTTATGCTATGTCCTCCTCCGAGGAAATAATGACTGCCTTGGAGCAGGGGCACTTGGGAGTTGCATGTGTCTGAGCATGAATCTAAGATTATGTTCCTAAGACTAAACTTTTCCAACCCAAGAGATGGCAGCAGCCTGGGTATTGATACAGAAGCACATGACGAGCTAATTTGTGCTCAACCATTTGGCTCAAGAAGTTAGTTCATGAACAATGTTTGTGAACCTCAGCCTCTTGTATAGGGAACTGGGCAGGGGTAGGGCAAGATTTTGACACCTAAAGCAATGTAATCCCAGAAGTGAAGCTTTTAGTAAGAGAAGAGATCATAGGATCATGGATAGAGAGTTGGAAGATAGCTCAAAGTCTATCTGTCTATTTAGTTTTTAGTCTATTTAGTCTATTTAGTCCCCTAAATTTTATAGATGAGGAAACCTAGACCCAGGGAAGTTAAGTGACTTGCCCAAGGTCATATAATGACCTTGACATCAGTGGTGGGATTTGAGTCTAAGTGCTCTGATTCTTGAGATAGTAGGAGATTTCCTGGCTAGTGACTGCCATGGGATTTGTCTCATGGGTACCCCAAGTTCTCAAATTCAAAAATTAGGGCATCTCATCATTTGGAAAATGGCTGAGTAAGTTATAGTATATAATTGTGCTGGCATACTATTGTGCTATGAGAAATGATGAGCAAGATGGTTCCAGAAAAAAGTATAAAGACTTTTACTAATGAATGTAAAGTGAACAGAACAGAACCAGGAGAACATTGTATACAGTAACAGCTATATGGTAAGGATGATCAATTGTGAAAGGCTTAGCCTTACTGATCAATTCAATGATCTAAGACGATTCCAAAAGACCCACAATGAAAAATGCTCTCCACCTCCAGAGAGAGAACTGACAAACTCTGAATGCAGATTGAAGCATACTTTTTACTTTATTTTTCTTGTTTGTGTGTGTGTTTTCTTTTGCAACGTAGTTAATATGGAAATATATTTTGCATATATATGTATAATCACATGTATAATCAATAACATATTGCATGCCTTCTCAAAGGGTTAAGGGAATGGAGGGAATTTGGAACTCAAACATTAAAAAAAATGTTAAAATTTTTTACATGTAATTGGAAAATACATAATGAAATAAATTTTTTTTTAAAGAATTGGGACATGAGATCTTCTAGACTAGAGGAAGAAGGGGATTAATCGCTCACATAGTTCTCGAGCAGCATCATTCTTGTAATCTACATAGATCGTGCCAACCCCCACAATTAAAGGGAGTTATTTGGACAGTGTGGGTCCCATGGGAAGGTAATTGCTTTTTTAAAGTTTTTCATGTTTACCTTCAGGGGAGAGTAGTGTAAACCACAAGGCAGTGCTCTGAGTTGCGGAAGGATTGTGAAGAACTCAGTGGAAAAGAGGGATTCATCAAAGTGTCAAAGGGTTGACCAGATAGCAATCTCAAGCTGGGTTTCCTGGAGGGGAGCTTCTGAAGTAAATAGCAAAGAGGATAGTGATCATTGCTGGCATTTATATTGTGCTTTAAGTTATTAAAAAAGACCTCTTTACAAATACTATCTTATCTTCATGACAGATGGGAGGTAAGTGATTGTTCCCACTTTACAAATGAGGAAACTGAGGCTGAGAGAAGTTAAGTGACTGACTCGGGGTCACACAGCTGTTGTCTGAGGCAGGATTTGAACTCACATCTTCCTGACTATGTATGGGTCCAACACTCTATCCACTATGCTACTGATTTGCCTTCAAATGGAGGGATTTATGTGTTTTTGTATGTGTTCACGGGCTCCTATCAGGTGTTTACACTTTCCGAAATTTCTGTGTAGAGAAATAAAGGTGGTCCAACATTCAGTTTTCATTTCCCATCTTGAGTGCTTAAATGGAAGCTGTGAACCCCATTGCCCACACTTGAGGAGACCTAAGCATAAGCTATACCTGAAACCGTACTTGGGAATTTCCAGAAATGACTGCAGGTGGGCACAAGAGGCCAAAAAGAGGGATTAGCTCTGCTGAGATTGGCTCCTGGGATACGACGTCTAATCCATGTGAGTCTGGAGCCCCGGGAGGGGCATGTGGCTTATACTGGGCCACAAGTTACACCCACAGAGAGCTTTCCTTATAACATCCGTGCGAGGGCACTTGCTACAAGTGTAGTACAAGGCAGACCCTTGGAGTTAGGCTGGTTCTGAATTTCAACTTTGTAATTGATAAGCTTCGTGACTTTAGGCAAGGAATCTCATGCCTCTTTTGACTCAGGTTCTAAGTCTGAAAAATGGTGATAATGCCCTGCCTATCTTACAGGTGAAGGTGTGAAGGTCAGAGATAAGTAAGATAACATTATATAAATGTTATCTTCCACCATCATCGTTGGTTGTCATTATTATTCTCATTTTAAAGGAGAGGAGATGGGCTGAGAGAGGCAAAAGGATTTTCCCATGATCACAAACTCTAAATCCCATGCTCTTCCTATTATATCAAGTGGAACTTGGTTGAGTAAGGCATGATAACAGTAACAAAAGCTGATAAATAGCTAGGTGGCACAGTGGGTAGAGCACTGGGCCTGGAGTCAGGGGGACCTGAATTCAAATTTGATTTCAGACACCTTACTAGCTGTTGACCCTGGGCAGGTCACTTCATCCTGTTTGCCTCAGTTTCCTCATCTGTAAAATGGGCTGGAGAAGGAAATGGCAAACCACTCCAGTATCTTTGCCAAAGAGTCAGACATGACTGAAACAAATGAATGTTTGTATAGTACCTTAATGTTTACAAAATTCTATGTCCATGGTCACATAGAAAGTGTCAGGATGATTAGGACTCACCTTTCTCTTGACTTAATTTTTGGTCTCACTCTCCCTCTCTGTATTATAGTAGTAATATTACATCGCATCAACAATTTTTTCCTGTGGCTCCAAGAAGTTATAGCATGTGCAGTGGTCACATCTGGTAAAACAATCTCTGCAGACAGGCTAAACCAGGTTCAGTGAATTAGGGGGATGTCTATCCTAAGCATGTGAAGACTTTTCCCATTCCCTGGCAGAATGGCCAGATGAGTGAGAGCAGTGTATCGTTAATGAGATAATCACATAGGAGGCACTGGAGTTTTCAGACTCCGGCTTGTAACAGGTTCACTCTTGATCTGGTCAGACAGGCAGACACCTTCAGAGGGGTTAATAATCTTACTTTATTCTAGTCTAGTCTTCTCAGAGAGAGGAACATTAACTCCTACAGCATTCCCTAAACACCTTTCTTGAAGGGAGAGCAACTCTGCTAAATCCCCTAAGCCTCGATGGGGGCCAGGCAAGGCACACGAGGCATTCTAACTTATTCATTCAACCCTAAGGTTTACCCCCTTTACTAACATCATCCACTTGTTCAGGGGAAAGGTCATCACCCTGAAAGTGGAGAAAATACATCACCAGACCAAGAGAGCACCAGTGTCTGTGTTCACGTTCACAGTCGGGGGGGAGGGGGCCCTTAATAATAGCTACCCAGAGTCCTGTCTGGGAAATCAAAAAGGTCCCAGGGAGAGTCCCATGAGTGAACCCTAACTCAAAATATCAATTTCCCAGAATATATACAGTTTTGACTGATAGGCTCAGAGCCAGAAGATGGAAAGCCTATGTGACTCAGAACCTGACTAGCTCTAGGTGACTCAGCACAGGATGTGTTACAGTTGTGAACTGGGCCAGAGTTCAAAGGAATAAGGCATCTGTGATTGATAAGGCAAAATGCTTGCGTTCTGAAGGACACAGGATTGATTCCATACATTCCTAGAAGGGTACCCAACACTTCAAGGAAGAGGAATCAGCCATACATTCTCTTACCTTTAGATGTGGGAATGTGGCTGCTGTTCCAAGGAGAAAGGGAATGTATGTAGTCACATAGCCCTGTACAGGGAAGATCTTTATACCTTATTAATCCTTCAGATGTTTACAATTTAGTATGAGCCTAGGAAACTGAGATTGTTATGACCATGCGTCCTGGGAAATTGAACTCTGAGAAAGAATAACAAAAATCTACCTTTCTTACATCAAAACTCACCCTGCTTACAAGCAGTTTGCTCCAAAAGGTCTTGAAGACGGCTGAAGCGGGTTCTGTGGAGCACTCAGAGTTTGGTCAGACATCTCAGATGCCACGGTCATCCCCTGCCAGTTGTCTTAACTTTCATCTTGCCACTGGGTTCCAATAACTCTGGAAGAGGGAGTGAGGCTGATGACTGTGCAGCTCTGCCTCGATTAAATCCAATTCATGAGCAAGTCAAGACATCATACCTAATTGTCATTGGTTCTCTTTGGAAACAAAGGACATACAACAACATTATCACGTCAATCTATCAGCAAATATTTATTTAGCAACAACCAGGTGCAGGGTCCTGAGTTAGGGTGGGAAGAGACAAGCCTCCAAAGAGCTCATAGACTTGCGGGTGTCACTCATAATTTTCTTTATTCCTCAACCACAGAAACAAAGTTTAGGTCAGCACCAGCTCTGCCAATTGCTGTGTTACTTTTGGCAAGGTAAGTCTTTCTTCCTCTCTTGGAGTCTCAGTTTCCTCATCTAAATGTAACCTCACCCTTAGGTGGGTTTTTTGGATCCCTGAAGGACAGTCCTGTGATACTACACACCTTCAAGGAGGTGTGACTGTAGATCAGGGATGGGGAACCTGCGGCCTCAAGGACCTCTAGGTCCTCAAGTGTGGCCTTTGTCTGAATCCAAACTTTGCAGAACAAATCTACTTAATTGAAGGATTTGTTCTGTAAAACCTGGACTCAGTCAAAAGGCCTCAAGGTCACAGGTTCCCCACCCCTGCTCTAGATTGTCTGAGGGACTTATGAGATAGAAGGGAGAGGCAGCAGAGGAGGGAGAGAGATCTGGCGAGAAGAGGAGAGAAGGCAAGAATCTTCAATGGAGACTCTCCTACAGCCTCAGGCATGTGGGGAAAGCCAGCACCCTGACAGTGCCCTTACACTGCCAGCATCTGTTCCCCCAGGGACTACTGAGAGCAGACTTCTTGGGGGCGATTACTTTCTTCTTGCTTGAGATGAGATTTCATCTGACTTCCAGGTGGCAGAGTTTCCTTTATCGTTGTGCATTTTATTACTCAAACCTGTATAATAAGTGTACAGTGAGGAGGGGAAGGCAAACTGGCCAAGATTAAGTTAATTGTTACCTTTTGGCTCAGTATCCACACCATTTTACCTCTGAACAGTCAGGGCAAATAAGCCCCACACAAGAAAGAATCCCTATACAGATATCCCCAACAGCAAACAATGTTCA
The DNA here is from genome assembly GCA_028646515.1 of Pseudochirops corinnae. Classification (NCBI taxonomy): domain Eukaryota; kingdom Metazoa; phylum Chordata; class Mammalia; order Diprotodontia; family Pseudocheiridae; genus Pseudochirops; species Pseudochirops corinnae. Next base: position 161,691,589 of record CM053585.1, read on the forward strand.
ACCTTAGAAACAGCTGGTTGGTACAGTTGGATCGAACATTATATCAGGAGTCAGGAAGACCTAGTTCAAATCTGACCTCAGCCGTGTGACCCTGGGCAAGTCACTTATCCTTTCTCAGCCTCAGTTTCCTCATCTGTAAAATAGGGATAAATAATGCCACCTACTCCCAGGGCTGTTTTGAGGATCAAATGAGAGATTTGTAAAGTGTTTAGCATGGCACCTGGCACATAGACATTTAATAAATGCTTGTTTCATCCCTTCTTATATTTGTTATTTGAAGACAGGAGATCAAGAATGTGGTCACACAGTCACAGCCACCCTTCTAATGTTACCAATGGTGGAACTCCAGCCTCCCCAAGATATGGAGAGGGACATTCCTCACCTATCTATAAATCCCTCTTCCACATGGTTTTCATAAGACCAAAGTTACTGTTTAACACTGGATCCATGTTACCTATAAAATATGTTGTTGTCTGTCCTTCGTTCTTGAAGAGGACCATGACATCAGGAAGGTGATGCCCTGACTTGCAAGTGAATTGGATTTAAGTGCAGCAAGGCTGTGCAAAGTCACCAGCCTCACTTTCTCCTCTGGAGCCATCTGTGTCCAGTGGCCAGATATAGATCAGGACAACTGCAGATGGCTCTACTTATAAAATATGAACATTGAGTTAGATCCCTTTTAGTCCTCCAACTCTAAATATTTCTGCTTCGGCCCATGATTCTTCTTTTAATAAGTGGCCAGAGTTCTCTTGGATGAACAAAATATCCAGAAAGGTTATGGAGGTTGTAATGTTCATATTCTGTTGATAAGAGGTAGCCTTGACTACAGTAACTGATTGCATACCAGAGATCTACTTTGAGGTCTGCACTGAAAAGGTGAAGAAAGTGATCCAGAGTCCCTCCGGGAAACTCCCAGATGTCTCTTGAGGTATTGCTTACTTAGAGGGTGACAGTTTTCTACCAAGACCAGAACTAGAGACCAATTTCATATGGACAGTTTCTCTTAGATGGGTGGGGAGGGGGAGAGGAGGATGGGAGACAGTTTTTTGCTTAGGAAGCCTTATTACTTTTCTTTCCTCTAAAGCTAGTTGGTCCTAAGAGATCAGAAATCCAGGTCAGGGGGATGGGCTTACCCCTAGCAGGAGAACTGGAGCAGGCTGGGCATATGGAGGCCAAAGTCTGGTTAGAGATCAAAGGCTGATTTGGCAGGGTCTCCACCAGACTGTCTGAAAGCCGGCTTCCCATCCTCCTCCCAGACAAAGAGAAGGCAGCTGGCATTGGCAGAGACTCAAGTTGTGTCAGAGATAGTCATCAGGGCAGGGACGGTGGAGGACAGTGGAAGAAGGGGGTAGAGTTATTGCTTAGGGACAAGGCCAAGCTGGCCCCAAGCCTAGAAAACTGATGGGTTGGGTAGTTCTGTTTAGCAATGCTGCTGCTGTTACTGCTGCCACTGTGGTGTGGACAGGTAGAATGTTCTCTGGCCTTAGAGGCAGAAGATTCAGTGTCAAGTTCTGGTTCTAATACTAGCCACAGGACCTGAAGCAAGGAGCCCATGACTAGTTTTATAGGGTTGACTGCTGAAAGAGACCTTTAAAATTAAGTCCAATCCTCTTACAGATGAGGAAACTGGAGCACAGAGAGGTTGTGACTTGATCCATAGCATATGGGTGATAAACTGTAAAATCAGGTGTCCTGACTCCAACCCCAGTAGATAGAAAATAGGTAGATTGGTCCAGTAGAAAGAGTACAGACTTGGGGAGATGTAGGCTCCAATTCTGATTCTAATGCATATTAGCTGCATCACCATGGGCAATTCCTTAGATATTTCTGAGCCTCTGTTTTCTCTTCTATAAAATGGGGATAATATAATGGTATACTTACCCTATAGGAATATTATGAAAGAAAGTGCTTTGTAAGCCTTAAAGTATATAGAAATGGGAATTTTTACTCTATGCATGTATGTAGATACTCTAATATAGTGGATAGAAAACTAATCTTGCAAACAGGAAGACTTGGATTCAGGTCCTGCCTCTGATACACACTGATTTTTTGGTCATGGAAAAGTCACTTAACCTCTCATTGCTCTGGTCAGCTCTCTAGGACTCTATGTTTCAGAAGATGCCAACTTGTATGGGTAGAAGGAATTAGCTTATCTGTAATGTCTTTCTATCAATCTGTCAGTCAATAAGTGCCTACTATGCACTAAGCACACATGAAAGCACTGGTACAATTTCTGTCCCGAGTTGTATGTATATGAAACTCAGGTCTATTTTAGAGCTACCTTCTCAAACACACACTATTCCCTGGGTCCCTGCCAGCCTCTAAACCAATCCAGTGGGCTAAAATACAAGACCGAGGGCAGTCACCCCCATTTGCCATATTCAAGGGTTGTCTCATGAAACTTAATACTGACTAGGTGCTGACTAGTACTATTATCGAATTGTGGAGAAAGCCCCATTGATATCCTCTCTCTGCCTCTAATAACACACCTACCATGACTGAAATCCAACCAAATAGAAGACCCCTTTGGTTAACAAGTGGCCTATTAAAAAAAGACAATTGCCCATTAGATGGAGCATGCAAGTCATTTCATCTTAGTATGAATTAGTTTAATCAAGTGCTTTCCTCCTAACTCCAGAGGTCTAGATGGTCAGGAAGTGACAGGAAATGGGAGCTTTGATTGGATAGGGAATCTTGGAAGATGAAGACTCACAGTGAGATCCTTGGTCTACCAGAAGGCTGTATGTTGAAGATGATGGTGGTTCTGGGTGGGTGCGTAGCGGAGGGAATCATTCATCTAAGTGAGGGGCTTAGAATAGGAAAGATAGGAGAATGAGAGGTCAGCTTTGAAATGTTGCTAAGGACTGGCCATGTTTTTATGTGTTTATATCTGAACTCCTCACCTGGCTTATAAACTGCTCAAAGGTCTGGACTAAATCTTCTATACCCACTTTTTACTTGGCATAATGCTGAGTTCATCAGAGAGACACTTTTCCATTGCCTATACAAAACAACCACTGGTATTTGCATGGCAGTTTATGATTTACAAAGGCTTTCATCCACTTGTCTTGTTGTTATAACAACCCTTTAAGATAAGAAGGGTAGGTATTATTACCCTTATTTTACAGATGAGAAAACAGACAGGGAGAATTGAAGCAATTTGACCCTAGTTACCAAGTGAAAGGGCCAAGGCCCGAGACTCCAAAGGTTCCGTGTCTTTAGGTTATGAGAAAGTTGAGCTTTGAATCTTCTGGAGATCTCTGGCCACAGCTCATGGGAGAATCTCTCCTGCAGAGTGTTGGCTGCTCCCGCTTTCCTTGACCTGTTACTCTCTCAACACTTAGAGTCTAGATTGATTCTGAAAGCCTTTCCTGGGTCTCAAGCCTAATTTAAAAAAATTATTTACTTTTAGTTTACAACATTCAATTCCACAATCCCTTGAGTTCCAAATTTTCTCCTTCTCCTTCTCCTCTCTCCTCCATGGTGGCATGCAATCTGATATAGATTCTACAAATACCTTCACATTAAACTTTAGTCAAGTTGTAAAGAAGAGTTATAACCAATGGAGTAAAGAATGAGAAAGAAGGAACAAAACAAAACAGAACACAAAAGAGAGAGAGCAAGTAGTTTTGTTTCAATCTGCATTCAGACTCTAGTTCTTTCTCTGGATGTGGACATCCCTTTCCATCATGAGTCTTTTGGAGTTGTCTTCTAACCTTGCATTGCTGAGAGGAGCCGATTCTATCAAAGTTAGTCATCACACATACCATGTGTCTGTAATTGTGTACAAAGTTCCCCTGGTTCTGCTTTCCTCACTCAGCATCAGTTTTTATAAGTCTCTCCAGGTCATTATGAAGTCCGTCTGCTCCTCATTTCTTATAGCACAATAGTATTCCGTTACAGTCATATACCCCAACTTGTTTAGCTATTCCCCAATTGATGGGCATTCTCTTGATTTCCAATTCTTTGCCACCACAAAAAGAGCTGCTATAAATATTTTTGTACATAGGGGTCCTCCTCCCACTTGTACAATCTCTTTGGGATACAGCCCTAGAAGTGGTATTGCTGTGTTAATTTTTATACACACATTTTTGTAGTCCTTTGGGCACAGTTCCAAATTGGTCTCTAGCCTAATTTTAAAGGGAGGAAGTACAGTTTAGAGGAAAGTATTTTATTTTACAGTCAGGAAAGAACTAGATTCAAAATCTGCTTCTGACACTAACTGTGTTTCTCCACTTCTTGGACCCTCAGTTTTTTCATCTGTGAAATGGAGATACTAACACCTACTTCAAAAAGTTACTATGAGGACTGAAGGAATTAATGGACATAAAACATTTTGTGGACTGTCAAACACTATATAAATATTAGTTGTGATTTTCTCTGGGAAGAAAGAAATAATGTCCAGGGAAGATTTGGGAACAGAGAGAAATAATTGATCACATTTCTAGAGGTTTTTACAGTCTACAAAGTGATTTCCTCACAATAACGCTGTGAGGCTGTTATTGTTAGCATTATTGTTCCACTTTACAGATGAAGCAGCTGAGACCCAAAAGAATGAAGGAAGTTGTTGAAAGTTTCTATAGTGACCTAACACAGCTAAGATTAATGAGCATAGGTTCATTACAGATTTAGAGGAGAGAGAAACCTTGAAGGCTGTCTAATCCTCCCATTTTACAGATGAGAAAACTGAGGATACTTGTCCATAGTCTCACAGCTAGTAAGTATTTGAGGTGGGATTTGAATCCAGATCCTCCTGACTCTTAAGTCCAGTGGCCTCTCCATGCCTCAGCTGCCCTTTTACCCTGGATCTTCCCTTAGAGCCTAAGGCCTGTCTCTTCATTCAGGAATATCCATCTTCTCCTGCAGCTTCCTCACTTTGGAACATTTCTCTGTCATCCCAACCCCCTTCTATTGGTGAGTTCCTCCTACAGTCTCTATTCTGGGGAATAGGGCAGGATGATCAACCTTCATTCCTCTCCTGACTCTGCGTCTGCCTTTTCAGACTTTGCCACTATGTCCTCACACCTTCCCTTCACCCCTATCCTTTTCAGTTCCTTTTTGTGTATTAGAATGTAAGCTTTTTGAAGGCAGGGACTGTCTTGTTGCTCATATTAGGGTCCCTGGCACTTAGCACAGTGCCTGACAGAAAATAAATGCTTAATAAATGTCTGTTGCCTTCCTTCAACTACATGGTTCTATGGAAGGAATAAGGCATTTTGTTTCAGAGGATTTCTGTTCAAATACTGATTCTGACACTATACCTGTGTGATTTGGAGGCAAGTCTTTTCACTTCACTGGCCCTCCTCCATAAAATGACTCTATGGCCATTAGAACTCTCTGGTTGGACCCCATGACTGCTAAGATCTCTTTTAACTTAACATTTATGATCCCATGACTTCTCCTTATCAGGCTGCCTAAATTGTTAGTGATAGCAACACTCAGGATAAAAGGTCTGTGATCTGCCTCTTCTTCAGAGTTATTAATTATTATTTGGTGGTAAAAATAGACTGTTCCTGGCTTAATGCTGGGAAAAAAGTTCCAAGGGCAATATCTCAAACATGATCCAAGGTCAAAAGTTCATTGCTGAGTAATAAGTAGTTCTTTTCTTTTTTGGTTGAGTTTTTAAAGTATGTAATCATTTTAAAAGTGGAGTTAATTCCATTCAACAAGCAATTACTAAACATCTACTTTGTTGAAAAAAAAAAAAACCAAACCAAACAACATTGCTCATTGCCAGGAGAGAGGGGAAAGACCTTATAAAGATATAAAATGAAAAGTCCCTGCTTTTGAGGGGGGAAAGTTAAAAAATACACAAACATGAATGACTTAAGACTGAATGTGAAAGGCAAAGACAAATTAGGCAAAATACTTGAGGAAAATTTGAGGGAGAGCTCATTTTTAATTGGAGGAATCAGGGAAGGTTTCAGAAAAGGGATGGTACATAGCTAGGCCTTGAAAGAAGGAGTTTCAGAAGGGGAAGATGGAGACAGAACATATTCCAGCTATGAGGGATGAGCCTGAATCTTTGCATCATACACAACAAAGGAAATAATGGATGTGTCACTGGTATTTTAATTTCCAGAAACCTGATCAATAGAGATGATGTTCATCCTCATCATTTTACATTTATATAACACTTTACATAGCCCTCATTTATCCTAACCTTTTACTTCATATCAGTAATTTCCTCTACAATGTTCCTGACACCAAGCTCTGCTTCAACTTCTCTATTGTCCTAATATATATAAAATGTGCGTGTGTGTGTGTGTGTGTGTGTGTGTGTGTGTGTGTGTGTGTGTGTGTATGACTTGCCCAGGGTGGTCATACATCTAGTAAGTGTCTGAGGTCTGATTTTGAACTCAGGTCCTCCAGTGATTTCAGGACTGGTGCTTTATCCACTGCTCCACCTAGCCGCCCCTCTATTGTTTTAATATTAAAAGGCAGCTTACTATTTCATGGGGCAGCCTACCTCATTGCTGGACAGCTCCATGAGTTATAAAGTTTATTCCTGTGTAACTCATGACCCAAGCTTTGGGCTTACATGGACCAGATTCAGTTTTTGTAGCAGCCCCTCCTCGGACTTCCCCTAGATCATATCCTGGCTTATTTTGTTGTCCAAGTTTCCTCTGGAAACCTCAAGATATAGGTCAAATATAATTCTTGTGTAAATTCTATAGTTATGGGCAAAATGGTACCCAGCTCAAGATAACAATGTTTATTGGACACAGAGAAGTTATTGTATAAACCCACCTCTCTTCAAATCTCTCTGTCTCTCTCTTCTCTCTGTCTGTCTGTCTGTCTGTCTCTGTCTCTCTCCCCACCCACTCACCCACATCCACATAGACAGCTCACAGAAGTTTATAGTGGAATGACCCCCAGTGCCTTGCATTATCCCTCACTCATATTACCATTGTGTGGTTTGGATACCCAAAGGAAGGTAAAATCTAGAAAGAAATTTCAATGAGATTTCAGTGAGTCTCATTTTCACTCAGAAGCAGTAAAGGTCTTTACTCTTATGATATTATCCTGAGGGCTTGCGCTTTGTCTGGAAGATTGCCTTCCCACCCTGTCCCCCACCCAACATTCTGGTAAGTGTCTCCAACTACTTTGGGATCTACACAGGCCTTTGGTATTACACTAAGAGCTTAGACTACTCTCTCCTCCCCCATTTCCTACCACAGGGCAGAAGGAAAATAAACTTGAGGTTGTAATAGTATACCAGATATCAAGAAAGTATAGAGTAAGAGGAATCATTCTAGACCTTTGGCGAGTTTATAAAGCTGGTTGAAGAATTAAGATTTAGGGAAAAAATGGCTAGTCCTCAGCAACATTTCAAAGTTTATCTCTTGATAGCCTTCCCCTCTGACTCTAAGCCCATCTCCCAATCCCATGAATGACCCCTCCCTTGTGTATCCACCCAACATATGTCATCTCCATCTTCAGTAACCCACCTTTCCCATCATGCCTACATTATGGAAATGCCTGACTGGAACAAGATGGGCAAAGTCCAGGTCTTTTACTCTCCCATATCACAGCTTAGAAATCTTTCAGGTTCTGTAGTTACAGGGGGCTACATCCATGATAGTCCTCTCCCCAAGACTGTCACTACTCAAATACTTATCTTGCAAAAAAAAGGCTTGATTCTGGCATCTGCTTTTCTCCAAGGGGTCAGCACTTTCCAGTTGCTCCTCTAGAAGTCTGCGACTCATGCTCTCCAGGATATCTTTTTTCCTCTATTCAGAAGGCTGAGTCACCCAAACTTCCACCATGAGCTATATGGTCTCCCTCTTTATTGATTTCTGAGGCTGGAGGTTACACCACTACCTCTCCACATCTGCGACCATGTGCCATCCTCTCCTGACACATGCAACTTTGATGTTCCTCTGCTCCAAGGCAGCCACTAACAGTTATGTGCATAGGCAGTCTTTCCCTTCCCTGCCTATGTGACTCAGGCCTTCTCTTCTCTATGCTGCTTTCTGATTTATGCTCACCTCTCTCAGGATACCTGCCAAAACGCCAAATCTGGAACGCCCCCTGCCCCCGCCTTTTTTATAGGTTCAGAACAAATGAGTGGTTCCAACTTATGAGAGTATGAGCCTCTCAACTTATCTGAAATTCATGAGAATTAAGAGATTGCCTCCTCTTCAATGAGATGTTGTGGGCATGCCTCAGGAGATATCCTCTAATCCTCTGTACACACCTTCCATAGGATAGAGGATCATTGCCATCTGACTAACCCCCTGCACTTGTATTGCACCGAAATCTCCCCCTAATCCATCATCCCCTCAAACTTCATATTTTGCTTTTAGTTCTGTCCTTATAGAAAAAAAAAAAACACCAAAATCTTAATCCCTCTTCTGTGGTATAGGGCTCCAGATATTTGAAAGTAGTGATGGTCCTTCTCTAGGCTAAATTTTGTCAGTTAATAATAATAGCCACACTTACATAGTGCTTTAAGCACCATATAATGCAAAGCATTTTACATATGTTATTTCATTTGATCCTTACAACAACAGTGGAGTGTAGGTGCTATTATTTGATAGGTGAGACTGAGGCTAACAAAGGTTAAGTGACTTGCCCAAAGTCACAGGCCTATTAAGTATCTGAGGCAGGATTCAAACTCAGCTCTTCCTGACTCCCAAGTCCATAGCTTTCTTCATTGTACCATATACCATATACCCACTAGCTTCTTCAACATACAGTTCCCAGACCTCTAACTATCCTGGTAATTACATTTCTCATCATTTCTGATATAAAATCCTCTGTTAAAACCTTTCGTCTCAAGGGATGTGTGTGTGTGGGGGGGGGGGGGGGCGTTGGGAGTAGAGTCCTTCCTAGTTTCTAAAAGGCTATTGCCAGTATAAGAGAGGACAAGCTTTGGGAGATCCAATCAATATGGAAAGGACTTATATGTGGAATCAGTCAAGGACCAGCCTAGCCAAACACAGAGAGGCTCATCACCAGAAGCTGGCTACTTTGTGATAAATTTCTGGTCAATGGGTAATGCATGAAATGTGGATTTGCATCTGGCAAGAGAATAGTTATATTAGTGAGATTACTGTGATCTTTCAGAGTAACACAGGATACTTGGAAGGAATAGAGTACCTGCCCCCCTCCTTCCAGCTCAACAATATTTATTTACTTAACAATTATCTGTCTGTCTTTCTATCTATCTTCCTTACAATGTTTTCTTACTCAATCATTTATTATAGGATCATAGAACTGGAGCTAGAAGGCTCTCTCAGACCTTCTCTTCTATCACTTTACAAGGGCATAAAGTCCCCAGTGACTTTTCTCCAGGTCAGTCACATGGATGGCATCAGAGATGGGATTCAAACTTGGATCCTCTGACCTTAAAACCAGACTGGTTTCCACTATTACCATTGTGTGCAGAGTGCTATGTGTACTATGTGCTATATCATTAGGGGAGAGATACAAAATTTAGGTAAGATGCATTCCCCACCCTCATGTGTCCAGTAGGGGGAAAGAAATATCAACATCTATAACTATAATATGAAATATTGCATGGTAAGTGAGGAGTGCAAATAAAATGCTATGTGAAGTTGAAGTGGAAAAAGATCATTCTTTCAGGAACTGATACAAAGTAAACAGAGCTTAGAAAACAAGATGACTCCAACAATGTGGGTGGAAAGAACAACCCCAAAATAATAAAAATGAAAAAAAAAGAATGTAGCAAAATGACAATGAATAAGTTGGCCCCAAAGAAGAAATATAAAAAGATCCTCTTCTCCCAATCCTTTGCAGGGGTGATGGGGGAGAGGATCATATATGCATTGCATATAGCGTCTTTTTTTAAAAAAATATATGGGTGATTTTGGCTGATTTTCCCCCTTTTCTTTTTTCTTTTTAAAAACAGCTCTGTCTCATCCAAGACAGCTCTCTGAAAGGGAAGAAGGACAAAAGGAGAAGTCTAGGTGATGTAAAAAAGCAAAATATATTGATAACAATCTATTTTTAAAAACAGCTTACTAGGAGTTGAATAAAGTAGTTGTGCCAAAAGAAAAAACAAAAGGTCATTATTAACCTTCCTGGAGCATGTGGCATTTGAGTTGGGCTAAAAGATAATGGAATGGGAAGAAATTCAACAGTCGAAGAAGGTAAAGAAACCTGTTGTAGACATTTGCCAGAGCCATTTTTGGAGACCTACCCAGAAGTCAGAGAGTAGTCTTTGGCTAGAATATGATGAATAGAAAAGAATAATGTGAAATTAAACCGTTAGGTAGGTTGACACCAGATGGTGGGCAGGACCAAGAGATTTGAGTCATACTTGGAGACAGTGAGAGAGAGAGAGAGAGAGAGAAAGAGAGAGAGAGAGAGAGAGAGAGACAGACAGACAGACACAGAGACAGACAGAGACAGACAGACAGACAGAGAGACAAGAGAGACAGAGACAGAGACAGACAGAGAGAAGTAGGAGAAGGTCATGTTTCAGAAGCTACAAGAGGAGAGAGCATCCAGAAAAGGATATTAACGATATTAGGCTCATTATAACCTTGTTTCTGCATCCTCACGTGCCCTTCTAGCTCCTCTTGTTTGTTGTCTTCCACCATTGGGATGAAAGGCCCTTGAGGGCAGGGACTATCTATCTTACTTGTTTGTATCTCTATTTTCTGCACTTAGCTCTCAGCCTGGCACATAGTAAACACTTAATAAATTCTTTCTGTCTCTCTCCTCCCCCCCTTTCTTTATCTTCTCTTTGTCTCTGTCTGTCTGTCTCTCTGTTCTCTCTGTCTCTGATGCTGCAGAGAGATCAAGGAGGATCAAGGGAAAATCCACAAATGGCTGGTCAGGGTGTAGAAAGAGGGAGGTCACTTTTTCTCCATTGTCCTTGTCAACTTTCATTTTTATGGCATTGTAAGATTTATGAAGTACTTTACAATTTAATGAAATCGGCAGCATAAATATTATCTCTATTTTACAGATGCCCAGAGAGATGACAACTCATGTGGGGTCATATAGGTAACAAAGAACATAATCAGAATTCAACCCAAGGTCTTCTGACTTTAAGTTTAGAAGTAGCCTTCTGCTTGTGAAAGGATGGAGAAAGATTGTCAAGAGCTTTTATAAGTCAAAAAGACCATCGTTTGTTACCTCTGAGGATATAAACTTTCTAGCCTTCTTTGGCGGGGGAAGCTAGGATGGCGTGCTGATTCTGGGAGTCAGGAGGACCCTCAAACTCATACTAGTTGTGTGACCCTGGGTAAGTCATGTAACCCTGTGTGCCTCAGTTTCCTCATCTGTAAAATGAGCTGGAGAAGGAAATGGCAAACAGCTCCGATATCCTTGCTAAGAAAATTCTAAATAGGGTTATGAGGAGTCAAACACATCTGAAACAACTGAATGAAAAAAAAAAGCCTTCTTTGGAATTTTTCTTTATTTTATTGATACTTTCTTTCCTAGTTTCATTCTTTCCCAGTTCTCACAAAGCAAACTGAGATTTTTTTTTTCTTTTCTGTTTTTGTTTTTGGCTTCACATTCTGGGAAAGTAATTTTAGACTTTCCTCAGTGATTTATGTATTTAAAGGCCCACAGCTCCCTCTAGTGACCATTAGTAGTAAACACACCTTAAAGATTATGATTTACAGTAATACTTCAGGTCTTCGGTTTTGGAGGCAGACCTAGGAAGTTTGTTGTGAGGGTTTCCTTTTCTAAAGACCACCCTCTAATCACTCACCTCTCTGTGTGTCCCTCCATGTTCTTTTCTGATCATATGTCTTGTCCATCATAGTTTTGTTTTATTTTTGAAGTTTTATTCATGCTTCCCCTTTATTTACATCACAGTCATTTCTGAATACATCCCTTGTCCATTCACCTTCTCCTAAAGTGAGCACATCTTTGTAAAAAACATAGACAAAGTTACACCAGGGAAGTCATCAATAAGAAGAAAGTCCCTATATCCACCAGAATATTTATTGTAGCTGCACTTTTTGTGATAGCAAAAAATTGCAAACCAAGTAGATGCCCATCAGTTGGGGAATGGCTAAACAAACAGTGATACATGAATGTAATAGAATGTCATTGTTCTCTAAGAAATGATATGTATGCTAAATACAGAGAAGCATGGAAAGATCCATATAAACTGATGCAAAGTGAAGTAAGCAGAGCCAAGAAAACAAAATGCACAGTAACTACAACAATGTAAATGGAAAAAAAAATGAAACACCAAAATGATAAATCAAGATTATAAGTGATAATGAAAAATATGCTTATTAATTATAATCAATATAGTTATACTTAATAACTATTATAATTATAAATTAAATTCAAAATTACAAATCAATTTAACAAAATTATAAATAAACTTCATAAATAAAATTATAAATACATTTTTAAAATGACTTGAATGAAGAGATATGAGAAGGTGCCCCCAATCCCCCTCTTTGTTGAAGTGAGAAGCCCCCAAATGTTACATATTGCACGTGTTTTCCAGCTTCTCAATGTACCAATCAGGAATGTTGGCTTATTTCCTCTTTAAAAAAAATACTATTTGTTATATGGGATGGCTCTCTGGGAGGGGTCAGGGGAAAGATATTGGGTTTAATGAAGACAATGTAAGAAACAGAAGACATAAAAAAAAACTTGTTTAAAGAAACAAACATAGCTAGATTCTGAACTCACTTTTCCAGAGAGAGAGAGAGAGAGAGAGAGAGAGAGAGAGAGAGAGAGAGAGGCTCTCCCTTAGGGTTTTTAGGAGTTGGGGTGATTCTCTAATGCTATCCTTTCTAGCCCATATTTTGGTGTGCTCTCACCAATGTTCACCACCAGTGATTGGCACCCCAGTTTTATTTATCCAATTAACATAAATTAGTTTTTATAAAGGGTTGCTTACTGTGCCTGGCACATAGTAGACACTAAATAAGTGTTTATTGATTGGTTGAAGATATAGCCAGAATAGAAATTGCACAGCGGGGGGCACATGCTTCCCTACACCATCTTGGTCCCTGGGGAGAATGGCCTCAAGCTTAAGGCAGCTTCTATATACCATTCACCCTACCAAATTGTGTACAAATGCACCATAGTCAGTGGATGATAAACAGCAGTGACTGTCCCTTTTGGCTGCTTTCAATCCATGTTGAGTGGAACAGTTGTTTGCAACTTTGCTGCTCACCACCCAACTTCTGGCCAATCCTGGCACCAGCTTCTACGTTACTGGTGGCTCCCTCTTCTGGCCTTTCAAAGTTAACAAGGTTGTAGTAATTTCCAATGTTTCTTAATGTGAAAACAGGAAAGACTAGATATAATAGAGATAGCAATAGCAGGGTCCTGGTGGGGAGATAAGGGTCTAAGGTTTCTTTTCCCGCTGATGGCTTCTAGCATGTCTCTCTCACAGGAATAGCAGTTGGTGGAAAATGAAGACCAAGAGATTCACTTTGGTTGATTAATACCTTTGGAATGTACCCCAATTTTGGCTCCACAGCCAATCAAAAAGACTCCTTTTCACTATGTATGTTGTGAAGATCAAAACTAGTTATAGAATGATTGTATATACTTGAGGTTGGGTCATCAGGCTTTTCTAGAAACAGGCTCTCTAATTTCCTTGTGGAGATTGTATTATCAATCTACACTGCACATACTCTTCACTGCCCCCCCCCCCCCACCACCAATGGACACAAAACCAATGGACACATCAATTGCCTCTGACTCTGAATGCACTATTCCACACCTGTAGTCCCCGATCTTTCTTTGGAGTCAAAATGGGTCAATGCAATTAAGCAGCATTTAGCTGCATTCTGTCGGTCTTTTTGTTTAAATTCTTGTTGTCATTGTGTATATTATTTTACTGATTCTGTTTATTTTACATTAATTCATACACATCTGCCCATGTTTCTCTGAGTTCTTTATTTTCACTGGTTTTTACAGCTCAATAATATTCCGTTACATTCATGTGCCACAATTTGTTCAGCCATTCACCAGTTGATGGGCATCCACATTGTTTCTAGTTCTTTGCTACCACAAAAAGTACTACCATGAAATATTGTGTTGTATATGGGCTGGGTGATGTCTTTGAGGTTGCTCTTGGCACATATAAGTTTTTGTGGCCAACAAACTGCAGTGTGATTATGCTTACCCTACAGCTCTCCATTGCTTCCAGTGTTGGTGGTTCTGGTGTTTCATTGATTCTCTCCATATTATAGGAGCAGAATAACATTTTTAGTCTTTCGATAACCACAGTGATGTAAAGGAAAGAAAAACTGAAAGACATCAGAATGCTATTGGCCTATCTTGATTCTGGAGGACTGAATGGTCAGATATTCCTTCTTCCTCATCGCAGAGAGGTAGTGGAATATAGGTGTAGAATGAGGTACACATTGCTGTATGTGACCAATGTGCAGGTTTGTTTTGCCTAACAAAATTTTGTGACAAGGAAGGCTTCTATCAGTGGTTGGGATGTGAAAGAAGGATAAGGGGCACAAGCACTAGGGAGTGATAGCAGTATTTTAAAAATCAAGTTTGGGTTCATTAAAAGCATTGAAGACCTTGTAAATGCAATCCAACCTGTCCTCCTTATGTTGGTGTGGGGGAGCTATATTTACCTGATGCCGCTTTCTATAACAATCTGGAGAATGGAAAAGGGCCTTAGGGATCAGCTAGTCGGCTCTGTTCATTTTATAGACGAAGAGACTGAGAATTTCATGACTCTTAAAATCATACAGCAAATAAATGGTACTCGTCATTCTTTCAACAACACCCCATTATCTATCCATTTATTTAATTACACCAAGTTTGTTACTAATTTATCTAAACCAAACTAAGCCATCACTGCTAGGTTATAATACTTTTATTTTTATTTTTTTTCTTAAGTGTGGCTTATCATACACTCTATCATAGCTATTACAGTCCTTCTGCTCTCTTCTCCATTTCCCTATACCAAATACTCTCCATTCCCTATGCAGAGGACATCTCTTTCCAGTTTACTGAGAAAACCTAGGCCACTCACCTAGAGCTCCCTCTTCTGTGTTACTATACACCTCCAAGGTCCCTCTTAACCCTTATTCTCTCTTCTATTGCACTAGTCTTTGATGAAGAAGTGCACTTTCTCCTGGCCGAGACCAAACCCTGTTTGTGTTCTTGATCCCATCCCCTCCCACTTCTTCTGAGAGCTTGTCCATTCTATCATTTTCTTATCTTTCTTTTCATCTTCAATCTCTTCTTATCCACTTACTTCCTCCCAGCTCCCTACACATAAGACCAGATCCTATATATCCTTTAAAAAACAAACAAACAAAACCCTTTACCTCACTCTGCAATCCCCCAAAGCTACTGTCCTATAGCTCTGCTCCTTTTTATAACCACACTCTTAGAAAGGGCCATTTACCTTCACTGAAGGGCAGCTAGGTAGTGCAGTGGATAGAGTGCTGGCCCTGAAGTCAAAAAGACTCATCTTCCTCAATTTGATCTAGCCTCAGACATTTACCAGCTATGTGATCCTCAGCAAGTCACTTAACCCTGTTTGCCTCAGTTTCTTCACCTATAAAATGAGCTAGAGAAGGAAATGACAAACCACTCCAGTATCTTTGCCAAGAAAACCCCAAATGAAGTCATAAAGAGTCAGACACAACTGAAAATGACTGAACAACAACAATGACAACATTCATAGACCCCATAGTCTCCCCTTCCCACTCATTTCTCAGTATCTAGCTGTCTGGCTTTTTACCTGGACCTGTAAGAGACTCAAATAGTTCACCTGCTTTCAGCTTCTTTCCTCTCCACTCCATCCTTTATAGAGAGGCTAAAGTGATACTTCTAAAACATAATGCTAATCATGCTTCCAACCTACTCAAAAATCTTTTTATTGTCTCTGGGATAAAATGCAAAATCCTTAGCCTGACATTTAAAGACCTCCACAATTAGGTTCCTATATTCCCTTCAAGGCTTGTTTTTTATTATTCTCCTTCAAACACTCTCTATTTCAGCCAAACTGTACTGCTGGCTGTGCTCTATACACATTCTACCTCCTGCTTCCATGACAGGTGGTCTCTCATGTCTAAAATGTACCCTCCTTATATCTGCCTTTTGGCATATACAGGTCCTTGTAGCCAACAAAGGATTTAGAATTCTTGGCTTTCTTCAAAGCACAGTTCAGATGCCACTGCATTTGTGAGGCCTTTTTGTGATCTCGCTTGTTATTAGCATTTTTTCTCCCTTGAAATTACTTTGTATTACTTTACAGGTATTTTGTACCTATCTCTTGAGGTACATATAATGTCACGGTAGAATATAAACTCTGTGAGGAAAGGGGCTGTTTGGTTTTTGTCTCTGTATCCACAATATCTAGCTACCACAATTTCTGACACATGTTTTATAAATGCTTGTTGAAACTCCAAGGTACTACATCGCACCTATCAGATTGGCTAACATGATAAAACAGGAAAATGATAAATAGTGAGGATGATGTGGGAAAATCGGAACACTAATGCATTGTTGGTGGAGTTGTCAACTGATCCAATCATTCTGGAGAACAATTTGGAACTATGCCCAAAGGGTTATAAAATATGCATATTCCTTGACCCAGCAATACCACTTTTAGGGTTGTATCCCAAAGAAATCATACAAATGGGAAAAGGACCCACGTGTACAAAAATATTTATAGCAGCTCTTTTTGTGGTGGCAAAGAATTAGAAATTGAGGGGATGTCCATCATTTGTGGAATGACTGAACAAGTTGTGGTATATGAATGTAATGTAATCTATTGTGTTATAAGAAATGATGAGCAGGCAGACTTCAGAAAAACCTGGAAAGACTTGAATGAACTGGTGCTGAGTGAAGTGAACAGAACCAGGAGAATGTCGTATAAAGTTAACAGTCACAATATACAATGACTAACTTTGATAGACTTATCTCTTCTTAGCAATGCAAGGATCCAAGACAACTCCAAAGGACTCATGATGGAAAATGTTGTACACATTTAGAAAAAGAACTATGGAGTCTGAATGTAGATTGAAGCATATTATTGCTCTCTCTTTTTTCTTTTTGCTGTGTGTTTCTTCTTTCTCGTGGTTTCTCCAACTGGTTCTAATTCTTCTTTACAACATGACTAATGTGAAAATAGATTCAATATGAACGTATATGTAGAGCCTAAATCAAATTACATGCTGTTTTAGAGTGGGGGAAGGGGAGAGATGGGGAGAAAATTTGGAACTCAAAATCTTGTGGAAGAGAATGTTGAAAACTAAAAATAAACAAATATTTTCTTTTCTTTCTCTCTCTCTCTCTCTTTTTGTTTTTTGGAGGGAGAATGCAGGGCAGTTGGGGTTAAGTGACTTGGCTGAGGTCACACAGCTAGTAAGTGTTAAGTATCTGAGGCCAGATTTGAACCCAGGTCCTCCTGACTCCAGGGCTGGTGCTCTATTCACTTCGTCACCTAGCTGCCCCCATAAATAAATTTTAAAAAATAAATAAATGCTTGTTGAATGACCCTGAATTCAAAGAACACTGAATTTTGTGTCAGGGGGATTTGAAAGGGAATCTCTGACTCTTTCACTTACTAGTAGGACTTGGAACAAGTCACAGTGTAAAAGAAACTCTGTACTAGTAGTAGATAGAGAATAACCTACCTAGGTAAGATTTATATAGCATTTACTGTGTGCCAGGCACTGTGCTAAATGTGTTATAATCATTATCTCATTTAATCCTCATAGTAGCCTTGTGTGATAGATGCTATTAATTATTCTCATTTTTTTACAAATCAGGAAACTGAGGTAGACAGAGGAAAAGTGACTTACCTAAGGTCATGCAGCTAATAAGTATTTGAGGCCATATTTGAACTCAAGTCTTCCTGATTCCAGGCCTGGCATTCTATTAGAAGTGGACAGAGAAGACTATCTTGACTAATAGTCAAGATATTAACATTCTAGTCCTGGATCTTCAACTTTCTAAATGTGTGATCTGGGACAAATCACTTTCCTTCCTTGAGTTTTAATTGCCCCCTCTGTGAAATGTGCCAGTGGAGCAGATAATCTCTGAGGTCCTTCCAACTCCAAATTCTGTGACTCATACGTTCTACTACATATCTTGTGAACACAGTCTGGGGAACATGATTCTTCAGTTTTTAAAAAGGTGACTAAGATAAATATTAATGTAGTTCTTATTAAATGTACCTAGTCTCTCTAGCCCTTATACCACCAGTGTTGGGGAAGAGCTAAGATAAGCATTTTTAGGAGTGTCTATCTGGGTCACCCTGAAGTTGTAGCTAGTAACCTTGACTTGAGGTAACACTATGTGATAGGGTAATCACTTTCAAATCATGGCCTTTAAAAAACCGCTTTGGGGGTTAAGATAAAATAGTTTGGGATGGGGTTAGATTCTCCTCTCTCCTCCTTCTCCTCCTCCTCCATTTCTCTCTCTCACAATGAGAGACCGAAAAGCAAGAGGCTTGAATTTCTGCAGGAAAAGAGATTTCTGAGCAATTTTTAGTTTGCACAAAGGTTGCAGAATGTTGGTCTCCTGCTAAATGTACCCCCATTAGCCCTGACTCAGAAATAACTGGGACCAGAGCTGAAAGCTTGCTCTCAATGGCAATAGCACTACAGATGCACAGTCAGAGCCTCTCAGGGTGACTTAAGAAATCATTTTAGTTCAGCCCCATCATTTGATAGATGACTCAGGCATAGTGTTGGGAAGAAACTTGATCACTCAAGGTCACACAAATAGAAAAGCTAGGAAGGTTAGCATTTGAACCCAGCTTCAACTCTTGTGTGTTTTCTATTACACCCTACCATTCTTCACTGGAAAAAGGTCTTTTAACATCTGAATATGGAGAATAGGGACTGAACTTGTGATTTTACTGGCATAGGTCTGGGGTATGCTGGAGCCAGCTCCTTGGGTTCTGAGAATTCATTGTTAAGTTTTCAATATGAACATTTAAAGTGAAATCAGCAAACGTTACAAATCAGGGCTTGATTTAGAGTTTGGTTGATTATCTAAACTTAAGAAAGTGACAGAGCAATGTTAATCTTGTAGATTAAACTTAAAAGTAAATTTTTTTTCGTGGGGGGAGAGACAGTTGCCAAACATTTACTAATCCACCTTTGGTTTTAAGGCACTCCCTGATTAGGCAAAACTTGAACTGTTCTTTAGACAGTATACCATCTTTCTTTTCAATACCTAAGTAACTTATAAGAAAATGTTATGTTTTGAGCTATTCATTTGTGTTGTAGAGGCCATACAAATGTTAGAAACATAGGCCTATTTACCCTGTATTTGTAATATAACTGAAATAATAACGGCTCACTTTCTGTAAGATTTACAAAGCGCTTTCCTATAAGATAGGTAGTGTTGGTAGTATCTGTGTTGTGCAGTTGAGGAAATTGAGGTTCAGAAATATCTGAATGAATAAGAGTCAAGAGTAAATGTCAGAGTTGGGACTTGAATCCATCTCAATTTAATTAAATTCAATATTTCTTCTTTTAAAAGATCTTTATTGATATCTTTGATTTTATATCATTTTTATTTCTAAATATCTCCTTTCCTCTTTCCCTCCCAACAAGACATCCTTGGGAAAAAAAAAGAGAAAAAGAAGGAAAAACAGTTTTTACAAAACTAACTTATAAATTTATTTTGTCTGGTGGTGAGCCTCCATGTATTTAGATTCTTAAAAGGCAGATTCAATCGGTTGCGGGGATCACATCCAAGACATTTCTACCATGGTAGAATCTGATAGAGCTTGTGCTTAGCTGTTGTAACCTTTGAAATCCTTGGATTCCCTTTACAGTATAATAAGGTATTGGAATAAGACTATTTGTATATAGCATAAGGAAAATTGAGAAAGATGAGGGTACTAACAAACCGAGAATAGGGAAGGTTTCCTATAGGTATTGGCACTTGAGCTTAATTTTGAAGGAAGGTATAAATTCAGACAGAGAGAGATGAGGAATAAGTCAATTCCAGGCACAAGGGATCAACTCTCTGGATATATACATGAAGGCCAGAGAAAGACAATTAAGTTTAAGAAGTTGTTAGGAGTCCGTTTTGGCAGAATTGTAGAGGTCATGAAAGGGAATGGGTCTGAAATAAAATTGGAAAGATAGGTAAGATAGACTGAAGGCTTTAAATGCATTGAAGATTTTTTAAGCAGAGATCATGACACAGACCTGTATCTTTTTTTCTTTTCTCTTTTTTGTTTTTGCTTTTTGGAAGGGGGAAGGTAGGGCAATTGGGGTTAAGTGACTTTCCCAAGGTCATACGGTTAGTTTTTGTGTTAAGTATCTGAGGCCAGACACATACCTGTATCTTAAGGTTATCATGGTAGTTGAATAGAACAGTGTGTAGTGGCAACCACACTGACATACCCAGGATGGCTGCCAGCATAGGTTCTTAGATCTGCTTTACTAGGAAAGATAGCTGTTTAAGGGGTCAACAATTTTTTTTATAATTATATCCATTAGTTCAGGGGAAAAGTCAGTACACTGAACTTCAGAGAAAATACAAAGAGAATACAGAGAAAATACATTAAGCAGAGAAATAAGGACCAACAGACAGGGCTCTGACTGCCTGAATCAACTATATACTTTACATACATACCTGAATAGAGAGAGCCTTTACATCTGAGCAGTCAGAGAGCTATGAACATAATGGCCACTCAGAATCTTGAGGAGGGAATCACAAGATCCTTCTCATAAGCCAACCCCAAAGCAAACTACCAACTCAGTGTGTGTGTGTGTGTGTGTGTGTGTGTGTGTGTGTATCTGTACTTCTCAGAGCCAGAAGGCATCAAAACCCTCCTGACTCAGTGCCTAATTAGAAATTAGCAAAACATGTGAAAGACTTCCTACAAGCAAGCTCCGCCTAAGCAGTATTCCTTTAATGGTCTATTAACGGGCAGGGAAGATCTTAAATCCCATTAACATTACACAGTTCTTCTTAAACTTTTTTCCGCTGGCAATCCCTTTTTACCCCAGAAATTTTTATGCAACCCTGGGTATATAGGTATACAGGTATGCAAATCAAACATTTACTGATAATAAATCATAAAGAAATTTATTTTAGAACAATTCTTTGGTATGCATATAATTTTGCCATTTGTTAAAGACAGTAGCCTTGAATCCAAGCCAAGGTGTTTCTGGCAGCATTTGTTGGTGTGATGGCATGCGCAGTGCAAAGTGCACATATTGTATGTTCAGAACCAAGGCTGCAGTGAAGTTGCATAATGAAACATGGACAAGCACTGCCAGAAACACGTTGGATTCATTACTTGTTTTATTTTGAATCAATTTTGTTTGTTGCATGTTCAGAAACCTTTTATTATTGCCAAATTTTTCACAACCGTCACTTTCAGTTACTCAACCCCATACGGGGTCATAATCCACAGTTTAAGAAGTGCTGAACTAGAGGATAGATTGGAGATTGGCAATAGAGACAGATTAGGAGGCTAGTATAGTCTAACAAAAGATGGATAGTATCTGAACATGGGTAATGTCTGTTTGAGGGAAGAGTACAGATAGAAAAGATATTATGAAGTTAGAACTGATGATGAAGAGGTAGGGAAGAGCTGGGTAAAGAAGGGATCTCATATGATCCCTTGAAGGTTCTCGTCTGGAAAGAATTTTGCAGGACTCAAGCAATCTTTTGGCAAAGTTACAGAGTTTATTTTTATGCTTTTCTGTGGGCAGGAAAAGGTTAAGGATAGCCTACGAGCTTACAGGAGTCTAAGGCTTTTATTATAAAGCCATAAAGCTATCAATCAAAAGTTAATCATGCTAACTGGGTGGGCAAGGGTGGAATTAAAGAGGAATTTGGGAGGAGTTTAGGAGTGGTCAGTGCTTAAAGGGACATGCACTTTTTGTAGCAACTGGGCAGGTATATTGCCCATAATTCACTGGGACATCCCCCTTGGGGGGGTTACCAGGAGGTCTGGTTTTTGCTTTGTGACATCACTAAGTTGCTTTTGGTCAAGGCTGAATGGAGATATGTCCAGTCTGTTACTCATCTTTGACAATATGGCTGTTGGGAGGATAGGTTTGATTGTCTAAGTTTGGAAGTTAGACTGATTAGGGATTCAGGAGGTACCAAATTGGGAGGGAGTTATCTCTTCTGATACTGTTGTTCAAGGTTTTTGGGTACAGCTGGCCACTTAGAACAAAGGAGGTATACATTTATCTAAATTAAGGGTTTTGAATGTTTGGGTGATATATTTATAAGTATGGCTAAACAATTAATGAACTATCGCTAGGCAGACTGCCGGCTCAGGGAAAAGACTTTTAGACTGGGGGTAGGGGAGAGGCAGAGTCAATGCCTTTATGGCTGGGGGAAAGGGTGACTTTTACAACTTAATTACACAGGCTCTTTATAAACTGATGTTACAGAGAAACCCGAACACAAAAATAGGATGTTACAAACTGAGGTTACAGACAAATCATCCCAGACCCCATCAATGAGACTTGGCAACAGTTTGGATATGAGGAAGAGAACAGGGAGAGAATGACTCCTATGAGAATGACATAAACACCTATGAGGATGGTGATATCCTCAACAGAAGAAGGAAAGTATGGAGGAGGGGTAGGATTAGGGGGAATATGACAAAGATTTTCTTAGACATTTTGAGTTTAAAATGCAAGCATGATATCAAGGAAGGGATATCCATCATGAAGTTGATGGTGAGTGACTGAGTATAAGGATGGCTAGGTGGCACAATAGATAGAGTATTGGGCCTGGCGTCAGAAAGACTCATCTTTATAAGTTCAAATCTGGCCTCAGAAACTTACCAGCTGTATGATCCTGGGCAAGTCACTTCACCTAGCCTACCTCAGTTTCCTCATCTGTAAAATGAGCTGGAGAAGGAAATGACAAATCTCTCCAGTATCTTTGCCAAGGAAACCCCAAATGGTGTCACAAAGAGTCAGACATGACTAAACAACAATAGACTGAGTTCAAGAAGAAGAAAGATAATGAAAAAGATAATGACGGGATGTATAGATTTGGGAGTCATTTGTATACAAACTTGAGAAGTGTCAAGAAAAGAGAAGGTCTGGGATTAAGCCCAGGGGACATCCACACTAATGGAAGGGACAGATGATGATTCAGCAAAGAAGACTAAAAGGAGCAGTCTGAAAGATAGGAAAATTGAATTAAGAAAGAACAATGTCATGGAAACCAAGGGGATAAGAGAGTGTATAGAAGAAGTGGTTGGGATTGAATTAACCCCCCTCATGACACCAATTTGTATTAGTGCTATTTCTCTAGGTTTATAGGATGCCTCCTTAAAATGAGATGGAGGATTGATTAAATTCTCATACCCTACATTTGCTGATAAACGCTTCTCCAAATAAGTGATTCTATGATAAAGTGGCATTCACACTTGGGAAGGAATTTATCTAATAAAACTTATAAATCCAAGTGAGATTTATTGAAGGATGTGTTTTATAGCTAATTGAACTCTCCAATGGCTAGAGATAGAAGTGTTGCTAATCTCCAATATAATTATTGAGGGGAGGAGTGTTGAGCAGGACAGCAGTTCACAGACATGTCTTTCCAGCTTTCCTCTTTTGCACAGGAAAGATCCCAGCACTAACATGCTCTGGTCAGCTTTCCTGGCTTCCCAGGAATTCTAGAGCAGAGACTTCTGGGGAAGCATTGTGTTTTCTATTGTCTCTGCTCCCAGATCTATGCTTTTGAATCCTTGGGCATTATAATTGACGGAGAAAAGAGGGGAGAGAATCCTTCATATTTTGTGCAGTTGTTCACTTTTGGATCTACCCCTACCTGTCTGACTCATTTCATAGCTGCCTTTGGGCCTTTTCTCACAGGAGAAGGAACCTGCTCTTTATGGTTTGACTCAGCTCTGAAAACCTTTCTCAGTGGCCAGGATTTATACTTCACAGGTGGTCATGAGCTCACAAAGTATGGGGAGTGTGATGGGGAGGGAATAGTAAAACAGAACAAAGGTGGAATATGTTCATGATTCGATGTGATTTAACTCAGCTCTCTTGAACTAGTCTCTAAAGCAGGCTATAGAGACAACCAGTAACTCATCCAGGGGTCATTGTTTAATACTTAACATACTGGGCTATTGCATATCTATAAAATGGATGAGCATTTAATAAATGACTGGAGTATTAGAGTAAACTCAGACACAGGGCTGATCAGTATCAAAAGTGACAGAAAGGGAGAAGGGATTGAGGACAAAGAAAAGGTCATCTGGTAACAAGTTTCAGGAAAATGAAGGCATCAGAAGGCAGATTATAAGGTTTAAGAAATAAGTGAGTGGGGTGGAGGTAGAGTCAGGAATTGGAGACTTTTTAAAAACAGGAATTTGATAGTGAGAGGGAGAAAAGATCTATAGTAGGATGATGGTTTGGGGTTGGCAGGATTAAATGAGGTGTTTTTTTTTTTTAAGGATGAGGTAGGTCTGAACATGTTTGTAGATAGCAGGGAAAGAATCAGTAGAAAGGAGAGATTGAAAATGACAGGTGGGCAGAGTGAGAGTGAGTAATAATGCATGTACTCCAGACAGAGAGAGGAGGAGGAGGAGGAGAAGAGAGAGAGAGAGAGAAAAAGAGAGAGAGAGAGAGAGAGAGAGAGAGAGAGAGAGAGAGAGAGAGAGAGAGCACAGTAAGTTAAGATAGGACAGTATAGCAGGTGAGATATAGTGAGATTTTAAGTTTTCATGTGGGAGGAAGAGGGAACTCACAGTGGGAGGTCTTTTTTTTTTTGGTAAGAAAAAGGGTGAATGCAATGTTTGGTGAGGAATACTAGGGATTCAAGGAGAGAAGAGATTTGAAATAGTTGCTGAGAAGAGTGGGATGGTTAATGAAGGGGTGGAGGGAAGTATTGTCATATGAAGGTTCAGTGGAGTTTTTTCAGTTGTGTCCAACTCTTTTTGATGCCAGTTGGAGGTTTCTTGACAAGACATTGGTGGTTTGCCATTTCTTTCTCCAGCTCATTTTACAGATGAGGAAATTGAGGCAAATGGGGTGAAGTGACTTTCCCAGAGTCACATAGCTAGTAAGTTTTTTGAGCTTGGATTTGAACTCAGGAAGATGAGTTTTCCTGACAGCAAGCCTTGTGCTCTACCCACTGTACCACCCAGCTGCCATTAGATGACAGACATTTGGAGTGAACCCAGTCTGGGAAGAAGACTGCTATATTTGGTCTGTACTCATCACTACAAAGATTCTATAGCTGAACGTTTTTGTGAATTCGAAGGAGACACTGAAACCCTCTATCCAAGCCCAAACTCAAGACTCCTATAAGCTATATTCCACAGAACTCCTTCTCTCTCCTCCCCATTTTTTCTATTGGGGCTTTATTTATCCAATATAGGTACCTATAATAATATGTTGAATGGGAATTGGTCCTATAGATTAGGTAGCCCATCTTGCTCATTTTTCAGTTAAGGAAACTCGGTCCCAGAGGCTTAATGACATTTCTTAAGTCCACACAGCAAGTTCATAGCACTTGGGCTCTTCCTACTATATTACACTGACTCCTTATTTACTGGAAAATAACAATTACAAAAAGCACTGAACCTGAAATTTGAAGATCTGTTTGTGTTCTGGCATTTCTACTTACTACTGTGTGACCTTGAACAAGCCGTGGTATAGAGAAAAATGAGTTCAACTGAGAGTTAGGGGGTTAAGGGTCCTAGTCCCAAGTCTACTACTACTTAGTTGTGTGACTTTGGACAATTCACTTCTCAATGTCCTTCTCTGTAAAATGAGGGCTCTAAATCCTATGGTCCTATGATCCTCTTTAGTTTTTGTAGATGTGGCCAAAGGAAAATGATTCTTTAATTTAAAAAATGTTAAGTGACTAAGATGACTATTATTGGAACTCTTCCAAAAGTGCCTAATCTCTCCAGTCCTTCTGCCACTAATTTCGAGAGGAGCTGAGATAAGCCTTTTGGGAAGAGTCTATCTAGGATGCTCTAACCAGTAACATTTCCTTGGGGCACTACTAGGTGAAGGGATGATGACTTTGAAATCATCATCTTTC
Organism: Pseudochirops corinnae; assembly: GCA_028646515.1. Lineage (NCBI taxonomy): Eukaryota > Metazoa > Chordata > Mammalia > Diprotodontia > Pseudocheiridae > Pseudochirops > Pseudochirops corinnae. The sequence goes on from CM053585.1 coordinate 161,717,539, forward strand.
AGACTCTTGGGGTTAAGCATAAAAGGTTTTGAATGGACCCAGATCCTTTTTTAAAAAAATGTTTATTCTCAAGAAGAGATTAACAAGAGAAAATTTACTGTTGAATAGAAATAAAAATGTCTCACACTTGTAGTTTCCTCTTAACCCCACAGAGTGATGGATACCTGGGCTGCTTTTCCCCTTTGCTTTTTCTTCGCTTCCCTTTCCCCCTTCCCCAGCCCCAGAAGAGCAAAATGGTTGTTTATACTCCCCAACTCTAATTATTCTGGTGAAATGGAGGACCACCAAATTTTACCACTTGACCTGTCTCTATACCCTCAAGACCCAGCAAGCAGTCATCTGTCCTGTTGATTTACCCAAACGACCTCACCATTTGCCTTGTCCATGCATTGTAGAACTTTTGGGCCTTTTTATCTGCATTGCAGTCACACTCTTTTTATGTATTGTCTCCCCCAGTCATAGGGTGAGCTCCTTCAGAGCAGGAACCAGATCATTTTTTTTTTCTAATTGTACCCTATAGTGCTTAGCATGTGGTAATTGCTTAATAAATCCTTCCTTCCTTCCTTCCTTCCTTCCTTCCTTCCTTCCTTCCTTCCTTCCTTCCTGCCTTCCTGCCTTCCTGCCTTCCTTCCTTCCTCTCTCTGTCTGTCTTTCTTTCTCTGGGGCTAGTATCCCCAAAACCCTTTTACTCTGGATTACTACTATAGTTCTTTAGAATTGATGGTTACTTCTCTCCTCCCTCTAGGGGTAACCTTGAGGGACTTGGCAATGGTTTCTCTAGTGCTATAGCTCATGAACCCCAATCAATGTGCTTTTCCTTTAATTATTGCTCAATATCAATTAGCCAGCCAACATTAATTAATTTTTAGAAACTGATATTTACTTAGATGGTATGCTAAAAATAGTTTGTACAAGTCATCCTTCCAAACTGTGGGGGGACATCTCTCTTATAAGTATATATGGAGTTTAGGAGATAATGGCCTTAAGCTTAGAAATCACATGCAGCAAAGATCTTATTCCCAACTTCTGATTGTTGTAAGTCTGTTGTTTCCCTTCACATGGTCTTCATGAAACACCCCTTAGGTATTCTGTTGGGCAGCTCGTGCCTTTCTAAAGCTGCTTTTATTGTTTTTTGGAGGGCAATAGAGGTTAAGTGACTTGTTCAATGTCACATGGCTAGTAAGTGTTAAGTGTCTGAGTTCGGATTTGAACTCACATCCTCCTGACTCCAGAGCCAGTGCTCTATTCTGTGCACCACCTAGCTGCCCCCAGAAGCTGCTTTTCTTTAGTGTGTCTAGTTTGTCCACACCTTTAGATAACAGATATCGCCATCAGCCACTAGCTGATGTTACAGGTATATTGCTAGGACTCATCCAGCAACCCATCAACTATGTCATGCTGCCTCTTCAAGATCTCTTCTCCTCTAAAGAAGATTGGGCCCCAGGAACATTGCGCATGGGCTTCCTGTTCACCATGTAGATAGTCACATGTACTTTTCCAGGATTATTCCACCATCATTCCGATTGTTATTTTCTCTTGAGTCAGAAAGGTTCTCTGTCTGGAACTTGCCTCTTGGGCTCTAGATATGGATGAGTACATGGAATGTCTATGGATGAGTACATGGAATGTCTATCTGCTTGCCCAAAGATACTCATTCTCTATTTCAGGAAATATCCCATCATGGAATATAGAGTAAAGGAAGCATCATGGTATAGTACTGTACTTAAGTAAAGAGCAACTGGCTTGTTCATTCAATGAACTTTGACTAAACACCTCCTTGGTAGAAAGCCCAGTGCTAGATATAAACAAAATTACAAAATTGAGACATATCCCTGACCTTCTGAAACTTACAGTATCCTTGAGGAGAGCATACACACACACACATATGCATACATATATATATATGCATATATATATATATATATATTGAGACTCATATACATATATATATACATATGTATGTGCTACCAAAAGGCAGGTAGTAAAAATATTATTATCTCTATTTTAAATATGAGAAAATTGAAGAACAGAAAGGTGAAGTGATTCGTACAGAGTCGTGCAGGTAATAACTCTCGGTGTCTGAACTCAAACCCAGGTGTTCTGACATCATGTCCAGTATACTTTTTCCACTATTCCAAGCCTTCACTTCTGGGCCATGAGAATACTACAAAGGCTATGGATAATCTGAGAAATCTAAAGGTTTACAGATGACCCACTTGTGCAAAATAACCTATTTCATCATTGTGCTTGACAATGATCACTTTTACTATAATATACGAACTTCAAAAAATGTTTTATAAAGTTCCTGATCATAATCTGACATATATATATATATATATATATATATATTTATGTATGTGTGTATATATGTGTGTGTATGTATGCACACATATACAATTTGATTAAAACAATGATGGTTTTGTGTATATTCTATTCATACATACATATATATTTCAATGATTGATTTCCTTTGTTATCTTATGTATTTTATTTTATACATTTAAAACTCTTTTCTGAGAAGGTGTCCATAGGCTTCCCCAGACTGCCAAAGGGGTCCATGACACAGAAAAGGTTGAATCAATTTCTGATCCAGAGCCTTATTTCATTAAGCCTCATTCTTCTTCCCTGATGCATAGTCATTTTCTACCAAATTCACTCAAAAATTCTGTTCTTTTGTTCATATCTGGATCTTATGCTGATGATCAGAGCGCACATCAGGGTTGATATCCTCTACTCTGTCCCACTACAAGGAATTATTCTGTTTTCATTTTATGAAATGTTCCTTCAGGCCTGATCTATTTTGCTCTTAATAGGGTAACAAGGTTTAAGGCACATGTTTAACCTATTAAGAAAAACAAATCACTCTCAAGAAGCTTAAAAATACTTGTAGAACAATGAATGTGTCAAAGAACAAATACTGTCAAAGATTTTTTCTCACTTCATTAAATGGGAGAAAGATTCTTGAATTTCTAGAACTTTACACATCATCTGGTCCTATCTCCCTCACTTCTCCCATCCCCTGACCCATTTTGGTTAAGGAAACTTGATTCTCATAGAGTGGAGTGACTCACCCAAGGACACTCAGCAGAACTGTGGCTCAAACCTAGATCTTCCCAACTAGGGCAGTGATCTTTCCATTGCTCCCAGCTGGACCAGGGGATCTGTTTAACATAATGGTGCTCTCATCTGCCTGTTTTGATTGCTTTGTTGAGCCATTTTCATGCTGGGGAGTCTCTCCCAATCAGTTTTAAAAAGTAACAGTGGCAGGGCTGATTTAGGGGAGTTCCTACAATGTAGTCTGACAATGCAGCTTTAAAAAGCATATACCTAGAGCCTCAATCATGTTGGACTAGGGATGTTGGGCAGTGTTCTAGGCATGTGTTCAGCCATCAGCTGAAGTACTTAACTTCATGCATATTCATATGGAAATGAGTATTTTAAGGACCGTTAATGTCAGGTAGAGACACCCCACTCTTGAGATCATCTTTATGCTGTGTTCATTAATTAGTTCATTCTTTGATTCAACAACAGATGATAACATATGTAGAGTGTTTTTCAAACCTTAAAGAACTACATAAATATTATTATTATTATTATTATTATTAGCACAGTGGATAGACCTTTGGGTGGAGTGAGGAAGCCCTGAGTTTAAATCTGGCCTCAGATACTTACTAGCTGTGTGACCCTGGGCAAGTCACTTAACTCTGTTTGCCTCACTTTCCTCATCTATAAAATCAGGATAATAAAAGCACTTACCTCCCAAGGTATTTTGTGAGGTTCAAATGAGATAAACTTGTAAAACCCTTGACATACTGCCAGGAACATAGTAAGTTCTATATAAACATTAGCTATTTTATGATTATTATTGTCGTTATTATTAAGCGTTACTGCTATTAACAGTTAACCACGCATGAGGTACTGGGGTGGATACTGAGGATACAAAAAGAGATAAGGAATATGCTCTTTTCTCTCTGAACTTATAAACAAATGGATTCTGAAGAGAGATCCAGGCAATGTGCCCTGAAATCTTTGAGGGGGGCAAGATAATAATAGCTCACAATGACATATAGTCTTTAAGTTTTCAAAAAGCATTTAAAATCTCATTTGATACGTACTAGAAGTATATGAGGTAAGTTTATTATTATCTCCACATTACAGGTGAAGAAATTGAGGCTCATCAAGGTTAAGTAACTTGCTCAGGGTCACACAGCTATTATGCATCAGAGGCAAAATTTGAACCCAAGTCTTCCTGATGCCAAAGATGGTGCCATATCTACTCACCCTCTTAGTGAGAAAAATTCCTTTCAGTTTTGGTAATAGGGATAGTGTTTTAGGGAATGCCCTGTAAAACCTCATATCCATTCACTACCATGCAGTCATTTAGTCAGTCAACAAACTTTTTTTTTTTTAAGCAAACATTTATTGAGAAGAATTATGTCCTAAGAATCAGCTGAACAGGATTCTAGTTCTGGATCTGGCCTTAACTAGCTGGTCAATCTTGGCAAATTACTTCACTTCTTTTCTCCCTCCATTTCTTCTTCTGTAAAATGAGAGGGTTGGGTTACATAATCTCTAAGGTCCCTCCCAGGTTATTTTCTGGTTCTGATTCTAGTCTTTGTAAAGCACTGTGCTAGCTACTCAGAGATAATTATGGTTAATATTTATATTGAGCTTTAAGATTTATGCAGCACTTTACACGTTATCTCATTTGATCCTCCCAAGATCCCTGTGAATTAGGGATCATCCTTATCCCCATTTCACAGATGAAGAAACTGAGGATGAGAAAGGTTAAATGACTTGCTCAGGGTCACATAGTAAGTATCTGAGTCAGAGGTTGAACTTTGGTCTTCTGATTCTAAGACCAGCACCTGAACTTCCCCTAATTGCCTTCAAGTTCCTGGATAGAGGTGACGTTGGTTATAATGAAATAAGTTCCACAATCTGCTTGATAAAATTATAGGGTATGGACCTTTGTCAGAAAGGGGCATTTCTCATGCAGATGGATATTCACAATGGCTTTGAGCTGAGGGACAGGCACTTGTTGGGATGAGAGCAACTCTTAATGGGCATATCTCTCCCTAGACTTTTACTCCATGAGATATTCAATAAACCTGAGAGAAAAGCCTGACCACTTCTTTGGAATCAAGCCACCCTAGGATGAATCTGAAGATCCTTATGGAATGGGAGCCCTTGGACCATAGTCACACATGGAAAAAATGTGCCCATTATGTGAAGACCATTATGTGAAAATCTAGCTGTTTGGAAAGGTTTATCATTTAAAGGTTAGTTGCCGAACTTGGGGATCATAGCAACTTGTTAAATGATCTGCTAAAATCTGCATCAGTAGAGAAAGTATCCACTGCAATGGAATTAGAGATCTATTAAGTAAAAAAGTTAAAAAACAAAAAATAAACACCTCTCTACCTTCTCACCCCCATTTTGTAGATAAGGAACATTTAGTGAGTTTAAGTGATCTGTCCAAGATATACAGTAAGGATATGCCAAATGCAAGACCCTGAATTGTTGAATTTCAAAAAACCTAGGTTTAATACTCTTCTCTAAGCTATGCTCAGACTTAGTAGCTGTGTGACCCTGGGCAAGTTACTTTACTCTGCTTCAGTTTTCTCACCTGTAAAATGAGCTGGAAGAGGAAATGGCAAACTGCTCCGGTATCTTTGCCAAGAAAACCCCAAATGGGGTCATGAAGAGTCAGCCACGACTAGAACAACTGAACAACAACACAGGCTACACTTTGAGCACTTATAGTAGTGTGCCGTTCTTGTTCTTGGTCCTGGTCCTGATTCTCAAGGGAAAACTATGATGGCTGCATTTGTATAGATGTGAGATGTGAGACATCTCTAAACTTTATCTCATGTAATGAGGCTACCCTGCTGATGCTGATGAGCACGTCAATATATCTAACTTTAAGTTATTACGGCATGGAAGTGAGGAAGATATAAATCTCCCAGACACTAGCACTTTCCTTGCTAGTGTCTTCTGGGCAAATGTGAATCCTCACTTTTCTACATGATTATGTTCCTTAGTAAGTCATTTTCACCATGGGGTGCCTGGTAGTCATCAAATCAGGAGGAAAAAAAAATTGACTTCAAATTAGGCTCATTAGTTAAGGCTTTAGATCAACCCAAAATACAACTGTCAGACAAAAAAGAAAAGCTTTAGCACCACGTGTAATTAGGCAGAAAAGTATCAGAGGCCTTATTGAACCACACTATTTAATCATCCTTAATTTACCTAGGGAACTTTCTTCCTTCTAACCCTCCATTTGGGGCTCTCTATTGCAGCAAAACTCTAGCCAGAGTATGGGAATAAGAAGAAATTACTCTGGGTAGGAAGATTGATCCAGCCCTGTCTGATTTTTTTTTTAAAGTGGAGTAATCTATAATCATGTTAATATTGACATGGGAGTGTTGATGGTGCTATGCCTTGGAGATCTAGGCTCTGGGAGCTCTACAGCACTGAAAGACAAGCAATACAAACTAGAGAAGTTAGAAGACCAGGTTCAGATTTCCATCCTTTCCCTGTTGATCTGGGCAACTGTCGGAAGATCAGTTCATCTTTCTGAGCCTTAGTATCATCACCCATCTTTAAAAGTACAGATCCTTTACCTGTAGCTTAAAGACCCATGGTTTCATGTGGGTAGCATAGCAGGCCACAGTCCCTCTATACTTTGGAAGAGGGGTTCTTTACCTTGACTGTGTCATGGAACCCTTGAGCAGTCTGGTGAAACCTTTCTCAGAATGTTGTTTTTAAATGCATAAAACGAAACGTAAAATTACAAAAGAAACCAATTATGTGGAAATAGAATCGTCAAAATACTTTAAAAAAACAGCTAAGTTCATGGATCCTAGGTTAAGAACACCATCTTTAGAAAACAGCTTAATGAGTTACTGTGGTCAAAATCAGTTAAACCCATCAGCCTTCTGGTGATGAATCTCTCTAGAGATTTAAGGTGGTCCTTTGATGACAGGGACACAGGCTGTTGCTAGACCCATTCTGAAAGCCCTTCCATTTTGGCAGGAACTTCCTGTGCTGTCTTAGTACCCAAGGGTCCATCTTTATGTCATGATAGAGTCAGGCATCAGTAAAATGAGGATGGTAATAGTCACACTGCCTGTTTCATAGGGTAGTTGTAAACAATACAAGTTTTCATAGTTATAATTAAATGGAGTAGAAAGAAAGTTATAATTAATTAGAGTAGATCGAAAGTCCAGCTCTGGGCTCTGGGCTCTGGACTATTAGAAACTGAGTAAAGAATCCCCCGTTGGCTGATGTTGGGTGTGTGACTTTGTGAGCCATTCCTCTTCCTGCCCCAGCTGGTTTTGCCCCAAGCTATTTACACTTTACTAGGAAAGCTGAGAAGACCATTCACTCTGAAAGACACTTTGCCAAGTTTTTTTTCTGAAGCAGGCTCTACCTGGCAAGCCAGAGAGATAGGGAGAAAAATAGAGTGATGGAAAAGAGCTGGAATTAGAAACCCAGAAAACTAATACACTTTAAAATAAATATATCTAGATAAGCTAAGAGAGCAAATATTCTCTGATTGAAAAGAAAAAGACCATAGCAAGAGGTGGTGAAGATGGAGTTGGCTTAAGCCATCTTAGCTTTAAGAATTTTTCATCGTTGTGTCTTTGTGAGGCTGATTTATATAGCTCAGGCTTCTCTACTTCCTAGAGCAATTGCTTACCTGCAATGTGTAGGTAGTGAGATTGAGATCAGCACAGACTGTTTTATCATCTCCCTGGCTATATTTCACCCAAGTCCATAACCTTGTTCATTTCCTTCCATTGCTAATTACACTACTATATATTTAGACATTATTTATCTAGAAGTCCAGTGCATCATTATGGCTGGGTGCTTTAGTTTTTAGTTTTTTTGTTTATTTGTTTGTTTTTTCCTTCAGCAGCCTGGAAACTTTCCCAATAAATTCACAGGTTTATGTCTACCTAGTAAAGAAAAGATATTCAAATGAAGTCATTAGTAACATTATCTGACATTGAGCTATGACCCACTGTCAAGAAGCAACTTGTTAATATTGAAATTGAAGAATTAGAGTGGTGATATCAGCTTTCCTTTCCCAAATTGATAGAATGAGGGAAAATGTGATCCTTCAAATGCAAATACAGCAAGTATTTATTGTGCTTCTACTGTGTGCAGAGCTCCGTGTTAGGTCCTGGAGAAGATCAGACATAGATTCTGACCTTATGGAGGTTGTCTAGTTGCTGATGGTCTGGTAACTGTCAAAGTGTCTGATAAGTAGCACATATTCTTCTTGTGGACAAGATGGAGAGATGTGGACTTGGTGATGATATAATTATTAGGATTCCTAACTATCTGGATAGACAGATTTAGAAGAGTTGTTCATGTGGCAGAGAGCAGGGAGTATCCCAGAGATATATAGGCAGCTAGATGTCATAGTGTATAGGCAGCTGGATGTGAACTCAGAAAGACTTGAATTCAAATCCAACCTTGGACATTTACTTGCTGTGTGACCTCAGGCAAGTCACTTAACCTCTTAGTGCTCTAGCCAACTCTCTAATACTAAGATGTAGAGAAGGTCCCACCCTATGTTGGTAGAATGAAGTCACAGATTTATTCCCTATTCCTATGTATGTTCCATGGTACCAGACATTGAGTATACAATGAAAAAACAAAATCACACCTAGTCTCAGTGAGCATATATTCTATTAGCAACTAGGAAGGGAGTTACATAAATAAATATAACACAATATATACATAAATAAATATAACATAAATAAAAATAAATTGAAAGAAGGAAAGAGGACTGATGAACAATGAGGATAAGGGACACAGGATGGTAGTTGGGGATCCAGGAAGCCTTCATAGAGGAGGAGCTGCCTGAAGGCAGATAAGGATTTGGAGAGGTGAGATGAGGAGAAATGGAAGTCATGGTAACTGGAGTTCCAGTTTTTTTTTAGTTGATCAACTGGATATTGATGACTGAAAAACTGGTACAAATATGCCAGCCTGTGATAAGTAGAGTTCTCCATGGCATTCTCTATATGGCAGAGCATGATTCAAATAAGGAACTTGTAGTTTGTAAGTTAAAAGTGAATGGTTTTAAGGTTGCCAAGCTCATCTCCCATCCTTCCCCTACTGTTCCTTCCTCCTATCAAAGCAGGGTCATTCTTATGTTTTGGGATGTGACTAGAGAAGAAATAATGTATGAACCTGTCCTTGAGGGCCTCCTTCTCCACTGTCCCTGAGATTTTTGGAACTAATATATCATTTCTCTGGCTTTTTGCTCCTTGTTTTCATTTCTCTGCCATGTAGAGTATCTTTTCAGTTGCCGAGTGATTCTTGATGTCTTACATAGAGGCAAGAGACACAGATAGTATTATAAGTTCTTCAGATATTATTAATTTGCTGGTTACTCATCATAAACTTATAGATGTTGTCTTTCAGAGTGAATGGTCTTCTCAACTTTCCTTGAACCTCTCTGCTCTCTGGACTCTGGAGAGAACTGTAACTTTGAGACAAAATCTGCCTGATCTCAACATAGGCCTAGCCTGGCTTCTGAGCACAGTCATTCCTTCTCTTCCATTCCAACTTTTCTTTCCCTTACATTATTTTGTGATGCAGCAGAATGCCTCTATGGAAGTCCTATTCTGAAAATTCATTGTAGTATGGAGGGGATTTTACATTCAGAAAGTTATGCCAGTGGAATGCAGGCAAGTACTAGGAAGCTGAAAAGGTTTGAGTATGGGTTGGTGGCTAATTATCTGTCATCTGAGGACTATCCCCAACTATATCCCAAGAAGTTTATCAGAAAGTTGTCTACTAATACTTGAGTTGCCAAATGAATTTTTTCTTTGCTGAAGAAACCTTGAAGACCATTTGGTGGATTGCAGAGGGGCTGCAATCTGTGTTGTCAGGGCAATTTGAATGTGGATAAAAATCACAAATACCTAAAGATGTGAAGTAGTGGAAAGATCAATGGATATGGAATGTGAAGATAGATAGGTTCATGACCTAGCTCCTCTGCTCAGTTGGGCAGTTAGATGATACAGTGAATGGAGCCCTGGGCCTGGAGTAAGGAAGACCTGGGTTCAAATCTGACCTCAGACACTTACTAGCTGTGTGACCTGGGCAAGTCACATAACCGAACTCAGTTTCCTCAACTGTAGAATGGGTGTTAATAATAGCACCTAACCTCCCACAGTTGTTGTGAGGATAAAATTAGCAAATATTTGTAAAATGCTTAGAATAATGCCATAGTAAGTGCTTGTTTCCTTTCTTCTTCATTAGGACAATGCCATTAGGTAGTCACCTCACAGTGGATGATGGACGGTATAACTATAGAATGACAAATATTTTTTTTTTTTCACTTAATTTGTCTATGACTAGGGCTTTTTTTGGGAGGTCTTTACTGACCCTTCTCACTCTGAAAAGGGCTCATTGTAGTTTTTCTTACTTATAGAATGTCAAGGTCTACCCTCTGACAGATTGGTTACAGACGACTCTTATATGACAAATTCTTTTTCCTATGATAAATGTTTGTTGATTGATTGAGAGATACACCAGGGAAGAACCATCATCTTATATCACCAAAGACAAAATCAATTTTATTGAATGTCCTTATATTAGAATTTCTCTATCAGGAAAATCATGGTATAAAGGATGGTAAAATCTTGTAAACTCTATCCTCATAAAATTATGGAATCTGAGAACTGGAAGGAAATCCTGAGTTTATCTAATCCAACTCAACTCAAACAGGAATTTAATTTAATTTAATTTGAGTGACCTTAGGCAAAGCATCCTGTAAACTTTGAAGTCCTTTGTCAATGTGAGATATTAGTCGAGTTACTTCTGTTTTCTGGGTCTCAGTTACTCTGTCTATAAAGTGAAAGGTTTAGTTTACATCACATGTTTTTAACTTGAGGTCCATGAACTTCTAAAAATTGAGTAACAGTACTTTTTCTTTTTTTTTTCTAAAAAAATCCCTACATTTTAAATTCTGAACTTAAACACACACACACAAAAAGTATTTCAACACACACCAAAACATAAAAGAGAGTTCTATATGAAATAGAATTCTATATGAAATGATGAATCTCCATTTTATGCCACTTGCTTTTTTAAAAGAACGTAGTAAATTCTACACACTACTTTACATTACCTGCTTGCCCACTTCCCTAAGAACTTTCTTAACTTCTGTGCATTAAAAAATATTATGGTGGCCCTCTTCCTTTGTCTCTTCTTATCTAAACCTGATTAACAGAGAGAAAAGTAAGGTAAAAAACTTTGTAAGAATAAGCATATTCAAGCAGAAAGAATTCACAGAATGGCTGCTCTAAAAGTGTGTGTGCATCTGCATGTGGTGTCTTTGCTGAGATGGTTGGTCATCACAGTGTTCCAAGTTCTTAAGTCTTTCAAAGTTGTTTTTCTTTCTAATGTTGCTGTCTGCAAAAAAATTGTTCTCCAGGTTGGACTCACTTCACTCTGTGTCTGTTCATATGCATCATGTTCTCCTTACCCTTTAAAAAGCCCTCAGAACAACTATTCCACCTATAAGGTCTCTTTTTCATATTGAACACCCTCAATTGCATTTCTTTCTTTCTTTTTTTTTTTGGCTTTTTGGAGGGCAGTTGGGGTTAAGTGACTTGCCCAAGGTCACATGGCTAGTTTTTGTGTTAAGTGTCTGAAGCCAGATTTGAACTCAGGTTCTCTTGACTCCAGGGCCAGTGCTTTATTCACCTCAATTGTATTTCAATATGTTTAGTCTCCTTTGCAATCATATTTTATTTTATGCATCTAAAAATTATTTTGAGAAGAGGTCTTTAGACTTAGACTGCCAAGGGTCCATGACACAGAAAAGGTTAAGAACCTCTGATTTCAATAACCTCTTAACATCCCTTCTTGCTCTAACCTTTCCCCTTAGATATCTTACTTAGCACTTGATTTGCATTTTATCTAATTGGCTTATAGGCATATATCATTTTCTTGTACTTCCCAGATATTGCTGTTGGGTTTTTTTTTAAATGAACTGAAGGTTTATGGCAACCCCACACTGAGCAAGCCTATCAGCATCATTTTTCCAATAGCATGTGCTTACATCATATATGTGTGCCACATTTTGGTAATTCTTGCAATACTTTAAACTTTTTCATTATTATTATATTTGTTTTGGCAAATTATCTCTGATGTTGCTACTATAATTTAGGAGGGTGCCATGAATCCCACTCATATAGGATGTGAACTGATTTGATAAATGTGTGTGTTCTTACTGCTCTACCAATTTGCCATTAACAATCTTTCTCCTTCTTCTCAGGTCTCTCTATTCACTGAGACACAGCATATTGAAATTAGGCCAATTAATAACCCTACAATGTTCATTGTAGGATTATTAATTGGTCTAATGATGTCATATTGACCCTACAGGTATTTTATCTTTTCTTCTCTTTTCCCTCTTTAGTCTGTGTCTTCTTCCTCTCTTGATCTCATTAGCTTCCATGGGTTCATCTATGCAGATAATTCTCAAGTTAATCTACATATTCAATCTTTGCCTCTCTCCTAACCTCCAGTCTTGCAACACCAATAAACTACTAGATGCATTGCGAATGTCCCTTAGGCATCTCAAACTCCAATGGATTTGTGATCTCTTCATTATAGAGCTTCTCTCTACTGAGGTGTATCTCCACTCATGCCTATCTGCTCATCCTCTGTGACTCTTGTCTATATCTTCTCCTAGGTTTGACACAAGCTGGGGTGGGATGTGTGTGTTTGCACCCAGAAAACTCAGTCCTTCTTTATTTTCACCTGACATCAAAAAGGCATTAGTGGAGCACTCAGATGGCCTGTCTTTCATCCCTCACCCTTGACACGCAACCAGACCATTTCTTCTTATTATACATTTCTATCATGACATCTTTTACTGGTGCAGCTGGAAAGCTGGACTTGGAGTCAGAAAGACCTGAGTTCATATTCAACCCCACCTATTTCCTAGCTCTGTGAACTTGGGCAAGCTTTGATTTCCTCAACTGTATAATAAATAGCACCTATCTCCCAGGTTGTTGTGAGGATTAAATAAGATAATATTTGTAAAGTGCTTAGCACAATGACTGGCACATAGTAGGTGCTATATACATGCTTCTTCCTCTTGAATGATTTTATTTTATTTTCCTACTTCCCTGTAAAATTAATTTTCAACATTTTTTTTGGAGGGGCAAAGGCAAGGCAATTGGGGTTAAGTGACTTGCCCAAGGTCACACAGCTAGTAAGTGTGTTAAGTGTCTGGGGTCAAATTTGAACTCAGGTCCTTCTAACTCCAGGGCTGGTGCTCTCTATTCACTGCACCGCCTAGTTCCCCCTAATTTTCAACATTTTTCAAACTTTTGAGTTTCAATTTTTTTCCCTCCCTTCCGTCTTCTCCTCCCCCTTCCTTGAGAAGGCAAACACTTTTATATAGATTGTACAGGTGGGGTCATACAAAACACATTTTCATATTAGGCAAGAAAACACACCAAGAAGAACAGCCAAAGAAAGGAAAAAACAAGAAAAATAAAGAATGCTTTGATCTGCATATATGTTCCATTTCTTCCTCTGGAGGTGGATGGCATTCTTCATCATAAATCCTTTGGAACTGTCTTGTATCCTTGTGATGTTGAGAATAGTTAAATCATTCATAGTTGATCATTATACAGTGTTCCTGTTATTGTGTACAATGATCTCCTGAGTCTGCTCAATTTACTTTGTATCAGTTCATATAAGTCTTCCCAGGTTTTTCTGAAACCATCTTACTTGGTCATTTCTTGTAGCACAATAGTATTCCATCACAATCACATACCAGAACTTGTTCAGCTATTCCCCAATTGATGGGCATCTTTTCAATGTCCAATTTTTTGCCACCACAGAAAGTACTTCTATATTATCATTATTATTAATGGTTCCTCACTGTTTATATGGTTCAGTCTGTTCTCATAATTCCATTGCTTTTTGTGGGAAAATAATTTGTAATTCTTCAAAGAAGTAGTAAAAAAAAAATATTCACAGAGCTTTCTGGAAGAGATATGTAGCCAAACAAAAGAATTTGGTCCGAAAATTTTTGCAGAGGAAAAACCAAGTGGATGAAAAAATGTCTATTACCTAGATAAGGATTCTCATTTGGGTAGAAAATGTATAGTTTATTCATCATTATGTATATCAGTAAAGACAGCACAGATGGATAATGAATCGAGGTTGGAGGCAAACAAAAGGAGGAAAATGGCTTGGATTGTCTTTAGAAAATGAAAAAATCATCTTTAATGACCTCATACTTCTCATGGAAACAAAGGTCCATCTTTTTAATACCAACATTGTACCAATCATACTACATGAAATACTATATGCATCATGGAATACATCAGTCTTTGATGAATTTTAAAAAATCTCAAACTTATCATATCCAAAGTAGAACTCATTTCCCCCCTCTTCTTCCTACCTTTCCTATTTCTATCAAGGATGCCACCATCCTCCCTGTTATCCAGGTCCACAAGTTCAAACCCATTCCCAACTCTTCTCCTTCCTTTCTCCTCCTGTTCCTCAATATCATCAACTGCCAACCTTTTTTTTTTTTTTTAATTCTACCTCTGTGGCATTTCTCCCGTACCTCACAGTTTCTCTACTTATACAATTGTCACCCTAGGTCTGGTCATCATTATCTCTTATTTGGATTCTTGGTCTCCTGTTCAGTTTCTCCCCTCTTCATCATTCCTCCATACCACTTATTCTGGGCTGGGTATTACTCAGGTGAGTCCTTTGGTCATCTAGGTTCAATAATGGAACACAATAAGACACTCATAAGACATTCAACAGCTAACAAAAAGAGATTTATTTAAACATAGCAGAAGGATGTTCAACAGGGATAGGCTGAAGATGTCTTGAGCTGATTTATCTTTATGAATCAAGTGCTCTTGTTTGTTTCATGATCCACTAACCAAGCCTTCCAGGATCCCTGGAGCTCCTCATGACTGCTTTGTACTCAGGTGATAGGAAGAGAAGTCAATTACCTGAGCCTTTGGTTCCTTTAGCTGACCAGGTCTAGAGGAATGTCTTAGTACTTTTTAAGGAAAAACTAGCTTAACTTGAATGAAGGAAGTGTGTGTGGGGGGTGGTAAGGGGAGATGAGGGAGGATATTGTTCTTACCATATAGTGATTCAGTATATCATTCAATTGATATTCCCAAAGTACAGGTCTGCCCACATTATTCCCTGCTTAAGAATCTTTACGGGCTCCTTATTAGCCCTTGTTTCACATTTAAAACACTTTATAACCAGGCTTCAACTTCTTTACCATTTCTCTCTCCCTCACACACTAGAAATGTATTTTTTTTTAAACTAAATGACCTGCTTTCAGTTTTCCTGTACACAATATTCTGTCTTCTGTCGTGACCAAGAAAGTAGCAAATATTTATTGAATTCCTACTATGATAGACACTATGAGATCTAATTATATCCTTAAGTCCTGGGAATATAAATACTAAGAATTAAACAATTCCCTCTCTTAAGATTATATTCTACTGAGGGAAACAACATTTATGCATTTAAGTATTTACAAATATATGTAAAATTAAATACAAGGTGTTTTCAGAGAGGAAGCTAGGTGGTACAGTAGACAGATGCTGGGCCTGGAGTCAGGAAGACCTGAGTTCAAATCCAGCCTCAGAAACTTATTAGCTGTGTAATCCTGGACAAGTCACTTAATATTCTTTGCCTCTGTTTTCTCATTTGTAAAATGAGCTAGAGAAGGGAATGGTAAAACACTCTAGGATCTTTGCCAAGAAAACTCCAAATGAGGTCACAGAGAGTTGGACACAATGTAAATAACTAAACAACACCACAATTTTTGGAGGGTTGGGGTAGAAGTATCCATAGCTTGGAGTTGGAGGAAGCCATGCCTTCACATGGGCTATATCACATAGGTAAGTGACTTGATGAAACTGGGCCTCCTTTTCCTCATCAATAAAAGGAGAGGGTTGGATTAGGTGGCATCTCAGATCCCTTCTAGTGCTAGCTCTACCATCCTATTAACCTAATGACACTATCAATGAATTAACAAGCATTTATTGAGTGCTTATTATTTTTTTTTTAATTTTAACAAGAAGTTTATACAAGATGTTTGACTTGAAGGGAAAATTATCTA